>OY728162.1:692664968-693914968 GCA_963277665.1 Viscum album | reverse complement strand
ATAATCATAAAAAAATGTTTTCTTTGAGAAGTTATATACTAATAAATACTTAATAATGGTTTTAATGAAAATGTGAATTATCCTAACCATATCCCCCAGTAGTGTCATAACCAAGAGTGCATCAAGGCCCATTGTTGAGTACCACGATAACCTAGGTCAAGTACAAAACTTCGTTCCTGAGTTTTCACTCCTAGGTCCATCTATTATAGAGCCATCTCTACCTTCTCATATCATGAAAGGGATTTATTTATTGGATAATACAAAAAAAAATTACATTACCAAAATATTAGAATGTTCTTCTATACCAATCCTCAAAGTCCATCTTAGGGTATTGTGCTCTAATCAGAGTTTATCTAAATGTTGATTACATGTTTTGTACTAATATTACTCTAATAGAAACTGTAATTCCCTAACCCATGTTACCTAGAGTCGGTGCATTATTGAATATCATTTTCATGATACAAGGAATGTTGTCCTGAAGTACCGATTAGTTTATTAGCCTTGGAAGTACTAGATACATGCATAAGTGTTACATTATATCATGACATAAAATCAACAACAACATTTTCCCCTTAGGACACTATTCTATCCTTTATCCTATCCATCTAGGTCAACCATAAAATAAATTTCAAATCCTGGAAAAAATAAAACATAAAAAGGGGAGAGATCAAGTGCTAAGTAAGAATAAAAACATAGCAGAAACATTCATAAATAAGAATAAATATTTTTTTTGGAAATTTATAAGAATAAAAGAAATTCCATTTAAATGTAAACTTAGGAATAATTTTGAAAACATATAATCAAATAATTCCAATTAAGTATTCACAATAATATTATATTGGTTGAATAATCACATGAAATATAAATAGTCACATTCAAAATGATGGAATGCATAATTCCAGATATCATAACCACATAGTCAAGGCCTTGAGCCAAGACTGAAAATAAGATTTTGTCTAGACTTTGATCCAATACACTAGTTTGTCTCATTAGACCAACTGATGCAATGAGGAGCTTTAGTGGGCTCCACCCATCATTTACTAAGTCCAATTTATTCCTCATATGAAGAGGTTTAAATATAATATAGACATTCGTCTTAAAACTAGAATACAAAAAGTCAATACTATATCCATAAAAAATGAATTGTGTAAAAATAATACATCAGTAGTCAAACATATCATAAAATCTTGAATAAAATTTGGATGATTTCTATCACATTAAATAAACATCAAATAGGTTTAAAATCATTCATAAGATGTCGATATAGATGAAATCAATAATTTATGTAGATAAATATCTAATTATATTTTGAAATAATTTAAATGTCATATAATTATAAAAGAAAACATTTATTTTGAAAATATTTTTATAATCTTGTATGGGAAGCTTCAACAGTGTTATAACAGCCGAAAATTGTTGCACCCACTGTATATGGTAAAAAATACATTCTTACATTAATTTTGTCGAGAAGGTCATAAGGTAACCTGTTTGGAAAATGACGGAAGAATTCCTTTCAAAACATTTTATAAAAAGTTAATAAAGTGTATAAATGAATTTAAACCATATTATAGTACATAGTTAAAATGATTTGGAATAAATTATTAAGAAACATGGATGTGGATTATAAATAAGTCCTAGTAGATACTTACATAAAAACCACCTCAGATAATAATAGATTGTGAAATTAACCTTTAACTTGTACTGATCCTTAGTCGATGGTAAGTTAAACTCCTCTATAATAGTTAAAACATTTTTATTACATTATTAAATAATCATATACATAAATATGATATCATATATGATCTTATAATATTGATTTGTTAATAATATTTTTGTAATATCATCGTTTAGGGTGTTAAATGATTCTTTTTCCTTTAAATGATTTTTTACACAAGACGTGATTGTTAAGGATAGGATGTATTTGATTAATATCCTTAATTATATTAAGTTCTTAAAAATTATTTTTAATCATAAAATGAAAATTATTCTTGAATCGTCACGATGGAGATATAAATCTCATCGCGTTGGTGGAGAAGATATTTTGTACGTATGCATGAGCAACAATATCATTCATTTGATAATAAAATCATATATAATTTGAAGATATATCATATATATAGAATCATTTTTATTTTATATTTATTATTTATTTCAGTTATAGTCACTATAATATCCATCTAAATAATGAAGTGATTGAATAACAAAGTTCACCACGACAAGGTGACGATATGTCGTACGTACGCACTTATGGGGACTTTATCATTTATAGGATGGATAGAATAATGAATATGGTTGTAACATTTTTATAATTACATCTCAGTATATAGATGATTCTGGAGTTATTATTTTAGAATGGAATAAATAAATAAAAGTGGAAGTGTAAGAAGAAAATAACATGAAAGAGCTAATGAAATATTTACCTCTTCTTCAGGTTCTTCCTTTTTAATTGATCAAAACGGATCCATAGGATGGAATTATGACCAATTTATGGTATCTATTAATAAGGGATTATATTTGGGAGGTTATTAGGGCATGGATTGGCTGATTCAAATGGCTTTGAAGGTGTGAAATTGAATGAATGGGAAGTGACCTTTTATAAGAGGGGTGAGGGGAACCTTTGGAAAAGATTAATATATTATTTTATAAAGAAATAATTTTCGGTTTCTAATGGCTCCAAAATAATTTATTTCTAGGATAAGGTGGTTATAGGTCTATAAACAATAAAAAAATAAGATTCATGATGGTTTTGGTCACCATATTATCCTTATATTTTAGATTTAACTCTTATTTAAATCGTTTCACATTTACCACGTCTCTTTGTATTTTTGTATTATATGGTTAGTAAACTTACCAAAAACATCCAATAGAACCCCAATAGGTTAATTAATTACATATATAAGACTATTGAGGCCAATTTTACGAAAAATATAATTTTTGGAATATTATATCAAACAATAATTAAGTAATTTTTTTAAAAACTCAATTATTTCAATTTTGACATTTTTTAATAAATGATTTTCGATAAAGTCCTAAAAAATTTTTTACATAGAAATAAATTGATAAATTCAATCCTAAAATGTCATATTAACCTATATAATTATAGTAATTCATCAAAAGTTTCAATTTACATTTTTTTGGATATTTATAATATCAATTATTTTAATATTTCACGATTAAGAAAATTAGTGCGTCATCATTGTGTCATAAATAAATAAAATTATATAATTTCTAAAATTATAAATAAAATATAATTATGTAGGAAATATTTATATATTTCTAACGAATTTTATAATTATATTCATATTCTATCTATCCCTATATGAAAAATGTTTTTCCTATTAAACATAGAATTTAACTCTTTTAACTCTTCTTTAAAGAAAATAATAATAAATGTCATAATCTAATCTATGTGGACCTAAAGGATCATATTTTATACCTAATTGTGTTTTTGGTTTAATTAGACATGTCTAGTAGAATTATTACATGTGTTAGGGTAATAAAAATAACATTTCTACCCTTAATTATCGTATTTACTTTTAATCGAGGTAAATAAAAGTAAAACGTTACTATTCACCAAAAATGATTTTAATGTTATTGAACCACATTTTAAATAATGATATCCACTATGTCACTCAGATTTTTTATATTCAACTCACAGATGTGGGAAAATTATGTTTTATACAAATTCTCAAATGCTCATAGGATGTGGGTAAATGACAGTAAAAGGTTCAATAAAATTTTATATATCTAATATTATTAGAAATTGAATCTAATGAATTACATTGAATATATATTTGTATTCTGTATCTATTTTGAATTAAATTAAATTCAAATAAAATATTAATTTATAAAAAAAATACAATTTTAAACAATAACCAAGTGTTTTTAACTTTTTATCAAAATTTGAATGTTTTCAAAAAAATACCAAAAATTCACCATAATCTAATTTTGATATTTTGAATCCAAAAATGAAGTCCATTGTGAAAGAATTTTTTTTTAAAATTTCAAAAAGTGTGTAATACTATTCATAACGACTAGTTTTATAGGTCACGAGGTGTTAGAATTTTAATGTTGCGTACAATGCAAGCTATTACATTATTCAATGGGAAACTTAACGTGGAAGCTTGGAGTGTTACAGAGCTGAATTTCTATATGATGGTTTCAAGGAGTAATGAATTTTATTGTTTAGTTTTCCATAAATCCATTTTCACATAAAATTTTTATCACAGTAAATTAATTCATTTTTTTCTAAATTATTTGATTAGGAATAATACATGTTAATAATAGACTTGACAAAAAATATAGTAATTTCTCAACTGAGTTCCCTTGGGGAATTGAAGTTACTATTAAAAACCATGTTGTAAATCTAACCCAACTCAACCACTTAATGATTAAACAATATAGTCTTAAAAACAATTATAAATATCCAATAAGTAAACTATTGTCTATTATACATGACTTTTTGTGGAATTTAATGATAGAAAGAATATATAACTTCTTACGTTTTAGGAATATGGGATTAATCACCAAAGTGAATGACATAAAAGAACATCAAAATGTATCAGGTGCTGACATATTAGACACTAATAAATTTATTTCCATAGTGAGGTAATTATGATCATCAATGAAATGATTGGGGTAATTTTCAAATCATTTTTTGTAAAGAGTTTAGGAATTATTAAAATTGTTTCCTCTATAAAATGAAAAAAATGGAATATTGGTATCAGAATCCTCCGAAACTAATGGTATACTTGAATGACTATTTGATATCACTAATAATGCATATTATCTGAATTTTTGAATACATACTCATCACTATATATTTTTAGATGAAATATTTTATGTTTTCTAGCGTGTCTATGAGTGATTCCAAGTGAATTAAATTACTGTATTGAAAATATTATTAAAAAATTAGAATCATATTAATATGAAGATAATGGTAAAATGGCTTGTGAAAATATCAGTATCCTTTATTTTTATGAACTTATTTTGATATAATTAATAGATTGGTATTCTCTACTTGGGGGGGAAATTATATTAGTCTATGGTATTATATATACTCAAGGATGATTATGATTTCACTTTAAAAGAATGATATCTAACATGGGTATTGATATCTAATAATAATTTACACATCGCTCTAATTACATGTGAAGTACACAATGACAAGGATGAACTCATTATAATGAGAAAATTATATTTCTTTAGTATATAGGGTTGATATCCCACTGTATATTATATCTCATGTCATGTATATATATTACATACACATATATGTTTTTATTAGTTTAAAATGTTTAAAAATTTTAGGAATTGGGGGGTGGGGGTATTACTGTAACATCCCAGGTAAATAAATAATATTACATTTTCATATTTATTAATATTTGCGAATTAAATATGAATTTTACTTTAAAGGGGTTTCTATGTTCGATAGCGTACCCGATAAGCAACAAAGAGTTTCTTTGAAATCTTACGTTGCATACTAGTAATAAAATAATATTATTTTAAATCGTAGTTAACACATAGCCTTTGTATTGGCAGAAATGGATAGAAATAACTAAAATATTATTATATATGTTTTTTAAATGTTTTTACATTTATCCAATTAAATAAAAAGGCTTAAAATACAAAAAGAATTCAATTTTAGGCATCTACACCCTAATTTTCACTAAAGGTTTACTTATCGCCTTTTGATGGCGAACCGTCATTAAAAATAGTTTTGGTCACCCTTATACAATCTATTGGACCAAATAAAACTCTTTTTCAGAATCGGGACATCAAAATTTACTTTGTGTAAATTTTTGGTATTTTTCCGATAAAGTTCATTTTTAATGAATAATAAAAAATGTTGTAATTTAATTCAAAACCTCTTTTTAATCAAATTTATTTATAACATTAGATTAGAATTTGAATTTGTTTTAAAGTTAAATTAGAATATATGATTACTATTTAATCCAATAGTGGTCGTTGGAATTAATTTCACTTTGAAATCAGACTTAAACTAGTGTCAATCTTTTGATACTTATCGTTTCTTATAAAAACGCTATTTGCTCTGACAGCGGGAATTAATTATTAAATTAATCAATGAAACATTTATGTTTTGAATTTTGTAAAATAGACATAATTTTTTAATTCGTAATATCAAATATATCTTAGGGATAATTTTTGGTATTTTTCAGAAAAACTTCAATTTTTGATGAATAGTGAAACCACTAAGTGTTACTTAAAAAACTGATTTCTCATTTAAATGAAATTTTACCACCTCTGTATTTTGAATTTCAAAAATCCTACATACATGGTTTTCATTAAGAAGAAAAATTTGGTTCAATGGGATTAAAACTTTTTTTTTGGTGAATAGTAACTCTTAAGTTTATTAATCACGATTAGAGGTAATTAGTGTAGTTGAATGTAAAAATAATGTTTTAATAATATGAAATATACTGGACACATGTCCTACCCTTATTGGATGTGTCATGGCCAACCAAGACAATCCATGGGTCAACTTGGGGACCCCATGGAGCCACTTTGGTAGGAAAATGACATTAAAAACTTTTTATTTAAAGTTAAAATAAAAATGTCACAAACATGAGTTGTTTTAACAAAAAAATTCTTAAATGGGGTAATACAAGTCAGAATTTTTACTATAAATAGTAATTAGAAAGATAAAACGATTTACTACATCATGATAGTTTTTTTATAATTTTTAGACATTAAATAAATTAAATTATTTATGACACCATGATGATGCAGCGATTACCTCATTATTTGACGATTTAAATAAAACGAAAAGATAATGTAAAATATAAGACCTACAAATTTCAAAAACCTATTGGATGGGTTTATTTCGAACTCTTATCACCTTATAATATAAATATATAATTTTGGGACCCTTGTTATCTAGAAATTATTTTATAATAATGTATCCTTTCTTAACTTTCTAAGAGTACCCCTCCTCTCCTCTTATAAAAGGCCCCCACCTCAACAACCTTACCCACACTTCTCAAGCCTTTGGATCGGCCAACATCTGCCCAGTTTGTCTCTCCAAATCCCTATCTTACTCCTAGAAGCCTCACGTTGGGCAGAAGTCTTCCCAAGGAAGCCTTTGGGCTCAAATCAAAAAGAGTTACCCGATTGAAAGGTAGTGTCTTCTCTTGTGTTCTTTTATTTTATTTTGCTTCTCCAACCCCCCCAAACTCTTTTTATTCAATTCTTTTGTAACAACTCCAGTATCTTAAAAATACTAGGATGTTGTTATAAGAAAAATTCGAGCTACACTTACACACACCTACATCTAATGGTCAAAGAACATAATGTTTCTATGGATGGTGAATTTTTGCCTCACAAAACGATGATTGTTCAATATTCTTCTGACACCTTCAAAGGTGTCCATTAATATGTCAATATATTTATATATGATATATAATATTATTATGTTTTCCTTAAGCTTATGTATTTTTCGTTTATGTCATACCTTTGTGGATTCCATTATGGGTATATGCGATATCTTCATTTTAGAAAGTGCGGACTACCGCCCCCTCAAAGTGATTTGATTCGTTAATGCCATATGTGGGATGTATAAAGGATGGATTTAAAGTTAATATATATGATGTATGTTACATATAAATGATGAATATAATTATGGAATTAAAATATACATACCTCTAATGTAGTTTTAATTCCATTAATATGACATAGAAATGAAAGTAGCGTTAATTCATATGTACGGCTTACCGTCTCCATGAACGGTGCATTTCATTTCTTACCTATAAATGATTATGTAATATTATAATTAAATCTATATGCTGGATATATATGATATATATGATATCCAAATCATGAATATCATTTTGGATATAATGAACCTTTGACCACACGAACAACATGTAATTGTAAGAAGTCCACTTTTGACTTAAGAACCAAATATCGACAAAACAATCATTATTAACTTAAATGTTTACATAATGTTTATAGCATGGTAAAAAATGATATAAAAGTAATAATGAACTTGAAAAATGTTCCTAATCAAGTAGAAATTTACTCAAGTTTATTATTCAGGACGTTAAAGAAAGATCGAGTCAAGTCAGACCCGAGGTAAGGGACTTCGTCTCAATCTCCTTTCATTGAGACATATTTCATTTTATACCAAACTATCTTTTATACGGTGTATAAACCCCTTTCAATTTTACTTTTATACAAAAGGAATCTTTTTCTACGAAGCGTTTTACTAATTGACAAAAAGGAATGTTTCTTTTAATGTACGCGGTGACAACGACCTTTTCTGCCACCGTGAGTATTATTTGGTCTTTGGCTTCCTCAACAAGCCTAAATGTTTTTAAAATGAAATAAATACCATATAATCTTTTATGTATTTTGGTATTGAAAATGGTTTTTATAATTGAATTCTTCTGTCAATATATTTATGTGATATATTGTGATCAAAGTGTGGAAATGTTTTCATTCCATTATATTTGTTTTACGTCTTATGATTTTATAATAGTACATAGACATTTGACGGGTGGTTACGTGATAAACCATATGATGGGTGGTGCCGTGAATACCAGGATTTGTGGTTACGTTATAACCTCCAATGAATTGGGTATGGAAGTCGGCCGTATGGCTATTCCATTAAGTGATATGTGTGGAAGTCGACCGTATGGTTATTCTATTTATGTATGTTTATGTCCCAAGTTACCTTTATATGTTATGTGATCTTTATATGGGTTTTATAGTAATCTTTTGGTTACAAAAGGGTAAGTAATGATATTTTTTTAGTGAAGAGTTTTTACTTCTTTATAAAGGTGAAAATTATTACTTTGATAAAGCATACATGGTTTACTTGTTGTTTTGATAAACTAACAGTTTTCATTCTTTGTGTATCCCTTACTGAGCTTTTTGTGCTCACCCTAAGTTTTTTTGAAATGTTTTTCACAGGACTTAATGTTGAATAGGATCAAGGATGGGATCAAGGGAAAGTAATGCTATATAAAACATGGAACTAGACATGTTTTTAAGAGTTTTTATTCTATGGAAACATAGTAGAAGTGTCTTCTTTGTAATCTTTTGAGATGTAATAGTTATGTCCTAATTCTTTAAAACTCTAAACCTGAAAAGATACTAAATGTGAATTATTCATTTAATTAAATATTAAGTAAGGCTTGAGGCCGGGGCCTTATAGTTGGTATCAATGGTCGGTTTAGACAACTTTAGGAGTTAGAAAATTGTTAAATTATAAATTAATTTATGGTATGATTGAAATGATATAGCATTTAAAGATTACCATGTTGCTTTGCCTAAGATATTTCTTTGTTCAGAATGGTTTTCCGTAGAGGAAACAAAGCATCTATATTGGGACGACATCAGGAGGAAGACAACCTTCCAAATCAGCAACCTGAGATGGTCGGAATCAGAACTGAACAGTTTCTTATAGTGATGGCATAGTTGACTCAGGCTATTAATGGTGGTGGTATCTATGCACGAGATCAGCCAGATCAACCGCAACCAAACATGTCAGTGGTGGAACATTTCATGAGGAAACATCCCCCATCATTCAGAGGATCATCTAACCCCGTGCAAGATGAAGTGTGGATTAAAGAACTGGAGAATATTTTTTATGTCATGGGGTTTTCATAACATCAAAAGGTTAGACTTGATGTTTACCGTTTTGAAGGTGAAGCTGATCAGTGGTGGTCGATGCTGAAAAATATCAGGGATAGTGGTGTGATTGATGATATTCACTAGGAAGAATTCAAAGGTATGTTTCTAGAGAAATATTTTCCCAAGGTGGTACATATTAGGATGGAAAAACAATTCCTAGAATTGAGGCAGGAGGATGACTCAGTGGCTGCTTATGAATCAAAGTTCAATCGAATGGAAAGGTATGATCCAAACTACATACGAGATCTTGATAGCAAAATAAACCGTTTTTTACTTAGGGTTAAAGTCAAAGTATCGAAGGGATTTAGATTCCCTTTTGTTCAAAAGTAATGAAAAACTTGTTCGATGTGTAGAGAAGGTAGAAATGGAGTTTTCCAATGATCAGGTGTTCTTTGACAAACAACCGAATAAGAGGTCCAGGTGGCAGGAAAAGGTCAAGAATTCATCAAATAAGCAAGGAGGTAGGAAAAAAATATCCATCTTGTGAGAAGTGTGGTAAAAGGAATCCTGGAGAATGATTATCCATGTCTGGAAGGTTCTTTCGGTGTGGTAAGTCTGGTCATATTTCTCGTAACTGTAAGGAAGATGATCAAGCAGGCAATGAAAAGTCAGTGGTAAGATGTTTTAAGTGTAATGAAATGGGTCATTATGCGAATTAGTGTCTAACGAATAACTCAACCGAGGGAAAGCAGCCAGAATACAAGCAGAAAGGGGTGGTGAAATCCTTTGCAACTACACCAGCAGATGTTGGGACATCGAATAAAGTAGTATCAGGTACACTGTTTGTTTATTCAGATTATGCCAATGTGTTGTTTGATTCAGGGTCTACACATTCTTTCATTTCTGAGAAGTTTTCTAGTAAATTGGAAATTCAATCTCAAGATATGAATCCTGAACTTATGGTAAAAACAACTAGAGGGAACGTTGAGACAAAAAAGAAATATAAGAACCTTCTAATCCTTGTATGCGGAAAGAATCTACCAGCAAACCTTATTGTTTTTCCTATAGTAGAGTTTGATGTTATTTTGTGCATGGATTGGCTTTCTGTTTATCATGCTAAGATTGACTGCAGAGCTAAAATGGTTTCTTTTCAAAAAGATTTTCAGTTTGTGTACAAGAATGAACCCTTGATTTTGATAACATATCAGGAAGTTGAGAAACTAGTGAAAGATGGAAATGAATGTTACCTTGCACATATTGTTGAAAATAATGGAACTGTTCTGATTAATGATGTGCCAGTGGTAAATGAGTATCTTGATGTTTTTCCTAATGAGTTTCCTGGTATTATTCATGATCGGGAAGTTGAATTTACTATTGACTTAGTTCTTGATTCTAAGTCAATTTCAAAACCCCCTTATCGAATGGCTCAAGTTGAACATTTAGATATAAAGAAGCAATTGCAGGAGTTATTAGATAAAGGTTTTATTAAACCTAGAACATCACCATGGGGTGGTCCTCTCTTGTTTATTAAAAAGAAAGATGGCTCAATGAGACTTTGCATTGATTATAGAGCCTTGAATTATATTACTGTTAAGAACAAGTATCCTTTGCGTCATATCAATGATTTTTTTGATCAGCTCTAGGGAGCTCAGTATTTTTCGAAGATTGACTTGAGGTCGGGGTACCATTAGTTGAAAGTAAAAGAAGAAGACGTTCCTAAGACTGCGTTCCGTACTAGATATGGCCATTATGAATTATTAGTTATTCCTTTTGGGTTAACCAATGAACCTGCTGTATTCATGGACCTTATGAATATAATTTTCCATGAGTTCTTGGATAAGTTTTTGGTTGTTTTCATTGATGATATTTTGGTGTTTTCTAAAAGTAAATAAGAGCATGAAAGTCATTTAAGGGTTATCTTGCAAACCTTAAAAAAACTGTTTGGATAATTTAGCAAGTGTGAGTTTTGGTTACAAAAAATTTCTTTCCTGGGTTACATTGTTTCAAAAGATGGCATAAGTGTTGATACTTCTAAAACAAAAGTTGTTTAAGAATGTCCAAGACCCACAAATGTAACCGAGATCCATAGTTTTCTTGGTTTGGCAGGTTACTACCGAAGGTTTGTTGAAACTTTTTCCCGGTTATCTAGTCCAATGACTAAGCTAACTCAGAAGGGTGTTAAGTTTATCTAGACAAAAGAATGTGATGATTGTTTTCAGGAGTTGAAAAAAAGATTGGTGAATTCTCTAGTTTTGGCACATCCTTCCAGGAATAGTGGGTTTGTTATCTACAGTGATGCTTCATTGAAGGTACATGGTTGTGTCCTTATGTAGAATGATCAGGTAATTGCGTATGCTTCACGTCATTTGAAAACTCATGAGGTAAATTACCCTACACATTATTTGGAATTAGCTGCTGTTGTTTTTGCTCTAAAAATTTGGAGGCATCATTTGTATCGAGTAAAGTGTGAAATATATACTGATCAAAAAAGTTTAAAGTATATATTCACTCAGAAATAATTGAACATGAGACAGAGGAGATGGATGGAATTAAATAAGGATTATGATTTTACAATTCATAACCATCCGGAAAAATCAAATAAAGTGGCTGATGCTTTGAGTCGAAAAGGTACTACTTCATTAACAATGCTACGTTTGGAACGAGATCCTTTGGTTTTTTATTTGATGAACTTTGGAATGGCAGTAGTTTGTGCAGTAAGTCCTTCTGTTTTGTTTCAGGTTTTAGTGAAATCTTCTCTATCAGACAGAATAAAGAAAGCATAGAAGCAAGACAGTGAGTTTCATAAAAAGGTAGAGCTAGTTCAGAATGGTAAGTTGCCGGAATTCAACATTGATAATGATTGTGTTTTGATATTTGGGAAGAGATTGTGTGTGCCTTGTGATTCACAGTTGAAGAGAGAGTTGTTATATGAAGCCTATAGTTCTCCATTTGTAGTTCATACTGGCAGTACTAAGATGTACAGAGATCTACGGGAGTATTACTGGTGGGATGGAATGAAAGAAGATATTGTTGATTTTACTGTGAAGTGTTTGACTTGCCAGCTGGTTAAAGTAGAGCGGTAGTTACCAAAAGGGATGTTTCAGCTTTTACCAGTTCTAGAATGGAAATGGGAGAATATATCCATGGGCTTCGTTGTGGGATTGCCGAAGACACCTCGAGGTAATAATGCAATCTGGGTTATTATTGATCTCTTGACTAAATCTGCTCATTTCCTTGCTACACAAGATACTTTTTCCCTAGATCAAATTTCCCGTTTTTATCTTAAAGAGATAGTCAGGTTACATGGAGTTCTTAACTCCATTGTGTCCGATCGTGATCCCAGGTTTACTTCTAACTTTTGGAAGGGCCTTCAGAAGTTGGTGGGTACTAAATTAAATTTTATTTCAGCTTTTCATCCGCAATCAGATGGGTAGTCAGAAGGAACAATTCAGACATTAGAGGATATGCTACGTACTTGTTCGATGGATTATCAGGGAAGTTGGGACCAACATATTTCTTTGGTTGAGTTTTCTTATAATAACAGTTTTAATTCCAGTATACAGATTTCACCATTTGAGGTATTATATGGGAAGCGGTGTCGAACTCCAGCTTTTTGGGATGAAGTGGGTGAAATGAAGCTGATGGGACCAAAATTTGTAGAAGAGATGGCAGAAAAAGTTCAGTTGATTTAGAAACACATGATAATAGCTCAGAGCAGACAGAAAAGTTATGCAGATAACTGGACGAAGGATCTACCTTTCGAGGTAGGTGATCATGTTTTTCTCAAGGTTTCTCCATGGAAAAGTGTGATGTGATTTGGTAAGAAAGGAAAGATGAGTCCAAGGTTCATTGGACCATATGAAATTCTTGAGAAAGTTGGGTTAGTTACTTACTAAGTGGCTTTACCTCCGAGTTTATCTCAGGTACACAATGTTTTTCATGTTTCGATGTTAAGAAAGTATATGCCAGATTCATCTCATGTTTTTAGCCCAGAGGTAGTTCAGTTGGAAGAGAATCTCTCTTATGAAGAACAACTAGTCTAGATTCTTGACCGAAGAGAGCAAGTGTTGTGAAATATGGTAATTTACCAGGTAAAGGTTTTGTGGAAAAACCATATGGTTGAAGAGGCAACGTGGGAATCTGAAAATGCTATGAGGGATAAATACCCCCACTTATTTTGATAAGTGAATAAAATTGTAAGGACACAATTCCCAAAAGGGGGGAAGGATGTAACAACCCAGGTAAATAAAGAATAATAAATTTTCATATTTATTAATATTTGCGAATTAAATATTAATTTTACTTTTAATGGGTTTCTATGTTCGATAGCGTACTTGATACGCAACAAAAAGTTTCTTTGAAATCTTACGTTGCACACTAGTAATAAAATAATATTATTTTAAATGGTAGTTATAACATAGCCATTGTATTGGCAGGAATGGATATAAATAATGAATATATGAATATATATGTTTTTTAAATGTTTTTACATTTATCCAATAAATTATAAAGGATTAAAATACGAAAAGAATTCAATTTTAGGCATTTATACCCTAATTTTCACTAAAGGTTCACTTATCACCTTTTGATGGTGAACCGTTATTAAATATAGTTTTGGTCACTCTTATAAATTCTATTGGACCAAATAATACTCTTTTTTAGAATCACGACATCAAAATTTACTTTGTGTAAATTTTTGGTATTTTTTCGATAAAGTTCATTTTTTAATGAATAGTGAAAAATGTTGTATTTTAATTCAAAACCTCTTTTTAATATAATTTATTTAAATGATTAGATTATCATTTGAATTTGTTTTAAAGTGAAATTAGAATATATTTTCACCATTTAATCCAATAGTGGTCATTGGAATTAATTTCACTTTGAAATCTGACTTAAACTAGTGTCAATCTTTTGAAACTTATTGTGTCATAAAAACACCCTATTTTCTCTGACAGCGGGAATTAATTATTAAATTAATCAATGCAACTTATATGTTTTGAATTTTGTAAAATAGACTTCATTTTTGAATTCGGAATATCAAATATATCTTAGGGATAATTTTTGGTATTTTTCTGAAAAACTTCAATTTTTGATGAATAGTGAAACCACTAAGTGGTACTTAAAAAAATGATTTTTCATTTAAATGAAATTTTACCACCTCTGTGTTTTGAATTTAAAATATCCAACATACATGGTTGTCATTAAGAAGTAAAATTTGGTTCAATGGGATTAAAATAATTTTTTTGGTGAATAGAAACTTTTAAGTTTATTAATCTCGATTAGAGGTAATTAGTGTAGTTTAAGGTAAAAATAATGTTTTAATAATATGAAATAAACTTGACACATGTCCTAACCTTATTGGATGTTTCCTGGACAACCAGGAAAATCCATGGGTCAACTTTGGGACCCCATGGAGCCACTTTGGTAGGAAAATGACAATAAAAACTTTTTATTTAAAATTAAAATAAAAATGTCACAAACATGAGTTGTTTTAATAAAACATTTCTTAAATGGGGTTATACAAGTCAAATATTTGACTACAAATATTCATTAGAAATATTAAAATATTTCCTACATCATGATAAATTTTTTATAATTTTATTCATTAAATAAATTAAATTATTTATTACACCATGATGATGCAATGATTACCTCATTATTTAACGATTTAAATAAAATGAAAAGATAATGTAAAATCTAAGACCTACAAATGTAAAAAACCTATTTTATGGGTGTATTTATAAATCTTATCACCTTACCCTCTAACTATATAATTGTGGGACCCTTTTTATCCTAAAATCATTTTATAATAAAGTATCTTTTCTTAACTTTCCAAGAGTGCCCCTCCTCTCCTCTTATAAAGGGACCCCACCTCTACCACCTTACCCACACCTCTCAATCCTTTGGCTCGGCCAAAATATGCCCATTTTGTCTGTCCACATCCCTCTCTTACTCCTAGAAGTCTAACTTTTGTCAGAAGTCTTCCCAAGGAAGACTTTGGGCTCAAATCCAAAAGAGTTGCCCGATTTAAAGGTAGTGTCTTCTCTTGTGTTCTTTTGTTTTATTTTGCTTATCCAACCCCATAATCTCTTTTTGTTCATTTATTTTGTAAGAAATACAGCATCATCAATATACTAGGATGTTTTTATAATAATTATTCAAACTACACTTACACACACCTACATCTAATGGTTAAAGAACATACACTTTCTGTGGATGGCAAATTTCTGCCTCACGAAACGATGATTGTTCAATATTCTTCTAACACCTTCAAAGGTGGCCATTAAGATGTCAGTATATTTATATATGATATATAATATGTTTATTTTTTCCTTAGGATTCTGTATTTTTCATTTATGTCATAACTTTGTGGCTTCCATTATGGGTATACGCGATATCTTCATTTTAGGAAGTGTGGACTGCCGCCCCCTCAAAGTGATTTGATTCATTAATGCCATATGTGGGAGGTATAAAGGATGGATTAAAAGTTATTATATATTATGTATGTTAAATATAAATGATGAATATAATTCTGGAATTAAAATATACATACCTCTCATTTAGTTTTAATTCCATTAATATGACATAGAAATGATAGTAGCGTTCATGCGTACGTACGGCTTACCGTCTCCATGAACAGTGCATTTCATTTCTTACCTATAAATGAATATGTAATATTATAATTACATGTATATGATGGATATATATGATATATATGATATCCAAATCATGAATATCATTCTGCATATAATGAACCTTTGACCCGACGAACAACATGTAATTGTAAGAAGTCCACTTTCGACTTAAGAACCAAATATCGACAAAACAAACATTATTAACTTAAATGATTACATAATGTTTATAACATGGTAATAAATGATATAAAAGTAATAATGATCTTGAAAAAGGTTCTTAAGCAAGTAGAAATTAACTCAAGTTTGTTATTCAGGACGTTAAAGAACGATCGAGTCAAGTCGGACCCGAGGTAAGGGACTTCATCTCAATCTCCTTTCATTGAGGCATGTTTTGTTTTATAGACATCTATCTTTTATACAGTGTATAAACACCTTTGACGTTTATTTTTATACAAAATAAATCTTTTTCTATAAAGAGTTTTACTAAACGAAAAAAGGAATGTTTCTTTTAACGTACGCGGTGACAATGACCTTTTCCGTTGCCACGAGTATTATTTGGTCTTTGGCTTCCTCAACAAGCCGTAATGTTTTTAAAATGACATAAATACTATATACTCTATTATGTATTTTGGTATTGAAAATGGTTTTTATAATGGATTTCTTATGTCAATATATTTATCTGATATATTGTGATCAAAGTGTGGAAATGTTTTCATTCCATTATATTTGTTTTATGTCTTATGATTTTATAATGGTACTTGGACATTTGATGGGTGGTTATGTGATAAACCATATGACGGGTGGTGCCGTGAATACCAGGACGGGTGGTTAAGTTATAACCTCCAATGCATTGGGTATGGAAGTCGGTTGTATGGATATTCCATTAAGTGATATGTGTGGAAGTCGACCGTATGGTTATTCCTTTTAAGTATGTTTATGTCCAAAGTTACCTTTATATGTTATGTGATATTTATATGGGTTTTATGGTAATCTTTTGGTTACAAACGGGTATGTAATTATCTATTTTTCAGTGAAGAGTTTTGACTTCTTCATAAAGGTGAAAAGTATTACTTTGATAAAGTATACATGGTTTACTTGTTGTTTTGATAAACTAACAGTTTTCATTCTTTGTATATCCTTTACTGAGCTTTTTGTGCTCACCCCAAGTTTTTTTGAAATGTTTTTCATAGGACTTAATGTGGAATAGGGTCAAGGATGGGATCAAGGGAAAGTCATGCTATATAAAACATGGAACTCGACATGTTTTTTTAAGTGTTTTTATTCTATGGAAACTTAGTAGAAGTGTCTACTTTTTAATCTTTTGAGATGTAATAGTTATGTCCTAATTCTCTAAAACTCTAAACTTGAAAGGATCCTCAACGTGAATTATTCATTTATTTCAATATTAAGTAAGGTTTAAGGATGGGGCCTTATAATTACATAATAATATTTCACTATGTATTTTTTGAAAAAAAATATTGTTTTTGATAACATTCCCATCAAGAAACACCAAACATAAATAAAAATAATTATACATTTTTTAAATAATAATAACTAATATATTTGACTAATAAATCCATATAACTGAATTTTTGTGTGTACATTGGATTTAACTCATTATGAATGATGTGTATAAAACATAAATGATACTTTTAATACAAATTCAATTCAATTAGTATAACTAAACTTCTAATAAAACCATTTTATTCTGAAGAATTTATTTTTCTATGAATGGTTTTTTATTTCAAGAAATGATGCACATCATGATTAAAAAATAATAATATAAATAAGTGATATTTATCTTGTAGTAAAACTATGTTAATTATTAATTGAAATGTAATAATGAAAAATAATATTTAAAATTTTCTACAAAAATCTATTTTCCCATATGAATGGTTTTCCAATATTTTTTTAAATTATATTTAAATATTGAATTTTAGTAATTTTAAAATTAAATTTGATTAAATAACTATTTTTATGAATAATAATATAAGATTAGGATGATTTTTTATGATTTTCCAAAAAAAAAAAATTTTGGTGAATAGTTCATAATACATTTTTTAAAAATATTACACTTTTATGACATTATTTTTATGTAAGAGTGAATTATAAATTAAAAGCAGATTTTTATAAGACAAAATATTTATTTTATAAGTGGATATATAATTTTTGAATTTATGTTTTGAATTTAGAAATTTATGTTTCACATGTTAAGACTTATGTTATATTTGTTAAGAAAATTATTTTACTATATTACATAATTATAATTTTAAAATTAATTTATATCACTTTTAGAAATTATTTACCAATAAATAGATTAATGTTTTTTAGTTGAATTGTATAAATTATATATTAAGGAATATTTTATTTCTAAGCTTTAAGGATTAGTTGCTATGTTAAAAAAAAATTGAAAAGTAAAATCTGAAATAATAACAGTTGAAATCTAGAAGTAAATAACCTAAAAAATGTTTAATGAATGTTTGGGAATGTGTTGATTCCTAAATTATCAACCTTCTCAGCCACCTTGACCATTACTATAATTTTTTGATCCACATTACCAAATAGTAATAGATTATTATTAAAAACATTTGGGCATTTATATAAAATAAATTCATATTGATTTATAATTAGTGTTCTCATATTTTAAATTCCACTCAAACAAAAAACAAATTAGTGTGGGAAAAAATTTCCCAACCCACTATTAAACATTCTGAAAAAACATAATCTGGTTGTATTCTTCTAAGAAGAAAATTCTTCAAAGGCTCAACCACCATTCCAATTTAAATAATATAGAACTGAGGATTATATTTCTAACCAATACTTCCTTATTTCTATTACATTATTCTAACATATCACACATAAAATGATATTAAAAAATCCTAAAATTATATTATAAGAATCAAATTTATGATGGTTTTTTAATTTCTGTGTTGAACACACATTTTAATTGTCACAAAGGATATCTTTTTTTAGGGCAGAGGAGACCCATTACATGGCCTATATACCTATCTGGAATTAAAAACTGTTAAATTTTCATTTAGGATCATATTTTTTCCCAAAATATTTTTTTTAAAAAGTAATTATAAAATTCGTAGGATTCTATAGTACCTTTTATAGTACATCCTCCTCTAAATTTCTTGATGTTGTGATCGCTACTCCTATATTACTGCTAATGTGATTCTATAGTTACCTACAATAAATGGGATTGGAAGCACAGTCATTTATGTTTTATTATAGGCTTCCTAGCACTATTAAAAACCCGAAATACATATATATGTTTGTATATCATTATAATGATGTTATAATAATTAAACACATTTTCATTTTTTACTCCGAAATACAAAATTTCCATTAAAGTTCCATGTAGAGTACAATATACATGATACAAAAGTATTTTATTCCATCAATACCTTAAAATGATAGTCCTAAAAAAGAATTTAATATATATTAAATATATATTTTTACATATTTTATATTCTTAAATGATAAAACAAATTATTCTTCTCCACCATTATAAAGAAAATGAAAACATCATCCATGTATACTTGTGAGATATAGCCTACTTGGATATGTGAATTCTCGTATTAATTACCACTATTCATGGTTGGTTATAAGAAAATTTTGAAAATAAAAATATGAAATTTATCAAATAATTATGGTTCGGTACATTGAAATTGTAGAACTAATTATCTATATGATCAGTAAAATATCAGCATAAAGTGAACAATTAAATATAATCATTCTAAGAGGAAAAAACATTTTCAGTCAATGTAATAGATTTATTTGAATTATATTTTTCCTGAAGTTAATTATAATTATAATTTTTAATAATAATAAAATAATAATAATTTTATTATGCTTCTGGTATTATGGTATGATAATAAAACAACTATGAAATCTTCCATTAATATTTATATGTTCATGTTTTTGTTGGTTTAACAACTTGCAAGATTAATACCTTGAAATTATATCATTGACTATTATGTTAACTAAATTTATAAAATATTATTTTATAAATAAGTAAATTAGAAATTTTAATGTTTTTACTTTTTTATAAATATTCAAATCATAAATTTAGAAATCACATTTAGTTCATTAAAAAGAATTAAAACATCCATATTTTTTATATAATATAAAGGTTAAAGACCAAAAAAATCCTGAAAGGAATTATAACCATCAAAAATATATATTAAACATAAAATATTTTATGTTTAATAATATATAAATATTTTTTATTATACATAGAATCACTCCCCTAGAATCCCAACTATGTATGATCAAAATAATAATCACCTGATTTGAAAAAATGGGTAAAAACCATCTAATATACATATAGAAATTAATTATATATTATTTGTATAATTCAATATAGGTGGGAATATTTCATTAAATTGATTCATTGTGATTTTTATTATTTTATAATCGATGTTATAGTGAATTCCTAGAATTTTGGGATATCAGGTAGCATTTTTCATCTCAAATTCCTCTCCTTTACAGATGTTTTTTTATAAAAATATTTTATATTATGTATTGTATATACATTTCAATTGATATATTAAATCATGATATTCCCTTTATTAGTTGAAATTGATGTTCAATTTGGATATCTCCCTTCCAGACATCTTTATCAAAATTCTCGTCAAATTGTTATGTCTTCTTATAAAAAATATCCAACCCTTGATATATATTATCTATTAATCACAATGATTTATTTATAATGGTGATTATATATCCTAATAAATGATTTTATCCATATACATTGTGTATAAATATATATATCATATCCTATATTTAAATTTATTTGAGTTCAAAAGATACCAATGTCATTAGGGTTTTTGTTAACTCCACTCACTTTATTGAGAAATAATCCATTCACTTAAAATTATTTCCTAGTAGACTAGTTTCATTCACAAAAATAGTGTACATATTAGTTCATTATCCACCACTATAGTGGAAAATTGACCTTTAAATTAATAAATTTTTTTCGCCAAAAAAATTCATTCTTATAAGTATTCCATTATTGGGAATAATTATCATACTCTTTAATGATGGTTTCTTATCCAGGTACACATTTTATATTCCATAAAATTTTATCCTCCACAATTGTAAACCTAAAACATTTTTTTCTCATGTTACCTTAATATATCATTTATCCTATTTATAAAATATTATTTTTTTTAATTTTAAAATGTGGGTTTTTAATGAAGTTATTTATTGATATTAAAATGTTTTTCATCCTATAATAATAAAATTATATGTCATCCAATCCTAATTTGTTTCGAATAATTATGTCTTATAATAGTTTTTATAATTTAATATTATTATGAAATGTATCTATTTTACAAAATTTTCAATCCACCTTCTGAAATAATTACTTCAATTCCAAGGAACAAATAATAATATTCTTTTTCAAAGTAAATCATTAAAAAATATTTTCACTTCACTATTTCTAAACCATTATTTCTCTTCCAATACATAATTACTAAAATATATTAATGAAAAATAATTATAAATATTCATTTTGGAATTTATTTTTCAAACGGATAATAATTATTCATGAAATACAATTTAAAAATCATTTTCTAAAAAATCTATTTTTTGGACTTTATGTAATTTTACACTTTACCTATAAAGGCCTTATTTCCATAGTAATTGTTTTCATAAACAACACACATAATATTTTTATAAATTATAATTTTGTGAATATTAAATATTTAGGTAAAAATAATTTACATTCTTACATGAAACATTATATATTCCATTTTCAAATGTTGTGAAACCCATTTTTATTTTACTATTCTTAATGTTATTTTGAAGGATTTAAATTTTGTGTAACACATATCTATGGTTTATGAAGGGTGGGGAAATATATCACAAACCAATTCATTGGTTATTTTTTAATATCTCATGAACTTAAAAAGGGTCATGTCTCATATACCATGCCTAAATAAGATCATGGAGTGTATCCCAATCCTAAAAAGGTACATAGGTTATTTCCAAAGAATAAATATGTACACATGTTATAGACCAATCCCAAAGAGGTACCTTGGTTGTAGACTAAAATTTCAGTGGTATATTGATTATTTTAATCCTAAATTTTTATATTAATTTCATCGTAAGCATAAAGAGGTACATGGATTGTATCCCATTCCTATGACAGGTTCATGTGATATTAGCCCTAGAACATTATGATATTGAAATATTATTGTGATACCTACCGCACTACATGTTTTTAGATTTCATATCATTAGGATTGGGAAATTATTTATAGAATATTAAAAATTATTTTCATGTTTACATGATTCAAGATTGTTATTATATGCTCCAAATATATTATTTCATTATTTGAATTTATTCATAACCTTTATACGGTCTAATTCTCCTACGATATTTTTATCAAAGTTTTATCTACTTATCATTGTTGCTTCACATTATTATAATCTAAGCACTATTATTTAGATAATTTTTTCCCAAGATAATAATTGGATCAAACCTATTACTTTTTTTTCCATTTCCTAGATTATGAGGATTATATTATATTAGGATGTTTTTGTAAAATGTTTATGTATGATGTGATTAAGATATAATGTTCACAAGTTTTATAGAATATAATTTTTATGTGATTAACCACAAAATACAATAAAGAAATTATTTTTACGTATTGTGTCACTATAGTTAGATGTAACATTTTTTTTTTGAAATTTAATTTATTTTTTTATTCCATAGACAAACTTAGAATAAATGGGATTATGTAATGAATTTTTATTAGTTGTGAGGTTAGTAGTGAGAGTCTATGGTGTCCCGTGTCCACTATTCGTGGATAATTGTACTAATCAACACATGTGAGATATATTCCACATACACTATTCTGTGAGTTATAATTCCCCATTGGAACCATTAATATACCTTATTAGACAATGAAATAAAAATTATTTTACGTATCATTTACTCATTCCTTCTAATGAAGAGTGTTAATAAATTATATAGAAAGGGTTATTTTGTGTAATTTATATCAAAGTAGTGAAGAGAAATGTTTTTTATCCTTGTTAAGGATTACCTAAACTATTTATTTAATTTTAAGGAAATTAATATTTTTGGAGTTACGTCCTTTGATTTTGAAGGTTTTTCATATTCTTTCCAAAGGGTAACCGATTAGTTTCCCTCGATATAGAATATACATATGCATTGGATTGTGTTTATGATATTGTGTTCAAGAGTTATTGTGTATGATTATTGATTCCATTATTCTGATGTTGATATAGTTAAACATAACCCTTTATTGTGTTAGTTGAGGGTGGGAAACCGCAATGTTCATAATTATTGGAGTCATTCCTTTGAATCATGTCTGTGTTTAAAAAGAAATATGTAATTAAATTCATGATCTTTTATTTACATGTAGTGAATTTGGAAAATGTTAAGTTGTGGGATGTCATGGATAATTTCCTAATAATTGAATTTTGTGATCATTTAATGGAGTAAAAACAGGAAGATATATCATTGAATTAGATAATTATTAAATTGAGAGGTATGTGTTTCTCACCATTGATTTTTATTAGTTGATCTGAAAGCCATCCTTTTTTATTTTGGAGTCCCCTAGTAGTGGTGATAAATTGTTTTCAGTCAAATGATAAAAACATATCATATGATAATCTGTAAAGTTTTTATAATAGTGGGGTTCTTTTTATTCACATCACCATGACCATAGTGGTTTAATATGATTTCTATTTTATATATCTTGACAACCATTCTGGTGTAGAATAGTACATGGTGTAATGTCATTAAATATATGTTTTTATATTTTCTTTCTATTCAAAAACCCTATATATAAAATGTTATTAGATTATTAATTTAATGTGTTTTTGGGACCCTCAGATTTTGGTATTCATTTCTAAGGGTGTAGAGTAGATAGAGTATAATCATCTAAATATATTGGGCCATCAAAATCAGATTGTTGTGGAATGGGAAACCAATGAGAAGTGGAATTTTGTTAGGTTTTTTGAGAATTATTTTTTAATGTTTCTTTATTTTCATATTAGTTTCATTAATAAAGTATATTAAACTACATTAATGTGATAATTTCAACAATGGGTAAGATAATATTTGGATCGTGGTGGTGATATAAATTTTTCATGTATTATCACAAACTGATTGAGTTGAATAAATGTGTTTTCCTTTTTACTAGATCTTGGGACATTGATTTTTGTGGATTTTTTAGATAAAGGTGGTTGAAAATATCATCTAAAATGAATAGTATGAACACCTACAACTCTTCTAGAGTCATTTTATAATTATTGTGGAGAACATAGTAGTGGAGTTTGGAACATGTAGTCTATTCCCATTTTGAATTCAAATGGAAAACTCCTTAAATGTGGGGATAATAAATCTAATAATTTAGGCAATGTTCTTAATAAATAAATCCATCATGGTTGTTAGTGGTTGTAAACTACTTCATCCCATGTATTAGGGAGGCATTTGGTTGAAACAATTACTAGGTTGTAGTGGTATGGTAAATATCACTTAAAGGTAGTTGATTATTTTATTTTATAATTACCTCAATATGAGATATAATTAATAGATCTGGTTATAAAAGAGGTTTAACCCATCATATGTGGTTGTGTAATGAGTTATATGAAAAATTAGACCACCAAATGTGAGTGAAAACATGATAGTGTGGTTGGGACATTCTCAAAAGGCTTTTTAAAAATATTTTTAGATTAAAAAATCTAATTTTTCCACTTTAGGGATAAGTAGGTTTAATGTTAAGGATGTTATGGCGATATGGATTTTTCCCAAATGGGACATATATCATTTATTGAACTATATGGCCTTGTAAAATATTAAAATTATAAATTTATTCTTGTTGGTGACCTATAAAATTTTTAATTCTATTATTTATCTCATGGTATGGTGTTTACAATTAAGATGTGTTTTAGTGGAATTATAATCTTGTTGAACTATATGTAATTTTTTATATATATTAATAAATTATACATTTATTCAATGATTTTGGTTGTTAATATAATCTAAATTAAACCATTAATGAATATTCAAGTGTTGAAATTGAGAGGAAAATTGGATGTGTCCTTTTCTGGTGTTATATATCATTCACTCAAGTGTCTCACCACTGAAAAAACTATTTTATGCCTTTAATTTAAAAACTCTATTGAGATAATTATGAGAAATAAATTTATATTTTTCTAAATTCATACATGGTAAGTGGTTTATGAAAATAATTAACCGTTGAATGAATTAATTTTATTTAATATCCCCTTTCATGGTGATCTACCAATGGATTTTGAGGTGTAAACATATTTTCAATCCATAAAAATGACGGTGATATGAACATGATTTATAAAAAAACCAATGAAGTTTGATGATTTTTCATTCAGGTACATAAATATTTTTTTTTCTTCTTTCTGTTATCTATTTATGTTAATTTTTAAACATGTATTTAAATTCATAACTTGTCCTTTATACTTTTTTAAAATTTTTTCTTGTGACGTGTACTTTTACAAGTTTATAATTCAGAATTTTTCTCAAATTATTTTTGAAAAAATATCTTCAATTTTATATTATACAAATAAATTCAATTGGTATTCAATACATCATACTAACTATATTGAACTATTCAATATGAAATTTTGGATGAATGCAATTCAGATTAGATATTTATTACCAACCCATATCTTCATTATATATCACATAAATTAATCATAGATGACCATCTCAGTGGGTGAAGGTTCACAGTATAATGGTGTGAATAAATAGGATTGGAATCTATATATTGACAAGAAATTAAAATAATGAATTACTGGGAATGATCCATCGTTGATATTTTTTATGAGTTCCTTGGATGAAAATTGGTTGGAATTAGGTCATGTTGTTAGACAACACGGATAATGCAACCCCTTGGAGGCACAAAATCGATCGATCATGAACCATGAATGACCCACTATGGCATTTGACTATAGTGGATATTGTAACAGGTGATATAAGTGAGGTTTATAAATATATACGTGGAAGAAATACTTAGAAGTGTTTTTTCCGACCTTATATTTTTTATTCATTGTGTATATTCTAATGAACTACAAACAATTTATCATTTTCATTATTGTGGTATTGTATTTGGGGTGAAAATATATCACACAAAAAGTGATGGGATGTACATTAAATATTTTTATCATACAAGATTTGACTATAGTCGTTGATCATTATATATACATTTCAGTATTTCGTGGAATTTTTTTTATTTGATATGATGAATTTTTTTTATCTTAACAAGTCAACATAATCCAAAAATATTTTATTTAAATTTTCTTTTAGAAAGAATATTTTATTAATAATTGAAAATGTAGTATTTAAATATTCAAAATTTTATTTATTATAATTTTTCAAAATATGTATAACTACACAATTATTTACTATTAATTTTATTAAAATAAAGACACAATTATTTAGAGGTAAATAGATATTTATCAAAAAAAATGTATTTTACAAAACTACTAATAAGGAATAATTACTTTCCATTTTAATTATTTTAATTTATATATATATATTAATTATCTTAATGATTATTATAGATTATATATCTAAATATATGAATTTAAATCTATATAATGATGATTATTAGTCAAATTGTTAATATAAGATCTTCATAATCATGGAAAATGTATTTCCATATTTTTAATAAAAATTATTTATATTTGTAAATAAATTGAAATTAATTTGTTCATAATGAATAGTTAAAAACATTAATTACCATAGTTATGGTAAAAAACGTTTTACAAATTGGTTAACATATAATGAGATGAGTTAAAATGAAAAAAAACATTTTTATCCACATTAGGTTATTGTAATTTGACCTTATACTTACACCTTATTATATTATATAGTTTGGAGCCATTTTACAATGAATGTGACTGGAAATTATTGTAAAATTACCAAAACATTATATGTGTTTCACTCTCCCCATTTAGAAAATGGAACCCCCACCACAAATTTATTCACATATATAAATTCATTTAGATCTGCCAAACATTTAAAAAATCTCTCATAAAGATAATTTTAAATGTTATTTTGGTTATTTAATTCTCAATGGACCATGCATTATGTCCTTAATGATATCAAATGGATTTTTTTTCTAAGTGAATGCAATTGATTTCACCAAGCTCTTTATTTTTAATTTATTACTTCCCACACTAAATTATGTATTAATAAATTCAATATAATAACCCCAGTATTCTAAATATATTGAGATTGTATGATTTGGATTGAATAGTATTTTTGTATGTCCTTCTATATCAAATGGGAATCAAAACCTTTTCTCTTTTGTGTGACATACTACCTCATCGTGAACCAATGTAAATTATATAAAATCACCGAATCCAATGGATTTTAATAGTGATGGAAATAATGGATATATATTATAGTTATTATATGTTATTTATTCTGAAAATTTAATATATAATCCACTTCATTACACTTCCACCAATATATATAATGTTAATTTCGCTCGTTCATACCTACAACCTACCTTACCCGAGAAGCGATGTGATTCATTTTTCTTGTCCAGACATAAAGGATAATTATAAAAATGTATCTAATGAATAATTAATATATTTATAATTTAAATTTAATTCTATTTATTATATAAATATATCTTTTTCACAATTAATTAAACATCCACAAAAAAACATGCTAGAAAAAATGAAGCAGTTAACACCTAAAAGAATAGAAATAATGAATTATTATTATTTAATTGGTGATAATGCATTATAAAGGGATCATATATGATATTATAAATTTGAATATGGTTATAGTATAAATTAAAAACCAGTTTAATATAATTATATATTAGGATAAATCATTTTCATCAACCAGAAAGCTTGAGGTAATTGATTTTGTCCCATTTTTCCACTATATTAAGACATTTGATATTATAAATCTATTTATATATATGTGGTGTATATACTACCTAATTGATATATTTTACATTAATACCCATATATTTATGATCATTACTACATAATTCATGATTATATATTCAAGGTCTTAGTGTTTATAAATTAATAATGAGGTGAGGAAATATTTTACCATCTAAATTTTTATTGGATTGACATAATTTTTATTGAACAAATTTATTAGTACAACCTTCAGAAAGTACATATAATTTATGATAATGTTCGTATTTAAAAAGAATCCATATTTTCTTCCATTATTTTATCTATTTTTAATGTGAATCAATCTATGTAATTTATCGATGAAAATTTGATTTCATTTCACTTTTAATTCGGAATATTATTCTTCCATGCCCATAATTTTTAATAATTGTTTTAAAAATATCATTTAATTAATTAAAATTGATTACTATAGAAATTAAATTGTATACAATTCTTTTTAATTTTTTTAATGTAATATTTATAATGTTTTCTAAATGTTTCACTTTCAATATTCTTTACAGAATTCTAGGTATATTTTTATCTTTTATGCCACTAACTGACATCCTTAACATCATAACCTTGTTAAAATATTTATCATCAATGGAATGTTTCAATATTTTATAAAATGAAAACTATAAATTAAATATGATTTTAATATTTCACATCCATATTTATTATTTTTCCATGGGGCACAGTTTTTTTAAAAATCCCATATTTCTATTGAAATGGTGGACATACCATATATATTATTAATTTTTTGGTCATTAAGTTTCACATCATACGTTATCATTCTTATAATAATGGAAAATTGAGTATTTATATATATCTATATGATTTGTAGCATCGTATGATTATTTCCTAAACCGTATATCATTTTTACAAACACATTTTTACTATGAAATATTTTTGATTGACTGGGTAAAATGTGGAAAAATATTGATTGTTTAATCAACAGAGATATTTATTTATAATAAAATATTACTTATAGATTTAATTGATCAATTAATATATGAGGAATGTGTTTTACATGTAGTGATGAGTCTGGAACTGTCATAGATAGCACCTAAATGGATTTACATGTCCCATCAGAAAAAATAGATTCCGAAATTAAATTAGTTTTTGGTAGATTCCCACACATATATTAAAGTATCTTGGTAAAAGGTTTTTATGGAATATATATCATGATTTATGAGATCATGAAGCCTAATATTATTAATTTCCTTCATTTAAAATTTAGTTATTATTATTTATATGATTATTTTATTAATATTATCCGTGGATACATTTGGTGCTCATGTTATTATTTATATGTTAGTTATTTTCAATTATTTATATATACATGTTTCTTTTTTAATTATTTACTCATGTTAGTTTTTTTGTATGTAACCTTTATTTATTATTTGATCTCACCCTTTTTTTCACATCAACGAGTTATGAAGAATAATTATTTGAATGAATTCAGGGATACAATATATTTTTCATTTATATTTATTATATTTTATTACCACTTTAAAAAATGGGGATCATGTATGTATATAGTTCATGATGAATTTAAGAAAGATATATCATTTATAAATATATATCTTTTATGTATAAAAATATAATAGTGTATAAACTGAATCTCAGTTACTCCACCCTGGGTAATAAAAATCAGTACTAGAATAAGTTTAGTAGAATCGGTATAAAATATCTTTAGGAAAAAAATAATTAAATAATGTAACCCTATGATATTAATTTAGGATATGTCTAATTGTAGGATTATATAACAAATATTTTCTTAAGGTATTGATTAAGTGGTATTTTTACGAAATATTCCCATGTGTGGACACTATAATTAGACATGGTTTTGGAATTGATCCATATATGGGTGATATCCCTGAAATGAGTTGTTCGAGTATATTTCGAACATATTTCTTGCTCAAAGTGAGTGAGTCATTACTACAAACCTAGATTGAAACTCCTGGTGTATATTATTTGGTTAATTAATATTACCCTTACAACCAATTATAAAAATGTTGAAAATATTTTAATTATACTCCAAATGAAAACATGTTTTTCATTTTGAGATTAACAATGAATTAATATTAAATTTTTTATAACTATTTTAGTAAATGAATAATTATATTTTATGATTAAATATTCATAATTTAATGTATTAATTAAGCATATGAAATTTTATAAAAATTTATTCTACAAATAATAATTTGATCAATACTGGTGGAACATGTTTAAATTCCTCTTCTAATATTACCAAAACCACTAGTGAAGGAGATTAATATATATTGGCCATATTATGAAATATAAATATTTTTATGACTAAAAAATTTTTAGAAAGGATAAATTATGATGTTACATGGTATAATACACCTATACTAGACGATTTCGTGTAATATAATCCCCCATATTGTTGTAGAACTACTAATAAAATGAATTCTACAATGTGGATTAAAACCCTTGAATAGATATTTTTGGCCTTGGGTTGTAATTTAAATGCAATGGTTTTAATGGATATATAATATCTCTAAATAGATTCTAATAAATTGTGGTTCTTTGATCTATACCACTAGAGAGGAATGTTAAATAGAACACATGAAATGTATATATTTTAAATTAATATTCTTTTAGAAGTATTTCTCTAATCATAAATGAATTTAATTGATTAGAAAAATCATAATGTTAATAAAAATGATTAAAAATTATTGCATATGATGTGGATACATTTAAAATAATAGATAGGTATGGTAAAAATTACATACAGAATATAAAATTAAATATTATCCATTTTTTCAAGGGCCTAATCCAAGTCTCTAAATTAACTCATTTGAAACACATTATAATCATAGGATTAAATAGTTTTACACATTAAAAATTTTAGATGGAATTTTCTAAAACATATATAATCAACGGTAACCAATTGAAGAAGTGGTATGTTAAATAACAAGATAAATAGAACACATCAAATAAAAAGAATAAAATTATACAATTCCTATCTTGTTAATAATTAAGAATGAAACATCATAGAAAATATTTTAAGGGATTGAGAGTTTCTTATAGGTGGGGAGATAAGGCTCATCTAGAAAATTAATGTATGGGAAATAAATTTACCACTTCTATTTAGTGATTCATCATCAAGGAAATGAGACATTATTCCAAATAGTTTCCCATGAATAAATGGAATCAAATAAAAATGATTCTATGTGATAAGGCCATGATTATTTGATCATTATATTTTCAATTCATGTTCCGAAATATTTTTTGGATGGTAGTTCAATAATAAAATCAAATTTAGCTAACACTTTATTATATCATGGATCCTCACACTCTATTGTATCTTCCACATTTTCAATGAAAAATAGATATTTATATATATCATTAAGAATGGAATTTTCTATTAAAACGACCTTTTGAAAGATCAATGGAAAATGTATTTGATAAGAAGATCCCATTATAACAAAAAAACATTACCTATTTTTGGAATTTATTATTATACCCAATTACAACAAAGATATAAAACATTTTATCTGTGGAATTCCATATTTGATGAAAATATGTTTTGAATAGTGAGGGAAATTTTTTTGACGATGTTGTTCAATTTATTATCTTTACAACGGTTAATTCAAATCTGTGACGATGAAAAACATTCAAAAGGCATGTGAAAATAATATTTATATTACATAAGTATAATATAATAGTTATTACTTGGTTTTATTCTAAATAAGAGTGCACACAAAATAATTTTTTCATATTTTTTATGTTTTATGAAAATAATTGGTTTTAATTAAACTCGAAAGATGTGTGATAAATAAACCACTTTTTTTGATTGGTTTTGAACAAATAAGAAATGTGGTGATCAAAGAGGGTTTGGCTGGGAATTGTTCCATTCTATCATGGTTTATTTTTTTTACACATTTTCATACGACTATGTGGTAAGGAATAAGTTCATCTAACATTTCCTCTCTCCCCCTTTACTAGATTGTTATGATGAGAATAATAATATCAAAATCCTTATATTGGACTATCATCTTAATAATGTGTTTAGTGTGGAAGAAGTTTTTTTTGATTAAATAAAAGAATCTAGAACAAGGATTTATTGTTCCCTAATAAAATAAGATTCCAATAAACAATCAAATGCATGTGCTATCTACTGTTGATCATACACAACCTGACCTAAATCAATTCAACCGTATACAATTAATAAGGGATACATGATCATCGGCCAAATAAACTTAAATAAAAAAAATGAATACCTAAAAAAACCACGTTCTAAAATTAAAAATGAATTTACAATGGAAAATATATTCAAGAAAAGACATTATTTTATAAATTTGAATCACAATAACTCCATCAAAGAACATTGTTCCAGCTGACCCATTTCATGACCACTCAATTAAGCTACCCTTACATGGATAGTGAATCGTTGTTGATTTTTTTTGGGGAGACATATTAGAGTAAAGAAAATAGAATTATGAAATGAAATAATCCTAATATATGTTGACCCCGAGTGTCCTTGGTGAAGAGACCCGAAGCTTGGCGTACATAGATATTACATTATTTTTGCGGAATACATAATACATAACAAAAACAGACACACAAGGACCCTAATAGTTTAGTGTCTTTGAAAACTTGGAACGTAATCTTCTAATCATGGTGAAAGATCTTCAACATCTCCCATAAAGATATTCCACTTTTTGTTTCCTTACCTAAAAGCTTTCTTTTAATCTTGGGGGAAAATAAAACATAAAAAGGGTGAGCTGAAATGCTCAGTAAGGGTACGCATGGAAAAAATAAAACATACCATATATATTTGAACTTAAAAAACATGAACATAATTTTTAAACATCAAAATCTTGAGCAACAACATAAAAAATTGAAGTACATAAGGTATAGATCATAATGGAACATAAATCATGATAACATAGCATACGAATAAAGCATGTAATTGTGGCATCCATTAAGCACATGTAATTATTTCCATAGTATCCAAGGCATTGCTGCCAAGACCATATTTGTGGACAAAGTTCCTTTTGAATCGAGTTCACTCCTAGTTCTAGTACAGTAATACTGAACCGGATTATATTACCGTTCCAGCCATGACTATCTCATGAAATATAAATCTTTACCCAATGCATTGGAGGGTGATATAGGTCCCACCCATCTCATAATGAAAATATTCTTACTTGTGCCTAAAAATAAATATACATCATTCATAATAACCCAATAAATAAAATGGGTTTCATAAAAATCATCCCATCATCAAATAATCCATATAAAAGAAATGGATATCATTTCATAATAAGAAAAGTGAAACCATGTAAATCATAGAGACATGATACTTGAAACATACACATATGAAATAATGTCATCTTAGATGAAAAATGGTTCTGATAAAACACTTGAAATAGATTCTTGAGGAAAATATCCTTTCTTCCTCAAAATCATTCTCTTATCACAAAATGTCATGCAATTTTAAAGAAAAGTATTTTTTTTGAAAATAGTTATGAAATCTTTTGGAATAATCTTCATGAAAATAAGGCTTTATAAAACCGTAAAAATCCGTTTGGGCCATATAGGTAAAAAACATTCTTCTCGTACTTTTACCGGAAAAGTCAAAAAAGAACCTCATAATGTAAACAAAAGAAAGATTCCTTACATAACATGTAGTAAAAGTCAAAAATGGGTAAAAAGGACTATAAAAATACATGAAAACATTTTTATAAAACATGTACATGGATAATAAAAATAACCCTTGTAAATACTTATGAATAATCAACCTCAGATAAGAATGAGATTGGAATATTTATCCCTTACATTAGGTCCGATATGCTTCGTACATATCCGAACCTCTTGTATAATGATTTAAATAATGTCATCGACTTATTATGGAATCATATTAATTGTTATGATATCATATATGGTTCACTTATGACTTTATATAACCCGTTCTTTTGTAAATTCTATGTTAAAGAGCGTTTTGGGTAAAATCGTTTCATTTGTCGTCCGTGTTTTGACTTGTAATTATTCATATGATTACATAGATCATGATTACTTAATTACATAATATAAAAAATGATTTAAATATAATATATATTCATAATATACATATATATAATAGATCGATAATTGTAAAGAAATACACCATTCATGGAGACGGTAGGCCGTACGTACGCATGAACGTTGTTTTCGTTCCCTCATTGAATTGAATGGAATTAATTGGATGACATACATATATATATACATAAATCCAGTATTATTATTATGTCATATATTTCATGATTACTTATTATATATACTTTATAATCATTTATGAATGGTTAATCATTGAGAATTAATCTCATCGCGTCGTGGAGACGGTATTCCGTACGTACGAACGAGGGATGATATCGTTCCCATGATCGTGGAACTTTATTGGAGTGTATGTATAATATTATAGAGTAAATATCACTTTACAATAATCATATATAGTTATTATTTATACCATTATACCCATCCAAGTATGGTGGTGGTGGAAAATAGATTACACCACGGCGTGGAGACGGTATTACGTACGTACGCACGCACGGTGATTTCGTTTTCCGTAGGATGAATAGATGGTGAAATAGGGTTGTTTAATAATTATAATAACATATCAGTATATTAGTGATACTGATGTTATAAGGCCCCAACCTTAATCCTTACTTAATCTTGAGTTAATACAAGATTACACATTGAGGATCTTTTCATGTTTAGAGTTTTAGAGAATTAGATCATAAAAATTGCATTACATTCCACATTTAAACAAAGTGGTTACATAAAAGATAGGATTCATTCTTCCCATCAACGGAAACATATTTAAAATAAAACATGGATTCTTCCGTGACACATCCTTGACACTATCATCACATCACGTACCTTTCCCTTGACCTGTGAAAAACATTTTAAAAACATGGGATGAGCATAAAAAAGCTCAGTAAGGGTTATAAAAATATGGAAAGGAAACATGAGTTCGTATATACATAAGAATGAATTCATACTTTACCCATAAAACATAGGCACTTTAACATACCTCATAAAACCATGAATAAATCATAGAAATCATAAGAAATAAAGGTAACTTAAGGCATTCATAACATTCTTACGTAGGGAGTAACCCTCTTGGTTACGTTTGGAATACCCATCACAGTATATTCCCTAAATCTTTTCAGAGAAACCTTAACGTTTCAATCCTTCACGTTACACAATGCATTGGAGAGCTATATCGGGCTCACCCACCCTTAGTTTATCATGGAACCACCTGTTTCCATAACAATTCCCAAGAACCATGTCATAAACGTATCACATAAAACATGCATAAATGAAACATAACATTTCCACATTTTAATTAAATTTTAGTATATTGAAATAATGAATCCATTTCAAAAGAAACCATTTCCAAAACCATTTAAAACATTTAATAAATAGATTTCTGAATCAAAGTGTCCCATACCACCTTGATGCTTTTAACATTTTAAACCATTAATATCCATATAAATAAATCCATAAAACCATTTTCAAAACATGAATATTAATGGGAACAAATAATTAAAACATTTAAAGTGATATTTTGGTTAAAGGGGTTCTACCAAAATTAGAGACACTTGAATACAATAGTTGAGGAATAACATTTAGTCAGAACTTTATAATATCATGAGAATAAATGGATTCATGATATAATATTCCATTGGACAGTACATACACCATATAATGAGTGAATTGGTGCATAACAACAACGAAGTCTCAATAGAAATGTCAACTATGATGAATTCCCTTATAAAGAAGGTATCCTTAAATTAAAGATAATTCAATCTCAAAATTATGTGTGACAAATATAAATACACCCAATATAAGTAGATATTGAGTGTAAAACAATAAAAGTTCATTCAAACATATTCAAAAGATGACATATTCAATAACTACATATTGAACCCAAAGAAATCGAAATTGGGATAAGAAGTTCCCTTGACAGCCTAACGGAGTCACATCAAAATGAGTTGATGAGAGATAAAAAAAATGGTATCTCATCACACTGACATAACATTTACATCAATAAGGATATATGAGAACATATCCCAACATAAAAATATGTAAATTAAAATACCCAACAAAAGAAGTCTTTTAAAAAGAGGAGGGTGAAAGGTTCCCTTACCGACATCGGTATCTTTCGAAACATACACCTCGTGAAAGAAGGACAATACATCATAGATGTAAATACTCATAAAAGAAATTATATTACATAATGAATAAAATAATTGTCAGTACATACACAACTCAAAGGAAATTGTGGAAAATGTAGTATAAATCTCACGGGAATAAAAATGAGATGAAAAACCCCTTACGAAAACTCAGCAGCCTAACAGCGCCACTTAAAACATCCAAAATGGATTGATGAGAGAGAATAGGGTCTCTCATCACATTAACATAAAAATTACAGTAAGTGTAATCTAAAATAACATCCCAATAACAAGAAATATGAGCTTTATAGGGAATGACATAAAAGAGTGTACTTAAAAAGAAAGAGAGGAGTAGGATCCCTTACCTCGGGTCCGACTTGACTCGATCGTTCTTTAACGTCCTGAATAATAAACATGAGTTAATTTACAATTTATTAAGAACCTTTTTCTAGTTCATTATTCCATTTAGATCACTTATTGCAATGTTATAAACATTATTTAATCATTTAAGTTAATAATGTTTGTTTTGTCGATATTTGGTTCTTAAGTCGAAAGTGGACTTCTTACAATTACATGTTGTTCGTGTGGTCAAATGTTCATTATATCCAGAATTATATTAATGATTTGTATATCATATATATCATATATATCCAGAATATACATGTATTTATAATATTACATAATCATTTAGAGGTATGAAATGAAATGCACCGTTCATGGAGACGGTAAACCGTACGTACGCATGAACGCTACTTTCATTTCTATTTCATATTTTTATGGAGTGGAATAATAATGATATAGAGGTATGTTATAATTATATTATAACATAATATATAATAACTTTAAATCCATCCTTTATACTTCCCACATATGGCATTAACGAATCACATCACCTTGAGGGGGCGGTAGTCCGCACTTCTTTAAATGAAGATATCGCGTTTACCCATAATGGAAACCATAAAGGTATGCCCAAAAAGAAAAATACATAATCATAAGTAAAACATAAACATATTATATATCATATATAAATATAGTGACATATTAATGTCCACCTTTGAAGGTGTTAAAAGAATGATGAACAATCATCATTTCGGGAGGCATAAATTCGCCATCCACGGAAACAGGAAGTTATTTAACCATTAGATATAGGTGTGTGTAAGTGTAGCTCTAATACTTCTTATAACAAAATCCTAGTATATTGAATATACTTGAGTTGTTACAAAAGAAATGAATAAAAAGAGTTTAGGGGTTTGGAGAGGCAAAATAAAACAAAAGGACTCAAGTAAAGACATTACCTTAAAATCTGGTAACTCCCTTTGGTTTGAGCTAAAAGACTTCCTTGGGAAGACTTCTGCCAAAATTGAGGCTTCAAGGAGTAAGAGAGGGAAGTGGAGAGACAAAATGGGCAGGGGTTGGCCGAGCCAAAGGCTTTGGGAGTGTGGGTAAGGAGGTAGAGGTGGGGGCCTTTTATAAGAGGAGAGGAGGGGTACTCTTGGAATGTAAGCAAATTTTACTTTATTTGAAAATGTTATTCGGATTTAAGAGGTCCCACATTGATGTGTTTCGAGGATAAAGTGATAAGGGTTCGAAATCCACTCATACAATAGGTTTTGTACATGTTTAGGTCTTATATATTACACTATCGTTCCATTTTATTTAAATCGTTAAATAATGAGGTCATCGCTGCATCATCATGATGTCATAAATAATTTAATTTATTTAATGTCTAAAAATTATAAAAAAAAAATACTATGATGTAGGAAATATTTTTAGCTTTCCAATGAATACTTATAGTCAAAAATCTTATTTGTATAACCTCATGTAAAAATTGTTTTAGTAAAACATTTCATGTTTGTCTCATTTTTACTTTAACTTTAAATAAAAAGATATTAATGTCATTTTCGAACCAAAGTGGCTTCATGGGATCCCCAAGTAGACCCATTGGTTGTATTGGTCGGCCATGACACATAAAATGAGGTTAGGACATGTGTCAAGTTCATTTAATATTATTAAAACATTATTTTTACCTTAAACTACGCTAATTACCTCTAATCGCGATTAAAAACTTAATAAGTTACTATTCACCAAAAAAATTATTTTTATCCCATTGAACCAAATTTTAATTCTAAATGACAACCATGTATGTCGGATTTTAGAAATTCAAAACACAACGATGGAAAAATTTCATTTAAACGGAAAAATCAGTTTTTATAAGTACCACTTAGTGGTTTCACTATTCATCAAAAATTGATGTTTTTCAGAAAAATCCCAAAAATTCACCCTAATCTATATTTGATATTCCGAATTCAAAAATGAAGTCTATTTTAAAAAATTCAAAACATATAAGTCACATTAATTAATTTAATAATTAATTCCCGCTGTCAGAGCAAATAGCGTGTTTTTATGAAACAATAAGTATCAAAAGATTGACACTAGTTTAAGTCTGATTTCAAAGTGAAATCAATTTCAATGACCACTATTGGATTTAATTTTAAAAATATATTCTAATTTCACTTTAAAACCAATTCAAAAGATAATCTAATCATATAAATATATTATATTAAAAAGTGGTTTTGAATTAAAATACAACATTTTACACTATTTATTAAAAAAATGAACTTTATCAGAAAGATACCAAAAATTTACACAAAGTAAATTTTGAGGTCCCAATTCTTAAGAAGAGTTTTATTTGGTCCAAAAGGATGTATAAGAGTGAACAAGACTATATTTAATGATGGTTCTCCATCAAAAGGCGATAAGTGAACCTTTAGTGAAAACTAGGGCATATACGCCTAAAATTGAATTATTTCCGTATTTTAAGCCTTCATCTTTTATTGGATAAATTTAAAAACATTTAAAAAAATATATAATCATATTTTAGTTATTTCTATACATTCCCTCCAATACAACGGCTACATGTTAACTGCCATTTAAAATAATATTATTTTATTATTAGAGTGCAACGTAAGATTCCCACGAAACTCGTTGTTGCATGTTGGGTACGCCATCGAGCATAGCGCACCCTTTAAAGTCATATTAATATTTTATTCACAAATATGTATAAATATGAAAATTTAATATTCTTTATTTACCTGGGGTGTTAAATCCTTCCCCCCTTTTGGGAATTGCGTCCTCACAATTTTAAAATTGGGCTTGGAAACATCCTTCAAAGTCCCACATCGGAAGAAGAGTCGGTAAAACAATCACTTTAAAATAAAGAAAGATAAGTAAAATGGTCACCCGAGTTAACCCATACAAGGATTCCAAGTATGAAAACATGGACATGGAGGAGAAACATAGGGTCATGTTCTGATGACGAGTGATAGAAAACATGTTTAGGAGATGGTTAACCATGAGAAAATCACAAACTTGTGATGGGTTAAACGGTATTCGATTCCCCAATAGGAAAAGTTAATAGACAACATTTTTGTTTTATGATACTTTTTATTGAGGAATTTATTCATAAGGAAACATAATCACTTATCATGTTGACTTTCAACTTTTATTAGATTCCTTACACAAACTCATATTTTCTCCAAAAAGGCGAGTATTTAGGAAGACTTGTTCACATTAAGAGTACTATAATCAACTTCTTGAGAGTTACATAATCCAAAAAAGATAACTATATACTTCCCATGTTTTTAGACTTTAACCAAAACCAAAACCAAAAAGGTTAGTACAAGATCAGATAATCCAGAAAAGGACAACCCTTTTTAAAAAGAAAATCTTTTCTTAATCTCCAAAATTTGTCCAACAAAACCCAAAGTTCAACGAGGACCATTCTATAATAAATTTTTCCATAAAATTCTTCAAAGTAAACCAAACTAAGATTGAAACCCAAATATTTGAAGGATTTAGTCACATAGTCTTCCAAGTTAAATCGTAACATTTATCTCCAAACAACATCAGTTGCTCCTAAAGTCTCGTATTGAAAAGTAATTAACCTAATCACATATACTCCATGATAGGTTAATAATTTTCATAAATAACCCAAAATCAACTTACTCTTGATTCCTAAAATCATATAACTAAAAAAAATCAGTCAAACTAACCAGGGACTTCACGTAGTCCAGAGGTAGGCGATAAATACCAGTCGCACTTTGGTTGTGGGTTCGATTCCCGCAGCTTTGTCCGACATGATGGGTTGTCACACGGTCTGCGTGTTGTCCTTTTTCCAAAACTATATAATTCTTAAATCATTCCCCAAAAATAGATAAAATCATCAAAAATGATCATAACATATTTTAACCTCAAGTTCATCTCATTCCTTTCATTTTCCAGCATATCATATAATAACCCATAATTACCTCAAAAGTAAGGATCATATAAAATCTAATGGTTACCTTTATAATTATTACCTGAACTGCCACATCGATTGGTCACCTCGTACATGATGCATTACAGAACATACCAAGGTTCAAGTGGTTGATCATGACACCTTGATATTTGGTTTAGAGCAACCATGAGTGTCCTCATTGAATCCTCCATTTTATCTAGTATCTTAATCATAGAACCAGCACAGTTTCCTTCAAACCTGTTGTCTCTTTGATGCCTGCTAGATCCATCCATTCACTAAAAACAGAAATTTCAGTGTGAGTATATCAACAAAACCATCATGTACTAATGAGTAAGGTAAACACTAAGATATACTTACTCATTAACTTTATTTAAAACTAGGGCTCTTTCTGAAATCCTAACCATTATGGTAATGTCACTTATGCTTAAAGAATACCCTAACCTCTAAAGTTATCTAAACCAACATTTGATACCAACTATAAGGCCCCAGCCTTAAACCTTACTTAATCTTGAGTTAATACAAGATTACACATTGATGATCTTTTCAGGTTTAGAGTTTTAGAGAATTAGATCATAAAACTTGAATTACATCCCAATTTAAACAAAGTGGTTACATAAAATACAGGATTCATTCTTCCCATCAACGGAAACATATTTAAAATAAAACATGGATTCTTTCTTGACACATCCTTGACACTATCATCAAATCACGTACCTTTCCCTTGACCTGTGAAAAACATTTTAAAAACATGGGATGAGCATAAAAAAGCTCAGTAAGGGTTATAAAAATATGGAAAGGAAACATGAGTTCATATATACATAAGAATGAAATCATACTTTACCCATAAAACATAGGCACTTTAACATACCTCATAAAACCATGAATAAATCATATAAATCATAAGACATAAAGGTGACTTAAGGCATTCATAACATTCTTATGTAGGGAGTAACCCTCTTGGTTACGTTTGGAATACCCATCACAGTATATTCCCTAAATCTCTTCGGAGAAACCTTAATGTTTCACTCCTTCGCGTTACCCAATGCATTGGAGAGCTATATCAGGCTCACCCGCCCTTAGTTTATCACTGAACCACCCATTTCCATAACAATTCCCAAGAACCATAACATAAACGTATCACATAAAACATGCATAATGGAAACATAACATTTCCACATTTCAATAATATTTTAGTATATTGAAATAATGAATCCATTTCAAAAGAAACCATTTCCAAAACCATTTAAAACATTAAATAAATATATTTTTGAATCAAAGTGTCCCATACCACCGTGATGCTTTTAACATTTTAAACCATTAATATCCATATAAAAAAATCCTTAAAACCATTTTGAAAATATAGATATTAATGGGAACAAATAATTAAAACATTTAAAGTGATATTTTTGTTGAAGGGGTTCTACAAAAATTAGAGACACTTGAATACAATAGTTGAGGAATAACATTTAGTCATAACATTATAATATCATAAGAATAAATGGATTAATGATATAATATTCCAAAGGACAGTATATACACCATATAATGAGTGAATTGGTGCATAACAACAACGAAGTCTCAATAGAAATGTCAAATGTGATGAATTCCCTTATAAAGAAGGTATCCTTAAATTAAGGATAATTCAATCTCAAAATTATGTGAGAAAAACATAAATACACCCAATATAAGTAGATATCGAGTGTAAAACAATAAAAGGTCATTCAAACACATTCAAAAGATGACATATTCAATAACTACATGTTGAACCCAAAGAAATCAAAATTTGGATAAGAAGTTCCCTTGACAGCCTAACGGCGTCACATCAAAATGAGTTGATGAGAGATAAAAAAAATGGTATCTCATCACATGGACATAAAATTTACATCAATAAGGATATATGAGAAGATATCCCAACATAACAATATGTAAATTAAAATACCCAATAAAAGAAGTCTTTTAAAAAGAGGAGGGTGAAAGGTTCCCTTACCGACATCGGTATCTTTCGAAACATACACCTCGTGAATGAAGGACAATACAACATTGATGTAAATACTGATAAATGAAATTATATTACACAATTAATAAAATAATGGGCAGTACATACACCACTCAAATGAAATTGTGGTAAATGTAGTATAAATCTCACGGGAATAAAAGTGAGATGAAAAATCCCTTATGAAAACTCGGCAGCCTAACGACGCCACATAAAAATTCCAAAACGAATTGATGAGAGAGAATAGGGTATCTCATCACATGAACATAAAAATTACAATAAGTGTAATCTAAAATAACATCCCAATAACAATAAAGATGAGATTTATAGGGAATGACCTAAAAGAGTGTACTTATAAAGAAAGAGAGGAGTATGATCCCTTACCTCGGGTCCGACTTGACTCGATCATTCTTTAACGTCCTGAATAATAAACTTGAGTTAATTTACACTTTATTAAGAACCTTTTTCTAGTTTATTATTCCTTTTAGATCACTTAATGCAATGCTATAAACATTATTTAATCATTTATGTTAATAATGTTTGTTTTGTCGATATTTGGTTCTTAAGTCGAATGTGGACTTCTTACAGTTACATGTTGTTCGTGTTGTCAAATTTTCATTATATCCAGAATTATGTTAATGATTTGGATATCATATATATAATATATATCCATAATATACATGTATTTATAATATTACATAATCATTTAGAGGTAAGAAATGAAATGCACTGTTCATGGAGACAGTAAGCCATATGTACTCATGAACGCTACTTTCATTTCTATTTCATATTTTTATGGAATGGAATAATAATGACATAGAGGTATGTTATAATTCTAGTATAAAATCATATATAATAACTTTAAATCCATCCTTTATACATCCCACATATGGCATTAACGAATCACATCACTTTGAGGGGGCGGTAGTCCACACTTCCTTAAATGAAGATATCACGTTTACCCATAATGGAAACCATAAAGGTATGCCCAAAAATAAAAATACAGGATCTTAAGTAAAACATAAACATATTATATATCATATATAAATATAGTGACATCTTAATGGACACCTTTTAAGGTGTTAAAATAATGTTGAACAATCATCGTTTCGGGAGGCATAAATTCGCCATCCACGGAAACAGTATGTTCTTTAACCATTAGATGTAGGTGTGTGTAAGTGTAGCTATAATACTTCTTATAAAAACATCCTAGTATATTTAATATACTGGATTTGTTAAAAAATAAATGAATAAAAAGAGTTTAGGGGGTTGGAGAGGAAAAATAAAACAAAAGGACTCAAGTGAAGACATTACCTTAAAATCGGGTAACTCCCTTTGGTTCGAGCTAAAAGACTTCCTTGGGAAGACTTCTGCCCAAAGTGAGGCTTCAAGGATTAAGAGAGGGAAGTGGAGAGACAAAATGGGAAGGGGTTGGCCGAGCCAATGGCTTTGGAAGTGTGGGTAAGGAGGTAGATGTGGGGGCCTTTTATAAGAGGATAGGAGGGGCACTCTTGGAATGTAAGCAAATTTTACTTTATTTGAAAATGTTATTCGGATTTAAGAGGTCCCACATTGATTTGTTTCGAGGATAAGGTGATAAGGGTTCTAAATCCACTAATCCAATAGGTTTTGGACATGTTTAGGTCTTATATATTACATTATCTTTCCATTTTATTTAAACCGTTAAATAATGAGGTCATGACTGCATCATCATGATGTCATAAATAATTTGATTTATTTAATGTCTAAAAATTATAAAAAAAATACTATGATGTAGGAAATATCTCTATCATTCCAATGAATATTTATAGTAAAAAATCTGATTTGTATAAACCCATGTAATTTTTTTTAGTTAAACATTTCATGTTTGTCTCATTTTTACTTTAACTTTAAATAAAAAGATATTAATGTCATTTTCCAACCAAAGTGGCTTCATGGGGTCCCCAAGTTGACCCATGGGTTTTCTTGGTCGTCCATGACACATACAATGAGTTTAGGACATGTGTAAAGTTCATTTCATATTATTAAAGCATTATTTCTTCCTTAAACTACACTAATTACCTCTAATCGCGATTAAAAACTTAATAAGTTACTATTCACCAAAAAATTATATTTATCCCATTGAACCAAATTTTACCTATTAATGACATAAATGTATGTAGGATTTTTGAAATTCAAAACACAACGATGGCAAAATTTCATTTAAACGGAAAAATCAGTTTTTATAAGTACCACTTAGTGGTTTAACTATTCATAAAAAACTGAAGTTTTTCAGAAAAATCCCAAAAATTCACCCTAAGCTATATTTGATATTCCGAATTCAAAAATGAAGTCTATTTTTCAAAATTCAATACATATAAGTCACATTAATTAATTTAATAATTAATTCCCGCTGTCAGAGCAAATAGCGTGTTTTTATGAAACAATAAGTATCAAAAGATTGACACTAGTTTAAGTCTGATTTCAAAGTGAAATTAATTCCAACGACCACTATTGGATTTAATGGTAAAAATATATTCTAATTTCAATTTAAAACCAATTCAAAAGATAATATAATCATATAAATATATTATATTAAAAAGAGGGTTTGAATTAAAATACAACATTTTACACTATTTATTAAAAAAATGAACTTTATCAGAAAGATACCAAAAATTTACACAAAGTAAATTTTGATGTCCCAATTCTTAATAAGAGTTCAATTTGGTCAAAAAGGATGTATAAGAGTGAACAAAACTATATTTAATGACGGTTCTCCATCAAAAGGCGATAAGTGAACCTTTAGTGAAAACTAGGGAATATACACCTAAAATTGAATTATTTCCGCATTTTAAGCCTTCATCTTTTATTGGATAAATGTAAAAACATTTAAAAACATATATAATAATATTTTAGTTATTTCTATCCATTCCCTCCAATACAACGTCTACATGTTAACTTCCATTTAAAATAATATTATTTTATTATTAGAGTGCAACGTAAGATTCCCAAAAAAACTCGTTGTTGCGTGTTGGGTACGCCATCGAGCATAGCGTCCCCTTTAAAGTCATATTAATATTTTATTCAAAAATATGGATAAATATGAAAATTTCATATTATTTATTTACCTGGGGTGTTACAGATGTTATTACTTAATAATGAAACAACATAATAATAAGAAGTGGAAGAAGAAATAAAGTTGAAAGAATTGGTAACAGACATTACCTCTTCTTTGAAACGCCTCTTTGAGACCTTCTCTTAGGGCACTAAAATTGGTCTTTGAAGAGACCAGGACCTCTAGGATGTTTCTAGGTATGTGGGGAAGTGAAATAGGTATGGTTTGTCTGAGCGTGAAGACTCAAATTGGTGTGAGGAGGAGAGGGAGGAGGTGCCTTTTTATAAGGGAGGAGAGGGGCACCTTTGGAAATATAAGAAATATTAGTTTATATTAAATCCCAAACCCACATAAAAACTTCAAAAATGACTCATATAAAAATATTAGATGATAAAGGGTTGTAATATTATCAACCAATAAAATTTAGACATATTAGGAATTTATTTTAAACATTATCAACTTGAATTATCCTTATTTAATCATTTTAATTTTATTTGTGGTAATAACATTCTAAATTTTAAATTATAATCAATAATTACTTATTTGTTGGGAATTTTCTATAATTGGATACTTTATATCATTTTAGACCATATAAATTTAAATTTATAATTTTTAAATATTTTTGTGATTTTTAAACAATTTTATAATATGTTTTTTTATAAAATAACAATAGTGTCAATTTTGACACTATTCATTTTTTTGAATATAAATAAAATATATACAGAAGATATGTTGGAATTAGAAGCTTTAATAGATTAATATAAGGTTATATGTATCTAGAAAATTAGTTTATCACATTAAATAGTTCATATAATATTTATTTTATTATTGTAAAACCATTTATTTGGTTTATCTCTTAATAAAATAATTAATGCAACATTTTTGTATAATTATTTAATATACTTATTTGTTGCATAAAAAATAAAAATAAAATTCTATGATTATTATAAATATATTAACTTTCACAATAATACTTTTACTCGAATTTATAATCTTAAAATCACAGTATTTAAATTGTTTTATTTATTAAATTATGAAGGTGACAACTTTGGGATCATTTAAAATAAAATAATATACGTCTCATAATCGCTTTAATAAGGATCCAAATGGTCAAAACATCGGCCAATGGATGATTAGGGTTTATATAAACACTAATAATAAGTTTTTTCAGATTTTTGGGTCTTTTAATATGTATTACTAAATCAATAAAAACTATATTATTGATTTTTCACTAAATAAATAATTTCTGCATCATTAATATATAAGATAATAAGGTAATTAAATAACACTTAAAAATTACAAATAAATTACCATGACAAAGAAAAACATTTTATCTTTTAAATGTGTATTTATAAACTAATTTATATTCTTTATAATCTTATATTAAAAATACTTAACTTATTAAAGTTGAGTGAGACATATTTCACTTTCCTTTACATAAAATAAACTAAAGGTCTTAATTACCTCCAAGTGGGTTCTAATGGTTTCCATTTCGACCCAAATAGGACTTAGGAAAACTTCTAATCATCCAATTGAATTAAGACAAGTATTAGGATAATTTTATAATATTATATTTACCCTTAATTACCCAATTTACCTTTTACTAGGATAAATAAAATTTACCGTTGTTACTATTCATAAAGCGCAAAAATAAAAAGTGGCCTATTAATATAATTTGGACCCACTAATTACAAATTTGGAATCCATTTTTCCAAATTCAATACACATAAGTTGAAGAAATTATATTAATATTAATCCTGTTGTCGAATGAAAATGGGTTTTTGTTTACAACATTACAAAAGATTGAATTTATTTAACGTACGAATTCAATGTAAAATCAAGGATAATGACATACATTATATTAAATGGTAAAAATATATTCTATTTATACTTTAAAACCATTCAATATTATAATTTAACCACATAAGTTATTATGATGAAAAAAGTTGTTTTTAATTAAAATATAGTGTGTTTTTACTATTCATTAATATGTGAAATTTATCAGAATAATATGAAAAATTTATCCAAGGTAAAATTTTATATCCTGATTCCAAATAATAATTTTATTTTGTAAAATTGATCTTATATAACTATCAAAAAATAGATTTAATGTGGGTGCTCCATCAAAAGGCGGCAAAACTGCATTTTTTGGAAAATACTTATTTTACCCAAAAAAATTATTTTGTTCTTATACCATGTTTTAGAAAATATGTATGATGAATAATAATGTTATAAAATTAAAAATTTATTTAATACTATTCATAACGGCATGTTCATAATAATATTATAATAATATATCGTTGTTTAGTAAAACCCAGTATTGCGTATAACACACGCTATCGAGGAAGGTCGCGATTGCGTGTCATGCAGGCCAAGTCAGGGTTGCGTGTTGTGAAAGAATCCTTTATTATTTCATATAACAGAATCCAAACATATTTCATTTATAAATTGAATATATATATATATACACACTCAATGTTTCGTAGAATGACTATTATAAAATGAACTTGAAATTTTTTGTAACACAATCTAAGAATAGTGTTGCGTGTACTTCAAGCTAATACATTGAGCCATATAGAACAAGATAATCTTGTTGTGGCATAAAACACATGACATCAAATAAATTAAAAAGAATACTTATCATAAAATATCAGGTTGTTATATTCTACCCCCCTTAAAATGAATTTCGCCCTCAAAATTCGTCGGGGTTATAAATGGTTTTCTACTCGAAAGTTTCTTTAATAGAAACCCACATCGTAAAAAGGAATACCAAAACATGGCATTATAAACTAAAGTATGAAATGTAACGGTTACCCAAATTAACTCATCACTGGGTTTCCACGTAGGAGAACATATGTGAATATATAGATATGGAAGAAAAATCTAACCATCAAGTTCTGATGGAGAGTGGTAGAGAACATGGCTATGAAAATTCCAACAATCACAAAGCCATAGATTTGTGACTATCTAAGGTACCATCTGATTCATCGGATATAGGATCACTAGGACAACATTTTTGGTTTTCATGATCATTTCCCTAAAGTTGATGAAATTGGAATTAGAAGTAATACTTTCATAATTTTGGTACAGTCTCACCATTGGTAATTCTTTGGACAATTTCCACTTCATCTCTTAAAGATTTGAAGATGAATTTTTCATTCGTGATGTGTTAGCAAATCATGTGATAGAATGATGGGTCATTCCATCTATCTCAAACAAAAGGTTAGAAAAGTTATCAAAAAAACACATATGTCCATCTATAGTGAGATTAGTCATATATGGTTCCTAAAATGGACTTATACTTCACATATCATACTGCATAATATAATAAAACTAGTTTCTAATAAACAGGGACTTCCTGTAGGCCAGTGGTAGGTGATAAAGGCCAGTCACACTTCGGTTGTGGGTTCGATTCCCACAACCTTGTCCAACACGATGGGTTGTTGCCCATCATGCAGGTTTTCCTTTTTCTAAATCTAGATTACTATAACATCCCATCAATAATATCCAAAAAAATCAATCATTAAACAATACTAACTTATGTCTAACATAATCCATTCCAATCTTTAGGCTTATCCAAAAAAACTGCTGTCCAATCTCATATTATAGTGAAAAGGATTAACAAATAGTTCATATAACAAGCATGTTAATACCATCCTTGATCCCCATATATCATGATATGGGTCTTGTTGGTCACATTCCAAACATTCGAAGGCCTTAATCATGTATTCTCTTGAAAAATGAATACCCATTGAATCTTAGTGAAAACATGAGTGCTGTGAAAAGTTAACTCTTTTCACATACCAAAACCTCAAACCATGATATAACTATTTCCTTAAATCAGTCATGAGCTCATGAATACTATCAAACATTTCATTTTCTCCTTATCCCTTCATTATGCGCATATCATATTTTTTTCCAAAAATATCTCAATCACTTTCCATGGTTACCGGTACCATAAAATTATTGAAAACCACAATAGACCAATACATAAATATTCCAATATTCCATGATACTATATACAAAATTATTTTTGAATCCCATTACATAAACACTTAATCATTCCACCACATCATTTTCATATTCAACATCTCCAATAGTGATCACATGTGACTTCCCTTTGTCCTTTTCCTTAAGTGGTTGCTCATGTCGATCTTCACTAACCCTTGGATTAGGGCATTTATTAGCATAATGCCCCATTTCCTTGCACATGAAGCATTGAAGTGTTGGTGGTGCATTCTCTGCAGTCTTTTCTTTATTCAAATCATTAGAAAAACTTTTTACATTACTTCGACACTCAGCTGCTCGATGACCTTCTTTTCCATACATAAAACATTTTCTAGTCCCTTTAAGAAAATATCCACCATGCTTGTTTCCACACATTGTGCATAAAGAAACATTCATCTTCATTTCACCATTATTCTGAGATTTATCCTTGAACTCCATATTTCGTTTCATGTCAAAACTATGAGATGGATAATTAACACCAACTTCCATTTCTACCTTGATAGCACAACACACAATTTCTTCATAGCTACTGAAGTCTCTTATAGTTAACTCCCTTCGAAGATTTGGTTTTATGCCATTGATGAATTGATCAACATTACTTTTAGGTTGGATGATGAAGCCAGATGCATACATTGCAAGCCTTGTAAAATTCGCTTCGTATACACCAACAGATTCATCATCCTTTTTCTTTAGTTCAAGAAACTTCTTCTCCATCTTTGTTTGAAGAATACGAGGGAAGTACTTATTGAAAAATAAGTTCTTGAACTCGTCCCATTCCATGGACTCAATTTCATCTCTTGGCCTCGTATTCATGATAAGATTCCACCATTGATCAGCTTCACCTTCCAAAAGATATACTACTAAGATAACTTTATCATGTTCAGAACATTGATGAACTGAAAATATATTTTCAGTGGTACTGATCCATTGTTCAGCAACAAGTGGATCAGAAGACTCACTGAAATAAGGTGGACGTTTTCCCATGAAAGACTCAATAGAATATTGTTCCCTTCTCTGATCATTCGGAATTCCAGAATGATTTATATCTTGTGTAAGTATATCAATAAGATTTTTCACTCCATCTCCCATAACATTTTTTTGTTCAGGAGGAAAATCATTGCATTGTCCATTGCATTGATCAACACAGTTCCTTCGGGTTCCAGCTATCGTCTAAAAACCAAAAAGAATAGCGTGAGAGGCAAAAATCACGCTAGGGAAAACAACATAATAAAGGGGGGGTACTTTCAATATCTAACATATTAGGTTTAATTCTAAGATAGTTACCGTAATTATAGGACTATAACCAATACTTATACTTATTATTATGGACATCCCTAGACATACCTTAGAAATATCTCTAGGGATCTCACTAAAGTTCTCGCATCCTAGTTTCCAAAGGTTGACTAAACCATTCCTCTGATACCAACTGTAGAGGACCGAAGCTTGGCATACATAGATATTACATTACTTTTGCGGAATACATAATACATAACAAAAACAGACACACAAGGACCGTAATAGTTTAGTGTCTTTGGAAACATGGAACGTAATCATCTAATCATGGTGAAAGATATTCCACATCTCCCATAATGATCTTCCACTTTTTGTTTACTTACCTATATCCTTTCTTTTAATACTAGGGGAAAATACAACATAAAAAGGGTGAGCTCAAATTCTCAGTAAGGGTAAGCATGGATAAAATAAAACATACCATATACATTTGAACTTAAAAACATGAACATAATGTTTAAAAATCAAAATCTTGAGCAACGACATAAAACATGGAAATACATAAGGAATAGATTATAATGGAACATAAATCATGATAACATAGCATGGGAATAAATCATGTAATTGTGGAATCCATTAAACACATGTAATGATTTCCATAGTAGCCAAGGCATTGATGCTAAGACAATCATTGTGGAAAAAGTCCCTTTCTGAATCGAGTTCACTCCTCGTTCTTGTCCTGTAATACAGAACCGGATTAACATACCATTCCAGCCATGTCTATCTCATGAGATATAAATCTTTACCCAATGCATTGGAGGGAGATATAGGTCCCACCAATATCATAATGAAATCATTCTGACTTGTGCCACTAAATAAACATACATCATTCATAATAACCCAATAAATAAAATGGGTTTCATAAAAATAATCCCATCATCAAATAATCTATATAAAAGAAATGGATATCATTTCATAATAAGAAAATTGAAACCATGTAAATCATAGATACATGATACTTGAAACCTAGACATATGAAATAATGTCATCTTAGATGAAAAATGGTTTTGATAAAACACTTGAAATAAATTCTTGAGGAAAATATCCTTTCTTCCTCAAAATCATTCTCTTTTCATAAAATGTCATGCAATTTTAAAAGAAAAGATTTTGTTTAAAATTGTCATGAAATATTTTGGAGGAATCTTCATGAAAATAAGGCTTTATAAAACCGTAAAAATCCGTTCGTGCCGTATAGGTTAAATAAACATTCTTCTCGTACTTTTTCAGAAAAAGTCAAAAAAGTACCTCATAACGTAAACAAAAGAATGATTCCTTACATAGCATGTAGTAAAAGTCAAAAAATGGGTATAAAGGACTTTAAAAATACATGAAAACATTTTTATAAAACATGTAAATGGATTATAACAATAACCCCAGAAAATACTTATGAAAAAACAATCTCGGATATGAATGAGATTGGAATATTTATCCTTTACCTTAGGTATGATATGCTTCATACGTATCCTAACCTCATGTATAATGATTTAAATAATGTCATTGACTTATTATAGAATCATATTCATTGTTATGATATCATATATGGTTCACTAATGACTTTATATTACTCGTTCTTTTGTAAATTCCAGGTTAAAGAGCGTTTTGGGTAAAATCGTTTCATTTGTCATCCATGTTTTGACTTGTAATTATTCATACGATTACTTAGATCATGATTACTTAATTACAGAATATAAAACATGATTTAAATATAATATATATTCAGAATATACATATATATAATAGATCGATAAATGGAAAGAAATACACCGTTCATGGAGACGGTAGGCCGTACGTACGAATGAACGTTGTTTTCGTTTCCTCATTGAATTGAATGGAATTAATTGGATGACATACATATATATATACATAAACCCAGTATCATTATTATGTCATATATTTCAAGATTACTTATTATATATACTTTATAATCATTTATGAATGGTTAATTATTGAGAATGAATCTCCTCGCGTCGTGGAGACGGTATTCCGTACGTACGCACGAGCGATGATATCATTCCCATGATCATGGAATTTTATTGGAGTGTATGTATACTATTACAGAATCAATATCACTTTACAATAATCATATATAGTTATTATTTACACCATTATACCCATCCAAGTAAGGTGGTGGTGGAAAATAGATTACACCACAGCGTGGAGACGGTATTCCGTACGTACGCACGCGCGGTGATTTTGTTTTCCCTAGGTTGGATAGATGGTGAAATAGGGTTGTTTCATACCTATAATAACATATCAGTATATGAGTGATACTGATTTTATTACTTCATATTGAAACAACCTAAGAAGAAGAAGTGGGAGAAGAAATAAAGTTGAAAGAATCAGTAACAGACATTACCTCTTCTTTGAAACGCCTCTTTGAGACCTCCTCTCAGGGCACTAAAATTGGTCTTTGAAGAAGACCATTACCTCTATGATGTTTCTAGGTAAGTTGGTAATTGAAATGGTCAGGTTTTGGCTGAGCATGAAGGCTCCAATTGGTGAGAGGAGGAGAGGGAGGAGGTTCCCTTTTATAAGGGAGGATAGGGACACCTTTGGAAATATAAGAAATATCATTTTATATTAAATCCATACCCCACATAAAAACATCAAAAATGACTCATATACGAATATTAGATGATATAGGGTTGTAATCGCATCAACCAATAAAATTTAAACATGTTATGAATATAGTTTAAACATTATCAACTTGATTTATCCTTATTTAATCATTTTAATTTTATTTGTGGTAATAACATTATAAATATTAAATTATACAAATAATTACTTATTTGTTGTGAATTTTCCATTATTTAATACTTTATAACATTTTAGATCATATAAATTTAAATTTATAATTTTTAAATATTTTTGTGATTTTTAAACAATTTTATAATATGTTATTTTTATAAAATAACAATATTGTCAATTTTGACAAAAATTTTTTATTTGAATTTAAATAAAATATATATAGAAGATAGGCTCTAACTGGAAGCATTAATAGATTCATAAAAGGACATATGTATCTATAAAATTAGTTTATCACATTAAATAGTTCATATAATATTTATTTTATTATTTTTAAAACCATTTATTTGGTTTATCTCTTTATAAAACAATTAACACCACATTTTTGTATAATTATTTAATATACTTATTTTTTCATAAAAATTAAAAATAAAATACGATAATGAATATAAATCTATTACCTTTCACAATAATACTTTTAATCTAATTTATCATCTAAAAATCACAATATTTAAATTTTTATATTTATTAAATTATGAAGGTGAAAACATTGACATTATTTAAAATAAAATAATATAAGTGTCATAATCTCCATAATGAGGATCCAAATAGTCAACAATTCGGAAATTGGATGATTAATGTTTATATATACACTAATAATAAGTTTTTTTGCAGATTTTTGGGCCTTTTGATATGTATTACTATTTCGATAAAAACTATATGATTGATTTTTCAGTAAATAAATAATTTCTGCATCATTAATGTATAAGATAATAAAGTAATTAAACAACTCTTAAAAATTACAAATAAATTACCATGACAAAGAAAACAAAATTTCTTTAAAATGAGTATTTATAACCGAATTTATATTCTGTATAAACTTATATTAAAAATATTTTAATCATTAAAGTTGAATGAGACATATTTCACTTTCCATTAAATAAAATAAACTAAATGTCTTAATCAGCTCCAAGTGGGTTCTAATGGATTCCACTTCGACCCAAATATGACTTAGGACAAAATTGAATCATCCAATTGTATTAAGACAAGTATTAGGATAATTTTATAATATTATATTTACCCTTAATTACCCAATTTAGCTTTTACTATAGTAAATAAAATTTACTATTGTTACTATTCATAAAGCACAAAAATAAAGACTAGTCTATTAATATAATTTGGATCCACTGATTTCAAATATGGAATCCATTTTTCCAAATTCAATACACAGAAGTTCCAGAAATTAAATTAAAATTAATCATGTTGTCGAAGGAAAATGAGTTTTTGTTTAAAACATTGCAAAAGATTGAATTTATTTTTCCTACGAATTCAATGTAAAATCAAGGCTAATGACATACATTATATTAAATGGTAAAAATATATTCTATTTATACTTTAAAACCATTCAATATTATAGTTTAACCACATATGTTATTACGATGAAAAAAGTTGTTTTTAATTAAAATATAGCGTGTTTTTACTATTCATTAAAATATGAAAGTTATCAGAATAATATGAAAATTATATCCAAGATAAAATTTTATATACTAATTCCAAATAATAATTTTATTTTTTGAAATTTAACTTATTAAAATGTCATAAACTATATTTAATGTGGGTCCTCCATCAAAAGGCAGTAAAAATGTATTTTTTGGAAATTACATATTTTATCGAAAAAAAATTATTTTGTTCCTATACCATGTTTTAGAAAATGTGTAATATGAATAATAATGTTATAAAATTGAAAATTTAGTCAATACTATTCATAACATCTAGTTCATAATAATAGTATAATAATTTATCGTTGTTTAGTAAAACCCGGTATTGCATATAACACACGCTATCGAGGAAGGTCGCGATTGCGTGTAATGCAAGACAAGTCAGGGTTCCATGTTATGCAAGAATCCGTTATTATTTCATATAACATAATCCAACCATATTTCATTTATACATTGAATATATATATATATATATATATATATACAATCAATGTTGCATAGAATGACTATTATAAAACGAACTTGAAATTGTGTGTAACACAATCTAAGAATAGTGTTGCGTATACTTCAAGCTAATACAGTGTGGTGTATAACACAAGGTAATCCTGTTGTATCATAAAAGACATTACATCAAATAAATTAAAGAGAATACTTATCATAAAATATAGGTTTATTACACTTGGATTCCTCTCATAATATATTTCTTGGAAGTGTGGCTGGAGTTCTTAGTTTATAGACACCCATATAAGAATATGAAGCATCGAAATTTATTTTCTATCTCTGTGATGACCATTATAGGATGTGTAACTGGGTTGTAGGTCGGGTAATCCATACTTATATTCTCCCAGGAATTGTGTAAAACTTTAACATTTTTTATACTCTTGGACTCATTTCACATCATGAAATCATAACTCATGATGAATATTTTGATTTCATGATGTGTACTATCAACATTAATTTCCTAGGGTAGAACTTCCCCACACAGTGAAGTCATAAATTGCATTCATGTTACATGACATGTTACTGTTTCTCTCGCTTTGTTTAGCTCCACTTCATCTTCAAATATCTGATGTTGCACCACTATACCATTTGATCATAATTTCACCCCTTTTCCCTTTTCAGTTATTAATTATATTCTTCTATAAAACATAAAACAACTCAAATGATATAAAAAATGGAATTTTTATTCATTTAAATATAAAATCAATATAATAAATGTTATGCGTGAAATACACACATCATGGGTCATATCTACATCCACCCCAAAATGTTTTTTGAAAGAAATTCTAATGGAATTAGAGAATTCACAATCTATGAATGGAAAATGTAATATTCACCATTGGGACGTAAAAATTTCATAGTGATATGTTGATGTTTTTCCACTGTAATTCCTATCACATCAACCAGATAATGGAGAAGAGATTTCTTCTGATTTAATCCTTGATGTGAGACCTATATCAAAGACTCTATATATAATGGGAACAATGGAATTATTGGAGAATAAGAATAAATTAGATTCGTTATGTGATATGGGAATTATATTCTCTAGTATTCACCTTTATGATCCCATATTATTTTTAATATTAGGAAATATAGATCCATGTGGCTATCCATTGATTATGGTTAAATAAATACTTTTTAAAATAACTTATAAGTACCATCTTACTCACATTGAATTCTTATTTGATCATATTCATACACTCAATATTATTTAAATATATAATATCATTTAGGGTATACTATATTTTGAGTAAGAATGGATGTTATTCCGAATATATCATCCCAAATGAGGTGTGAACATAATGTGTTTACATTATTTCCATTTGGAAAGACTAATGTACCCCCAATGGTTATAAATACAATGAATTTTTTATTCATGAAATATCTCAATTAGTTATTTGTTTTATTGAATTATGATATATTTTTGTATTCCAATTTCTATTTGGAAGATGAACCTCACATATGGATTATTCTTAAGTCATATAGATGAAAATTTTTGTATCATAATTTTTTTTCACTTAATTATTGATTGAGAATATTTCTTTTATTCTCCATATTGTCTATAAGAATGAAATCACATTTAATCATATAAAAAAAAATTCTGACAATGAATGATCTAAAAATGAATATAATAACAGATTGTGGTTTAATTGGATTTTCATTGGTACCATACGTGATTTTTTTTAAAAATTTATTAATTTTATAACAAATTATAAGATCTTACACATAAAGGGGTTATATTGTACGAGAAAATTAATTTGAAGGATAATTTGTTGAATTGATGAAAATATAGGTCTATTCAATAATTTTAAATCTATAACCAAGAAGTGATGGATCTGTGATATACAGTGAGATATTAAAGTGGGTACTTTTCTCTCCCCATATATTGAATGGTAATTTTATTACATCTATACAATTTTAGTTAAAGACTAATGTACAAAACTATTCAGCCAAGATCTTTAATAAGTGGATATCATATTTTCATTAATGATATGAAGGACTTATATATATGGTGAAAGGTATGAGATATAAAAATTTTATATGATCCAAAACTACGTACATTTACAGAAAAATCAAACTATGTGGCAAATGAGGATTCTTGAGATAATCAAGGATTTCGACATCATTGCACATAACCACCATGGGAAGCCAAATACGGTGGTGGAAAAATTTAGAAATATTGACAATTGAGTTTTTTCCCAAATGCTGATCGACAGAGATCCTCTTTTTCTAGATCTAGTAATGATTGATATGTGAATTATTATGGAATGGAATACCTCTATACATTTTAAAATTATTTTTACACAATATTTACATGATTGTATAATATGTTCTCAAAATAATGATGAGAATTTTCTAAAAATAAATATATTAATCAATGATGGAATGCTGGATGAATTCAATTACAAAAATTTCATTGTGATATTTTTGGAATAGGATAAGTGTTCCATATATTTAAAAGATTAAAAGGGAATTATTAGATAATCGATATTCCTAAAATGTCTTTATAAACCTTAGTAGCAGTATGATGTGTAGGGATTTGAGGGTACATTCATAGTCTGATGTTATAATGTCTAAAATGGAAATTTTTTTAATCAATATTACTAGCCTTAAACTAGTGATGGTAACAATATAGTATCATCATGAAGTCACGTAAACTCTACCTATTCATATGTACAAATGAGATGACATTACTATAGAATTTGTCGTCAGATTACTAAATTCTCCTAGAATGATTAATGAACTATGAGTTATTATTGACCAATGAACTTAATAATAGAATTACCTTGATATTGGAGTTTATTTTCCTAAATAGTACCTTTAAATACTCTATATCAATGATGTTGTATGTATTCAAAGAATACCTATTTTATTTTTTTCTGTTTATTATATATGATTTTCAAAAATCTTATGTCGATATATTCGTAAGGATGTACATACCAAGCATCGTTTGAGTACCCTCTGTCAGTCTCAAACTGATTGTAGTCTGGAATAAATATTAAACTATTGGAATACTAGTTTATATCATGAAATCATGACTTATATGGTATATGGGATCAATATTTTTGTTTAGTAGTTTCATACCCTAATGTAGTTGAATGTCTTAAAAGAATACCTATTTTATTTTTTTCTGATTGTGATACATGATTTTCACTAATATTATGTCGATATATTCATAAGGATGTACATACCAAGAATCATTTGAGAACCCTATGTCATTCACAAACTAATGGTTGTCTGGAATGACTGTTAAACTATTTGAATACAGGTTTAGATTTCCCTAAATAGTTCACTTAAATACTAAATATCAATGAAGTTGTATGTTTTCAAATAATACATATTCTCTTTTTTTCTGACTGTGTATACATGATTTTCATAAATATTAGGTCGATATATGCATAAGGATGTACATATAAAGCATTATTTGAGATCCTCTATCACTCTTAAACTAATGGTAGTATGGAATTACTATTAAACTATTCGAACCCAAGATCAGATCATGGAATCATGACCTACAAGGTATATGGGATCAATATTTTTCTTTTGAAGTTCCATAGTCTAATAATATATTCCATTAATGTATTCAAATAATTCCATATGAATAATTATATGGAAATATATGTCATACATTAAACATTATGGGATGATGTTAGCGGTTGTAATCTTGTTAATGAAAAACATATTGGGGATTAAATAAAAAGAAAATGACAATTAAGAATCTTGTTAATATATATCAATGTAGTATAAGATTTATAAATATAACCATATGAATGAGTTGGAATATTAAGTAGGGGATCATGTTTCCATTAAGTTATTTTGATGGAAGATTTTTGTAATGATTAATATGAAAGGGAAATGATTCACCATGTAAATCAGAAATTTAATCATTTTTGAAAGAATTATTGTTTTGGATTACTTTTTGGAATGATACATCTCCTAGTTAAAGTACATTATGTGTTATATATATCATCCTTAAGGAGGTACATTCCTTACCAAGAATATGTTATCCCCTATGATGATATATAATTATAACATGATTTATTTTACTATAAAAACCACATACAGATTCATGAAACTAGAGAGTGTGTATTGGGGAATAAAATAACTCGATAGGTAAAGATAATTTTTATAAATTATAAAGTGGATGATTAAATATGGAAACCCTCGTATGTTATTGAGAATAGAAACCCTCATTTTCATTGATATTAATATATATAAAAATTTTAATGAATAAATTTTTCTTGGAGGAAATAATTTTAACCCCAAGATTTAATTATAGTAAGTGAACATTATATGTAAATTTTAGTATTTCAATTCAAAAAAATAATATTTATATAATGAATAATTATTTTGAACATAACTACTAAAAAATAATTGAATGGATTTTTTGAAATTTCAACTATATACAATAATTAAAGAATACTAAAGAAGGGAAAATATCTCCCAATGGATGGTAGGGTTTGTTTGGTGATGTCAATCATCACTTCCAAATTTGTGTACTACTTTATGGTGTATAAATGGAAAATTGATTTGATCAAGAGTATTATCATTTCTATTACAAATTTCATCTTGAGTGGTAGCATTTTGGAAAGGCAGCTGGCAATGGTCCCATGGAATTCTATTTGCAAGCCTTATGATGGTGGTGGTCTGGGCATCAAAAGTCTTGGGGTATTTAATGATACTTTGCATGCTGTGTTTTTCTGGAGGCTTATAGATTTTCAATCTGAGGCTCTTAGTTTTCATCGAGACAGATTTACTCATATGCTCAAGACAGGGAACTTCAACTATTTCAATTCCTCAGTGTGGTCAGCCTTCAAAGGTATTTTCTCAAAAATTGATGTTGACTCTTGGTGGTTGGTTTCCACGGACTCATCTCTTCCATTTTGGAATTGAAATTGGACCTGGGGTCATCTGATTGAATTGGTTTTAGATGAACTGTTGAATCCAGATTTTGACTTTCCAATCAAAGATCAGCTTGAGAGTATGAAGAACCTTCCAGATCACATCACCTCATTAGTGAATAATTATTGCTGGTCTTCTAGAGGTGATTTTGGGGCATGGGAACTGGCTGTCAAGGGTATTTTCACATATAAAGGATTTTATAATCACTCTTTTGGAAGTTCATTAGTTTTGAAATGGATTGTAAATATTCAGAATATGTTCTTGACTCCATCCGGATCCATTCTAGCATGGAGGTTGGCTCCTAAAAAATTACCAACTGATGACTTTTTGCAGTTTTGTGGAATCTCCCATTTCTCTACTTGTGCTTTATGCTCTCAGTATAGGGAAGACATGGATCATATCTTCCTTATTTGTGAAGCAGCTTCGTCGTTGTGGAGGGAGGTTGCTGATATTTTTGATGTTTTTATGCCTCAAACCAACTAAATATGTGAATTTATTAAGATCTGTAATTTTATGAAATTGTCGACGCAAATCTGGAATTTTTTTCATGTTGAGGCAGTGGAAAATATTCATTTTATCTGGTCTACAAGTAAAAAATTCAAACATTAGTCACATCATTTTCGGGTTGGTGCTGGAATTTCATGTATCCTTACTGTTGTGCGTGAGTTGGAAACACCTAAAGGTGTGTTTTGTTATAATTCAATTCATGATTTATCTGTGTTGAATCAGATCGAAATTGAATGTAATTTTCAGCCTCCTCTTGGGACAATGTAAGTCATCTGGCAGGCACCATTATGTGTGTGGATTAAAGTTAACTCTGATGGTGCTTAAAGGGGCAATCCAGGATAGTCTGGATTTGGTTCTATCTTTAGGTATTATCATGGGAATTCTCTTGGATGTATTCATGGCTCATGTGGTATTTTCTCCGCTCTTGAAGCGGAGATGCATGCTGTTATTGTGGCTTTGGAGCAAGCAGAATCAAGTGGTTGGGACAAGATTTGGATTTAGTGTGACTATATGCCAATTGTGTTTGCTTTAAGAACTTGGTCCATTCAACTTTGATGGAAGCTCACTAATCATTGGATTAGATGCATGGATTCTCTTTAATCAAAGGATCACTTTGTTAGTCATGTTTATAGATAGGCAAATGCGTTGGCAGATGGTCTTACTAATAAGGGCATGAATGGTAATGATTATCTTTGGTTGGATAACGTTCCATATAATCTCTTTCCTCTCTATAGGAAGGATCTTTGTAAATCTTCTTCTTTCAGACTTGTGTATGTTTTCTATTCTACTAATATAGTGGTCCTGCTTTTCCTAGCAGGATCTCAGTTTCTTTTGAAAAAGGAATAATAAATAACTTTGTATTTTTTTAGTGATCCTTTCACTTATTATGTTAAATATTTCATGGTCCATGTATATGTGTAGTCTACAATCTACATAATGATATGTATTTTATTTTACACATAAAAACATTAAGAATATCTACTAAAAAATAGCTTGTAAATAGCATAAAAAAGGCCTTCATCAGTGTTATAAAAGTTCTAAAAATATGTACGATGTTAAAATACAATGACTATTATCTTCATTGAAAAAGAATTTATAAAGGGGTAATTTATCAGCTCTAATTGTTTTTAAAAAAAATTGGAACATTATGAACACTTTTAAAAGTGTTCATCAAATACCCTTTTATCAATGAATTAATCATGAACCACTAAAGGAACCCCTTATAAGAGATTTTTTCGAGCGATCATAAAAGTGTTTTCTATAGGGTAATTTGAAGCCACTGATAAAAGACATATTTATCAAACCTTTTAAAAGTGATGATAAAGGGACATACATATGGTGGATATTATAGTACACTTCAATAAAAGAAACATACTATAACCACATCAGATATCAACTAAGACAAGTCCCAATATAAAATCTAAATGAAATGGAATCAACAAAAAATATAAAAAATGATATATTATATACATTTCAATCATTAGTTTGTATAATTACATAAATAAAAATTACTACATACATTCAAAAACATTAATAACTCTCAATGTTACCATTATTTTGATTAACATTATTTGTCTAACTACTAACATTGTATTAGTTGTTTTGAACACATCACCATAACTCAAAAAAAATCCACCTGATTAATAAAATATTTATTATGAGTAATACTAAAAATAACGAGATTAAATATAACTAAGAAATAATGAATTAATTATATGGACAATGATTTTACTAGACAAATATCAATATTTCCTCCTAAATTTAGTACTATAGGGAACCTGAATGAATATGCTAAATATTGACACTATTGGAGTGATAAATTTTGCGAGTGAAGAAGTATGTGGATGTTTTGGTGCAGAAAGGGATGAACGATATACAGAGAACCCAATATCAAAAAAAGAATCCACCTATATAAGAAACCTGTTATTATGTGATAAATTCTAAAAATAAATAAATTAAACATATATATGAAGAAATAAATTAATTCGATGGAAAATTATTTTATGATGAAAACATCAATATTACCTATTTGAATTAGTATATATAAAGCCATTCTCCTTCCTACAATGGTAGTGGAGGTAAAATTAATGGAAGTGATATATGGAAAACTGTAGTGGTAAAATATTTATAAGGGAGAAGTATCACGAATGTTGGACCGAGCACCCCAACTGAAGGGTAAGAATTCACCTGTATAAGAAAACAATTATTATGTGAGTAATAAAAAAAAATTAAACACACATATGAAACAATAAAGTTATTCTATGGAAAATGATTTTTTTGTTCAAACACCAATATTACATTAGTAATTAAGGAGAGGGAAATTCAATTTTCATCTATAAAAAGAATTGGAGATAACATAAATGAATGTGACAAATGCACCATTATATAGTTGAAAAGAATTTAAGGGAGAAAGATCATGGAATTTGTGTGGAGCACCCCAACTGGAAAAAAAGAATCAACCTATATAGAATAAAATTATAATGTGTGTAATACAGAAAATAAATAAATAAAATATACATATAAAATAATACATTAATTCAATGGAAATATATTTTACGATTAAAACATTAATATTGCCTCTAGGATAGTGAAGAGGGACCATCATTTCTTTTCTTCAAAAGTTAGTGGAGGTAACATGAATAAAATTTATAAATGAACTACAATAGTGGTGAATGTTTTTAAGGGGGATGGAGTATGAATGATAGAGAGATCACCCCATCCTAAACAAAATAATCCACATAAATAAGAAAACAAATATTATTTTAGTAATATAAAATAAAATAAATTAACATAATTATTAAACATTAAATAAATTCTATATGCAATTATTTTACTATGTGAAAATCCACATTACCAATATGATTGTGCATGTAAAACATTGTTTCTCATTTTTTAGTGGAATGACACATGAACATAATTATTCTAAAATAAACTAACTTTGTACGGAATGATAAATATTAAATCAACATTTCCCTTAAATAATTTTGTGTTTAAATTGAAACAGTATATAGTAACATTACCATTGCATATATACAAAATATTTCATCTATTATATTTTGTTCTTTCAGGGGATTAGAATCATAAATATGTGAAGAATACATTATTTACATTCATAGTCAAAAATTTAACTTATATTTTATAAATATAGTATAGAACATATAATATATAGAGAAAAATCATTATATATTAAAAAAACATTTACCTTATCATTGAACTCTCTTTATTTTTATTAATGGTTTCTAGGGTTTCCTTCCTCTTTTGAGAATCCAAATCCCTTCTTTGTGTTCCCCTATAACATAAAATATATTGTATAAAATGGGACCAACAAAAAGGGATTTTGATGTCCCAATTAAAGATTCTTCCTTGATTGACTTCTATAACTAATTGTTTCTAGTGATCATGTTGTACCTTTTTCAATATTCCTATCGAATGTTTTCTTCGATGATCGGTATTTATTTCATTGAGGTAAAAACATTTGATGTTCTAAAAACAAATTCATAGTGGAATGTTTCATAAAAAATGATTATGTGCATAAATCACAAATGGGACACCCGAACATGTCATTAATGTTATATCATGATTAAACTCTATAAGAGGGGAAGACATTTATTGTTCTATAAAACATGGACATCAATCTAAATTCATTAATTATATGAAATTTATAAATTGTAACACCTATATCCCACATCAATTTCATATCATCGATCAATGAACACAAATAGATATCAATATCATTACCAAGTTGCTTTTATACACATATAAGCAGAGAAAACATAATATATTTTGGCTTCATGAATAGCCATGGAAGCAAGTTATAATTTTCCAAATAACAGTCCGTGTACTATTAGTACTACTAGGTACGCAAAAATGTTTTATTCCATATGTATATAATTCAAGATGAATGTTTCTCATCTCATCTCCAAATTCTGGAAACTCATAATCAATTTTCTCTTACTAAGTAGAATATACTATATGATTTAGGTTACCATATTTAATTATTGTATATAAGTTACATTTTAATTTTTATGATGTTTCATGACAACTATATAGTATTCAAAATTTTGAAATGATAAGAATGTACCATAAAAATTATGATGGACTTGATTTATTTTTCATGTGTTGATCCATGCCCCATATATGGCCTTGGATGAGCGATTCATGTTTCTAGTGAAACAGTATGAAATCATTTGGAAAAGATTTTATTTTTTTTATAGATCATGCATATTTAATGTAAAATTCATTAAGGGTTATATGTTCAGTATGGTAGTTCATTTTCTTTTGGTTTCATATCTTTCATAAGACCATGAATTTCTATAATACTAGTGTGACTCCACTATTGCAAACTTTTAAATTATATAACATCAATACTGTGTAAAATGTTTTGTATTTATTACAACCAGTATACAATGGTTTCTTGTAACATCTATTTATCTCCACAAACAACATTATATAATCACAAAGTTCATCTTCAATTTACAATTCCATTTCTTTTATCTAATCTCAGTCATCTTTTTCAATGGTATTCATATATAATGATTCAAAAACCATAGTGTCAACCCAAACCAAGTCCACATTCATTTTTTCATAATGTATAGTCCAAAATTTATAACATTGATCTAGTCCATGATAAATCAAATGTTCTTCTAACTCATACAGACAAATATTTCTTGAATAACAAATACAAAACTACAGAAATTGGATTTTTGAAGGGTCGTCTGTATACAATATTGAAAACATTATAAACTATTTAACTCAATATTTAAATTCATTTTTCAAATGATTAAACTAAAACTATTTTATCATCATATCAATCATAATGGGTTTATAAAAAATTAATTTTAAGCAATATATAAATAAATACATATATAACATTCCCTATCAAAAGGGAATGTTATAGACAACTCTAATAAGAGAAATATGGAGTATTTCTTATAGAAAATTTCAGTTCCTAGATATTTCAAATATAATAATAATGGATATTGTAATTTGATAAAATAGAGTGATATGAAGTGAAATAATAAATTATATTATAACTAATCTAAATAGGTGTAATCTAGAAGATGGAGAGTGTAATGACTATAGCTTGAAATACGCCAAAAACAACCATCCAGATCATCTAATGACCTCTACCACACCTCAATGATACTTAAAGATAGTTTAATCGTTGGTTATAATAAAATATAAATGGGAGGAAGTACCCCAAGTTGCTCCCAACATAAACAATTAGTTATAGAGGTCAATCAAAATTCTAGCATGACCCTTGTGGTCCCTACACATGCAGACCCAAAATCATCATTACCTGATATAATGTACATGTTAAAAAAATAACTATGGAAATATATAATGAAATTGATATATAAACAAACATAAATGTCATGCCACTATAAATAATTAGCGACTTATAGTCTATAAGAAATATAAAATTGATTAAAACAAAATATTCAAACATAACATGAACTAAAGGCTCCATAATGATTCCAAAAGTGAAGGCTTGATGCGATAAATCATCATGTGAAAAAATAGAGATGACCCATTTGAATCTACTCCTTATAATAACTACGGACTATAGTAAATTCTAATAGGAACAAGATATTATGATACATATTACTAATATAGGAACATACGTCACTCCACGAACATGGTTTATGAAAAATAGGATCGGATGATGCTTGTCCACTAACATGTCCATAAAAGGTGTCAACATATATAATCATTAGGGAACTATAAATGTGAATCAAATAATTAGTATATAAACAAGAATATAAATAAAAATTTCTACACAATTATATACATTATGAATAAATTATTTACTAACAAGATATAAACCAAATAGTAAAACAAAAATGGATAAATCAAAGGATTAGTGTTAGATATAAAAAATAGATCATACATCAGTAGACAATACCAAAAATGGACCTCAAATCAATCCCTAAAAAATGGGTCACAAAAAAATCATAAATAAAAAATCATAAACAAAATATCATAAAAAAGGTAGAACAAGAAATAAAAAACAAACCAAAAAATACACAATGAATATCGCAATGCCTACCTCACTAGGATGCAGAAAATCTGAGACCCTCTTTGGATGAAGGACATGTTTTTCAAAGGTATTCATGTGGTGTGATTCAACTATCGATTCACCATGGAGGAGTTTCTATAGTGGGGGATTTCCAATGAAGCTTCTATATCATGACATGTTCACAAATTGCTAGGGTTTTTTAATTGACTGTGACACTTTTATCAGTTCTTACAAATAAGTGCGGATAAAGAGCCCTATTATCATCGCTTATTATATAAGAGATGATAAAATGACTATTTATTAGTGCTTAAATTATAGTATTGATAAATGTTCATTTTATTAGCATAAAAAAGAGTTGCTAATGTTCTGTTATCAGCACTTATTTCTAATGCGATGTTAAAGGACTTATATTTATAAATTCAAATAAAAAGTGTTAATATTTATAAATAACTAATATATATATATAAATATAAATATATAAAATATAAAACTTTTTAAATATATTTGTTATTATTTTATTATTTTTTTATAATTATAGATATATTTTTTTGAAATATTATTTATATCAATATTTATATTTATATAATTACACAAATATATGTAAATATAAATATATTAAATAAATTGTTTATTTCAGTAAATTTATTATAATTTTAATATTTATTAAAATATACTTAAGTTTTTTTCTATTATACAAATATTTTTTATAAAATATTTATTTGTTTAAAATTAAAAATATATAATAGAATAAATATTTTGAATTTACATTTATACATAGATTTATTTAAAATATATATTTATTTATAATATTTTCTTACAAATATATTTTTATCATTATTAATGAATATCTAACTTTTAGTGCATGCATATAGATACAAAATAAGTAAAATTGAATTAATTAAGAATATAGGTTTACACATTAACAATATTGTATAATGTATAATTTTTCTTTGTGCATGCATATTTTATATAAAAATGCATTTATTACATTTATGTGAAATCAATATAACACACATTTGATATAAATGAAATGGAAAAATGAAATGACATTAAATTATATGTTGATTACTATACAATTAGTCAATATTTTTAATTCATATTAATTTTTAATTTCATGGTATTATTCTATAAATATATGATAATTTAATGTAACCCACAAAATTATTTTTTAATATATAAATCATATTTATATACATTACTATATATCTATATATTTATTATATACAATTTAGTAATATTATTTATCATAATTATCAACTAAACTGTTACACTCCCTCCTACTAAGCGAGTTCCCTCCTAGGATTTCCTAGGGATTGGTTTGTACATTGCCAATGAACTGCCTCTCAAATCGGCTCTCTCATTGCACCTACCCATTTGTTCTTAAAAATTTTATCCAGTGTGACAACCCCATATCACAACCCCTATAACAATTGCGCATTGGGCATCCATTACTTGGGGTCTCCTCTCTTCCTCAGAACGCGAAAACCCTCTGCCTACATACCTAGACCTAGTCAGATTTCGAGCCTCCTATAGTTCATAACCAGATTCCAAGCCTTCAGGGGACTCTGTTTGACTGAGATCTGTGGTCTTCAGTCCCTTTTATTCATATGGAAAGTGATTGTGCTCCAGTTGATCATTTCCTTACAAACAAAAGAGATAGCGGAGTCTATTTTCATAGGGCATGTATGAGCTGCTTTCTGAGACATGTGGAGGTGATGTTTGTGATGAGTGGCTAAACTTGATTCTCATCCTTTTATTCTTCATCATTTCATTTAGTTATTCTCGAAAAGGTATTCTACACAGTCTCATTTATGCTCCAACTTCTGAGGCTATGATTGTTTTAATCACAAAAAAGACTTTCTCATGGTTTGAGGTGTGACCAGCTAAGGGAGTTGCATGTACGGTTCATGGTGTTGTGATTCGCATTGCAAGGATGCACAAAGGGTGCATTAGAAAATTCACAACAGCCATATTATAGTTGGGTCTATATCATGGAGGCGATTGTTTCGAAGGGTTAATCTGGTAGAGGCAAGGTTCGTGAAGGCGATGTTCGTTGAGTTTTTTTACAAAGGGGTTTTATTTGCAATATCAGTGATTTGATCATGAACGAAGGATTATTTATATTATGTGGAGTGGGCTACAAAGGGAGTGGAAGGCTCAGTTCATGTTACTATGGTTCATGTTGTGGTGATCATCGATGGGTGCATCTAGAGCTTTGCGCCATCATCATTTTATTTTTGTGTGGTCTGCAGTTGCAAGACTCGCATGGGGGGGGGGGGGGGGTTGTGTGGTTCATGGTAAAGATGAGTGAAAAAAGTTTCCTAATATATGGTTTGCAGTGGGGAAAACCAAGAAGGGCAGTTTATCCATTGTTTGTGAAGGCCTTACTTGTAGAAGGGTCATGATGGGGATTTGTTTTATGAAAAGGTTGTGCTCGTGGATGGCTACACGTGGGTGTCGATCCTTGAAGAAATAAGAATCATTTTTTTAATGGAATGGGACCTGTTGAATCGATGGAAGAACCATTCATTGAAAGATAATGGGAATGTGTTTTTTCCACAAAATAAATATGAATATACTTTTGAATCCCCTTTCGCTTCTGGTGGTTGGGAATTTTTTATCAAAACATTAATTCAATCAGGGTGCCCATAAAAACACACTTCAAAATTTATTGATATTTGAGGATGGTGGTGCCATATGAGAGGAGGGAGAGGGCTTCCATTCATTCAAATAATTTAATGATAGAGATAAATAAAATGTTCTCAAATGTAGTCTATGGTCGTTTGATAACCAACTAATTCTCATAGATGACTTCAAATATGAGGAAGATATTAAAAAGATCAACCTAAGATGCACACCATTATGTATAGGATTCAATGTAATCCCATTTAATTTTAGAACAAACAATTTTATATATTATATTGGAGAAAACATTGGTAAATTTATGGACTCTGATCTGTCTTATCCAATTCAATGGTGACCTGTGGTGAAATTCCAAGCCTTGTTCAATGTGACACAACCACTGGTGAGGAGTTTGTTCTTATCTATTGATAACAGTAACTATTTGAAATATTTTTTGTTTGAATAGCATTCGATTTTATTGTTTTTACTGTGGTTGTATTGAATACGAAGAGAATGTTTTTGAATTGAAGAAGGAAAATGAACTAGGAAACATCATTCTGTAATATGGCCCTTGGTTTCTTTCTAAAACTATAGGACTTTCATTCATTTCAAAAGTGAAAAAACCAAAGGATCAAGAATGACATGGGATGGATTTCATTATGCGGGATGAACCAGTACACAATAATGTCATCATTCTTGGACCACCTGATTTTTCAAAGGAAAATCAACTGAACCAGTGGGTAGAAGGATGGAATTTGTGCATTGTAGTTGTCATGGTCAAAATGTGGAGAAATCATGTGAGTCAGGATACATGCCCTACTATAACCTCAAGCCGGGTTCTGACGTCCAAGAATAATAGAGTCTTACCAATATTGGGGAAGATGTTAAAATTTAATGAACCACCAGACTTAAAAACTGGTCCAAAAAAGCTATGTATTGAACCAAAATAGCCTACTCCTGGTCCATATTAAATTGTCTTAGGTTCCATCTCCCAGGATGAAACAAATATGTTTTGGATTACATCATCTGGTGATTTAAACCATCGTATGTGGAGAAGGTTGAATCATTGTGATAACAATGGTTTTCATATTAATGCAATTCCTAATCATAATATACAGTGATTGGAGACTTGTGAGTTGACTGAAATCATCCAAAAAAGAAATAATGAATTATTTGATGGATAGTTCTTTGATGTTATAGAGGCAGAAGAAGGAATTTACCAGCCCTACCAAGAGTCGTGAAAATTATAAATTGGAACTACTGGGGGAATTGAATCCCATGAATAGTTCAGATTCTCCATCACCATTTCATAGAATGTCTCCCAAAAATGGTATTTTTTTTTCTGAACCCATAACTCAAAACAAGGTAAATAATTGTATTTAATAAAAATGCGGCTTTCAAGGCTACAACTCGGTTCACATCCAAGGCCACTTTGGGTGATTTTGTCTCTCTTTTAAAGATATAGTTTCATTATAATAATATCATACTCTTCAAACCATGTGGCTGCATCCATCCATGATGGCCTGTCTCCACTATAGAATTTTTTGGGTTTCTATGGATGGACATCAAAAAATGATAAATTGAAATCATGGGATATTCTATGTTCACTATGAATTGGAATGAATAGACATATTCTATATGGTAGTTATTTCATTGAGATTATACTTCAGAATTAAAAAATGTGGAGGTGCATGTTGGTCCTCTAGATTAAATTTTGGCTTCATAGATGCCATCTCTAGAGTGGATTTGAATGATATGGGCTTTGTAGGTAGTTTGTTCAACTTTTTTTGGGGGAACATGGAATGAAAATTCATTAAAGAGCATTTGGATAGATTTCTCGATTGATGGAATGTAAAAAATTATTCAAGATATTCCATATTGCCCACATGGCACTGAATCGTTCACATAACTTTCCTATAGTTATTGATTTCTCTCCAAAAATATGCACACAAAGTATTGACTGACTGAACATTAACATTTTTATTGATATTGGAAACACAATGAAAACTCACAAAGTAGTGGGAAACCCATGAACATTTTAAGATTATGGAAAAAATACCATGAATGTGAAGAAGTCATCTGATATTGTTTGAAGGGTGGTAACAAAAAAATGTCCTTAACCTTCAGTAGGTTTCCACTAATTTGAGGTCATTGAGCAATAAAATAAATTCGTCAACATGAAAATAATTTTAATTCATTAGAAAGATGGATTAATTTTCCACTTTCCTGATCTTTAACAGGCTGTATCCACTCCTGAATTTGTGTTATCCAATGTGAAATGGATGTGGCTCATCACATTAAGAAAATATTTTGGGAAATGCATGCATGTGAAACCCAAATTAAATAAGGGGATGCAAACAATTGATAAATACATCAAAAGGTATATTCTAGGCATCACTAGAACAATATTTTGTTCCACTCTTCCCCTAATGATAGGACAGTGACCAATATTGATGCTATCCACAACATTATTTCATGCTATTTTCAGAAACCCTACACTGCAATAAATTCCTCCATTTCTTCTAAGGTTGAGTTGTGCATCAAACATGGGATCTCTGATGAGATGAATCACCAGTTCACAAATAACTTTTTGGATGATGACATTCATAAGGATCTTAAACCTATCAATTTCATATATTTTTTGTCTCTGGATTCCTTCCATGAACATTTGTTCAAAAAATACAGGCACATTCTCGGCCTCGATATATTATCTCTGATTAATGGTATTTGGTCTGGAGAAGTCAATGTATTCTCTATTAACGAGACTATTCTTACCCTCATCCCAATGTCTATTATACCCCTTTTATCTTCAAACATCATGATAATTATACATGTAAAGTCTCCTTCATTATCTTATTAATGATTTTGGTCCATCATTTGGGCATGTTGTTACCTACGATTATCTCTAAAAATCAATATACATTGGTTGCAATGTGGATTATCATAGATAATGCTATTGTGGCCCATGATATTCTTCATTATTTGAAGACATGATCTCCTATGAAAAGAGGTTCTATGGCTGAAAAATTGGACATGACAAAGGCTTAAGAAAGAGTGGACTAGAACTTTATATGGTTCATTAGGAAAAAATTGTTTTCTATTCAAAATGGATTGATATGATCATGCATTGTGTTTTGTCTATCTCTTTTTGTATTATTGGCAATGGTGGTCTCAAACAAGGATTCTAAAATACTAGAGGCATTTTCTTGGGATATAGCCTCTCCCCTTTCCCCTCTTCATGGTGGATGCTGTTTTTTCAAGAATATTTTCCTCGAAAGCTTCATCTAGTTTGATTAAGGGGGAAAAGGTTTTTTGGTCCAGCACACCCTTTCACATATTTACTTTGTAGATGACTACCTATTATTCTCTATATCTATCCATAATGAATGTCTCTATATCTGTCGTGTGATCCGCCTTTATGAGAGGGAATCTCGATGAATGATTGATCAGGGAATGTTCAAAATATCATTTAGTACTAGAGTCCAACTAACCATGAGAGCTGAGATTTGACTCACTACTAGTATTCAAATGGTTGATAAGAAAAAAAATACCTTGGGATTCCCATGAATTTTGTCCAATAAAAAAAGAAATATTCTAATCCACAGTTGATAAAATAGTGAAAAAAATCCAAATATGGATGCCTAAAAGAATATATAAATCGGGAAAGTAAACACTCCTCAATTCCACTCTATTGTCTATCCCCAGCTATATCATGTCCCTTTTTAATCTTCCTAGAGCAATTGTTGTCCAAATTCACTCCCATGTTGCAATCTTCTGGTGGGGTGACAATAATGGAAGGAAAAAATAATATGGATTTCAAGGAAGTTACTCAGAACCCCTAAAACAAGCATAGGAATGGGATTTCCATATCTTTCTCACTATAATCATTCCCTTTTGTACAAACATGGTGGGCGCCTTATGATTCATCCATCTTCTCTCTATGTTTAGATTCATTGGGAAAAATATTTTTCACACTCAGATTTTCAAAACACCTCTCCTAGACCACGCCCCGTATTTAAATAGAGAAGTAGTTGGGGATCAAGATATTTACCAAATAAAGTGCATGGTTGTAGGATTGATTATGGTAAAAAAGTAAAAATTTTTAATTATCCTTGGTAGATTTAATAAGATGGTATGCAGGATATTTCCACAGCCTTTCAGGGATATGGGAATTCCTATGTTTGTTGTTTGTTTGACGATCATGGAACTGGGTGGTGTTTGGATAAACTAAATTCATCATTCAATGTTAGGGACCAGAGGATTATTCATAGCATCCCATTTGGGATAAATGAGGTGTAATATAGTTTATTTTGGAGTGAAAAGACTTTTCTAGATCCTATATGGTGATGTCAGGATATAGGCTCTCTCATTATTCTTAGTCCGAGTAAAGGGAGGGAATGTGGAAAAACTATTTAGTATCTAAATTTCCCAAAATAAACAATAATTCTAGTGTCATGATTGAAATGGTATTCTACCCACCATGTATTTCCTCACATTATGTCATGATATGAATGATAAGAAAAGTAACCTTTTCTTGAGTGCTCTGGAATATCATCGGCATGTGATCGCCTAGTGCATGGGGAGGAGGAGATCTAGACTTCATGGGGCTCTATTATGGATCTTATTCAAGATAAGGTGTAGGACCGTCCAACGTTGTTGATGTTGTTGTCTTATTCTTTCAAAGATAATAAAGATGGCTCATGTTGAATCAGGGCTTGGATCATATGTGGTCCGGAAAATGGAATCATCTTTAATCACAAAAAAAATAATTCTGGGTTCTAAAACGAACGGACTTCCTCTTTAATCATGGGGTTGGATCGGGACTCTAATCATCATGGGCGCTTTAGCACAGACATAACTTTTTCACGATGGTTCCCTCCCCCAGAAGGGGTCCTTAATATCAATGCTGATGTGTCTATCTCCAATGATGGATTTATTGGATTTGGACTCCAAACCTGGGACAATCATGGCCAAATTATAGCTACAAAAAATAAATCAAACCACACTCTCTTGGAGCTCATCATTGTTGTATCCTTCATTATCCTTGCCTTGATGAAATTAGAAAATAATTTTTTGATGGGAAGCTATCCACATTGAATCATATTGTCTAACCATTATTAATGATAATAGGTTTAATGATGTCTAAATCCAATATTTTGGCTTCATCGTCAGGATAATCCAATCTCTCAGTATAAGATTTACAACCTTCTCCTTCTCTTTCATCAAAAGAAAGGGAAATGAAGCAGCCCACCATCTAGTCACTTATGGCCATTCAGACACGAATCTTCTCTGGATGGATCTTTTTCCTCCATGTCTGTATGACTTTGTGACTGATGATCTCCGTGATTAATATATCATTATACATTTTCAAAAAAAATTATCATAATTATCTAAATATGTTTTTTAATATTTTTTAATTCTTAATCAATCAAATTATTTTATTAAATAATTATTTATTTATTAAAACTTGTTATATTTTTTAAATAACCTATTTTTCTTTATTTATTTATTTCCTTTTATTATCACTATAAATGCTTTGATGAACAAAATTATTATCTGTGCGAAACCTAAACCACTAATAAAGCATACCCATTATTATTGATGAAAATAATGCACTGATAATGGATACCCTTTAACTGTGCTAAAAATAATGCACTCATAATGGTTTCATTTATCATAGCTAAAATAAAATCTCTAATAAAATGAAATATTTATTAGTACTTTCTTTTTCACTATTAAAAATTCTGTTTATAATAATTTTCATCTAGTACGGATAAATAAGTGAAATGTAAATGGAGTATTTTTTAGTACTAAATAATTATTGAAATGTATCTAAAGAATAATTATTATATTGATAACATTAATATAACTCTATATATGATGGAACAATATATTATTCACATGAATTAGACATTCCTCGACAAAACATACAAGAGAAAATGATGTAATATAAACTATAAACAATACTAATAATGAAATATTATTATCGAATAGATGATATGATTTTATAAGATGATAATATGTGATATTATATATTAGAATATGGTCTTGGAATAAATTAGTAACATGTTGAAAACCACAATAGAGGAGTTTAATGAACGTTCGAATCATATGATGTGTGAGGTAATGGATTTTATCTCAATTTTCCATTCCATATGAGTTATATATGATATTATACACCAAATTTCATTTATGAGGTGTGTATACTACCAGTTTGAGATATATAACATGAATAAAAATTAATTCATGTTGATTACTATTTCATGTAAATTTTATTAATTAATGTTGTTTCAGTTTTTTTTCCACAAAGGTTAGGATTTAGTTTACAATTGAATTTATTATCAATTTCATTAATTATATTTGATGGAATATTATAATATATCCTTCATATAATCTTCTTATTTTATTTTCCAATAAATATTTAAGGAATTTACAAATTTTTATTAATATATTTATCTATTAGGAACTTGAAACATTAATAAGATGTTTTAAATAACTAATAGGATTTCTCTTTTAATAGATTATCTTTTTCTTTAATGTCTACATTTCCGGACAAGTGTTTTTAAAATGTACATTTATTTATTCAGATAAATTTTTAAGTATATATTATCATATCCATTACCGTTTAAATTTTTCTAATGAAATTGTTTTAATATTTTTGAAAGGTATTTTTTATCTTTTTATAAAAAATTTCAATGAAATGTTTATAACATATACGACATTAAAAAAAATCCCCCACCACCATTACCATTATACAATATTAAGCTTAATATACCCATTTTAAATTATTTTACTACGAATAATCTTTATTAAATAATATTTTATTATTTTACGTCCATTTTATTTATTTTTCCAAAAAATGAATTTTATAAAAAGGCCCATATTTCCAATAAACTTATGGAAATTTTTTATATCTTACTAATTTTATGCAAGTAACGATTCACCTAAAAGAACTATTTTTTTTGTTAATTAGACATTATAGTTCTATTAAATTTCTTTATTCATTTTGTTATCCATGTGATTTTATAATAAATAGTAAAACTATTTATAGAAATGGTGTTTTACTATGAATGAAATTTATTTGAATGTGAAAAATTATTATAAATTTGTATTCTATACAACATAAATATTTTTTATTGTCAAGTAATATTGTTTATATGATTAATTAATCATTTAATAAAATATGAATGATTTTGAAAAGCAGTGACAAGTGTCGCCCAGTTATCGTTATCCCCACAATGTATCAATATATATAATAGAAAAAATATGATGTAAAAATTAAATGGGGTTTTTTTGTATACATAAAAATCACTAAAACAATATTATCACAATGTATTGATAGTAAATATATCATGTTGTTTGAAGTCATGATGTAAAAATATATGCATTTATTTCTTTATGAATTCAGTCATTATTATCTATAAAATTATTTTATTTATATTATACAATGATTCACTTAATGATAATGTAATTTATTATATGGAATGTGTTTTCATTTATTTTCCATTCCATATTTAATTTTCCTTATTTACACATGATATAGTTCACTATATCTTACCATCTATAATAATTTTAGATCAGCGTTATTTTTTTCCTTCATCCATCAAAGAGAAAATAAATCATTGAATAAGTTTATGGATTTTCGATGATTTTTATTACAATTAATAATATTTTATTTACAATATATTTATATAAATCACCATGTATCTTCTTTTTTAAAACATAAAAATCAATCAATCCATTTGTATTATATCCCCCATATCAATTTATTTGTAATAATGTACAGGTCCACACTAGGATACTTGAGTTAGGGTTTTTAAAATATAGGGTAATTCCTATAATATAAAATTAGTAAAGTATCATATGACATGTATCTTTGTTAAATAAAATCTATAATAAAATCAATATTATTTTTTGGTTACATGGTCACATAATCAATATTAAACCTTGAAACACACAATGTATTATTGGGTTACATTGAAAATAATACTTTAAGAACCTCACTCCAATCATGGATTAGTAAACACTGATTGAATATGTCATTAGACACATGAGATGTATGAAAATAGTATATGACACATCTATCAAAATGATATTAATCATTTTTAGATATATGTAACCCTAAAAAACCCAAGAGTCACAATTTTTTTGTATGACACTAGACCTACCTTCAATACTTGAATTTCATGGTTCTATTTTTAAAAGGAGTAAAGGAATGAGTGGAACATGATTCTCACATTCCATGGTTATGGAAGGATGTGGCTATTAATTTGAGTCCACATAAAAAATAATGTTTTGAATACACACAAATTTCTTTCAGAAGATTTCACACTACGTATAATTAAACTTCATGTCATGTATAATTCAATGAATGGGTTTTCACATATGTTCTCAAAATGGTGAATGAATGTTTTATAATAATTTATTGTTATTTATGGTTTTTCATATAGATTTTGGTGGAAGAACATGCATGGTCAATTAATACCCCTATTAGGAATCATTGAATCTTATAGATCTTAGAATTAGAGAGGCGATGATAGTGTTTTGGAGAGATATATGGAGTGGGTATAAGGATTGGAAAACCCTTATTTTTTTAGATATAAAAGGGAATATACCACAATTATTGTCTATTGAGTATGATATATCCCTAAATGTATGGGTTGTAAGTATCCATATTCAGTTGTGGGTTTGGTACTCCCTTGTGTCTAATAAGGTGCTTCCCTTATATAAGTGATAAAGTCAAGTACTTCCAACTATAAGGGTTTGGGACGTCTATACATTATTTTGGATACTCTCTTATCTAATGTGATATAATAAATGAGGATTAGGATATACACCAAGGTTGATTAATCCCATAATTAATAAAAAATATTCATTGAGGGAATCATATATTCAATAAGGATATGTTAGAATTTTGAACGGCTAGTAGTTATGGATTGTTAGTGACTGGAAACTATTATTTGGCAAGTTATGGGATCCCTATTTTCATTCTTGATCTGAGAAATTATAGTTGTGTGAGATTTAATGGAAGTAAAATGTGAATATATAATAACTTGTAACTCCTCGAGAATTAATGGAACCCTTTGACAAACACCTTATCATTGGGATATTTAATTCAATATGTTCGTACCTTTTAGTATGATATTTATTACTAGTTTTATATAATAAATTATCCTTTCTGGAGATCTTCTAGGATGATCGACACACCCTTTTTTCCCAAAAACATCTAGTTATAGAGAACGTATAGATTCATTTCCTTTATTATAATAGTTATATTATTCATTTTTTAAAGTTGGTTTCTTATTTTTTTCATTTCATTATGGTTTTATTGAATCTAACTATATATATTTTTACTAAACACAAAACAATATTACTTCCCACATGTGTTTTATTAAATAGATGATTAATATTTTGACAATTAAAAATATGTTATAGCGTTGGTATATCCTTTTAAAAAGTTGATGCTTGATAGTACTTAGTGGTTTATAATAACAGTGACGATCACTTATATGGCGATCAATAAATGATACTTTTACTGAGTATGATATTCCATTATTTATTATTTATAGTTTTTATATATTCTTTTAGATGTAAAATTCATATGGTTCTTTACAATGTGTTGATGTAACTTTCAATCTATAAAATGCCTTAGTTTTGTACATTTATGTTATTTATATATATACACTTAGTGTTTCTTGTTAATTATCAAATTTAGGATTCTTATACATTATAGGTTAATATTTACCATGAAATCCCATATATGTTTATTCCTTATTGGATATTGTCTTTATCCCCTAACCCATTAGAGGAATGATTGGTGTGGTAATCTTTTCTTACCAATAGCATAGAAGGGTCCATAGTGTATCTGGTCTTATCATATACAATACATAGATTTTGGGATTCAATAAATAATATTTTCCTCGTTCGAAAAACTATTTATTAGTGGTTTTCCAAAATTAATATGTCTCTATAAATGTATTATTTCTTTTCTTTAAATTCAATATGAGAATGGGGATATTAATAATGACGGCGTGAAAAATTCAGGTATTCGATAACTAATAAATTTAATAAACACGAAAATGTATAATAATTAATTCATCTATAAATAATTGAAAACCATCCTCTGAATGAAATTCCCATTTATATATATGAACGAAAATCATGATTATAAAATTTTGTGAAAAAATAACATATGTGTTCACCTTTTATCAATTTTTAGCGAGCTTCATCACATTAAATTAAAATCAGTTTAAAACATGTACTTCACATAGGGGTAAAACATAGAAGTAATACCAATAATCAATTATATAGTTCCCCTTTTCAATCATCAAAATCAATTGATATGGAAATAATTGATCATTGACGATTCAACAAAAATTCATAAATATTCTTAATCATAAATTCGCATGTCGAAAGAAAGATAATAAAAAATAATATTAATAGATATAAAAAGGATAATCAATAAAAAATATATCAAATTAAAGAAATATAAAATTTTTCTATACTATAACATATATTATATGTATAAAAAATGACAAAAAATCTAATTCACAGGAATTGATAAGAATTATTGTAAGATAACACAATCATTAAGGAAAAAAACATGAAGACTAGTTTTGGGTATAGGAAAAACTATATATCTACCCAACATATTACTATATATATTCCCTATAAATAAATCTATTGTTTCGGTTGGATTACGTAAAACCCAATACCAAACAAAAAAACCATACCGTATATTATTAAAATAATATAATTTAATATGAATCAAAAATAATAAAAGTAATATAATTTCAATGTATCATATAATTCAAAAATTACTAGTATTTATACTATAAAAACATATATTTAAATAACATAAAATAAACAATTTAAATATTAAATTATTTATGAATTAAATTATAGGGTAAGAGGATAAATATTTCTGGAAATGTGATTCAATGTATTAAAAATTTTAAACGGATATTTTGAAAAGATCTATTTATAATGTAATATGTATTTTATCTAAAAAGATAATCAAACTCATATAAAATATTAATATTCTAATAATTAGTATTCAAGAATTAATATGTTAATACTAATTTAAAAATAAATATATATTAAAAAAACTAACATTATTGAACACTAAAATGATTATTTTTCTAAAAAACTTATTTCCTCAGAATTTTTAATTTTTCGATTTAAATAAATATATAAATAATTTATTTTTAATTTCATGAGACGAATATATTTTTGGTATTCATAATTTAAAAAATGTCATGGGGTAAATTTTTTATATTTTGATGAAACTATTGATTTTTATTTGAATTATGAAAATTAAATATTTATTAATAACTTTTTGTTTTGACCATTTCAAGAACTAATAATGACCTATAATTTTTATAACTATTTTTCATGGCCAAGAATATTTTTTTGTGGTATAATTATTAATTCAAAAAAATGCAATGAATATTTAAAAACCATTCTTTTTATTTTGAATCATTTGTAATATTTTGTTATAATAAAAATTAAGTGTTTGTTGTTTTCTTAAATTATAATTTGAAAACATTGAATTATGTTTCAGAATTTTTTTAAAACATATAACTCATATTTATTTAATTATAAACAAATCAATTTCATTTAAATCAAAAAAAATATTATTTTTTCGTAAACACTTTTTTATTCATCATGTCTGTGTGCACGCTACCACCTCGACGGATGACAACTTCTATTTTTGTTCATCATCATAATTGGAAGAATAACATGGGTAAATTAATGGAATAAAATTTGTATTCATAGTATTATTATTAATAATAAAGGATAAATTGTTTCATTTTAAAACATTTCCCATTCGATGGAAAATGAAATTTTCATCCGTGTGTTCTTTCAGATTACCACTTCTAAATTCAAAAAATGTTTTCAATCCATCACCTCCTAGAATAGTTAACACTAAAATAAGTTTATGTTAAAAATATTATAATTATGAAACTATTAATATTTTTTAATGATAGTACTTAAAATTCTTCATGTGATATTAAGAATAATTGTTCATACTATATTTCACCTAGAAAATGATCTTAACAATTAATCTATTCTCATTCGACCCTATTTGATGAAAACCACTGAAATAATATAATTATTTTTCTAATGAAATGATAAAATATAATTATTAATATTATAATTATTAATAATCTATTTAACATCAAAATTTACCGTGGAATATTTATTGAAGGGGATTCAAATAAATTTATTCAATATCTTTAAGTAACCACCATATATTAAAACTATGTAATAAATGAATAAAATATGATGAAAAAGAGATCATAAAAATGATATGTCGATTAAAAGGTTCATTGTAATTTTTTAATAAGCTAAATTTGATATTTCTTGAAGTTATGGGAATGTGAAATTTAAATCAACAACTACGTTAAGGGTCTCTACATCTCAATTTGTATTCATTGAGAAATTATATTTATTCCCCATTTGTTCAATTTTTTTCTAACTAAATATTTCTATTGGATGTATTTGAATCTTAATTTTCTTTAAATATGTGTGTTTACATTCCATATCATATTATACCTTTATGAGTATTTGATTTGAAAAATAACAAATTTAAATATGGTTTGTTAATTCAATTTTCATTTTTTTGGATCATAAGCAGTATTTATATGCTGTTATTTTATATTTTCCATTACACTTCCATTTAGGTAATCTATATAGAAACTCAGATATTTTTAATTTGGATAAATTTAATCTTTAAATCAAAAAACATCTTATACATTTGATTTCTTCATAATAACAGTGACCCAATTTAAAATAATACGCATCCTTTCTAATGACCTTTTCTCCTCTATGCCAATATATTCCATTGTCATCAATGTTTTTCATTACTATTTAGGACCATAAAGATGTTTTTCTCATTTTATCAGCATATTTATACTTACCCCATTCAGAAAACAAGGATTTATTTTTTATTTATAATGAGATGTGTTATGAAAAAAATATTTTTCATTATAAAAAATTAATTCCATTCATTATCATAATATTTTATTCCACTCCACTTTTATTAAATTTATATATTTTTTATTAATTATAAAAAAATTTTGATTTTATTTTAAATTAATATTTTAATAATTATTCCCTTCATCATCTTAAAAAAGAGTTTTCTTCAAAATAAAAATTAGAAACCTTATATTTAAAATGATAATAAGAAAATTTTTCTATGGGATAAATTTTCATGATTTCTATTTTATTTTCCACTATATCGTAGAAATGATATTATACATATATTTATAAAATTATTTCCCATCTAATTTTATTCTTTTATGAATGAATTTTGTTTTATTTTTTGACAACCCAACTCTAGTTCCATTGAAATGGTCCCTTATATCAATCAGTCACAGGACCTCACACACATATTCAAACAACATATAGACTTCTAACTACAACAAATAGGCTCATTTTAACGCATAGTCCCCAAAACCATGTTGTTCACACCCTAAACCCTAAACAAGTGACCAAATGTGTCATTTGAATAATGATTTCTTATATGCCAATACATATTCCTTTTGGTGGGAATTTCACTCACTTTCGAAAACCATCAGAAACATCCAAACAGGTCACAAATCCCTATCACTAATTTAGGTAAAGCACACATCACCATGTATTTCTAATCCGGAAGGCTCCCAAAAATAAATGGGTGCCTTGTTGGACGTTGTGAATATAATTTATCCATATAACCATTTACAATTAGGGGGTATTATATCCCCCCATATATCAGAACATTATCATTCTATACCATACATCTAAACCCTAGATGTGCCACAACACATAATGAATTATTATATCTTTAATATCAAATATAACTAATGGGACCCGCTGACAACAATGACACCCCACTGTAACATGGTCATCGGGTCATAGCCCACAATGTGCCACCAGGTTCTGTGCAAACATGTGATCCCCTCCATATGGAACATCCACATTCTTGAATTGATAATATTACTAATGATTTTCCCCAATGACCATCACATATTATCTATAGAGTGTTTTTTACTCACTCAGACACACCATAATAAATTACCAAGAGTTCACCCATCCTGATCAATAATCTAGTCCAAGAATTCATAAAATTTGTGTCCTAATTTTGAAGGAACCTTGAAATAATGTTTCACCTTATTGACATGAGTCTTATAATTTGTCCATTTCACCTATTATCATTATGTCTTGTTACAAGAATGGAGGTAAAGTAGGTAGAATAATACATCTAGATCAGTAGTTAATTCAACTGGTCAAATAATATTTTCAAAGGAAACAAAAATAATAAAAATATAAAATAAATAAAAAATAAAGAAATGTTGACACCATTACATGATATAATTTACTAGTGATATACATATAACAATAACACATGGATGTATATATAGAATACCATCAATGTAGAGTGAAATAAAATAACCCCCAAATGATAAATCCATGTGAATCCCAAGCACTTGCTCAGTCATATTCTCTAATGAACCATGTACACTAGTGACAAAACATAACATAATCCATGATCCTCGACTTGTAAAAAAATTGTTCTATTCTGTTAGCAACCATTGGCCTAAACAATCTATGTTATAAAATCATTAGGCCACCACTAAAGGTTCTTATTGAAATATCTTCACGATCATATAAAATGAGTTATGTTCATGTATAACAATGTTAGAAAAAATACAAACAACAAAAAAGTCAGCTCTTGTTCCAAAAGGAAACCAAACTAACACAACAAGTTTTAGAAAATTTTGGGATATCATTAAAAAATTGAAAATATTTCAATATATAAGGATATGAATGTAAATAAATTTTCAATATATATAGTTATAATTTATCCATATATATATATTACTACTACTTTCTCGAATGCAATTCATATCTCAGAAATTTATGGATACTACTATGAGTCATATATAGTGTTAATGGATTTCAAGCACTAGTGTCCTGAATGAAATGGGTGACTATTCATGGTTATCATATTTCACTAGGGGCACCATTACTAAACTATATATTTAATCAGGGAAATAATTCTTGTATATCACATTTCATTACCGATGACATGCCCATATATAACATTTCATCTGGGACACCCTTCCCAGTTATCAGATTTCGTTTTTGATACAGTACCATGATATAACATTTACATGGGACATCATTCCATAATCCACACAATTACATTGGACACCATGCATGTATATCACACGTACATGATACTAGTTTTATGATTTTCATAATAATATGGTATTCCATGACCATGTATCACAAGTATATGGGACACTATGCCTATGGGTCAGAAGTATATGTTATTCCATTCAAGATTATCACAGTTATATGATGCAATACCCATAAATCAAATTTACAAATAAGGTCTATTCCAGATTTAATGTAGTTTAAGTGACGATTTATATTAAATTTGGTGCCCCATATTACCAAGGGGAATATCCCATATTCATATGGTTGTCACAGAATGTGGTCATACCACTCATTACAATTTAGTTAAATGTAAAGGTCTCACATTTACATCAATACAAGAATGCTTTGAATGTATATCATCAATATAAAAATTTAATTATTCAAGTGAATCACATGGGAACATAGTAAGTGGTGTCACCTAGTGATGACATATTTCATTACAATAAAAAACAGTATATATGGGGAATTCATAGCATGCATAATAATTTAGATAAGTGAAAATATAATTTCTACGTAATGTCTGAAAGGTTCATCTTGGATTACGATAGAGCATGTAATAAAATGAATAGGTATTTGTTAAAAGTTACTAAAACCCCTAATTAATACATTGTATGGTTCACTAATACAATAATATGCCTTCATTTGAGCCAGAGTGAGAGAAATAAGAAGAATCATTAAACACCATACAAATATGGTAAGCTAGGTCTCATGGATTTAATATTCCATGTGGTGAGATAAAATAATGAAAAAAGAAAGTGGGGACTTATACCTTCCGATACACATAGGGAGGGCCTCTTAGATGAATGAAAGTATAAAATAGGTTAAAACCAATTTATGTTCATATGGAAAAGGTAGTTCTCCTCTTTTAATGATTTTTATGAAGTGGAAAAAACGTTTTTCTATTTGGGAACCAACCACGTAGCTCAAACATCACACAAGATATACCCTCCTTGGTTTGGATGAATGGTGAGGGATACCTATGCGCTAACCATGTTGTGAAACTAGTTTGTTAGAACTAACCATGTGTAATGGTGGATATTCTAAAAAGCTATGCACAAAAAGTGCACCATCTATAAAAATTTATTGTCTACATTCTTAATGACCATGAAACTGACTATACAATTAATAGAAACCCTGATACACCCCTTATATGGCCTTAAATGTTTCTCTTTTTGGGATGAACTATTTTAAAAAACATAGTCCCCTATAATTTTATCCTATAATGTGATTGTTTATCTCCCGATGCTCCCATCAATCACCCAAAATTATAAGGCCTCTCAATATACATATGAAAAATCTCCAAATTACAAAATCAAGTGTTCCAATTCTCTGATTTAGTTTCGAAGTCTTTATAAAACATGAATCCCTTCCACCAATTGTGAAATCTAAAAATTAATTTAAATTTTTTAGTAATTACTAACATGGGATGTTATAAATTTATTTATTGTAGGGTGATCTCATAGATACCCATATATCAAATAATTGGAGAAATAATTGATTAATAAATATACTGTTTATCTATCTGGTTTATATACAATGTAATTATCCATTATAATTAATGCATGTTTAAATATAAGGTCACCTCATATCATTTGATACCAATTTAATTTTTTCATATTATCATGTTATGAATATATGTTAATTTATGATTGATTACATATAAGAAAACATATAAAATAGTTTTGAAACCCATTTTCATTTCCACGTGTTTTCATGATATGATTACTGAAATCATTTTTCAACCATATCTAGGATTTTTATTATGTGGTTGGTGGTCCCAAAACTATATATCCCTCTAATTAATTTTTTAATGTTTCCATTTAATGAGATACCTTATATGGTGCAAAGATAGTCAACCAAGTATTCTCTTTTTATTTTCATAGAATCTATCATTGAATTATTCATCTAATGGTTTAATGATTCTATGACTATATGATATCATTCCCTTATTAAATTTTCATTAATATTTATCATTTTGTATTTACTAGTAACTTTTTTTTAATTTGAGATTAGAAGTTACTTAATAAATAGTTATAGATGACATGTATTTATTCATATTATTTTAAAGAATATATTTAGCCCCCTATATTGTTTTTCATAATCATATGATCTTACTCTTGCAGATATATTGATAATGTTTCAATTACTATGTGTTTAATCTCAACATATTCTTATGTTTCTTTTCCCCATGATAGGAAGAGGAGAAATATATGTGGAATTATAGTGTGTCCCTGTTATGGTGAAATGTTCACATGTATTTTAAAATAAGCTAACAATATAGAATGTCCTAAAATAAACATAACATTATATTCTTTGTAATGTCAGATTATTGTGGGTATAAAGTTTATCTATTTAAAGAGAAGTGGAATTTATATATCATTATCATGGGTTATATCACAATTTTAGAAAGAATGTTATTAATGAATTTTTTTTTTCACCAAACCTAGGAATTTAGTTCAATGTTTCCCCAAACATCCCAAATAATCAAGACATACTATCATGATATATATTAAAATCTGAAATACTATTATAAAATAATTTAATAAATAAATAAAATTAATTATTAAGGGGATATAAAAAATTATTTAATTTAAATTATATGAATAAACATACTATAACCCATCAATTACTAAGGCACCATAAAAAAATATTAACAAAGGAAAATAATTGTTTTTTTATTTTAAAAGAATTTGGAAACACTAAAGTTTTCCTAACTAAAATTAAATTGAACATTGAATGTGTGGGATACAATGCATCCATACATGATCCTATATTTAATTTGTTCTCTACTAAATCAAACTCAATCTTACAATACACATGTATCCTCCTTCGAGAAAAACTGGTGAATTCCCTTGATAGTGTTGTTTCATTGTCTCTATAATTCTTTCACCATAAACACACCTATATAATGATACATCAGATGACTCTGAATTACCCTAAAAAATATCAAATTTTAAATAAAAAATTAAATCATCATTCACCTTCATATTTACAAACTCATCTCCGGAAATCATAAATCACCATCATTCTTGACCATTCAAATTACCATTAATCAAAGGATACTTCTCATCAATGTTATCAATATCTCCTTCAATCTATCAATTAAATCAATAATAGGCCCTCAACCTTTGAAACTCTAATAGAGTCCCATATTGAGTCATAGTGGCTCCGAAATTCTCTATGAAAATCCTAGATTGGATTACTTTCAATATAAAATCCTAAAACAGAAGGATAAACATTATTGTAAAAAATATAAAAAATAACATGGCTAAATAAATTATTATAATTATGTTTATAATGAATTATAAAAAATATAATTCATTGTTACCTTTATATAATAATTACAAATTATGTATTAAAATTATTACGTATTATAAAAATGTAAAATTATAATATATGATTACACTATAAAATACAATATAATTAAGTATTTATATATAATTAAAACCATAAAACCCATATTATTAATATAATAATATGATATTCAAATACATGAATAAAATAATTTAAATATAAAATAAAATAATTTCAAATAATTATATTTGTAAAAAAAATTATTTCCCAAAAATTTAAAGAATTCTAATTTTAGTATCATAATCATTTATTATAAAAATAATCAAAATCATATTTATTTATATTTAAAGAATAAAATATTGAACAATAAAAATAAAAAAAATTAAATATAAACTACCAGACACATAATGTAGACAATATCCTTAGGGTCATAAGGAGTATCATATTAAAAAATTAATTTAAATAACTTATTTCTTAAAAATATTATTTATGAATTACAATTATATTACAAAGATTAATTTTTTAGTAAATGAAATAATACATTGTTAAAAATATGTTGAATTCAATGATATATGAATGTTTTAAAAATAATTAAACTATATCCAATTTTTTTCTTATAGTTGAATATAATATTATTCTTTCGATTCAAATAAATTTAGTTACAATAATTGATTATTATGTTTTAGTTAGAAATGAAAACTAAATTTTGTAACATAGATAGAAATAAAAAAGTACGCATTTTAAATAATTTCAATAGTTACCCTTATGATTTATCATTGATCAAATAGTCACTATTTTTATTCACCGATATTTTAATCAAAAGATTAATTTTAATAATTAAAATCCTAATTTTAATGTTGAAATAAATGAATTATTATCAGAAAAATAATTAATAATTCATTGTTATAGGAAACATCATTCATCATAATTATAAAGTGAACAAAAAACATATCCATGAAGAATCTAATATGTAATTTCATAAATTTATGAAATTAATAATTAAAAACTATGTCTTACATAAAACCTTATTAGTTTTCAATTAGAAATATTCAATTTTTCATCATATTTTGAAACCCGAAACAAATATCTCAATAAACATAATATTAAAAATTAGTATTAAAATGACATGTAAAAAATAACATAGTTCCCACCATTTCAAAACATTATTATAAAAAATTGATACCATAAGAATTTAAAAATTATGGAATATGTAAAAATATATTTCACTGGAAATTATTTTATATTAAAAATTAATAGAAGTTATTATTTTATTTATATAGAATAAAAAATTTCATCACGTTCCCCACATAAAAAATGATTTTTTCCCTCTAAGTTGAAATTAATTATGATGGATAAAACAATTCAAAAACATAAATCAATAAATCAAAATGCATTATACGGAATAATGAATATAAAATCTATATATATAACTTTTATCATTTTATATATATTTTTCATAGTGGATATAATATATAAAAATTATGTTTAAAATAATTTTTATATATTTGTTTTCTTCAATTGAAAATAAATATTTTTCTTAATTATATTATATTCCATATTTTATATAAAATTGACTTATACTATATAAATAATTTCTATTTATAAATATATATATATATATGTTTATTAAATTTTTTCTCACACTAAAATCAATTTTTTTATATATGAATTAAGATAAAAACCCATATTCTACCAAAAATATCATGAAAATATTAATAAAATGCAAAATAACATATTAAAAGTAATTATTAATTAGACAATAATAATTCACAATTAACCTCAGAATACCATATATTAATGAAGATTATAGTGAATAATGTATACATAAAATATAAAATTACAAAACATAGTTATGTAAAAATAAAACCATAGTTTCAGCTAATTAATTTCCCAATATTTAACCGAAAAAAAGGAATTGTATTAGGAAATCATCAATAAAAATTATTTTTGTGAAATTATTTTAATAAATTGGAGTCATTTACTACTATGTTTTTCAAGATGAATAATGAGAAAATACTCAAAACCATATTGAAAAAGAATTGAAATAAATTTTATTTTAATATTATTATAAATTATTGAAAATTATTATTTTATACTTTCTGTTTTTTAATGAAGAATTTTACATCTGATTTCCTGTGATATTATTGTATTTTTTGAACATATGTGTGGTAAATTAATGTTACATATAATTCTATATTAAATTTATACATCAAACCCAATGATGTAGATTATTGGTTGACCTCATGTCATAAATATCATAGAAGGTTTTGTTTCAATGCCTTGTTTTATATGTGATGATATGGGTTTTAATAATGGAAAGCATGAATAAGTTAAGGTATTTATAACCTATTAAATTAATTCTATAATAATAAATATTAGATCTGGTGCCTCCCCAATGAATTTAAATGAATGATTAAAAGAAGATAAATTTTTAGAAAAATCTATAATAATTATGTTTTTCAAATTAAGATACAAAAATTTTACATTTTTTCACCATTAATCCAATGTTATACATCATCAACACTTTTAATCATAATACATTCTATAATATCCCCTTAATTATGGATAACAACAATGAAACAATATCAATAACTCATTAGATATATCCCATTTTCCAGGATTGAAATCAATTGAAATGTAATTAATTTAATATATCTAATTAAAATAAAATTAAATGGAAATCAAAATCATATAAACATGATATATAAGTAGTAAAAGATAATATACAATTATTCAAATGTGAAATAAATAAAAATAAAAAATAAACGAAAATACACAATTCTAAACTCGTACTAATATATAATGAATAATATTTAAAAGTGGAAAAAACTACAATCAAACAACATCACATGAAACAAAAATTAATTGATACCTAAATACGAGAACATTTTGAAAAAAAACAAAACACTACCACAATCAATATAAAGAAATAAATTATCAATAGAGACCCTTTATAATGATATTAAATATAATCTATGATACTTATATAAATGGATAATAATAACAAAGATGAAGAAGAAATAAGATAGTTTGATTATGAAAGATCTATGAAATACAAACAGCTACATACAACAATTAATAAACTATGAAAATGTTAAATGAAATATATTTTTTATGAAAAGAGAATATTGGATTTGGATCTTGAAATCATTGACACATGCATGATGTTCTCTCTCTGAGACACAAATGTAATTAGAATGTATCTCACATGACAACCATCTACCTCAGACTAGTTCTATATTTATTCTTCCCTCCTACAAATTGATACAAATCCTCCAACGCAAAGGTGTATAAATTTGAAAAAAAACATAACATATTTTAAAAATAATGATTCATTGTATATGGATAACCCTATACATTTATATGGATCATTAATCATCCATCACATGATTTATCAATCTCCTCAATATGATATTACGTGGAATAGAAAATTATCATTGATATTCTTATTCCACATTTACACACATGAATAACTCAAACAATTTCCAATGTCTTTATTCACATATCAAAACAACAGCAATCTCTAATAAATATTTAACATAGTTATTGTTATATAATTCGCACAATCGGTCTTCTCATGAGTAAAGCATTAAAAAATAATCCAGATTCATCCATCTATCATATACATAATCATAATCGTATGAGGTCTCTAAGGGAATGGTAAATCCCCACGGGATGGTTGAAATTATCATGTATTCAGAACAAACATAGTGGGGACGAATTGTCTTATAATATTAAATAAAAAATAGTAATATATATAGATAAATATATGGAATGATTCTCTTTACATCATAAACCTGTGAATAAGAAAATACAAATGTATGAAAGAATGTGAAACAAAAATTATTCTCGAGCACTTAAAACTCCCTTGAAATAGAAAACCCTAATTTAATTTTCAAATAGATAAATATATAAAAATTATTTATATAATAAAGAAAAAAAATTCATGATTAAGATATAAATGCTATTAATGAACTTAAATTTTATAATTGCATACCAGAATTAAAATCTCATGGTGACCCTATGTCATTGGACATCCAACATCTCATGAACCCACTCCAACATTAGTATGGAATAAGTTCCATGAAATAGGTATTGTTCAAAATTATATTTTGAACATATATGTTCCACTCGTTCTATAGAAATAGAGTGGTGAATTTAGGGTTTTAGCTATAAATTTAAGTACTATTTTACCAACATGTCCATGACTTTGTAACCTAAAAAACAAAAGTTTTATATTGAAATACAATAATTTAAAAATAAGTTTTTTAAACATTGGAAAAAATATATGGGCATCTGATTTAAAGAAACCTTTTTTATAAAAAAAATAATTTAGATAAATTTTCACAAAAATAACCTCTAATAATTTGTTTGATTAAATTTTGAAAAATTTATTAATGAAAATAAAAAACCCAAATAAATCATCAGAGGTTATAAATATATATAATTATAAGGAGATATAAATATATACTAAAAAACGCATGGAAAGAAGATATAATAAATATTATCATCCATAAAAATAGGCATGTTAAAAATGACTATAAAAATTGGAATTATATAGTAATATCAGAAAATAGAAAAGATATATAATTATTAATAAAATAAAAATGATAAGAGAAAAAGATAAGGGTCACTAAGACATGGAGAACCTAAAACATTTTCTCTAATAATTTTGTGAGACCCTTATATAATATGACGAAACTATATCTATTTCACTTGTACAATAGGATTTCTATGTCATTGGATTTGTGAGATGTTTAAAAACCACATAATTATCTGGTTAGTCACACTAAAAAGTGGAAATGACCTCATCTGATATAGGTTATCCTACTAATGTTTCAGGGGTTTCCCATGCGAAATTATTAATATCACCTCAATTATTAAACATCTAATTTTTCATAAAAATTCAATATTCGGATAAAAACATGGAAGAACCTACCAAGGTCAAGTATATATGAGGTAGAATCACAATAATTGAAAGATAATTTCACTAAAGATACATTTCAGATCCTATAAAATTATGTCTGGATAAAAATATAATCAAAACCCATATAGGGTTATCCCTACAACATGATGATTATCGATGTGTGAAAAAATGGGATTTGATTGCGGAGGAGGATATGTTTACGATGAAAACTATCATGAATGATCCATATTTAAATTTAAGACCAGAGATGCTCGAGATCAAAATTATAGGAAGGGGTTATTTTATTGGTATCCCACATTGATTAATCTATGTATTGGATAAAAATGGTGGATAAATGCCCAAAATTATTTTTATTTATTTAATGTAATTTTATAGAAAATCTAGTTTTTAATGCCCCAAATAAATCAAGTGGTTCGTTTTCTGTATGTCTAAAATTTGTGCCAACCATGCACCTACTCATTTGTAACATTAGTTACCCTTAAAGGTTCGCCACATTATTGCATAAACATTATTCCAATCATATGGAATTCTTAGCAAATTGTAGACCGCAAATACGTTATTATCACTCAGTTTAGCAATTTTTCTATCCAAACCATCTAACATGTAGAATTATTGATATAATTCTAAACAAATTCCAGAATAAATAAAACAAATACTTATGAAAAATTTTGTTTCTAATTAAATTATAAAATAATATTTATGGAGTCCAATTTAACCTCCCACGACCTGATTTCCCTCATGAAGGAGCTAAATTCCTAGTGGATGATGCAGAATACAAAACATATGATTAAATCCCTCCACTATTAAGATTATAATTATAGTTATTAATATAAAAAACAATGTTGGACCAAGAAACCATGACAGAATTTATCTAAGACAAAATATAACGGAAATAACTCAAAAGGAATGAATTTAAGAATAAAATATCTCTAGTGTTATCCCTACCATAAAAGACATCAACATATCATGGAGGGTTAAAAAAACTTGTTATCCAATGGAACCAATAATAATGAACCACATAACCTATCCAACATATGAAATCCAATATCAATCATGAAACCCAATATCACATAAAAAACTCTTCCAAGATAAACCAGACACTCTATATATTAGAATAAGGGATATATAGTCTGTAGATCAATCCTATGTTAAATTTATATAAATCCTTAAAATGATAATAAAGTGTAAAGGGGACAATGGGCTTCTAATAAGATTCATCAGTGCATAATAATATCTAAATTAAATCACCAAAGACTCCAGGATTTATCAATATAGGGTATAATAACCAAAATGATCTTATAACATCCCATAATATCCCAAAATATTTGATGTGATAATCCCTTTTATAAATTAAAACAATGTAGGTGATTAAATACACAACTGGTTATTCGTCGAGCAAAAAAACCCGAAAAAATAAACATGGTCCCTAGTGTTGTGTCAGGGGAAGATGTTATGGAAACAACACTAAGAACACTATATCTCACAGAACCCTACAAAATAAAATACATAAAACTCATAATATTCTTGAAGAAAAACTCACTTAATACACCCCATCAAAATATAATTATACAATATACCTATTGACATGTGTATCACAACGCTAATATTCACTAAAATAATTTTTAATTACCATGGAATAAAAAAGGGGTTGCATGAAGAAATATATATCCAGCATTTCTTCAAAAATATGAACCATAATTAGTCAACAAGGGATGACCTCAAATATCAATATCCATTACGAATTCCAAAAGCTATTCATCACCTTGAGAACCAAAGAAAAGAGAAGGAATTACCATCCATTATTTATTGTGGTTTCTAGTAAATACACATAATAAGATCATATATTCATGTTTACCAAATAAAAACTAAATTTTTTATATTATTTTTCATAAATGTCCTCTGAAAAAAGAAACTCCCACTAATATAATACGACTTAAAAAATACCTTAATTTTCATTTAAAATAAATAAATCTGAATTTTAGGGATCAATAATCATTTTTATAGAATATCTAGAAACAATTTCGTCAAATTTTTATTAAATTCATCAAATCCTATTTAATGTTACCCATGAAATCAAATTATAAACGTAATAAAACAACTCTTCAATTTTAAATTTTAAAATCCTCCTTTATAAAAAAACATTTACAAAATAAAGACCATTCATTTTGGAAATTTTTTTATCCCCCATTCAAAACTAAAATAAAATTTCATATTTAATTAGTTATTTGGTCAGAATGTTTTTTATAAAACACCATTTACAATTTTGAAAATGGTCTATTACTTCCATTAAAACAATATTAACATACTAAAAAAATTTATAATCTATTCCATATTACAATATATCATATCTATGAAAAAAATTTATGCAACAGGACCAAAAATTTTATTTATGGATGGTATTGTGACTATGAATAGTTTGGTCACACAATTTGAGGGACTACATAAATATAATTAAATAAATAATGTAAATCACATGGAACCATACACATGGTCTCCAATCAATATTCAAAAATGTGTAATCTAAAAATAATTAGAATAAATGAATTCAATTTTAAACACAAATATCTAAAAATATATTTAAAAAACATATAAATTACTTACAATAATGAAATAAAATAAACTCATATAAATAAATTGTGTGAATGTGTTAAAAAAATATCAGAATCAAAACTTAAATCCAGAAATCCCATGGTAACATTGTTTTCATCATGGGTGATGATGATCAATCACCATCAATTGATATAACTCATATTTTTTGTTAATCATAATTTCAAGTATAAATATACAATATTAAGAGTGTTAATTAAAAACATATACACCCTTAGGAACACAGGATTTGGTACTACCTTTTTAAGAATAATCACAATTTTTTCATCCTTCAGATTCCCAAGACGACCTAGGACTATACTCGGGGTGCGTTCAAAATTATAATAGGATGGTGAAATGTGTTAGTGTATTAAAATTTTTTTTGTTGGAATGATTTAATTCATAATATAAAATAATATAGAAGTGAAAAATATTTAATAAAAATCCAAATGATTTTCCAACATGTGGAATTACCATATAGAAGTATAGAGAAAGGTATAACATAAATTAATGAAAAAATATCCCTCACCTACATCATCGTCGCATGAAACAAACCCAACACAACATCCATAATGAAACAATTATAAAACCCAAAAGATAATGACCCCCTCTCCCCATGTATACCTCTCTTAGACATTTAATGATGAAAGATAGATAATAAAACTCCTTTTCCAATCTCCAGTATGCCCGCAGTGGGAACCTAGAACTAGGGGTGTAAAAATCTCACAATATGGGGGGAATTACCCAATATAATTTAAATTGGATTGTTAGATAGTATGAATCATCCTTAAAAAACATCAATAAAAAAATATAACATAAAAACTATAACCATACTCTATGCACGTATAATTTAAATTCATAGAAATAATAATCTCCAAAGTAAATAAACAAAAGTAATGCTAATGTTCTGACACTACAACGGTTATGGATCTGAGCTAGTAATTCCTAGAAATGTATAAAAATTATTCATGGTAATATGAAAATAGTTTTCTAAATATTTGGTTATCATGTATTTATACTTCATAGAAAAAACTCAAGAATCTTGTGCACATGTGAAAGAAGCATACTAATGAACCATTGAGAAAAAAAAATAATAAACTAGAACCTATATATGTGTACTAACCATCATAAACTCACTTAGGTACTATCACCAAATAAATAATGCTCAGAAATATTTTATAAGGTTAATTTTATCGATGTTAAGGTACCCTGCACCAATTTCACACTAATTAGCTGGTCTCAAACCCCAACGACAAATGTCATAGTGCTCCACCCCTTCCGAACATACCAAATTACATATCGACTGCAAACACTTGGGTCAAACAACAAATCCCACCAGCACACACCTGGTCCTCAGAACACATCCCACCTGCACATAGCTATGCCTCCCCAAAATCACTTCTCATCATGAATAAACCTGGGATACAGTTCCACATCTCATCTTAAAGACACCTTTGATATCAAATCAAAACTCAACCCAATGACAGATGGGAAAAAATATCACAACATATACAAAAAAATATGGGATACCAATTTTAAACATTTAATGAACTAACAGACTTTCTGTCCCTCACAGTCTATGAACTGAATACATCACCTTGAAAAGGGAGTTGGGAAAAGTGGGTGGCAATCCATCTATCCTCCCACCAGGGTGTTGGTAAATAGACCCCAACATGACTATGACTGATTTTTAAAGATAGTTCTCATCATTGGTGGGATGTGTATAGAAATCAAAAGAATATACAATTGTATGTATATATATATATGACATTAATCATTCAATTCTATCCTATGGGTTCTCAAACAAACAAGCAACTCACAACACTATCACCTTTTTTATACCTATATATATTCATTTATTAGTATCTACAACACTCATTTCACAAGTTGAAGAGTTATGATAATATTATATGGCTTCACATTTATTCATCGCTCAATACGCATTCATTTCATCATATAGAATCCACCACTTTTCATCACACAAACCATAATTAATTATTTTATTCCAAAATTTAAATCCCTATAACCAATCAAACACATTCAATTTAAAAAATTAATAAAAAATTATTTATTTGTTGCATCACTACTCTACCATCAAGCACAAGGAATCCATATATCACTAATAACATAGCATCCCTATAGCATTTCTGCCCTAAATAATTAGACCACAATGATAACCTCGTTTCCCCAAAATTAAAACCACAAAACTATTATCCCTTTATCCCATTGATAGAATGTAACACTGTACCCCATTAATTTCCATGTATCAAAACTGATCAAGTTCCCTTTTTTATATATTTAAAAAGTGTATATTTGAAACATTACACTTCATTTAAGGGGTGATATCACAGAAAAAAATCCTTTGGAAACCATTTCATTAGCCATGTATATGTAATTAACGAATTACTATTTTGGGTGATATCTAAATATTAACAATATTCATAATAGTCATAAAAAAAATATCTAGCACAAACAAAGCCACCAACATTCCCAATTCTCAATAGAGAATAATGCTCGCACTACTCCATAATATCACAATTATTTAAAGGCTATAAAATTGTGTGGAGCATAACCCTTTACCAATATATTTCTATTTAACCATCCCTATATCAGTAATTAAGAATGAATTTCCATAATCTATAGATAAAAAAATGAAAATTTTTACAATATTATACACAAATAAAGAGAAACTAGGGAATCCATACATCATGGAATCTTTTCAACAAACTACACACCACAAGAAAAAGAAAAAACTATCATGAAACCACTATTGCACACGAAACATGTGGATAGACCTACAATACTCTAATGGGTGATCAAAAAACACAACCCAAACACATAAAAAATGAATGAAAAACCACCACTAGAGATCCTATAGAAAATAAATGAAGAAAAATGTAGTATAATGAAAATAGAACTCCCCACAGATCAAAAAAAGATCACCTACGATCAACCACTGAGGTCAAAATATCATGAAGAGATGAAAATGGATTTATGTACAGCTTTGGGTGCCATGGGTTCACCCTTAATTAGGGAAATAAAAATACATGATCAAATGAATGATAATTCAGAAAAAATAATTTTAAATCTCCATTGTATTGGGAGATTACATGATGTGTAATTCCCATTGACATCATGTAATAAACGATGTTTGGTTTTATCCAAAAAAAAATGTGTCACATGTTTATTATAATATATATTATTATACCCTAATAAATTACATATCATGAAACCCTATTTCACATCACATAACTTTTCATGATGTGAAAGCCTCTTTCACATCATGAAAACTCATTGCTTCATGTATTGGGGTACATATCTTATCTATAATTCACCCGATCTTCCTCCGAACAACTCAAACACTATAAACCTAAAATTTACGGAACAATGAAGATACGAGAAGTTACATTATATGATTCTCAAATTATTCATTCCCTAGAAAAGTCAAAACCCCACCTAGATTAAAAAAGGGTTTAAAACAATCACGTGACGAGATACCCATGAAGGATCATATCATACCCCAAATTCTACCACAAGACATGCATTAAAATAAAAATAACCATAAACATCAAGTTTAACATCATCACCACAATAACAAGATGTAAAATCATCTCCTCTCTGATAGACACATATACACACAACCACTACACAACTATCTCAAACACTATATAGCCTAACCTGACATCCACTATAACAAATGAACCACACCATCTCGAACGCATGAATAAAAGACTTATTATATCCATGAAAAGATACTATCTAATATTGGTGGAACAAAATATCCTACAATGTTACAATTACATCATAGTTAATTTATCTCATTCAAGAATCATGTGATCCCCATTTTAATATATTTTTACACAATCACACATCACAACACACACATCACAAAACTTGTAAAATTGCACATCTCCAAAAACATGTATCGAAACATCACATAATAAGAAAAAAATATCAATGGAAAACATAAAACAACAATGAGAACAATCTATTCATCTATCATTATCATCCCCATGTACACTCATCTCGACCACCATGCCTCAACAACACACAAACCATTGAAATGGTTCGTCCATGCAGTACATTCACTTAGAAATCCTGGATCAATACTGGTCATTCAAAAAGTATCACGTCATCCTTTATATACAACTGTCCCAAGCCACGTACATTAGAGTATTTATGATGATATTGAATAAGTTAAGAGATGTGAAAGAAATTTGTGATCATGTAATACCATGGTGGCAATGACAACTGATTTGCCACTTCACCACAACACCACTAATGGCCAAAAAATTTGGGAGAAAGCATAATTCATATGAAAAGCCTCTATTTCTCTTGTTGAGGGAAACTATTAAGAACACATGGTCTACAAACTCTAACTCCAAGGGACACATACAACTATTGACATAATACTTATATCGATATTGTTCCCCATTCAACCTCTCACGAACAAACTGAACACTCTCAGTTGTGATCTGCACAATGTTAAGACCAAGACTGAATGTCTCCACAAACTTTATCTACCACCAAGGAGAATGACATGGCCTCCCATTAAAATCCTCAAATGGAATCATACATAAATAAGAGTTATAGATATTATTATAGTAAAAAGATATCACCAATTGGTGGTGTACCCAATTTTTACAATATTCCAAGATACACGCCTACAACATATCCTATAATGTCAAGATAAAATGGTCATTTTTCCAATCTATTTGTGGGTGGAATTTTGTGATAAGGAAAATCTATGTTACAAATTGATGATGCAATACCATATAAAATCTTTAGGTATACTTATGTCTTGGTCTGAGTCAATAGGCCTTTGAACCCTATGAATCCACACCACCTCATCCACATAACTCTTATCCAAGGAATCCAATGTGCTCCACACATTGATTTCTATGATGTTGGTCAATTTCGTTAATTGATCCACTATCCCCCAGATAGTGTCATACCCATATTATAATCTAGCTAACCTAATATATAAATCCATTATTATATCAACCCACTTACAGTCCATAACATCCAATAGAATCATAAAACTTCCAGGAACCAGATTCTCGACAATTACTCGATGGAAAAGGTTGCACTTCTCTACGAACAATGCCACAACACATTTCACACTTGGCTACCAAAACAATACCCAAAAGACATGGTAAATCATATAAATTATTGGGAATACCTCTCAAGTGGATTTATTGAACATAATAATAACTCATAAATTCATTTATAATAGAAAAAAAATTCTTCTCTGATACGACATCCAACTCCTAACATCCTCTTACAATCCCTCTGTAGCATCACCATATGAATCATGATTGCAGATCCCCACTACATCTGAGTCACCTCACAGAGTCTCCGCCACCTACATCATTAGATAATATTTCACCATTATATGAAACAAGTAACATTAACCACAATCTAATCCTACATAATAGTGCAGGGATACCAATTCTTCCATTGCTCTAAAAGAAAGTGTAGACTACTAAAAGACATCCTTTTGTTACTTTGTGATAAAATCGTCAATGACAACATTACACTTTATTGATGCAAAGGAGATAAAAAATCATAATACTATATAAACTCCATCCCCCTCAGGTATCGTATGTTCAATTAACATTGGGAAACAATATACCTCGTGATATTGTCATCTGTGATGAACACAATGCACTCTATAGTGATGTAATGTCTCCATAAATTTAGCACTAAAACAACTACTGCTAGCTTCTGATTTTGGGTGATAGAGTTATACTCATGGGAATGTAAATGTCGACACCCATAAGAGATCATTTCCTTATACTATATCAATATTCACCAAAATACCAGATGGGATGTGTCCTAAAAAACCTCAAACATCACTCCTTCCTTAGGTAAGAATATAACTAGAGCAGTAACCAATATACCCTATTAGAAATCAACTGATTTCTTGAGGTGATCACTCCAGACAAAATCATAGTCCTTCATAGTAAAGGTTTAAAATAGGTATATATTTCGAGAGAAATTTGGTACAAACCTCTAGCAATAGCCTTAGAGACATTGGAAACTATGAACCACTTTCACATTCTTGGTAAAATACCATGAAAAAACTACATCGAGTTTTAATGGGTCCACATCCACAACCTGCTAATACACAAAATCATTAAGGAAATGTACTTCACATTTCTATAACATACACTTGTAAATTATTCCCTTGAGCTGGTGGTGCTAAAGAACCTCCAATACTGCTCAATGATGATTGACATGCTGCTCATCTGAATTCAAGTAGATTAAAATATCATCGATGACTATGGTGAAAACATAATCTAGGGACTCATTGAACATAGATTTCCTAATCCCATTGAACCCGGTTGGTGGTTTCATAAAGCTGAATGACATGAATAAAAACCAAATATACCAATACTTGCATATGTTGGTAGTATTCAGGATATTTCTCTCATTATCCAATAATTTAAGATTTCCAAAACATAGATAGATCATAAAAAAATAGTTGTCCACTCTCAAATAGTCAAAATGATCATCTATCCTTAATAAAGATTAACAATTCATGACCATCACATGATTGAACCACCCGAATTGTATAAGAAAAAATTATACTACTATTCACATTTGTAGTGATCAACACTAGAAGAACCCCACATTGAAACATTTGGCTGGATTAAACCCTTCTGTATCAGATATTCTATCTAGAACCTCAAATCCCAAAACCCATACGGTACCATCCGATGGTGATCTATCCAGATAGCATATGAACCAATATTAATGTCCATCCCGATCTCAATATCACATCAATAGGGTATCATCATGCCCTCCTTAGGGTAAACACATAAGAAATCCTAAACATTTCATGGATGCTCCACTAACACAACATCTACTAATTCCACCGATAACTCATATAATAATAAAAGAAGGGTCTCCACACACCAACATCCCACTTGAATAAACTGCTCACCAATGAAAACGACACGATGGCCATCCACATCCCAAAACATTCATATCTTAAAATTTTAATTGATAACATCTTTCATGAAATTAAACCATTAAATGATAATGATGACACCTTACTACGACTTCTATAGCAAGAAAATATTCACACTTTACTTATGAGGTTCCATAATCAGTGTACACTCCCAATACACAACAAACAAGTTGGTTTGTCGTTCGAATTGCGTAGTTAACCCTAGGGCTACGAAATGCCAAAATACAATTATTCCTAGAATAATTGATATAGTTGATGAAAAAAAATAGTGTGAAGTTCTTAAACTAGAATAGTTACAAACAAGGTCACTAAACAAACTGATCATAACTCTGATGATCTCTGGCCTCTTTGGAACTGATTCCCCCACTAAATGAAAGTGACCATTCCCATAATATATACATCTCTAATAATGACATGATCTACGATCATTCTTGAGTCATGGTCTATGAAATTTAGGATCATCCAGTGGTCAACTTATTCGTGATCCATATCTCCTCGATATAGAAAGAACTTGTTTCGAATGCTGCTAAAACAAACGCACCGGAAACTCCTACGGAGTGTGATAATGATGTTGTCCACTTCCACCAAACTAAACATGAGAAACCACAAGTTACTAAATTTTATTATTTCCATGAACACTGCATTGAAAAATACAGTCACAATGCTCACATGAATATTTCATACACCGCTAACACCATACGGCTAGAATAGAAGCTATTAAGTGTCAACTCCCCACCGGTCAAAAGCTTTATGGTCTAGGTGGCAGAGAGATACCACTGAAAACTCTACCCTTATGATGAACCGAGATAGTTCCCTTCCCTCAAAAATCCTCCACACGAGTGAATTATCTCGATCAAATCATCCTTCAACTGATCATCCAAATATCTTGACAACAAAAAAGAAGTAAATTCATACTTGATAGAATAATGGAGTTCCTCCCCAAGATGTCTCACACTAGACTCATTGCCTTGAATTTTTTTTGGAAAATTGAATTTGTTCTATTAAAATGATTCAGAAATACCATATTAACATGCTACCCTGTTAGATATAAATATGTTCTTACCTCTTTAATACATTAATGGTCGATCAAATGAAAACTTCCCGGAAATCATTATGGCAGTGAACCAAAAAAAATTTATTTTTCCACTCCTTTAGATACAACATCTATAATTAATATGTAGCTCTTAAAATTTGAGTGACTTCAAAAGAGACCATTTACTAAATTGGGTCATTGATCAATAATAATATAATATTAGGATAATATCAAAAAATATATCTCTCCACATCTAAAACAATTCCATCATACATCCCCCGATTCTACCACTGGATAGATCAAAACATCCTTCTCTTTTGAATATCCTCCTTAACTTGATAAGCCCTTCAGTGATCAACCATGTCAGCCTATTAAACCTCCACTACCTGAGATACAAACAGATGATGACCAAGAACCATAAATGAATGGAAAATAATGAAATTCCTATGCTTAGTAGTGTTTCATTTTGTTAATATTCATTATCTCATTTAATTTACCTTGTTATCCATTATAAATCTTCCAAGATAACCTAGTTCAAATATGAACAGAATTCTAAATGATGCATGTAAATCCCCTATGTCTGTACCATACAAGAAGCTCTATCTCACATGGTCATTAAATAACCCCATAGTTCATTTACTAAATCATATGGGCCCCTATAATTTCGTGTCCAAGATCAACTACCTTGCCTATGAAACACACCAAGGTCAATTAGAACTATTTCCAATCCAACCCATGAACTATTCATTATGAATAACTCCAAATTTTATCCCTTCCCTCAACAATCCCCCCTGATACAACTATGTCAAGAGCCGTCCCTCAACAGATACCATTCTTAGATTGTAAATGAACAATGATAGATAATGAACCATGTGATATGACACCAATAGTACTGGGTTGGTGACATGAAGCAAGGGTCTACAAATCTCACAACATATCATCCATTACTATTTATCAAAAATGAATATGACTTTGAGATAGAATGAATCATCCAAAAACCACTATATGATATTATATAAAAGAGAAATTAAAATCATCCCACATGCCCGTATAAATATAACTGATATAAATAAATGTATCCAACGTAAACATCCCAAGTTAATCTAATTCAGCAACACAACAACGATCCATGATCCGAGATATTAATGTCAATCATGATCCATAAAATCTTATCAACAACCTAAAAATCGTTTTTAAATGTATGTTGAGCATTATACTACACACAGTAGGAAATACTCCTCTCACTCATGATCATGATAATGAATCATAACAATAAACCCATTAGAAAATAGAAGAACCAACCAACACCGACATATTTATACTAACCATCCCATACTCACCATGGAATGATCGCCAAATAACACAATCTAATGAATATAATATAATGTAAAGAACATAAATAATATGGTACCCAACACACATTCCCACTAATTATCCACCATCACAACCCTATAGAAAATGTATGTGTGCTCCAACACCATCTAAAAATACAAGATCACAATTCACCTGTACTCATGGGGCCACACAACACATCCCACTAAAACACACATGGGTCTCTCAACACATCCCACATGCATGCACTTATGACTATAAACACAACCCATCCACACAAACATTGGACTCAAATAAAATCATACGTACAGAAACTTGGGTCTCCCAACACTTCACATGTCATCCTAATGACACCTCAGATAAAACATCATATCTCATCCCAAAGAATCATGTGATTTCAAATCAAAACTAATCAAGAAGAAAACTGTGACAACACATCACAACTCATCCCTATGACACAGGGGATACCACATATAATCATATAATGTCTAACATGCATTCATCCATCATAGGTTGTGCAATACCTACATCACCTAGAATATGGAGTAAGGAAGAGCGGGTGACATTCCATCAATCATCCAACCCGAGTGCTTGGAAAGACACACCCTCCATCACAATGTTGGGTTTTTAAGATAACGCTCAACATTGGGGGTGTATAAAAATCGCAAGAATATAAAAGAATATATATAGTATCAAACACTCAATCCCAACCTATGGGTTCTCAATAAACCACAAAATAACAACACCATCACCTTTGATACCAATTACTAATGCATTAATTTGTTTCAACAATAGTCATTTCAGAAGAAAATAGTCCTAGTCATCTAACACAACTTTACAATTCCTCTTAATTTCACACCCATTCATTTAATTAGTTATTATCAAGCACTTTTATTTAGAAAACCCATAATTAACTTTTCTTTTAACAAAAATTCACTCAATTTACCGAAATAACCCATTCTATTTAAAAAATTATTAAAACATTATTTACTCATTCCATCACTTATTTAGAATCTTTCATAAGGAAAGCACATATGACAAACATTTCACCATCCCCATCACCATGTAGCCCTAAAAAAACTACCCAAAACAATCTCCATGATGCCCCAAAAACACAAACCAAAATCTTGGTATTAGGGGTGTTGTCACACAAACCAAAATCTCGGTGAATCCATTAAATTATACATGTCTAAATAACTAACTAATTTATTTTATGTGTGGTATCACAACATTAAAAATAATCACAATAGTCACAAAAAAATTTCCCTCACAAACGAATCAACCAAAAAACACAATAGTCTATTAGACATCAATCCAATACAATCTAATATATCACAATCATATAAAAGATGTTAAAACGTGAGAAGCATAACTAATTACCCTTCAATTTCAATTTATCTAATTATTTATCTTCAATTAATCCAGAGAAACGATAATTTATAGGGAAAAACCAAACCCTCTCTCATGATACACAAATAAAAAAATTAGGAATCCCTAACTTGAAGAAGTATTTAATGTCAGTGTGCGCAATAAGGAGAAGAAGAAACTACCCAAAAACCACTATTTCATAAGAAACATATGAATTAACCTACACTATAAATAAGGGTTGTCAAAAAATTCAACACAATCACACCCCAAACCTGGTAAACACCACTATTGTGGATCCTCAAGTTATGGATGGTAGAAAAATGAAGGAGAAATATATGATAACTAACCACATATAGAAGAACTATTTCCATTAAAAAACCAGTGGATTGATGGATCAAAGAGGCGGGAGAAACATATTGAAGAACACCTCAGGGTGACTATAGTTTTACCAAAACTAGTGGAAAAAAATCATGTATGCATGAATAATAATTTGGCCAAAAATAGTATAAATATGTACTGTAGAGGGTATTACATTAAATGTAATCCCATTTTAAGTCATTTAATCCCTTATGTTTGGTTTCCACTAAAAAATGAATCTTCAATTTTTTTTAGTATTTATTTTTATTCCATGATAAATTATAACCTGTGAAACCATATTTCACATCATGGAAATTTTCGTGATGTAAAACCCTCTTTCACAATGTGTAAAATATTTACACATAATGAAATCTCCCTGATTTTGACCTTCGACACCAAACACCCCTACATATTCTAAATCTTCTCCAAACACCTCCAACACTCTATAACAACAATGTATTAGTCCTCGAAGGCATGTACTACTACACACGAATAAAATAATGAAAATAACAATGAAAACATAGTTGGTGCTTTAATGAAGAACTAAAATAATTATAAGAATTAGAATATCAGTGTCACCATGTGATCCTAGAGCACCCTCCATCCAAAATATTCAGATCCAAATCCAAGAGATGTCTAGAATTAGAATTCTTGGAGCAGTAAAATTTTGAATTGGTGTTTTAACACCAAATGGATAGTCTACCCACAAAAACATAGTTTCTTAAGAAGCTTGTAGGCTATAAATCATACAATGTGCTCACCAATTGAATACTTCAGTTATCATTTTAAAAATGAATCCCTAAATTTAACATTTAAATAAATTAATTTGAAAATTGTCTTTTTCATATCATTTAGTTATCCAAAAGCCGTAGACATTCTAATAAAAACTCTGTTTTATGAACTAATTTAAAAGGGAATATATTAGGAAATAATAATTTTTAGACATTGTCAAATTAATTAATGTTATGGATATTAAATAAAATCACCACATCAAAATAAATCATTACATGTATAAATATCTAAATTTAATAGAAGAAATAAATGGATTCTAACAAAACTTAAATTATATAGACATAATAAAACTCATATGATCCCTATATAGGAAACCTAAAAAATAACTATTTAAGAATGGGATGAATACAATAATAATAGAGTTACAAAAAATCTACACAACCAAATATAAAATTAGAATCATGGGAGATACACCCTAGGGTCACTAATTAAAGTATATCCTAGAATATCTAAATCAAAAATTAGAGAGTCCCTTAATTAGTGGGATGTAATATTAACTCTATTGGGATAGTGTAATTTATATGTCACACGGTCAGTGGAATGCCTACCCAACTTTATCCCTAGTAAGGGAGATATCGTAACATGTGGAAAGGACCTTTTCTGATCTTGGTAATATTACCCATTTACCTAGTGTTTCCAATGAGTAACCTTTAATACCACTTCAATTACCTAACATGACATTTTTATTTTAACAATCCCTAAGCATTTCTAGTAAATATGTAAAATATGAAAATATTTTTTTCAATAATAATAGATAATTATGAAGAAAATAGTAATAGTAATAATAATAATAATAAACACCATTCACATATTTCCTTACAAAATATCAAACGTGAATTTAAATCATAATTTATAAATAAATTAGAAAAATCACTTTTGAAAGATATTTTAAAACCATAATTTGAATAATAATATTAAATTTAAAAATATACATTTGTTATTATAAAAATATTAATTTACATATAGAGATATTAATATATATAAAATTATCTATTGATGCACGTATTCGCATAATTTATTGTGAATATGGACAATTATATATATAGATATATATATATATAATCAAAAATATACAAATTAGAATATACTTATTAAAATTTAATTACATTTAATTAATACATTTAAAAAAAATTAAACATTAAATTAGAACCATTAAATCAATTAAATCATTTAACAACAAGTTATAACATTAATAAGATATTAAACATACACCATAAATGATAAAACCAATAAGGAACATAAAAACTTCCAAAAATCAATAAATTTCTTGTGGGAACAAAATCACCTACCAGTACCCCTTAAATATCATCATAACAGTCATACAAACCTATTCTAAATACATGTACTATTTTAAATAAAATTATTTTCTTCAAATAATAGATAATTTTTATGCTAAAGTATTTATAAATACACCACATAGACTTGATTATATAGAAATGATAAACCAATGTAAGTGAATACACAAATTAAGTGATGATAATGAGAAATTACAAAAAAATTAGGGAAATAAATACATGAAATTGATTTCACACACCATATAAACCAAAAACACATGAAATTAGAGATGAAAACCACATAAGGATCATATTATAGTGAGATAAATTTAGATGAATATAAAATATTTAGAATGGAGATAGTTGGAGGATGAGGAGTAGAGGATTCTAGACCTAGGTGATTGGAATTGAAAATGAAGAACGGGGAATATATATTTCAATGTGATCTATGAAAGGCTATTTTGTGTAGAATTATTCTAATGTATTCATCAATGGACTTGGATAAATGGGTAGGGAAGGACCCAAAATGGATTTTATTTCATTAAGGGCAATTAAAAAAATCCAAATTCTAATGCCTTGGGTGAATCATGTGGTTAGGCCACACTTCTCGATAAATCATTCCCAAATATTGTGAGCCTTCATTAAGCACATAAGAAACCCTAGTGGGTTGGAAAAAATAGTTGAGAATATCATGCTCTAATTGTGAATAATTGATTAACTAAATTTTACCCAACCACCACACATTTTTGGATTTTTGGGTGCAACCATGCGGTCAGTCTATGTGGAATATATAATTTTTCAAAATATTTCAAAAATTCTATATGAAAAGGACTCCAACCTCCTGAATAATAATTTATATTAATAAATAATTTATTAAAAATGGTTCAGGGTTTAACCAAGAACCTTTATCAAAAGAGCACTCATATAACCCTAGCTCCGGATGTGATGGCTTTCCCCTTCATCACATGAACCGTAGGCCAAGTATCCATCAAAAAATAAATTTTATAATGAAAAGAAAAAAACAATTATGTATATAACATATATTATTATTAAACATAATAAAAAAATTATATATATGGGAATTTATTTAAAATATAATTAAATGTAAATTTACTATTATAAAAATAATAAAATAATAATTACATTAGAACTTATATTAAAATTCTACAATTAATTTATTTGATTACACTATATAAAACCAAATAAATAATTTTTTTAATAAATTTATAATATAAAACACATTTTATTAATTTAATATTATGATTTTCAATATTAAATGAAAAATATTTGATTCATTACTAAATATAATTACAAATTAAAAAATCAGTAAAAGGATTTTTTTTAAAATTTTAAATTTATGAAATTTGAATTTTAATAATTTATTAATGTAATAATTAAAAATTTAGTATAAAAAAGCATTAAATACCTACAAATAAAGTATATATTTGACCTGAAAATATTAAAAATCACTTGGAATGGATAATAAGTCACATTTATTATTAATATGTAGGATCCTCAATATGATTTTTCACATCAAAATGAGATATTGTGTGAAGTAACATTCAAAGGATACGTTATACTATCCATAATATATATATATATATATATATATATTATTTTCTAGTATATAAAAAATGTTTTTTAGATCATATTGAATATAACATGATTTTCACATAGGTTTATTATGAATATTATAGGATTCAACATTTTTCATAGGTGTTATGTTGTGGTTTGTATTGATTCTAGATTTGTGAAATTAGTTATGGTTTTATGACATTAGATTATTTTTTATGGTTCATCATTATAACATATTGTGTTCTTGTGATTATTACTATATTATGTTCCTTATTAGGCTTAATATAGTTAACACCTACCTCATTTGTATTTTTATAGTATTGAAACAATTCATCCACCTATGTCCTACTAGAGGTGGGACTCCGTGGTCTTGTCAAATCTCACTATAAATTTAAGAGGTTCCTTGTTGAGTTTTGTTTATGAAATATTGGGCGTTTTTATGGGGTTTGGAGTATGAATTGGCTATGATTTATTTTGTTGGGTAATGGAATTGTATCATATGAACTGAGTTTGTAATGTATTATTGTGAAATTTTATAATGAAATGGATAGTCCCATGTGATATAAATCATGAACCTTATTTATTGTATTGAACACATATTAATAAGATTTTATTGAACTTAGATAAGAATATTATGCATTTAAAATTTATAATAATCGGTTTCACATGAATTTTATATTTGTTATTTATGGGATAAATTTTATTTAATAAAAAATAATTAAAATTAAATCCATATGTTGTGATTAGATTTTTTTTACAATAAATAAGACATGTGGATGGAAGGCTTAATAATTTTAGGTATATGGGGTTTAATAATATTAGATGTTAAAAGGTGCATTGATCATGTAGTGGATTATTTCGTTAATGGTGAATCTATATGGGTTTTTGAATATTATTTAATAATTTTATAAAGAATTGTTTTTTGGTAGTGAGATTGAGTGAGAGATCAATGATGTATTTATTTATTTAAGTATTATTTTGTTATGGAAAAGAATAAGTTTTTTTTCTTTTAGTATGTATATAGTGTGGAGTTGATAAAAGCTATTGGATTATCTACAATAGAGGGAAATAATATTCCTATTTCCTATAGAAGGAATTGAGTTTTTGGTTCTTGAAAAAATACATATCTTCATTGCTTATATTTCTTGGATATCAAAAATGTCAATACATACGATAAATGAATTTAACTGTATAAGATTTTTTTGTGAAATTCATGAAGAACCTCTATTGATCTACTATCATCTAAAAATATAATAATGTGATGGTTTGAAATAATGATGGTTATATATAACATCACATTCAACAAAATATTATACTATTAATATTGAAAAAATTTAATAAGCTAAAAATAATATTGATTTAAATTAATTCATTGTTTTTTATAGATTCACTTCAAGAGGAGTTTCATCAATACATTCCATGTAGTTTATTAGTAAATAATTATTAAAATTTATCATTATGTTAATGATTATAACATTTTATGGGTCCACCTCAATCCTCATTCTTTAATTTTATAGGAGTAAGTAGTTCATTTAATTCTATGAGTAACTTGGGGATCATGTTATACTTTTATGTATGATTAGTACATTGAAATTATATCTTTATGAAATTCATTGTATATCATATTATAGTTTGATTCTTGTAAATGGGTGGCCATACATGATTACTGTTATTTTATATTTTTTAAAAATAAATGTAAGATATATGAGGTAGTGCAGATCCAATGTATATTACTCTTCCTTGGGGACCTTAGGTTGAGAATTTAAAAAATGATGGTAATTGTTAAGGGAGACATGGTGGATGTGAAAGAAAATAAAAAATATATTTCATGTATATTCTTAAACCATGGGTTGCAAATGTTTTTTGAGGAACCATATAATTTTATTATACCTCTGATCATATATGGATCAACAAAGGAGATTTAAACTACGTTATAATACCTACATTAGATATGGAATTTGGACTTATGGTGTATTGGATTCAATGACCCTTGATGTTATCATCACTAGTTAGGAGTTAGAATACATTCATGGTGGAATGTAGAGGAAATTACATATATATAAGGAATTAGGGATCAATTTATGAGTTCTTATTTTCACATATATATAAATATTATTTCATCCTTAACATTTATTGGATTCATAGTGGAAATTACTCAATGATTTCTTTCGAATATGTGTTATCATCATTAACATGGTAGGTGGGTTTTGAATTGTTTTTGTGAGAGAAATAATATATTCATGTTTTGATTATTGGAAAATATTATATTATAATTATTTGTATCGGTGTTGAGTTAAATATAATTTTTCATAGATGTTTTCTAAGACTTATGTTAAAGTTTCAATATATTTATCTAGAATAGATTATGAAACTATAGTTTTGATGTGATTTTGAGTTTGAGAAAGAGTTCCCACCTAGTGCCTCATCTATTTTTATGATTACTTATTTGGATGTAATTTCATATATTTGATATTTTTTATCCATATAGATTATCTAAAATAGATATTATTTATTTTACATGGTGTGTTAGATTGGGGAGTTGCAACAGTATTTCCAATGAATGAGGGTGGTGGATCACAACATTCTATGTATGATAATTGGTTGAACTAGGTAACAATAATGAATTGGAATATAATCCTATCAAATTAAGAAATATTTAATTAATTTAATGGATATACCAATTTTTTTAATATGTATCATTTGTAAGTTTATCATAAACCATGGTTGAATGATCTAGATATCTGAAATATATTGGTTACATACATTTTAACAATAATGATCTTATAGTGACAGAACTTGGAGTAAAAATTTCACTGTTAGAATTAATAAGGATTTTTAATTAATACTTAAAATATTTCATGGATCATATTTTAGTGGAATTAATTATGGAAATATTTGTTTACATAGTTGATTATAAGGATATATTAATGAATATTGGGACTATTTTGGTGCTTAACAACTAACATTATTTGTATGAAATATTTACATAGTGTATGTTTTCAACATGTCAGGTACATTTTAACAAATATTTTGTGTATTAGTGATGTGTAAATATAAATCCATATATTATTTATGTTGTTTCTAGTTGGGTACTACCAAAAAAAATTATAATGGTATAAAAATTTCTATTTATAGTGGTGTGTAATAAATGGTTTATATATGATTTATGTCAAAATAAAAAACTACTAACATATTTTTTTCAGAAGAACCAAATTTTATTTTTTATTTATCAATATACATATATGTATATATATATATGTAAATAAATGAAATTATTATTATTTATCTCATTATTCACCATCCTGAAGATGGGGTAATGTTTGAGTTTTGTTACGATGTATCCCAAACTATCATAGGATATGTATTAATGAAATAGTTAATGGTGACATTATATGTGATGAAGATTTTATTTTAATAGTTAATATTTATTTTATACATTATATTAGTCTTACTATGGTAGTGTTTTATTTATAATTATAGTCACATGGCCATATTTGATAATTCCTAATGGTGTTAATGGACCATTCTATCTTTGAAGTGTATCTACTCATTGAGATATTTGAATCATTTATAATTTATTTAGATTAGGTTTTTTCAATATAATGACTTATAGGATTTTAATACTGTAGATATATGTAACATGGTGGTCAATACTCTTATAAGGAATGAATATAGAAATGTGTTTCACATGGTTATGGATGAATAGTTGTTCAATGGGAAATTTTCAACCTTCTCTGTAGATATAGAGGGGGTTAGTTGTTTATATTTATTAAATAAATTGATTCTTCACTCAGTTTTGTTTTTTAGGGTGAAAAATTATTATATTAAGATATGGAAGTGGTCTTATATTGAGGATGATGAGAATTAATGTAATTTCGATGTAATATATTTTTGTTATAATCTATATAGATGATATTACTAAGTAAATTTAATAGATTGATTTTTTAATTTCACCATGTTTTATGAATTATTTATAATTAATTAATATAAAATCCTTATTTTCATGGTATAATGTTATTAGTAGTGGATTTTTTCATGTTATTTTTTATATGTTATGGTGTTAATGTGAACAATCGAGTTTTGAGTGTTTTTTACACATTCTAAAATTTTAAAAAATATAAGTTAATGGATATATCCTTCATTATTTTGATGTTTTTTCCATGTGAATTGGTATTAATTGATTTATTATTTATTATCATGGATAAAAATATGAAATTAGTTTTTATTCTTGCAGTTATGTTATCGACCTTATTAAATAAGATATAATAGATTCATATTGAAATGATGATAATGTCCCTTAGAGTTATATGGATGATCATGTAATATTAATATCACCACATTATTTCATCAATATGTAATGTATTTCAATGTGACAATGTAACTCAGTTATTCCATTGATTAATATTCCATCAAAAAATATATGGGTACATATGGTGAATGATCTAGATGTGATATAATATGTTGCAGACAAGTTTCCTTGTTTATTAAGGAGTGTATAGGATATTTTTTAAATGATTTATTTGTAATCTATTAATCGCAATCACTTATCCATTACCATTAAACAATGTCAGTCGCTATATTGAAAAATTGGATCATAATTTTTTGTAGAAAACGGTTGGTATGATTTTTATCATTATACCATTAATATCTTGGAGTGAAAAAATATAACTTATGAGAGAATTAATTTTTGATAAACGTTTCATGGTATTTTCATTAATATATTATTATTACTAGATAATAACCCAAAATTTTGAATTTGGTTGTCATATTGTCTTAGAGGTCATTCTCTTCATGGATTGTGAAGGTATACAAATTGTAGAAAACATTATCAATGTTTTATTATCCCATTATGCTGATGGATTGAATTATACTAGTCAAATATATAGGTTCATGCTTCTACCCAATATTGAATAAGTTCACCACATCTTCTATATATCATATATTTAGAGATATATTCATGATGACACTCATTAAATTCATTGTGGATAAACTGTATATTGAGGGGTAGGAAACATTTTTGGAATGACTAATGATGATCTAAGAGAATAAGGATAACATCTTGTGTAGCTAATTAATTAACTAATTACTTGTTTTTTATTATCATGGTTACTTATTCGAATATATGTATATGAACTATTTTTTTTAAAATAGATTAAATACCTAAAAAATTTATCTTTGTATGATGTAATTAAAGTGATAGCTGTCATATAATTTAATATAGTTTTTTTTGTTTTTTTGTTTGAACTTGGGCTGATCAGATGATTCTATTTATGAAACATGTTATGAATTATTTACATATTTTATTTATATTTTAACTATTTGAGGAGATATATTGATGGTGAAATATATAATTACATCGAAAAATCATTAAGGTTATTGGGGGATATTACAGTGAAGACCATAAAAAATACACTATAATAATTATCATTATTCCATTTTTAGTTTTGGATAATTTTACTAGATTATGAATTAAATATTATTTACAATTCACATGATTCCCCATTCATACTTATGATATTTCTGATTAAAATATGGAATATTGGTTCAGTTTTGTGGGTAATGGCTTAATAACCACACTATTATGTTGTAGTGACCCAAAATTTTATAAATAGAACTTATCACTTCTTATAGTAATGTAATATATTAAACATATCATTAAATCACTAAGAGACCATAATAAAATCTTTATAATTGATGAATAAATGACATAATAATTATTTCATGATGTTAAAGAACCAATACCGATGAAATATTATGTTGTCCTTAGGAATAGTAATACAAACCTTTTTAATATTATACCCACAAAATGAATAGTAATCTCACTGGTGAATGCATAAAATTATTTTTGAATATTATAAATGAATTTAATGTATAATTATATAATATTTTAATTAAAAAAATTATAAAATTATTAATTAAGTGTTGGAATTTTTGTAGGACATAATGTATTAATTAAAATTTTATGATTATCTTAATAATTTAAAATAATGTTAATTTAATTTAAATATATTTAAAATGTAATTTTTTATGTCTTACTATTTTATGATAAAATTATGAGACCTTAATTAATTTACAAAATTTTTATCAAATGAGTTTTCATTTTAAAATCGTTATTTTTTCATGCAAATAATGATTTTAGTTACAAATTAAATTACATATGTTCGAAACAATATTTTTATAAAATGGAGTTCATTTTATAATTCAAAAAATAGAAAGAGGGATATGGTGAATTTTTTGGATTTTTACCAACTAATAGAATTTTTATGAATGGTAAAATATGATAATTTGTGATAAATAGTAAATATATAAAAGTTTGATTCATTGATGATGTAAAGATGACGTGAGAACCTTAATCACAAACCATAATTCGTTATTTTAATATATATATATATATAGATAATTATCAATAAATTCATGGCCTTTATCCCAAATAACAAACAAATGATTAAAATAATTAGGAACCACCACTCTCCTACACTGTAAATAGCACCTATCAAACCCTCTTCTCCTAAAAAATTTCAAGCCTTGATCCTGATATAAATTATTCCCAAACCACATTGAAAAACCTTGTCCCATTTCCATTAGATTATGGCCACATCCAATGACCAAATCCTTTCACCTATTGTTTTTCTCAAGGAGGAAATATTTATGAGGTAAAATCCCCTTCCTTTTCTTTTGATTTCATTTCAATTTTATTTTATATATTCTTTTATCATCCAATTATCTCATCAATAATATGTGATAACTCTATTATGTTTGATATAATGTAATGATATCATGGTAATTAAGTATCCATCCTTAAATTTCTATCTCCTTCTCTTTTACTAAAAATTTGAAATCATCGTCTATGATATGTCTGTTAAATTTACCGACATCGTGGGTGATGCAGTTTAATTTTACATTAATGGCTCAAAGGATGTGAATAAAACTATAAAATGGTTCAAAACATATTTTTGTGTGTATTTCACACCCCTCATTATGTTTTAAAACTATTGTATATACATAATAATAGATGATAAAACAAATTGAATTCATAGTGAAAAAAACCCACCTAAATTTGCCTAAAATGTTCATCATTATCTTTTTTGTAATGATTCATAATCATAAAATATAAAAATATCATTATAATATAATTTATGCTTCTAAAATATTATTATCAAGATATAATAACTTTTTTTACATTTATCCACATTTTATATGATCATCCATTCATGCGTACAAGTGAACTAATCGTGAAAACCATCAAAATGACAACTCCTGACTAATGAAATTAAAATATTTGACTAATCTAAAATCCCATGAATGAACATGAAAACCATTAAATAATTAAATTTATTTTTAAAAGATTATTTACTTTTTAAATGATTAATCTAATGTTATTATACATGATATTAACATAAAGGATGCTTTCAGACACAAGTAAGGGGAATTCTCGAATCCAACTATCTTTCATTGGTTTTCCCTTCCATCCCACCATTATTAGTATAGATATTCCATAAATATTGTAGTTTCATAATTATAATAAATTTTATGGGATATAAGTGTTTTCTACTAGAGTTAATGGAGAACACAATGTTTTCCACAAGAATATTTCTTTCAAAAAACACAAATTTTACATCTCGAGATTCTTTCTTCTTCACTCAAGGATTATGGTTATTGTGACAAGTTTTTTATTACCATGTTCATTTGGTAACCCAATTTTTATGAATTTATTATTGAGATATTAAATCTATTGATTTTCAAGAGGTTTTTATGTCTAATATTTTAATATGTGGCAATCATGATAATGTAAATTTTATGATGTGATATATGTGCCACCGATTATATAGAATTATATAAATGTTATGATGCACTGGATTCACATAGAATTATATATCTCTCCAATGCATTGGGTAATGTGATTTATCCCATGAGAAAAGTTAAATATTTGTCAACATAATGCTAACTTCTTTCACAACTATGCGTGGTAGTTGAAAATTAATATACTATTTTTAATTTCATGAATTTCCATATTCCAAGCCTTTTTTAATGTTTATTTTAATTTTTATGATCATATTACTATGATTTTATGGTAGTTATAATTCCCTCCACATTTTATAATATTTCATTTCCTTATCAATCTTCTTACAAGGATTTTTTCTCACCACTTTTTGAGGTATATCACCAGGTTATTACTTAGGCAACGCCCTAAAATGTTATTAATGAAAATTCGTACTGGTCTATTTAAATGTTTTTTTATTGTCATCTAAAATGTATGCACTTATTTGGTTCCATGTTTTTTATTTTAAAATACTATTAATAATTTTTTCTATTACTAATATAGTCATTGAACAGTGATCACATGATTAGTATAAATATAGGGCCTTAACAAATCCAATTTACCCAGAAAAGGAATTGATGGCATAATCAGGTAGACTTTCCCCATAGGAAGCCCATTTTTTCGGAGCTTGGAAAATATGTGGCATCATTGGGCTTCGCTCTTGACCAATCCCAAGCTGATCTTTAATAGGTCATGCTCGAGCAGAATCGCTTACGAGAGAAGTGGAAATATATTGAGATTACCACATGAGTAATGTTATCTGAGCCACCCCAAGAGTTTGTCACCATCACACACCTTACCCTTCAGTCTTATGTGGGTGTTATAAGGGGTTATTTAAAAAGACATTAGAACTATGATTATGTGAATTATTTTTGTATATAATAATGAATATATATTCATTTTATTTTATTTACATCCTAAAAAGTTTATAAAGCGCGAATGGTATTTTTAGTTAAGATTCAACTAAAAAATATATATTGATGAATTAATGTATTTTTAATTAAATTATATTTTAATAAAATATTATTATTATTATTATATTACTTTTTATTTAATATAAATTGTCGTATAATTTTTAGGAATGCCATTTTAATTTTTATAATTGTTTAAAAGCAATTTGTATCAGAACCAATGATTTTTTGATAAATGTCGGTTATTTATTTTAAAAGTAAAAAATCACATATTTAGATAATTATTTAGATAAAATTAATATTATTTTTAGAATCGGAATATTAAAATTATCCAAAAGTTAATTTTTCATAATTTTCTGAGACAGCCGATTTTTTGGGTATAAATTAAATATCGTTTAAACATATAATGTGTTCTATGAAAACATAATGACCAAATAGTGATATAATAAAATACTATAAACATTATTTTTGTAAAATATATTTTTTAACATTAAAATAATGTGATTTTTGATTTGTTTGATTTATTTTACAATGCTTATGTGGACCCTTCAAGGCTTAAAAAACATTTTGTATTTTTAAGTTGTTTTCTTTGAGAGTGTGACTCACCTCCACATAAGAAACACTATTATTTTAAGATGTCAGGTAATTGGCCTTATAAAATATTATTTTACACTCACTTTTGGAGGAAACAATGGGCAATAACCATGGGTTAGTTTTTGGTATTGATTAGTTTAATGTTTGGTGAACCAAACCTAAATAATAATAATTTTCCTATCCTTTCCTATATAAACCCACCCAATATCCCACTTCCTCTACACTAAAAGCCTTTTGAGTTCGTCAAAACTCTACCCTCCTCTATATATAATCATTCCAATTCACCCAAATCTCCTATGAGTTCTTTCTAGAGCCTCTCCCAATCCTTTGGAATCACACATCCAAGTAAAGGATTCCCACTTTCCTTATTTATGTCCAAAAATCCCTATACTGTTTTTCCCTATTATTTAAAATTATAAATGTAGGGGTATGATTCATAACCTACCCCAAACAGCCCCCTTCATGTTTCAATAATGATATATCCCCTTTCATTCCCATTAATTCCTTCCATGTATACCTATTACCATGCTGAAATTCCATAAGGAATTTCTCTCTACTCATTTACATTCAAGTAATTATTTTTCATCATTAATTTAAATACCATTACAATTTATGGGACATGTATCTATATGACCCCCTTACTGTGCATTTAATTTACTTATGATTAAACAACCCTTTCTCCCTCATCAATAATTTTTATGAGTTTTTATGTCATGCCCTAACGCTGCAAAAATTGCACAGAGATTTTTCAGGCAAAGGTCATTGTGTTGTGAATACCATGTCCACTTCTATATCATGTTTATACACCTTTATTCACATTTAGTTAATGATAAAGAGCTTAATATATTAATTCCACACTCATTTTTCATGTAATAAATAATTATGTTTCATGATTCCAGGTGTTATGATCCATGTGGCACACTTATGAATGAAATTAAATGTTTATGAAGGGTGTACCTTGATAGCTCACCAATGCTTTGGGTAATGTATTTTATCATGATACGACATGTCCAATGAGTTTTGAATCATTCTAATTCAGGTTTAATGAGGTTTTAATTGTGTTTCATGTTCAATTATAATTTACTCATGGTCTATATGCAATGAGCCTTGGATCATTCTAATATCATGTTAAATGTTGTTGCCACATATCCAAGTTATCATAATCATGCTTTATCCGGCCTTTATGTTTAACTTGATCTCCATTGATATGCCTATTTATTAACATGTAATGAATTCCTCACATTATTTCATGTGTTTTCCTTACTGGGCTTTATATCTCACCCTTTTCTTTTGCATGTCCTCAGGTTATCCCATACCATGATAAGTACAATTGAATGTAGTGACCATGTAAATGAAATTTTCAAAAAATTTGTTGTGTTTCATGTTTTATGTTGTTAGGTAATGTTTCTAACACACAAAGACCAGAGGACTCTAGATCTTCCACGTTGTATGAAGTGAACATTTCATGTAATAAATTAGCTTTATGTGTGTAATAAAGAGAAGGATTGTCATAGTTGGAATCAGAGGATATGTTTAGTTATTTTTTGGGATTAGTATTAGAAACCCCTATTGAAGCTTTAGAGAAAAGACTAAGTATAATATAAAAATCCCAATTTTTTGTGGGTATTTATTAAGTGATTTATCAAAAAAAATACGAGCTTTTTGCATAATATCTAGTGGATGATGCTCTAGAATAAATGTACCTAGGGGTTAATACCCAGACATGGTGTTTCAGGCTTTACTCAGGGTATCCTGGTACACGACAACAGACCTTGCATCACTCATGGTTACAACAATCCAATGGGATTTTCTTTGTAAAATTTTCTAGGTTAGTATGAACCCATATTAAGGTAATTTAAAAAATTTCACTAATAATATATGCTAGAAAGTAGATCACGAATAGCATGGATTATAGCCTATGGATTCATAAGATAAAAAAATAAAAGTAATTTATATGTCATCCTTTTTTCCTTATATTACCCTTTACGTTTTTAATACTTATCTTCCCTAAGTTGTTTTGGATAAAGAAAATGGGAATAAATAGAGTCAAAAATTTAAAGGTAGGGTTATCATCCATAGTTCTACGCAATATATTATATCTCGAAGGTTTAGTAGAAAAATCCTAGCACCACCACAAATCATGTAATTGAATATGTCGGTGGGAATGACATATGGGGAAATAATTGCATCCCATGAATATAACTCCTCCTCTGTCATAATCAGTGGAAAGAATTTCCTAGAGAACATTTTTATACTCCCTTTCGTGGAATTTTATGAAATTCTTGGCATGGATTGGCTTCACTTATATAGAGAAAACATAAATTTATTTGAGATGGGAATCACTCTCTATGTGGAGAATCAACCCTTGATTCAATACAAGTGCAAGGATGAAGATGATTCATCTTTAGTACCATTATCTCAAGTGTGGATATTAATACCCTATGAGCACGGGTATATGGCTTAGATGATTGAGTATAAGGAGGCAACCATCCTTCAAGAAATTACGATTGTGAGGGAATTAGTTGAAGAGTTTCCTATGGTATTTACTGTTCTTCCTCCTAGAAGAGATGTTTAATTCTCAATTGACCATATACCCACGGAGTTGCCAATATCCAAGACTTTGTATAGAATCGATGTTTGGGACCTTGAGGAGCTAAAGAAACAACTATAAGAGAATCCTGATAAAAGGATTATATGAACAAAGGGCTTCACCATGGGGTTCACTAGTCTACATCCTCATGAATAATGATGGGTCACTGCGCCTTTTCATCGATTATTGTTAGCTTAACAAAATCACAATAAAGAACAAGTATCATATCAAAGAAATTGATGACTTGTTCGATCAACTACATAGAGAACTATACTTTTTGAAGGTGTATTTTTGGTCGAGATATTATCAAGTAATGGTGAGGAAAGAAGATATCCCCAAGACTTCTTTTCGTACAAGGTATGAGCACTAAGAATTCATATTAATGACTTTCGGACTCACTAATGCTCCAGATATTTTCATGGACTTGATGAATAGAGTGTTTGGATATAAACTAGAAAAATTTATGGTAGTCATTATAGATGATATTCTAATATAATCTAAAACCATATAGGATCATGAGGATAATCTAAGAACTATACTAGAGACCTTGCGAATAGAGGAGCTCTATGAAAAGTACAACATGTATGAATTTTGGTTGAAGGAGGTCTTATTATTGGGCCATATCATCACAATCAATGGGATATCTATGGATCCCTCCAACATGGCTGCAATAGAGTGATGGATGAGGCCAACATCAGTAACAATTATCTCAAACATGTTTGAGTTAGTTGGATATTATCAACAATTGGTGAGAAATTTCTCACGATGGTCCAACCCTCATACCAAGATAACTCAGATGGGAGTAAAGTTCACTCATAGTGATGAAGGTGAAGAATGATTCTAGGAATTTAAAAAGAGGAATATCAATGTGCGTGTTCCCACATTACTCATAAGTCGAGAACGTTGTGTGGTATTCAGCAATGCTTCGAAGAACGGCCCAGGCAGTGTGTTGATTCAGAATGATAATGTCATTTCCTATGCTTCAGGGTAATTTAATGTTCATGAGAAGAATTAACCAAAACATGATCTAGAGTTGGCTGCAGAGATCTTCACTTTAAAATTTTCATATAATTCACACAGAAAGAGTTGAACATGCACCAACGAAGATCGTAAGAGCCGATCAAAGACTATGACTACTCAATTCATTACCACCATGGGAAAGCGAACAAGGTTTTAAATGCTCTATGTAGAAAGGAACTACTGATTCTTTCATTGATGGGAATTGAGAAAGGATCCAATCTTCTTATATTTGATGATTACGGGCATGGGGATCATAATGAAGGAAACATAATCAATATTATTATAAATGATTGCTCAACCATCTCTTTTGTAATGGTAAAATGATTCTCAAAATGATGATGTACGAATCCTGAAGAAAGTGGAATCTATCAGAGAAGGTAAATCCTCAGAGTGAAATGTTAATGAAGAAGGAATTGTGAGATTCAAGTCACGATTATATATACCATCCAATCCAGAGATACAGAAGGATTGTTGGGATGACTGACATAACTCAACCATCTATATTTACATGGAGATAACAATGATTTATAGAGATTTACGAGATAAATTTTGGGGGGAAAATATGAAAAGGAAGATTTATGAATATACATCAATGTGCCTGGTATGTTATCAAGTGATGTATTATAGGAAAATGTCTAATGTGATGATTCAACCGCTACACATATCATCATGGAAGTGAGAAATTATTTCCATGGACTTTGTCACTGGACTGCCAAGGAAATATATATTACATAATTTTATAAGGGCCGTTGTGGATCATCTTTCCAAGATACCTCACTTTTTTGCGATATGAGAGTACATATCAATGGATTAACTTTCAAAGATTTGCATTAAAGAAGTGGTAAGGCTTCATGGAGTACCACTATCTATTATATGCGATCAAGATCTATGATTTTCCTTTATTTTTTGGGAGAGACATCAACATTCTCTGGATAATGAACTGAAAATTAGTTCGACCTATCATCCACAAACTAATTGCCAATCTGAGTGGAAAATACAAACACTTGATGAAATGTTGAGAGCTTGATCAATGGACTTCCAAAGAGGATGAGACCAATATCTTCCACTGGTTGAATTCTCTTACAATAAAAGTTTCCACTCGATCATCCAAATGGTACAATATAAATCCCTTTATGGGTAAAGGTCTAGAACAAAGGCGTGTTGAGTTGATATCAGTGAGCATAAGGTCCTAGGACCAGAAATGGTAGATGAAATAGTAGAGAAGGTGAAAACCCATTAGAAGCATATCAAGGCATCCCAGAGTTGATCGAAGTGTTCTGCAGATAACCATCAATGAGACCTTGAGTTTAATGTTAGATAAATTATATTTCTACGCATATCCCCATCAATAAAGGACAAGAGGATTGGAATGAAAGGGATGTTGTGTCCTAGGTACAACGAACACTTCAAGATTCTTGATCGTGTTAGGGATGTGGCCTATCGACTAGAACTTCCACCTACTATGGCTAATGTATATGAATTCTTTCATGTATCCCTATTAAGGAAGTACATACCATACCCTTCACATGTACTTTTTTTGGAGGTAGTACAACTAGAGGATGATCTTTCTTATGAGGAGATTCTAGTGTAGATCTTACATTTGTAGGGAAAATGTTCTACGAAATAAGACAATTCCCCTCATCAAGGTGATATATCAAAAAAAAATTTGAAGAAGCAACATGGGAATCAGCGGAATTAATTAAGTAGAGCTTCCCACATCTGTTTTAGTGTTGGAATAATAAGTTTCAAGGGAGAAATTTCTTAATGGGGGATGATTGTAACAACCCAAAAATTTATTAATGAATTTTTTTTGGTCCATTTAAAGGACTCCTAATGGTTTTGTATAACATATAAAATTAGTTGGTTGTATATTTTGGATATTAAAATACCATTAAGAGTTGTGACTATTGCTAATATAGTCATAAAACAGCGATCACATGATTAGTATAAATATTGGGCTATAAAAAATCCAATTAAAAAAGAAAAATAAAGTGATTGCCTCACCCAGTAGACACGCCCCATTCAAAGCCCATTTGATAGAGCTCGAGAAGGTTGTTGAATCATTGGGCTTCACTCTTGATGAATCCCATGTCGAGCTTGAATACGTTAAGCTCAAGTGTAACCACCTATAAGAGAAGTGCAAGATGATATAAATTACAACTCGAGTAATGTTATCTGAGCCACTGCAAGAGTCTATCAACATCACACACATTACCCTTCGGTCAGATGTGGGTGTTATAAGGGGTTATGTAACACGACCATATCACTATTATTATATTCATTATATTTTTATATAATAATTATTATACATTCATTTTATTATTAGTACATTGGAAATTGTTTTAAAAGTGAAAATATTATTTTTCATTAATATTCAACTAAGAAATATATTTTGATGAATTAATGGATTTTTGAATTAAATAATATTTTAATAAAATATTTTTATTAATAAAATATTTTTATTAAATTTAAATGGTTGAATAATATTTATGAATGAAATTGATGTTTTTAATAATGTTTGTATGGAGTTTTTTTCAAAACCCAGGAATTTTTAAATAATTATCAGTTTTTTATTTTAAAGGTAATAATTCATGTATTTAGAAAATTATTTGGATAAAATTAATATTATTTTTTGTATCAGAACTTCTAAATTTTACAATGGTTAATTTTACATAATTTTCTGAGATAGTCTAGTTTTTTTGGTAAAAATTAAATAACATTTAAACATATAATGTGTTTTATGACATCATAATGTCCCAATAGTGATTTAATAAAACACTATAAACATTATATTCGTTGAATATATTTTTTACAATTAAATGAATGTGATTTTTGGTTAGTTTGATTTATTTTTCAAAGCTTATGTGGACCCTTCAAGGATTATAAAACATTTTGTCTTTTTAAATTGTTTTCCTTGAGAGTGTGACTCAACTCCACTTAATCAACCCTATTATTTTAAGATGTTAAGCCATTGGACTTATAAAATATTATTTCAACTCCCCTTTGGAAAAAACCAGGGGCAAAAACCATGTGCTAGTTTGTGTTACTGATTAGATTAATGTGTGGTGACCCAAACCTATATAATAAAGAATCCCCTCTATTTTCCTATTTAGACCCACCCAAGCTCCAACTTCCTCTTCACTCAAAGAATATGGAGTTCGTCCAACATATGAACTCCTATTTCTACAATCCTCTTATAGAGCCCAATGTTCCCTTGAAGCCTCTCTCAAGCCTCTCACAAGACCTTGGGATCACAATTCCATGTAAGGGATTCTCACATTCCTTATTAATGTCCATGCTTCCTTATATTGTTATGCCCTTTTATTTAAATTTATAAATGTTGGGATATGATTTTCACCTCTCCCACACTTCCCTACACATTTTTTAAAAATGAGGGGTCCCATTTATCTCTCATTAATTTCTTCATGTATACCCATTACTATTCCGAAATTCCGTAAGGAATTTCTCTCTCCACATTCACGTTCAAGTTGTTCATTGGTATCAAGAATATAAATTCCATTACAACAGTAGAGAAATGTATCTATATAACCCCCATAGAGTCCATTTCATGTAAATATGAGGAGACACTCCTTTATCTCTCATTATACATTTTTATGAGTTCATATTTCATGCTGTTATGCTGCCAAAACTGCACCATGATTTCCCAAGCCAAGGTCATTGTGTAATGAATACCATACACACTTCAATATCAATTGTATTAAACATTATGAAAACTTAATTATTCGTAAATAGTTTCATGTACGAATTACACACTCCTTTATCATGGAATAAATGATGATTTTTAATGAATCCATGGTTTATGATCCATGTGGCACACTTAGGTATGAAATGAAATGTTTAAGGAAGGTGCACCATGATAGCGCTCCAATGCATTGGTTGATTTATAGTATCATGATACGTCATGTGCAATGACTGTTTACACATTCTAATTCAAGTGTAATGAGGTTTTACTCGTGCTTCCTTGGAAATGATGATTTACTCACGCTTCATGTGCAATGAGACTTGGCTCATGCTAATTTCATGTTAATGGTTTTTTCCACATCTTCAAGTTATGACTACCGTGCTTTATCATTAATTTATGTTTCTATTGAGTTACATTAATATTACTATTGTATAACATGTAATTTGTTTTTCATTTTATTCCTTTTTTATCCCCTTACATGGCATTATATCTCACCCTTTTATTATGAATGTTCTCAGGTTATCCCATGCAATGCTATGTATGAGGGAATGTAGTGGTCATGTAAAGGATGTTTTCAATAAAGATGTTTTGTTTCATGTTTTATGTTATTATGTAATGTTCTTAATCCCCATTGTCACTAGACCTCTCAATCTTCCTTTTTGTATCATGTGATGATTTTATGTAATAAATCATGTTTAAGTTTGTAATAAATAGAATGGTTGTCATAACTTATACTATAGAAAATGTGAAGATCTATAAATAGATATAGAAGAAGGAAATAAATAAATATTTATGTTTTATTTTGTAAAATATTCGTATGGTCATAATTTTCCCAAGGCACTATACATTTTTTTCATAGTCACTTAATTATTTTATGATGATTATAATTAAAATGGTTTTTTAATAATGAAACTATATGGAGGGTCTCTATAGTTTTTAGAGAAAAGATTAGGTAATTTTGGAATTATGATTATAGAATATTAGTGATAGCCTATAATGAAAGAATATACTAAAGAATTAACCAAATATTTTTTTCAAAAATTCTAAACATCGCGATCCCATAAGACATTCATTTAGAGATAACTTTACAAAAAAATATAAATTATTGATGACTTGTGGGCTTAAGTATTTTAATAACATTTTTTATTTTGGAAAATAGATGGTTCTAGGAGAAACATAGTCAATAACCAATGTTAGGTAAGATCCAATGATTTCATAAATGACATCACCAATTCCATGGGAGGTGTTGTAAAAAAATAAATGGAGATACTTACCTAGATTTATTAGGTTATGAACAAAAAATGATATAATTTTGACTTTTGTCTTTCACCTTATAGAAAATAAATGGTTACAGAGTGTTTCATGGAGAAATTACCATTGATGTTTAGTGGATCATCTGATCCCGTAGTCATGAAATAGCGTGTCAAATCAATGGAGATGATCCTTATGTTATTTACTATTATCATAATGATATATTGAATCTACAAATTTATGATTTAGATGGAGATGCTAGTCAATGACAGTATTTGATTAAGTCCCCCAATACAAAAGAATAAAATGAAGTGATGGTGGTGTAACAATTTAACTTAATGATTCATAACGACTAGTTCCCTGGAACTCTTTAAAAAAATATAGATTGAGAAATAATATAGCGGAACAAAAAGAAAGTAGGACTCATCAAGGCCTATGAGGAATGTTTTACAAGGATTTAATGTTACTATTCAGGTTTTGATATCAGCACAAATAGAAAATTTTATAATTTCGTTAGTGGATTAAAACTAGAAAATTGAAAATCTCCATATATTTGAGACTTTGGAAGTTATGAAAAGGTTTTTTGATGTTCTCTAAAAGTGGAAATAGAGCTTAGAGAATGGTCCGATGGCTATGGTGATAATAAAAAAAGAATGAGATTCCAGATTCCAGATCTCATGACAATGGTGGAATGAAAACCCAACCACCCACATGTAATAATGCGGGAAGATGCATCCTCAAATCTATATCATGTGGATGGGAAATGATTAAAGAGTAGGAGAGAAGTTCAAATGGCTCATGAATTTTAGTAAGACATGAGGAAGAATGATAATGGGGGTGGAGGAAAGGAGAGATCCACCCATGGTACAATTCAAAAACTATAGAGAAAAGGTAACTATACATGTCAATGCACTAAACCTCAATTACTTTAGGGTAATAAGAATTTGTAGCCACCAAATACAAACGATCAGGGAATGACTTATGATATCAATATACCTTATGTGGATCAAGAAAAATAATTCATACAAGGTACACTTCTTATTCACTAAATAATGTCAAAAGTCTTATTTTATTGTGGTTCAATTCAATCCTCATATATTTAATTTTTTTGAAACTATTGAATGATAGCCCAAAATTATTGATGTGCAGATATCTGTAAAATATACCTAGTGGTTAAATCCTTGCAACCCATGTATTAGACTCTTATCTTATTAGATTGTGTTGTAATATTCTTCCAGCGAATCTTGTAATTCTTCACTTTGTGAAATTTGAAGCTATAATAGTGATGGATTGGATGTCGTTATATAGAGAACATATAATTTATTGAGATATGAAAATAACATTTCATATTCTAAAACGTCTCATTCTCATCAACCAATTAATGAATGATCATGAATCTACATTGTAAAATGCATCAATAGTGTGGGATTTGATTCATAGTGAAGAAGCATAACTCACTCAGAAGCTTTATTCAAAGGAATATATCAAAATAGTGGAAATACCCATCATGATGGAATACAATGATATATTTCTTAAATAGTTACCCAGACCCCCCCCCCCCAATCGTGATGTAGAGGTCTCAATAGAACACATACCAAGTGCTACTTTATTCTCGATGTGTCCCTACATAATGGATCATATTGAGTAGGAGGAGTTAAAGAAGTGACTGTAAGAGAATTTGTTAAAGGGGTTCATAAACCCTATTGTATCACCATACGGTGTGCTGATACTCTTTGCCAATGATAATTAGGGATCAATGTAGACATTTATCAATTATCAGGAACTCAAAATGATCACCACAAAGAACATGTATCATAATCCAAGGATTAATGACTTGTTCAATTAGATAAAAAGTATCTAATACATCACAAAGGTGGATTCTTGTTTTGGATATCATCTTAAAGTCATGGTGAAGTAATTTATTCATAAGACTTTGTTCTATAAAAGGATTGTACACTATGAGTTTCTATTAATTCCCTTTATATATATTAATTCCCCTGAAATGTTCATGGATTTTATAAATATATACTATCTAAATTACCTAGAAAAATGTCTGGTAGTGTTTATAAATGGTATTAATATATACTAATAATGAAAGGAGTAACATGAAGAGCGTATATGGGTTGTGTTGGTGAAATTAAAGACAGATAATATTCACACAATTTTCCGCAAGTGTTCCATTTTTAAGCATCATGTCATAATATTTTTAACCATACAAAATAAATGAAATTGAGGAATGGCTAAGACCCTCTAATGTCCCAGAAATCTACATTTTTCTTAGATTATCTAGGTACTATAAAAATATTGTGAGAAATTTCTCATTCTTTTCAGGCCCACTAACTATGTTTACAAGGTAAGGGGTAAAGTATTTCTGGACAAACAGATTTGAGGACAACTCGATTTAGATCAAGAGATGGATGATCACTTCATTTATACTCACATTATCAAAATGTTTAGAATGTATTGTGATTTACAATGATCCCTCCATGAAAGGATTTAGATGTGTACTCATGGAAAATGATAAAGTGATATCCTATGCCTCACTATAGTTGAAGATCAATGACCATGACAACTTGATGGGTTAACTGGAGATGACTGCTATGATTTTTTCATTATAAAATTTGAATGAACAACCTCTATGGTCAAAACTGTGACATATATATAGATCCCAATATCCTCAAGTATATAATCACAAAAAATGATATCAACAAATGCCAATGGATGTGGTTAGAGGTAATCAAGTACTATGCTTTCTAAATTCACTATCATAATAGATAGGTGAACAATGTAGATGATGTTCTTCGTAGATAAGAACCCACGTCTATATTAATTATTAAGATTGAGATAGACCCTACCTTGAGGGATAAGAAAATGAAGGATTTGGATTCATAATAGTAGGGAATAAATCCTATGCATCTGAAATGATTTCCTAAATATATATCAATGAGAAGATTTAAGAGTCACAAAGGGTTGATCTAGAGTTACAAAATTAGTTTAATGTTATAATGGAAGGGAAATTGTAAGAGTTACATATCGATGAGGATGTTGTTATTTGGTTTGAAAAAATGCTATGGTTGACTTAATAACCTGGGATAATTATAGATCTTTTGTTTAATGCACATAGCTCAACTTCCTCTATCCATACTAAGATATCCAAGTTGTATTATGATCTCTGAGTACACTTCTGGTGGTAAAAATGATAAAGGATATTGTTGATTTCATCTCAAGGTGCATGATATTTTAGAAAGTTAATGCCAAGTGATATAATTCCAAATTAATGATGAAGAAATTTTCTTATACTCATGTGGAAAAGCTAGAATTTCACTATGTTATTTTTTAGGGGTATCGAAAATAAATCAAATGAAAATAATATGATATGGGTTGTCGTGAACCGACTTACAAGGACTACCCATATTATAGCTATTTTGGAAGATCAATCGCTTGAACAACATGAAATGATATATGTGAAGGATGTGGGGAGACTACATGGGGTAAAACTCTATATTATATCAGATCATGATCTCAGCTTAACATATAAATTATTGAGGAGTTTTCAACATGGATTGAGTAATGAATGCAATTTCAGCATACCCAATCACCCCCAAATTAATGGACAATCTGAATGGTCTCTTAATAGTCTCGATGACATGCTAAGATTATACAAAATAAAATTTAAAGGTGGATGGGATCAATATCTAGAATTTGATGAGTTCTTATACAATAATAGTATCCAACAGAGTATTAAGATGGCTCCATATGAAGCTATATTTGGTAATTTATGTAATAATCCAACATGTTGGGATGATTTTGATTAAATAATGTTAAATGGACATAATATTGTGCAAGAGAATACATAATAAGATCAATCAATCAAAAATTATTCCAAATATTCTCAAATTCAATAAACGTTCTATACTGATAACAATAGAAGGGAATTGGAGTTCGAAGTTTGAGATTATTTCTTCTTTTGAATACCACCTTGGAATAGAGTCATGTGACTAAGAAAGAAATAGAAACAATGCCTATGTTACATTGGCCCCTATGAGATCCATGATCTCATAGGATCCATGCTCTAATAGATTTAACTTAAACAAAATTTGGCTAATATTCATGAAGTGTTTCATGTATCACTCCGGAGGAACTATATATCAGATCCCTCACCTGTACTGAATATAGAGGTGGTAAAACATGAAAATGATCTCTCTTATGAGGAGTAGTTGGAAAAGATTTCGGACTGGAGAGATAAGGTTCTACGCAATAATACAAACCACCATGTAAATTATTTTTGGAGGAACCATATGTACAAATAATAAACCGTGTAACTAGAGGAGTTGATGATAGATAAGTACCCTCACCTGTGTATGTAAAACAAAGTTTTGAGTGACAAATTTCAAATGGTTGGAAGAATGTAAAAACCTAAAATTTTATCAATAAAATTTATTCCTTATAATATTAATTAAATATATTATAAATCTTATAAAATCATTTATATACTATAGTAAATTCTTTATAAATAAAGAGTTTAAGAAATTCTCAGTATTTATCGATGTTAACAAACCAATACTGATGAAATGGTAAATTTATTTTTTGGTATTATAATTTAATCCTTATGAATAGTTGACCATAATAATTATTAGTGACACACAAATGTAATTATAGATAATATTTAGTCATATTATAAATGTAACTATGTTATTATTGTATCATAGGGTATTTAAATAAATGATTGATAAATTATTATTTATGTTTCTTCATTTTTGTATGTTACAAATATATAACCACGATTATATTAATAATTTAACAATCTAAGATAAAATTTAGTTTAATAAATTATATTCATAAATTAATATTTTCATTTATTATGATTATAATATAATTATATGATACCATATTTAATTTTAAAAAGTTTTTAAAAAATAGTTATAATTTTAAAATCTGTATATTTTTCATGTAAATGTCGATTTTAATTAAAAATTAAATTACTCATATTTACTTAATTATATCCATAAAATTGAGTTCATTTTTTATTTATTCATGTTGGTAAATGGCTTGGATGAATGTTTTTTATTTTTCTGAAATACAGGATTTTATAATGAATATTAAAATATGGTAATTTTTTATAAACCCTAAATACATAAATTTAAAAGTCATTGATAATGTAATGATGATGTTAGAACCTTTTTCCAACAACATATTTAATTAGAATAATATATTATAGATATTTGTTAAACTATTCATAGTCCTTATCCAAAATAATAAACTAATGATTAAATTAATGGAAAAACACCTCTCACCGCCACTATAAATACCAAACTCACACACACTTATTTTTTCACCTCTCAATAATTTTTCCATATCTTAAATATTCCCAATCCTCATACAAAGATCCTCTCCCACATCCATGATATATTGGTCTCATCATATGATAAATTGTTTTTCCTTATGTAGACTCTCATGGAGGAGATATTTATGAGGTAAAATCGTCTTACATTAATTTAAAAAAAAATTCAATTTATTTTTTACTCTAATATCCCCACCTAATCTTATACAAACATAATTATAACTATATTATGTTTTCTATACTCTAATAATATCATGTTAATATAATATCTATAATCAATATTCTTTCTACCTCTAATTTATTCTAAAAATGTAATAATTTCTTGTGATGTTTCAATTTACCAAAATTGTGGGGGACAATCTTTTCTTTTCCTTCAACACCATCATGGATGTTAAAAACATATTGTAAATTTTATTTCAAATCTATATTTATTTTTTTAACTGAATTTAATACACAATACTAAATAATTAAACAAAATGAATTCTTTGTGATAAGAAAACTACAAAACTAACCTAAAATGATCATCATTAAATTTAATATAACAAATAAGCCTCATACCATTTTAAAAATGTTCTTATAATATTGTCAATGTATTTGGGATTTCATTCGAAATATATACTAACAATTTTGTATTTTTATCCACATTTTACATGAACTTCCACTCATTTAAAATGGTGAACTTATCATGAAAACCGTGAAAAAAAGGCCCCCAAATGATGAAATTAAACTTTATAAGTCATCCAAAGGCCTATTAATGAACTTAATAAAACCATAATAATTTATATTAATTTTAATGGGTTTTTTGTTAATTAATAACTCTAATGGGATTATATAGGATATTAAATAGATTGAATCATTCAGACACAAGGTAAGGGAAATTCTCAAACCAAACTCTATTTCATTAGGTTTTCCCTCTTTCAACATATTTTTAGTAACGAAATACCTTAAATAAAATTCATTCATAATTATCTTACCTTTTTGGGTAAAATAATTTTGTATACTCAAGTTACTGAAAATCTAAAAGTTTTCTAAAAGAACACATCTTTCCTAAAAAGAGACCTTTTACATCTCTAGTGTGTTTCTTCTTCACCCAAGGTTGATGATATTTATGTAAGGTATGATATTCTCTCTAAATTATGGGAGCCAAATTTTTATGAATTTATTCATTATTAAATGAATCCAATTCCATTTCATGGGTTATTTTTTACTCCAAGATTGATATATGTGGCATGCATGGTAATGTAAATATTATGATGTTCCTGGTACACCCATAATTATATAGCCTAATGTAATTGTTATGATATGACAAGTTCACCCTGAATGATATAGAATTCATAATCATTGGGTAGAGTGATGTATATCATGAGAAAATTGTAATATTTGTGAACATTATGAAATCATTGTTCACATCAATGTGTGGTATTAGACCACTAATAGAAGATGATTCATTTATTCATTTCCACATTCCAGAACATTTATTAATGCATAATATAATGATTATGATCCTATTCTGATGTTATTATTATAATGATTATTCTCACTCCATGATAATCTGTTTCATGTTTGTATCTATATTCTTATCATAATTTTAGCTCATGCCTTTTTGATGTATTTCCTCATGTGATTACTTGCGCTATGGAGAATGTAAATACCACAAAGAAACTAGAGAAAAATTAATTATATATATTTTTATGTTTTATTTTATCAAATTAAGGTATGGTCCTAATCTTCATAAGATTCTAAAACTTTGGATCTGGGATATGTAATGATTTTTGGACTTTTATTATTAGAATTATGCAATAATAATAATAGAAAATGTAATGATGCTTTAACTACCATCTCAAAACAAGGAATGCATTTGAGCTATTGGTTGTGACCTGAGGAAAATTAATCAATTGATGAAAAAGTGTTGTATCATTAATAAACAAGACATAAGATAAAGATAAAATATTTTTTTAATATGTTATTTATAACAAGTATAAAAATATTTTCCTTGAATTTAAATAATTTTCATGATATGATGTTGTAATTTTTTAGTACATAATTTTTTACAATATAGTAATATTTATTACCAAATAACTTATATTGTTGTGGTATTTAGTATACCTATATCACTATTAGTTTTATTAGATATTTTAATTGTATGACATTAAAAGATTTTTTAGATTTTAAAATATTACTAAAGTTTGACAAATTTCCATATATGTGAATATTTTTTGATTAATATGAGATTTAAATAAATAATTAAGGTTTGTTTAAAATAAAAAATAGAAGGTGGAATGTGTCATAACAAATTACATATTTTTATTTAATTGGTTTATTAGTTCATTTTTAATAATTAGAATATAATTATATGATAATGATCATACTATGAACTTTGAATAAAATATTTTAATCTAGAACTCATATGATTTTAGTGGGGTGAGTATTTACAACTTACAGGTAAATGAACACATCAAGTTATTTAAGAAGCTAAAATTAAAATGAATTCCCCATATTGAATTTATGTATTAATTTTCTTTGGTATTTCTCATATTAACATTTTTTAATTAATATTATTTAAATCATAATAATAGAAAAGTGAGTGTATTTTTTGGAAATGATTTGAAACATTGGATTTGGTAGTGATTTGTTTTAAAATTTTGTAATAATTTATCAAAAAGTTTGTTGTTTCATAGATGTTTCTTGGTAGTTACTATTATTTTTTACTTTAATAATTTACATTTTTTTCTTAAATTAGTGGTTTCATTGTTAACCAACACATCAATGGTAAATTCATATCATACACATCCCTTATGAGAGAACCATTTAAAAATCCAGTTTTTTGTGTCATTTCAATTTGTATTTAGATATTTTGTTTAAGTAGATTGAGATAAAAAATTTGAATGTTCCTTATAAGAGTATAAAAATATCAATATAATGAATGAATTTGAACAACGTAATTAACCACCATTTGTGAATTATGAACATGCAATAAAAAAATTGTTTCTAAATCTAAAAGGTTATCATTCTGAGATTCTATAACAATGATAAATTCGACATGAATAATATTATTATTGGTAAAAGTGTAAAACTATTATATTCTTCAATTTATCAAAATTGGAAAAATCAAATAATTTCTAATATGAGACATATTATTCTCTAAATATTCTCCAATATAATAAATATAATAAATAAGTCGTCCCATATAGACTTAATTGAATGTGTTGTCTAAGAAGCTTATCAAATATGATGGAAAATAAACAAATACATTATTTCATGAACTTTCAAAATGAATCTATATGAAGGTGATGATCAGAACATCAGTTAATGTTATTTGTAACAATATATCAAAAAAAATTAATGACTGAAAATTATTAAATAATTAATTATTTATTTTTATACATTATGTTCGGAGATTTAATTATATAGTATAATAGTAACAATGGTTGTTTCTTTATAATTTTCCTTTATCCTTTTAGGTTAATTTTTAGTCTATGCGATAAAATACCAAATATTGATTTTATGAATAAAATATTAATAATAATTATGCCTTTGTATAATAAAAATATTTCATCAATTAAATAATTAAATTTTTCTAAGATTTCTATATAAGAACATCAAACTACCTTTGTCAATTATGAGATGTGCATAGCATTGGAAGAATGATAAGTTATTGATGTGGAAAAGTTATGTCTGGGTGAATACTTTATAGAAGGTGAAATTTAATTAGAATATGGTTTTTTATTTTTCCATGATAGAAATTATTGGAAAAGGATTCTATGAAAATAAATAATAATATCAATAAAAGGTAATGGTTAATTTAAATTTTGATTTGAAGGGATAAATAGTGGATAAAAACATTAAAAAAGGAGAAAATATGAATATTATAGGATTACTTATTGAATCTCACATTATATTGGACAAATAAATGTAAAATTACATGATTAAATAATTTTGTAAAATACAGAAATTATTTGAAAAAATAAATTAGAGTATTGATAGATTTGAATCTAAAAAATGAAGAACAATCTTTGTTAATGAATGGACATGATAGATTTATTGAAGAGTAACGGAAAATAATTCAATCACATGGGTATGAAGTGCCTTTATTAAAGAATAATATAGATAATAAATTGTAATCAGGTGGTTACAAGATGAATTTATAGTTTGTGATTTTTAGTTGATTATGTCAAATGGATATATAAGAGTTGTATGTGAAACTTTTAGATTAGTTTGAATAATAAATGTTAGGATACCAAAGGAATGATTGAACAAATATATATATTTGGTAAAATCCTTCAAGGTTTTCATAAGAAGTATAATAGTGAAATTAATTTTAAATCATCTAGGACATTATCATAGTTAAACATCATGAGTTATATAAAAACCAAAATTTCATTTAGATGATATGAAAATATAGGGTGAATGAGTGGTGATTTCGTCATCAATGAAGTTATAATTATTTGGAGAATTTATTCCAACTATGACCTTTTGTGACGATTCAATAAGATATCTATATGGTCATAATCATGGAATCCTATAAAGTAGGTTAGTTATATTTCCTACATAAAAAATAAAAAATTATATTTAGGGATATTTTTCTCAAGGATATAAATATGGGTATAATGATTTTTACCATGAGGAATGTATGGAGAGAAAAAAATTCAATGGAGGCTCATTAATAATCAGAAAGAAATCTATAAACTGTATCCAATTGGAAAATAAATTCACTCCATTGGGATATGTGGATGATTAAATCATTTAACATGTTAATAGAAGATTGGAGGGACACAATTTCATCTAACCTCATTAAAAAATAACCTAAAAGGAAAAGAAGAATAAATAAAAGGATTCCATTAACAATATTTCACTTATTGAAAGAATGAAATAAATTACATGAAAACATTATATTTTTTTCATCCAATATGATAGGAAATAAAATTTTGAAGAAGAGTATTATCAATCATTTCGATTTCACTGTTTTATCTTGAAATATTGGATATCTCTAGGTTAACGGTAACAATATGATATGTTAAGAGAAAGGTGAACATAAAAAAATTAATCTAAACTATGTAGATGTGTTCTTATATAATATATGAAATGTGATTCCATATCCAATCTATGAACTGAAATATCATTAAACCAAAATGGGTTCCTAGTGGAAGGAATCATTTTTTATGTGTTGATTCAATAATGGATGACTAAAAGTAATTTATATCATTTATGTAAACATGTAAACTCATTTTTTCTCTTGGAGTAAGATAAAAAAAACTATTTCATAGAAAAATAGATATATAAAAAATATCATAATGAATAAATATATTACATATAATCATAGTTTTTAAAATAGATAGAGACAATATAAGTTGAACATGAATGGTAGATAAGATTTTAGGAAATTCGTATAAGATAAAGAATAAAATTATTTTATATTTTCTATATTGTTTTATAGAAACATGTTTTTCCCATGAAATATTTATAGATATATGAAAAGGGGGTTTTATATTATTTTCTAATCACTATAGTGAGATAATTTATATATTATTGACATTAATCTATTAATAGGTGACATATTGTATCAAACGATTAAAGGGATATGATAAAAATGTATAAGGATATTTAAATCATATAATTGGACTATAATATATTATATCCCTTTTAATTAATTTAACAATTAATTATAAATATATTACCATAAACATAAATAATCATCCACGAGAACTCTAAAAAAATGGATTTTTATTGGAGGGACCATATAGTTAATATCAATGAAATTAAACTACTCTTTCAAAGAGGTATTACAAAACACTATATTAAAAATGTTGTTCAATATGTGTTGTAAGAATAAAACCATCCCCTGGGAAGAACTATGATGAAGATACCTTAAAATTAGATGACGAATAGATGAAATCCAATTCATAAAACATTTATCAAGTTTATAACTAATTGTTTCATTCAGAATTTTAAACACAAGGAATGCATGGTGATTCATTAGACGAAGATGAAGTTATTTGTAATTCAGTAAATATTATTATATATATAATGTTTCATAATTGGCTTAGAGAACAGTTGAAAGGAATAATATTACATTAATTGAGGATAAATATGGATATAAATCTTGATGTAAAAATACAAAGGATCTTTTTAAATATTTAGAAGATTATGAAATAATATTTTTTGGAAACTCAATGAATAATAAAACATGAAAAATCTAATATTGAATGATAAAATTAAATATTATGTAATGTGTGTCAATAAATGACTCATAGGGGAGTGATTAGTGGAAATTTATGAATATAAAAATATTGGAGAAAAAACTACTCTATCAAAAACATCATGTATATGTAGGGTTTATAAAATGATGTTTTTTTCATTTGTGAATCCCATTGTTTTACACCACATAATTTTAAAATATCATTATGCTCGGAAGATTTCATAACATGAAACATCAAGAATTTCATGAATTATTTAATACTATTAAAATATTAAAAGTATTAACTGTGATCATCATAAAAACTCCATAAAATTGGTTTAGAGAATATGAAATAACACATTATAAACAATAGGTATAATGGTTTTATATAAATCCAACATATATTTATATAATTTTTAGGAAATTGATATTATATTTAAATTATTTTCTTCATTAATTGATTTTGATTACTTTTTATATTATAATGTATTTCTATATATTTTTTAAATTTTATTTTATAAAAAACAGATCAGTTTTTAAATCATCTTATCAAAGTTATCCTAGATTCAAATTTTGGGATTTTTATAATATTATTGATTTTTGTTGAATAGTGAAAACATAGTTTTTTAAAACTATATTTTATATTCATGAAAAATTATAATTATATTATTATTTTTATATTAATGTACATTAATATTATCAAATTAAATATAATGTAATTATTTACCTAGGAATAAGTATAATATTTTATTTTTGTATCAGATCATTTTTTTGGAATAAAAATTGTTACAAACTATTATTTGTTTTTACTTTCAAATTTATTATAAAAGTGTTTTATGAAATTTATAAGAAGTAATTCTATGAATATGGATTACATATTTTTAATAAGGAGGTTTTTATTTAGAAAATAGTACCTTATATTTTTTGAATTTAGGAAGAGTAACTTTAATTAATATTTGTTACCACAGTGTGGTTAAAATGGATAATTATGATTAAAAATAACATTAGTATTCCATAAAATCTATACAAATGTGATATTTATGTTATTTAATTTGTTTTTATTTACAATGAACTTTAGTGTTTTCTAAATTTTTAAATTTCTTCCCCTTTCCATCGATAATGGCCACAATATTATTTTAAATAATGAATAAAAATAAATCATTACTCAGATTGTTTTAGGATATATAATATTATTTAATATTGATAAAACAGGTTATTTTATGATATAGATTATTGTTTAAAGGATCAATGTTTTTACTGTAATTTTATATTTAATTTTATTTGTGGAATAATTATATTAAATATTTACGCAGCCCCATCATGGTGTCTTTGCGAGGATTTTATTAATCAGTTAAGATATTTTAAAAACTCAACAAGTAATATTTTTATGGGATATTTATATTACCCAATGATTTTTTTTAGAAAAATAATACATATTAAATATGTTTTATATGTTTAAATTATAATTCCAATACAATATTTATTTCATTGAATTCAATCTATATGAATAGTCATGAAAATTAAAATAATGGTATATTATGTTATATAATATTTTATTTAATAATTAAATATTTATAAATTTTTTATCTTTACCCATTATAATATAATAATCTCTATAATACCAAACATTATACACATATGAATCTATTTTCATTTTTGAGTAAATTTCTTGTACCTAAAATAGCTAAACGCATTGATATCACGGTAATCATCAAAAGAGTTAACATGGGATAAAACTAAGACACAAAGGTAAACAAACTCTAAACCTATCCAACTTTTATATGATGTGATCATTTGGAATCAATATCATACTTTATTTGAAAATTTTCACTTTTATTTCATTTTTTCATGGAATTTATTTTATATTAAATTAACATTATTGTAAATCAAAGAGTTCTCCTCCACAATTTTATAAAATGGAACATCAAATACACTGTTAAGTGAACATTATTAGAAATAAAATTCATTCATGAAATTAAAACACACCTCAAATACAACCCATAACACTTCCTAGAATCCATTGTCTTGAAAAAATATGAATTATATAAGTTATTAGGTGTAACCCAAACGGGTTTCATCATATGAAAAGATATTTTCTTAAAAATATATATCAATTTGATTAATTATTCCAACTGATTAAAAACATCATTAACAATGATGAAATAATAAATTAAATATATTACATATCTATACATGTAATGTTTTTATTAAATAACATATTTTTATATCCTATTCCTATTAATGGGTAATTAAACCATCATTCATGTGTACAATGGACCACCGCCTCATGAACTGATGTAATATGTTCTCTATCACCACATGTCATGGATTTGTTACAATGTTGGATTTAATGTAAATAAATTGAATTCCTAAAATTTTTACCGTTATGTAAATGTAATATATCATCAATATTCACTGCATTATATCAATTGAATAAATGATAACCATTTTCCTGTGTACGTTTGGATTACCACATCCATGAAGTGATGCGATTCATTTTTTTCCTAGCCACATCACATAGTTGGTATATATAATATTATTTAAAGTGGGAATGTAATATTTTTTTAATAATTATCTTTTTAAAATTATATTAATAGTTTTTACCTTATTTTCATCATATACATTGAATAATGTAATTATTACTCATGTGTACGTACAATCTATCATCTCCATGATTTTAAATAATAAATTTCTTCATAACCATATTTCATGAAATGATTAATTATTATAATAAATGTTAAAAATTATAAATATGGAATGATTATAACTATTGAGATAATGATATAATTACTACTCTGACTAAATTCATATAATAAACGATTTTTTGAGATTATGAATAAAAAATCGTCAAAAAATCAGACCTGAACTGACATTATTCACTAACTATGTATGGCATGGTGATAAATGAAATAAAATTAATAATAATATGGTAATAAACATATAAGTTTTCTAATGTAATTTCAAATTTAATATAGGTTTTTATATAGAAGTTAAATTACATATGTGGAAAGTTGGACTTGATCAATGAAATTTCTAGTCTCGATTCTATTTATTCTATGTGTGGACTATTTTCAATAAAAAAATTATTTTTGTGGTTTCAGAATTATATTATGGAATTATTTTTCCATTCCGTTATGAAAATATTATATTTAAAAATCCATTAAAATTTCCTACATTAAATGTTTCATTGGTTCAAAAATTATGAATCTGTAAGGGTCAATTTATCTATAAAACTCATTTTAAATGATTTACGGATTTATTTTCCCAATATTTTTATTTAATGTAAATATACTTAGAATTATTTTTTCTATTTAATTTTATTAACATAAATGTATTATAGTTCTCATTTTGCTTTCTTATTGATTATTAACAAGGGGTTTTAAGGAATAATTTTATTTATTTTATACACAATGTTTCCTCTTTCTTTACAATGGAAGAAGAATATTATATTCTAACATATACAACATTAATTGGTATTCCCTATTCCATAAAAATTATTTTATATTGGGATTCAAGTAAAATATTTCATGGTTTTATAATATAAAAACCCTACAAGCCTTATTTTGTATTTTAGATTTTAAAATCGTAATTTACAGTAAATGGAAATACCAATATGTGATAATGATTTACATATGGGTTCAAAAGATTATTTTTATTCGTAAGACTATGGTAATTAAACATTATATTGTTTTTTATACATTTTTTGTCCATGTTATTTTTTCTAAATATGGTGGGCATTTTATACCTCTCTTATTCATTAGGGAGATTTGGATGTACAATATTAAGGGTTATTTTATGTTTTTTATGAGGAAGATATCCCAATTCACCTACATGAATTTTCTATTTTTTAAATTAATATTTCATGGATATTTTTTGAAAGGAAGAAAATGATATTTTATTTTATAGTAAATAATATTTTCTTTTAATATAAAAATTTAAATTCTTATGGAACTGTTTTCATGGGTTCTTATATATTATAAGAAACCCTCATGTTTGTAGTTTTTTTATTTAATTTTTCTTATAAAATGTTTTAATAACCCTTGGTTCATTAATGTTTATTTAATATTAGTTTATATTTTTACATAATCTCTTGTATATTATGTTATAGAAAAAACCCTATTTTAATAAAATATTTATTTAATTCTTGTTGAGTGTACATTAACAAGATAGTGGTACTCATACTATGTTTACGAATGTTCTTCATAGGGTATTAAGATGAATATATAAAATAATTAATTTAATTTGAAAATGGAAATTATTTTCATGAAAATAAAATGTGTTTTATTTTAATTGTTTTATATTCTGGGAAAATTGGATACTTAATGTATTTTTTCTTCTTATAAAGGATTAGATCATTTCTGTCAAGATCCAGCATATGTACCCTCATAACCCGATAACTGAGCTATACATGACAATAACCAAACGGGATCTCATATCCCCATAGGCTGGTGTCTAGAACCACGAATCATACAACATAAAATTCGGAATTAATGTTCCCCTAAACATTGTAGAAGCAAGACAAGCATGTTAATATGAATATATAATAAACTCGACTGAAAGTAAAGTAACATAATTCCACATGGCCTAAAAATATAAATGTACTAAATCCACTATAACAAATTTGTAAAATAGCCTATGGTCCTTAACAAAAAATTTCCCAAAGTCCAATGATCAATAGGTGGATCCTCCTTTAAGAGATCTCATCCCTTTGATCGGACCTCAAAGGAGAATATCTGCAAATACCTGAAGGTAAAATTATGGTGTGAGCATAATCCTAGTAGGATACAACAGATGATTCCATAAAAAATTCCTAATATATATTACCCAATGGAATGATTTAAATATTAATATTAATAAGATTTTTAAATTAAAATTCTTATTAAAAAACATGTTATTCCATTTCAAAACGATATAAAATAATTAAAAAAATAGTAATTACATTAAAAGAGATTGAACATTTCTAAGACAATGGATTACATAAAACATATACATGAAATAATTTATCTAAATAATTTAAAGGAATGTAATCAATTGTTTCAAAATTTACATACATTTATATCTCATATATAAACAATCTAGTGAGAATCATGGTTATCTTCAAAGTAGGTATGGTAGTATTAACTGGCGATCAGATTTCACGAACTCTATGTGATCTAAAATAAATGAGTAAACTCACATCCCCAAACATTGTCGAGAGGTGACTCATCTCCCTCTTATTGGGTAGGAGACCTTCTATATTTATGCATTAGAAAGTTGTAACAACATAGTGTGTATCCAAATAACAGCCAACTACCTAAGGCTAACATGTGATCATAGATAATGGGGAAATTATTTTAGGAATTTATAAAATATAATTATATCTCATTATTACATTTCAACAATCTGAATTTTCTATTTAAATCCAAAATGTATTTCAATAAAATACATTCCCTTTCCCCAAGATAAAACCATTGGGATTCTATACAAACAATTTTAATCCATTTTCAAATGTTTAAAATCCATTCAAAACCAACTACTTTCGTTTCAAAATTAATTTCAAAAATTAAATTCAATAATTTAATTGAAAACAATTCAATCAAATCAATCATTTTAATTCATCAATTTAAATCATCCAATTTTCATAAACACACCCAAATTAATGGGAATTGGTGGTTTTACAAATTTCTATTCCAAAATAATTTCAAATATCATGAATTAATAGAATTGTGTTTTTATCAATATAATATGAATAATGTTTGAGAAATTGAATTTAAGTAATAAATTCAAATAAATCAATCAATTTATAAATGAAAAAATTGGAAATTTAGGATGAAACCACCTACCTCTACCTGAAACTCAAAACATACAGGGGCACCAATAAATGAGAAAGAAGGTGTAGAGGACATAAAAACATTACAAATATGTTATATAAAACACCATAGGTTATATATCCATCAAATCAAATAGGATCCATTCAAAACCCAAGAGAGGAGAAACAGAGAATCTTGAATAATGAGAGAAAACTGTTCTTCTCAAACACAATGGAAGTGTAAGGATGATCCAAATCCAAAAAAAAATGATTTAGAAGGGATTGAAAGGTTATAGATCAATTTGATAGTGAAATATGTTGAGGAAGTTTATTATATAGTTGTGGGGAATGATATAACCAATCACACATCCTATTTAAAAAAAAAATCAATCTGAGTATTTCAAAACGTGTAATCCAAATACACATCACGAAGCCTTTCAATTTCATAACCATAAAAAAATATGTCTCCTAGACTTAATTTCAGAGCTCCAAATTAAAAACATATAACTAAATACCTCCTGATGTGATATGGATAATCATGATCTGTATGCATCACTGCATGAAGTCATTCATGAATTTTAGAAGAACCATTATATAATGTAAAATCTTGGTACACAGTGTGTAACCCTCTAGAAGTTTTCATGAATAGTTGATTAGAATGTGATATTCCATAAAATAACTAACATCACCATTATAGTTATCATTCCAATCAAACCTCTACCATACCCCATTAATGTAAAGTTATAACTATGAAATTGTTTAAGACATACCATTCAAAAAAATATGTAGATGATAATACATCCCCACCATAAGAACTTTCTATCCCCATACATCCAATGATCAAGATTCCATGCCAAAAAGATGAGGAAACTACTCTCTCATCAATTCATTGCATTCAAACATCTCTCGAATTTTAGATCAATTCATCCTTAAATCATGAACAAAATGTATCTTCTTCCAACAAATTAAATTGTTATCACAGTCAACTATCGGGACTAGTCTCTTAGAAAAATTAAAATTTTGTTCAATCTCAAGATTACAATAGCTCAAAAAATGAGATGAATTAGAGAGATACTTTCTCAACTGTGATACGTGTAATAAATTATGTACTGATGTTAGCTATGGTGGAAGTAATAAATGGTATGAAACAGTCTTCACATTATTAACAACCATAAAAGGTCCTAAAGAATGAGGAGCATGATTCCATTCCCTCCCACATCATGAATAAACCATTGATGGTGAATCATTCATGTACACCTTATCACCAACTATGAACTCCAATGCTTTATGACAATGATCATCCTAATACTAGTATTAGATAAATGCTGTCAAAATTTTATAATGAATGAGATGAATCTTACATGTCATCTCATGCACCAAACATGATCCATCGAAGGAATATTCACAAACCACCGACAAGCACAATAGAAATTTAAAAGGTTGAATATACAAGACCTTATATGGAGGCATCATGATTGTGGAAATTATTTATATTTATATGAAAAATCACTAAACCACAAAGGATCATCCCAAGGCGGGAAAAATTCGAAAACACAATTGTGAATAATATCATCAAGAATAAATATAACTCTCTCTACCTGGCCGTCTGACAGGATATGGTTGGCCTTGCTCAAACAAACATGGGATCTCAGTGCCTCATGAAGACCTATCCAAAAGTGAGAAGTAAACTGAGGATCCCTATCAATGAATATATCATATATAACTCCATTCAAATGAACAATCTATTTCACATATAGATTTTCCAACTCCTCATACTTGGTTGTATCACAAATGGGTATAATGTGAACTACCTTGGTCAGCCAATCGATCACAACCCATATCGGATTATTCCTTCACTGGGTATGTGGAAACCCGACCAATATATACAACAAGGGTTCATCCCACATCCAAGTAGGTATAGGAATTGGATGATGTAAACCTGATGGTATCAAGTTCTCAACATTAGCCTGAAAAAATGTATATAAAGGAGAGAGAAACTCATCGATGTCTCACCTCATTCATCGCCACTAGGACTTCCACTGCATATAATAGAACATTTTTTTTCATTCCTGGGTGCTCTGACCACTAGGAGTAATGGAAATATACTATTACAACCTTCCATGTTGCTAAAATCACAAATAAGTTACTAAAATAGAATATAACAACATATTTGGAGAACAACCACTTGGAATATATCTACCAACAGTAAAGAGAGTCCTCAATGATTCAAAATTCATCATCAATCTATTGATCACGAAGAATCATCTCAAGGAGAGAATATTTCAACTGAAGTCTAGATAAACATACCTCACCCCCTTTCTCATGAACTCCAATATGAAATTTTGCTATGAGATCCCTAAAATTATACTCTTCTAAATATTATTTCACTGGATAGCTTGAAAATTTTATACATAATTCATCTATAGTGACTATCCATTTAATAGGGGTATATGTAATTTCAATGTGGAATAAATGCAGTTCCTCAACCCAATGCATTTTATAAAGATTAAAATATTTTTCATAAGATATAAGTCAATATTCTGAGGTATGTAATCATGGTAAAACATTCTTCACAATGTTAATTATACATACTCTTAAGTGATTTGATTATATTATCATGTTCATGGTCATGGGTAGGTTAATTTTTCTTGTTTGAACTATGATAATAAGATCCATAAACAACTTTAAGTTCACCGTTCATAATAAGAAAATTGAATATTGAAAAAGATGCGTGAAAAAAGAGCACATATCCCTATCCAACCATTAGATGTTTCAACACCAACATAGTATTAAAAAGACATTTCAACTCGCCAAAATAACTATGAAATTTATCTTCGCAAACAAACTTCTCCGCCTTCCGTGTTTGAGGAGTAATTGGAGAAACCCACATTGAAAATTATTTTATGAACCTATGGTAATATTTGGATAATTCATAGAATCTTTAGATATCATTGTTATTTTTTGGTATCTCCCATGTCTTAACATCTTTGATATTCTCAGGATAAACTAGTATAACCTTTTTAGACACAACATTTCCCAAAAACATCACTACCTGAATCTAAAAGTCATATATTGAGAACTTTTAATATAGATGATGACTTCTCAGTAACCATATAACTATTCATATATTATGCACATGTTGTGGCTATAATTTTGAGAAAACATAGACCTTATCCAAAAACCCCACTAAAATTGTATACACGTACTCATGGAAGATCATTTTCATCAAATCCATGAAAAATGCATGAGAATTTGTCAGACTAAATGGAATGACGAGGTAATAATATTTGTAAAACCATCCCTGAAATGTTCTTTTATTAATGACAAATCCTTTTATATTAAACTGATTATACCCAAACCAAAGGTCAATCTATGAAGACCAATTCGACCTTCCAGCTGATCAAATAGATAATGAATCCATGGAAATGGATGCTTGTACCTTATCGTACATATATTGAGTTTCTGATAAAAAACACATTGTTGAAGAGATCAATTTTCATTAAAATAGAAGATAACTTGCACCACCCAAGGTGACAAACTCGAGTATATAAAGCCTTCCTCAAGATGATCTTATATACAAGACATCATCTCTATTACTTCATATGGTGCCATGTGGTAGGAAGGAATTGAAACTATTAGATTACTAGTCATTAATTAAATGAAGAATTCATCTCACCTAACTTTTTGAAGACTAGAAAAATACATAAGAAACATGATGGGAAATTTAAATCTTAATTTAGGGATATTATTTCTCAATGATTCTTGCAATAGATTAAACAAAACAATGATAACATATCCATATTATGAATAAGAATACCTGGCTCTGCTCGACCTCAAGTCCCAATCCACATGAAAGAAAAGAGCCACACCACTGGGTGTAGTAATGTAGAAACATTTAAGATAACAAGAAATCCATAACATATTAGAAATGAGCCAATAAAACCCAAATAAAACTCTACGATATTTCATATGAAGAACCCAGAAAACACCATGAGAAAATGTCATCAAATAGAGAGAAGACATAATAAGGGCTATGAAGTGAATTCCTCCTCTTTTTTTATTGGGAGTACAAATAAAAATTTCACAAGATAAATACCCTCTGGAATATTAATATGATTAACAATATGGATTGAAATAAAAAATTGAAATGCACCATAATACTAAAACAATCACTAATGACATTTTCCTCGTAATGGTTCCTCTCAATGTTGTTGGACTTCTGTCTGCTTCCTATAGAGTCTCTTCAACTATGTGATGTATATTATTTAGGAATTCATGTGGATGTAACAATTTTATAAATGAAAAATATTATCTCCTCGTAGATTCGGGATGATTTTATTATTATGTTCCACTACATAGAGTAGAGGAACGATGAAAAAATCATTATATGTTCCATGAACATCGACATGAGCAACAGTTCTGGGGTGCCTTAGTGAAAACCCTTATAGAATTTACCATCATACTACATTGATAAAAATTCGAATAATTTACTCCTAGAACATTAGAAGGTCTGGAAGGTGTCTTCCATGGAGAACTTCCATGATAATCATCATGATGTATTTTTCCATTGCTGTAAAAAATTCTTCCATAAAGAGAAAAAGGAACTCATATCAACCCCAATATTCCATACAAGTCCATTTAAACCATCATCAATCTATCTATAACATCAGAAATAGTTGGAATATTTATCATGAAAAATTGTGGATGGTTATGTAATAGAAACCCCAAACTAAACCAATGATACTTTATCTAATTATTAGATATAATCTCAGGAGAAAACTACACCATCATAGCAATTCCGTTTTAATACTCATTCATGGTTCTCCAGGATTCCTCATTCTTGAAAAAATCATCCTAATTTCCCAACACAACTGACTTTGGATAGAAATAGTCAGTGAAAAGAACCATGAATTATTTCCACTCAATTACCTTATTCATCACTGCTGTCACTATCATGTCCTACCATATCCTACATGGTACTTCCAGCATGAAGGTGGCACACATTACCATGATCACTTCTTATGATTGCAAAAACGCAAACAAAAATTCTATCATGCTCAAACATTCCACGTAATGATGAGAATCAGTGAAACCATAAGAAACTATTGGTTTCTTGTGAAGACACTGTTTAGAAATTTTTTCAAAAGCCTCCCCCTAATGATCCACAACGTGATCCTAAATAGGGACATAATGTGGTGGTTGTCCTAGATCATGCTATGTATGCACAATAACCTCAATTGTACTTTGGACAAATGGTGTATTTTCTCACATTAGTTTTGTACAAGCATATATTTGGATATGATTTAGACATCTTCTACGAGACTTGATGCTAAACAACATCAGTAGATAACATTGAACTCATTTGATTCACAACTAAACATAGATTAAAGGAAAATAATTCCAAATATATTTAAGAATCATATTTGGATACCAATCTATCCAAATATGAATAAGAAAAGTACTATAACTATTCCATATATTTATTTTCCATCACCACCATTAGAGAATTAAGATTCATTGCAGTGAGAGTTGGTTTTTCACTCAATCACCACTACCCCCTATGTCTCAACAGGTTATCAAAAATTCAAACTGACATCGTGAACAAAACTCAACAACCACCTATGATACCAATTTTTTACATTCCATCCCTGGGTACATTGTTAACCTGATAACTGAGCCCACATTGTCATATCCTTAAGGGAATTCTCGATCCACACAGGTTAGTAACAAGTACATAAAATCACCCAACATTCATGTGGGAGATAAATTTACACAAAACATAGCAGATGAATGAAAATAATGTCAATATGAATATAAAAGAAACAATACAAAGAGTAAAGTACAATAATTACAAAAGGAATAAAAATACCAAAGTACTACAATAATGTCACCAAAAGGGAAAAAAGATGAAAGTCCCTATAGACACAACTCACTATGTCCAAAGCTGAACATCCAGATCCACCTCCTAGAGATACTTTCCCTTTTCCCGAACCTGGAAGGAGAATGTCTACAAACTATCAAAATAAAAAGTTGGTAGTGAGACTAAGCCTAGTATGATACCACAAATGATTACATATAAAATTAAGAATATTGATTATCTAAATAAAATCATTCATTTTTCTAAATAAAAAGGTTTGGAAACAAATAAGAATATAAAAAAAATGCAATACAGTTTCAAAATGATGGAAAACACTTTTAGAGAACATGATTTACTATAAAAGTGATCGAATATTACCACAAAATTTATTAAATGAAATAGTTACATAAAATATTTTATCTAAATATATTAAATTCATGAAAAAAAACATCCGTAAAATACATTTTAGTATAACGTATAAATAAAAATGTGAAAAATCATGGTAATCTACCATGCAGGTATGATGGTTTTAACAAGATATGGGATGATGTGCTCTCTATGTGATATCATAAAAATCAGTATACTCACATCCCCCTGACACTAGTCAAAGGAAACTATTCACCCCTCCTTCTAGAGATGTGATCCACCACAGGTATGATTTCGAATGTTTTATCATCATTGAGTGTATCCAAATAAGTCACATACTACCAAAGGCTTGAATATGATCTTACATGATGATAATTTTTTAGACTAATTAAAATATAAGTAAATCCTTCTTATCCATATCAAAATTCCATTTTTTCTATTTTAATAAAATATGGATTTGAATAAAAAACATTCCATTTCAAAATATTAAATCATTGGGTTTCTATCAAATCATATGAATCCATTTTTAAAAGTTTAAAAATCATTAAATCAAATTTTATCATTTGAAAAATTCATTTTAAAAATTAAATATATAGTTTTAATTAAATATATTTCCAAAAAATTTGTAATTTAAATTCATCAATTTAAATGATTCATTTTCCATAAACAAACAAAATTTAATGGTATTTAGTGTTTTCCAAATTTCTATGTCCAAACCATTTAAAATATCCATATCACAAAAATTATGTTTTTATCAATTTAATTTAATTAATTTTTAATAAAATGAATTTAAATTATAAATTGATATAAATAAATCAATTATTGAATAATAAATTCTAAAAATTCAAGATGGAACCACCTACATATTCCAAAATCTAAATACTCACAACGGTATCTGTCAATGAGAACAATGGTGCAGAAGCCCTCAAAACATAATCTAGAAGAATTATCTGACACCGCATGGAATTGATCTTTAAATTCCATGATTTCCCATTAAAAACCCAACAGAGAAAAAGTGAGTAACTTGAAGAATGAGAGAAAACACTTACCCAAGAAACACACCGCAAGCATAAAAATGATCCAATGCCTAGGGAAAAGTCATAAAAGGGATGGGCATGTTCAATATTTCATGGGAAATGAATTAGGTAAAGGAAGTTGATTCTAAAGAAGAGTGAAAAAGATAACTAGTTGTACTTCATGTCGAACAAAACTTAGTCTAAGTATTACACAATGTGTAATCCTAATTCATTTCATGAACCCTTAAAATTTTATAACCATCCAAAAATGTGTTTACAAGACATAAATTTTGAGGATTTGAATTAAAAAATGACCATTATATCATTAATGAAAAAAAATTACTAATTATAATTTTTTACCCATCAAATAATGAATCCATTCACGACTCTCAGTTTGACCCTTAAATGATGTGAAATCCTATTATACGACTTTTAACCCTCTAGAAATCTGCATGAAATTTTTATCAGAAGTTGGGAATCAAAAAATTCACTAAATTCACCATTATAGGTATTCTCCCATCCAAAATCATCCCTAACCCATCATTGTATAGGAAAAATAAAGACAATATTGGTGAAAAACATATTAGAACAATAACATGATGTTACATTTATTATTTTTTACCTACTTTTATAAACTTTTTGTTGTTAAAATATCTTATATTATAGTAGAAAATAAATTAAAATTTAATGATGAAATGATATACATATTAATGATTGGATCCATATAGATAGAATTTATAGAGGGGAAAATGATGAACCATTGATGAAATACTTTAATTATGATCTTAATATAATTGAGAAGATTCAATTGTGGGAGCTTGTGAATAAGACAAGTGATCATAATATCATTAAAAAATTGGTAACAATTCTGAAAATCATGAAATTTTATTTGGATTAATTATATTTTATTTTACTAAGGTCATGATAAAATTCAATGCAATAATTTCAAAAATTATAACTCAATTTTATTCTCCCCTCTCTGGAGATCTTATAATGTTCTAACCACTACTGGACACCCTGGTGGTGATAAAATAGGATTTATCTACTTCCCTTTTTCATATATAGGACAATGCTGCCCACTATGGGGATTTGGGTTCCCCAAAATAGTTTATTACATTAATGATATATTCTAAACATTATATAATCATTCATATATTTTTTTAGTCAATCTTCGTGACTATTTTATATCCTTATGGGAGAATCTTTTTTCCTGGTTAGAGTTTTTCATGCTCCCTGTTCCTCACTATCTCACAATTGGGATTAGTTTTGGATCAAAGCGTATTTTTTCAATAAATTTATAGTTATGTGAATATTATTTTGTAATTTAATAATGTTATTATTGTTTTATAAGTCCACCATCATTATTTATAAATTTTATTTTATAGTCGGGGGGATTAGAAACCACATTATCATGATAATCGAGGTCCTTTTAATGATACCATTTTCATCATATCTATTTGAATATAGAAATGCATAATTTTAATAATTTTCCATAATAGGGGTGTAGAATAGGATTCCTAGGATTCACCTTATTTCTCATTATCCTGTTATTCTTCGATTATAAAGTGAATACAGTTGTATGTTTCATTATGTAAAATTGAATATAACAAATATTAAATTTCATTTTCATGGAAGAATGTTTGATGAAGTTTATATTTTTAATCCTATTATATAACTAGTGATGTTTTCTATTAATTATGATTTCACTCTCAAGTATCCATTCCTCTTTTAACTATAGTTTTCTTACTATCCATTATAAATACAACAATGGAATTATATTCAATCCATTAATAAGATGCATTATAGAGTAAATACGACGAATTTTTTTAAAATATTGATTCATTTGAATCGTATTCAAAAATCATATCTAATTATTCAATATATTTATTATAATTGTAGAGATCCATTTTTATTCCCCCCTTTAAATCATCATTTAATAGATTTTAGGATTCAACAATCGCTACCACATGATCTTTGTTTATTCATTGTTATCTTTAATATGATCACATTTCTTCAGATTTGTTGGGGTTCATAGATAGTCATAAAATATATTATGATTTTGGTGATATTTATATAGTATTAAAATAGGTGAATAAAATCATCCTCATTAGTTAGTAGGGTTTTGTCTCAGTGGAGCTGGTGAATCACCGACATTTGGTCCATGCTTTTTATTTTCAGGGACTTTTATTTTATTTTAGTTTAATTTTTTTTAAATAAGATTATTATGGATAGATTAAAACAACAAGTTCATCCAACTACTTTTTTGGAAAGGTTGAACAAGGTCCTCTTGAATGATGAATACTTAGATTACACTTATAGAAAAAAATAAAAATTATTTGAGTAACATAATCAAACTAAATAAGGAATTGGAAAAATATATATATGTTCGTAATTTTTCCAAATCATTTATAGTTCTCGGTCTGTCTTCACATAATAATAAAATATTATATTATAATATTATAACCACACTATCCTAGAAATTACCTAATAAAGAGTGAATATAAATGTTGACAATGTTTTTCCCACCATTAAATGTCCATGATATCTAATTTACAAGAACTCACTAAAATTCTGATTTCCTAGCACACATACAAAAAAATATAGATAAACATTTTAAATACAATGGACAATAGATTAAATTGTTTTACCATTAAGGGATATAACGAAGGGTCTTATATTAATTATGTGGTGATTTTCTTGGATCACAACATATTTAAATGAATAAAATGTTTAGGAAATCCATGCTACCGATATGTAGTGAAAAACATCTACTATTCTCTCCAATCACAACATAAACACAAGGTTCATATTAATATATAAATATTAAATTCAATAACAATATAAATTTAAATGAAATGAAAAATCCAATATAGGAAGGGTTGTTTTTTATTTAAGGGTTTCTTCAGTCAAATTTTAATCATCAATAGTATTACTCAGTGTAAATGTTATTCTCTTAATTTTTATAAAAGAAAATATTTTTCAAAAATGTAAAATTTATACATGATATTTATATTCAATTTTCTTCCCACATAATGATAGTTTAAAAAAACCTAAAAATTTTATTCAATTATATATCATATTATACATGTAAAAACCCCACTAATGTCATGATAAAACCAAAAATAAAAATAATGGTTTGTTATATTTTTAAAATGATTTATTCCATAATTTTTATTTAATTTTATATACCATCACTTCAACATAATTATAAAAAATGATATTATTCTACTAGAATTTTGATGTTTTGAATAATAATTTTACAATGTGATGTATAGATCTACAAATATTGCTATAAATAACTAATTTTAATATTTTAATATTAATCTTATTATTGTGTCACATAGTTGATCATGGTGAGATTGTATCAACTAGATCTAAATATACTGGCAATGATTTCTCCACAATGATAAGGTATTGAAGAGTTCTATCAGCCACTATAGCCCAACCATGTATATTTTGTCATAAAATAGGTTCTTCCTAAATAAATCCCCAGGAAATTGTTTCATTGTATTATCTTTTTGTCACGATGATCATTGTTTCATCATAAATACATTTATTATCATAAAAAATGTATAAATTAATTTCATCAAGTTCTACATGTGGGGTTATTTACTATCCCATGGAATGATGAATTATATTACAACATGGCTAACTGACCATTACTATCATTTACTCTAATGCTACCTCCCTCATAGAGTAGACATAAATTTTCCAAAAAGATATTGCCTTTGGTCAGAAAATAAACTCCAAACATTTTCATATTTTTTACTATTCTTATTTGGACCCTCCTTTTTATATACGAATTATTAATTAAAAACACAAAACCTCCTCTAACAAAAAATATTAGTTCCACCTTTATTTAATGATTAAATCTTATTATAAACAGGTTCCATTTAAAATAAACAAAATAGCACTTCTATCAAATAATTTCTCATATCAACATTCTATAACATTGATTTCATTTGACTAAAAAAATCCTCCATTTGAATCAACTTGGTTTTAATAGTATTACACTTTAGGATTTTTTGAAATACAACGTGTATCTATCTAAATCTATAAAATACCAAGATGAGAAAAAAATATCTAATGACATCACTATAAATCTAAATCTACATGATATATTCTCTTTATAGAAAATAATGTATCTATTAATAAATATATAACATGATGAAAACCATTAATCTTTATCCTTCGGAATCCTCATGTTGAATACATAACATCTCAAAAATTATTCTATCTTTAAACACATGATATTTGTATCACATTACCATAGATCTTATCTATGATTATATTATATTAAAAAACCCCATAAAAGCATACTCATCTTTAATATTATAATAATTCACTTACTCTATCAAATAATCTCATTGATTGGCCCATGTGTGTTACCCTTATACACATTTTCTCAAGGTGGAAGGATGGATGGTGGGTTCTGGAGCCTCTACAGGGACGATGTTCCGAGCAAGGGTTTCTCACTGATGGAGTTTCTTCGCGATCTCATGGTTGATCCTATATTTGGGAGGAATTCTCATCCACTATTTTATTCTAGGGATCCTCATCGATGATTGATTTTTATGAATCTACCGTGAGTTATGGAGATACATGTAGGAGGAATTTTGCATCTCTGAAGGACGTTCCTCGTAAAAAGAATATCCTCCAAGGTAAGATAATTCATTTTCAAGATAATGTGGATGCAATCGTTGATAGGTATAAGATTTTCCACTTTTGTTTATTTTTCGACTGATTTATACAGTTGGTTCTAAGCCTTTGAAGATATCTTATTTTTTTGGCAAAGCACAATGTGGATTAGAGTTTCTCCAATTTCATTTGTAACCTGATAGGAAAGGGATTTTCCATATACTCATCCCAAATTAGGATTTCAAACGCTATTCTTGGGGGTTCAGCTCTGTTTCCCTGAATCCAGGATTGGTTACCATTAATGAATGAGACTTATCTTTCAATCTGTTCTCCGTTAAGAACTCCGTATTTTGGGTATGGATTCGAATTTTGTGACAAAATTGGATTTATTTGCACCCTCGCATACTCTTTAATATTTATTTTGGTGAGGTATATCATGTCAAAATAAATATAACAACAGATACAGATTAATCCTTCTATTATTCATGGGTTTTCATTGAAATCGATCTCAATTCTGATCTGGTTGATCATGTTTTGCTTTCTACTTCAAAGGATGACATCAAATTTTAGATTAAATATGAGAAGTTACCCCCATTTTTTTGTAATGTCAGTCCCTTGGACAAAAAATGAACACAGTTTTAGGAATTTTACTTTAAATTACTATTATATAAAGGCACTAAACCAGGAGGTATGAAATAATCTATATAAAAGGAAATTCAACTAGGATCCTCTAGTGCTCTGAATGATAGATAATAAGATACTTCTGGCCATACGGATGTATTTGAAGAATAAAGGGTTATGAGAGAGATTAATACTGTTGGTGCTAATGCAGTGCAGGTTCTTGCTGATATATAGCATTGAAGTGTGAAAAGTGAATAGAATGTGACTCCTTTTTAGGCTAAGGTGATACAGATATCTGGTGACTGGCTTATTGAATAAGTAGGGCTTGTGATTTTCCCCTATAGGTATGGTAGATATAAAGGGAATAAGTTGATAGAGTTTCTTCTCATTCTACATACTTCATTGCTTGTGGTTCTAATATTTCAGGCTCTATGTTTATTGATTAACTCAACGTGAAGTATGTCTTAATTAAAATGGAGAGAAGTTTGAATGACATTGAGAATAATGAGTCTCCAAATAAAAAATCATATCAAGATGATGTTGATAAAGGAAGTGATATTTTTGAGGGTTTTTCTTTAGCACAATTGAAGAAGGAAAGACCAAGGAAGGACTACTCACACATGAAACCCACAATGAGAAAAAGATCCATCTCTTGGAGAATAATGGTTCAAGGTAATATTTTTAGTCTATTAGTGGATGATTCTGACTGGGATTATAATGACTATAATATTATTGATTTTTATTACAGAACTAATTTATTTTGAATGAGGTAATTAGGTCATGAATGACCCCATTATCTTCCCACTTTCTTACATCCACCTTTTGTTTAATATAGAGGCTCTGCCTCACCATTCAAAAAAAATCTCATTGATTTACTTATTTTGAAAATAAAATAGTATAAGAATTTTTATTTATTTCATTTACCTCCAAATAATTAAGCAAATGGAGATATATCCATCTTTGAATATAATAATCATGTATAATAATAAATTCATATGAGGTTATGATAGTTTACAAACCTATTTAAGCTAATCGATCTGGTTAATGATCAAGATTCAACTGATACATCTCAAACATCAATGGGTCATGTTGTTTTATTAGAATATCCCATAGTAATGGATTTTTTCCAACATACTCTATCTAGAAAGTTTTCTACTACATTAAACCTTTATTAAAATAGTATATAACATCAAAATTTTTTATATGAAAGTGTTTTAACTGATTCTTTGTTAGTTCAAATGCCATCTTTTGATCACAATGAATCACCATTGACTCCTTAACACTTCCCTAAGATACTCCAGTAGTTTCTTCATTCATAACAATATAGTAAAATAATTCATCAATGAAATATGGTATTACTTATACATGATGACTTATGTTCTCTATTTATTCATTATTATACATGAAATAGATTTCATTCCATAAATAAATCTTCCCCCATTTTAAAATTTTTATCTAGAAATGTCTCCTTCTGAGTTCACATCTCTATACATTCCTTGATTTAATTGTATTTTTAAATATATCATGTATCTTAAAACAAAATAAAGAGTTTTTAAATATCTATACCATATCTCGTAGAGATTTATATTCTCTATAAAACATTAAAAATAATTTTTTGGGTGTCTAAATCTATTTAAACAACTTCATTACAATATATCCTTAATGTTCCACAATAAATTTGAAGTGTATTTTAAATATTTTCTTTCATTATATTTATTCTTTACAAAAAATTCATTTTTTATGATATCCTAATTAATGGTGATTCAATTTTGATATCATCCTTCATAATATAATTTTCCACATCAATATTTGTGAATAATATATTATTATCAAATCAAATAATTATGATTTATTATCCAGATTCATTCTCAATAGATAATTAAAATTTTTTGATTCACTCCATTGGATTACTCTTTGGTGGTATTTAAAAATTTCAACCCATTAAACTATAATAATAAAAAAAATGAAGAAGTGAATCTGTAATTATATTTTGTGACACATCATTTACCCTTACACATCAATATGTATTATGTATAAAATTTTTTCCCACTAATTCTATTTTCCTATAATAGACACTATTATACATTCATCACAAGTTACCACTAAATACAAACTATAGACCAAGTTTAAAAATTGCAGCCATTAGCATGGATAATTTATTTGTCGATTACATTTTTATTTCATTGATCATCTAATACAATTTTTTTATCAATTTCAATTATAAGGATACATGAATTATTTCTTTACTTACACATTTTAATTGTTTCAATTGATTATATAGCCTTCCAAAAGGAATCTTTAGATTTAACTATGATTATGTATCCCATTGTTTTTGAGTGTGAGAATAACTCTAATGTATCATAGTTATCTTATTCTTAGAAGCTTGTGTTGACATCCATCCATATAAAGTACATTGAAAAATTAATTCATCTCTAGAGAGTACATTGTTTATTAACATTAATTTTTAGTCATCCATAATCACTAAAAAAAATATAGTATAAACTAAAAAATTCAAATTCATTAAAATATTCATGTTTCGGGATATTATCATTTACCAACCACTATTATGAATCCAAATACTTCTATTGTTAGTTGAATTATGGAATAATTGGTGGAAATAACCTTCTATATCATCCATATTTCTTTCAAATAGACTCTTATTTGTATATATACTGTAATGGAATCTTATAAATAACATTAGAAAATTATGTATAGTCATACCATTCAACATAAAATTTGGGAAATATATTTTCAAAAGGAATAAAAAACGAATTACAAATATATATCCTCTATGGACCTATATATTAAATGTTATCACTCCTTCATTTCCTATAATGAAAAACATTATGGCCAATGTAACATCCTGATATTATTTTCATGTATTCCTATACCCCCTCATTTTTACCATTCATTAGGTGGGTTTCGTGTAAGGGTAAATGGGGTGAAATGATTTAATTTATTGAAAATTCTATGCTACTCCACAGTTGGATCACATTTTTCCAATGTCGTGCACCCTCTAATGGAAAACTATGAAAACCAACAGAGTGGGGGTTTTCATGGATTATGAATAGTTTGAAAAAATGTACACAAAATTGTTAGTAAATGTTGTGCCTATTTAAAAATGTTTCCTGAAAAGGGTGCATGGTTTTGTCAAACCATTCAACCCTACCCAGGAAACCATGTGTGGCTTTTAATTAATCCAAAAATATAAATTTAAAATCTTGAAACATTCCAATAAGGGGCTTGATGTACCTAGAATGCCCCCATGTGATTTCATCTTCCTTGGGAGAATATAAGTTATTATTTTGGCCCCTCTACACCATATTATAAGTAGATCTACTCTTCATGAACAATGTTTGATCTCCACCTTGAATGTTTCCTCATTCTATTCTCTATCACATTATCTCTCCTATTTTCTCTCTTTGTATTTTTAGATCATTTTATGATATTGGCGGATCTAATATCTGATATTTTGGATCTTAAACCTTTTTTTTCTATGATCCCATTAATGAATTCCTTTTTTGGTTAATCTCAGTTGGGGTTCTTTTTTTGAGATTCATTGTTCTCAAGGTAGGTGGTTCCATCCTGAATCACATTTTTTTCAACCTGAAATTTGTTTATTTAAATTATACAATTTTATTTAAATTTATTTGAAGGAAATTTAATATATGTTTTATATTAAATACTCCAATTCTATTGAAATTTGTATTTGGTTTTAATTGGAGTTTATTTTGGACCCCACCACCCTCATTGAATTAGGGATGGTTTTTAAAACAAGATGAATTTTAAAATTGGATGGAATTTGATGAACATTATATATTTTATATTGATTTTATGAATTTGGGTTCAAGGTTTATTTGAGAAAATTTATTTAAAATTGTTTTTATATAAATTTGTGTGTATTATCTTGGAAGATGATTGTTTTTATTAAAAACCCATGTTATGATTTGTAATTGAATATAGGAAAAATTAAAATGGTGAATTGGAGGAATTACGTTTTTTTAAATGGATTACCCATAATAATTTTTTACTAGAGAACATGAAATCCTTAGGTAATTAGCGAGTTATTAAACATCAATATATGATTCTAAACATTTGAAATTACGAATATAACATATCACAGCCCTGATATGATAGTGATTAATTCACCTATGAAATTAACAATGGGGAATATGTATACATATATTGTCATGTCCCCTTGAGTGTGTGGAGTCCCTAGGCCTATATATGTCATACCATCATAAGAATATGGACATGTTACTCCTTTGTTTGTATATAAAATTGATAGATTCCATCTTTTTAATTTTTTATACATGTCTTTTGAATATATTTAGACTATTTTATGTAAAAGTTTCATTTCATCTATTGCTATATAAATAATTCCAGGAATTGAAATGTGATTCTTCTATTTCAAAGTATTTCCAACATTTTAAATGTAATTAATGAATTTATTTAATTATAAATAAAAAATTACATACATGATTGATTTAAATTGAACGTTTTATTTAGTAAATTAACAGTTTTCAGATATTATGGAATACTTAGGGAGACTCTGCTAGTATTGTAGATCACACCATACATGTGCCTTTGGGTTCTTCCTGATTATCTCTATCCAGGTTTTGGCATGGGTAAATCACATCTTTGAGGTGGTTCTTGATTGTGATCCATGGAATAGATGAGTTTCATGAACTAATACATTGATAGGTTTTTCATATTTTCTGGTACATAGATTTAGTGCAATTGGATTTTATACCTATTCTAATTATCATATAGTTCTCCTTGTGGGGTTTCATTGTAATTCATACATAAATGATTGTATTTACATTCACAATTCTTGTTGGAAAATTCCTTATAACATTAATTCTTAGGTTGATATTTTCTAGTCAGCAACCTTTGTGAATTTGTAAATCCCTTCATTCCATGATAGATCCAACTCGTTTTTTGGGTTACTAGGGTACCTAGAATGGTTTGTGACAGAGTGTAATTTATTGTCGATGTTGAGATTCTTGAGTTAATGTCTGTATGCTTTAAGATTTCTATCAAGGGATAATATGCAGTTGTGCTTGAGTTATTGTATATCTCTCACCAAAATTATCTTTATGTCACCAGACATGGTTAGGGAACGAAATATTCAAGATTGTTTATAGTCTTTACCAAACGTTTGTTCTGTATAGTTGAAATCAAATTTTTTTAATTTATGTTGGGACTAATTCCCCTTTTACATCTATTTGATTATTAATTTTTTTATTCTTTATTGACTATTGAAGTTCTGTCTCTTCATTTAATCGAAAAATATGACTGAATCGGAACTTGGAGGAAGCCACTATCAATCAAATGCAAGTGAATCCTCCAGTGGGTTCAAGACTAGTTGAAGTGATTGCACGCACTATCAATGATCTATGATAGGAACCAACAATTGTTCCCATTTAGGCTCTAGATCAAGAAACTCATATGGTATGTTCTCAATAATTGTTTCCAATAAATCAACATCAAAAAAAAACATTGTTCATTATTTCAAATGACCCTCAAGAGATTGAGTAATGGATGAGAATAATGAAGCACATTTTTGTGTTTTTTGAGAAAGTGGATAAAATCAAAGTGAAGTGTTCTGCCTTCATGATTGATAGACTAATAATGATATAATGGGACACTATGTTGATGGTTCATATGATTGAGTTCTAAGAGTGGAAAGAAATCAAATTTCATTTCATTTACTAGTTTTTTCTATAGTGGATGTTAGTGGACAAGGATATTGTGTTTTTCAAACTTTTTTCTAGATGACAGGTCCATGAAAGTGTATGCAATCAATTTTAAATAGCATGCAATGTTTTTCCTTAAATTTTATCCAATGATAATGACAAGAAGGGTTGAGTTGGTAATTTTCTAGAAGACTCATCCTTAGGTTATATTGTAAAAAATAAATTCTTACGATGATGTGATTAAAAAAGTGAGTATTGTCTAAATATACCAAGACAAAAATTCAAGGTTCTTAGGAGTTTCTTTCTTTCCCAGTGGCGTCATGGGTTCTATTAAAATAAACAAGAATCATGGTGATTCTCCTGGTGGTTCTTGACAGTAGGGACATTATAGAACTAATGCATTTCATGGAGGAGGACTGATTATTTTCGACCAGTGTGGAAATCCATGAACGTTAGAGGGGGTATTCAATGAGGTACCCATGGTTTGTGGTTATTTCAAATGCTCAAGTCATTTTCAGATCTTCTTCCATATCTAATCCACTCTGTATTGTGGAACATTATTATCTGGTAATTCAAAAATTTAGGAGAAATCAGATGCTTTAATGAAAATGGGAATCCATTCATAAACATATTAAAAAAATATTCTTCACCTAGTGGGAGAGTATTTAGAGGAAGAGGATAAATTTCTAGAAACGATGATATATACCATAACTATAGATTTATCATTAGTTACTACTTTATTTGATATTGGTGCATCTAATACAGTTTTTTTTTCAAACAGTTTTGTTAATCAACTAAATCATCATATTATGATTTTATATTGTACAATGACTATTACTAAAACTCTTTTTATAAAGATAGATTAGGGTATCCATAGTTAAACTTCCATTTTCACTCCATCATTTTTATTATTTTCTCAGAGATTTTTGTTTCTCAGAATTAAATATATTGTTGTCATATTCAGCATGGATTATCTTATTTACGAAAATTCCCAAAATGATTGTTATCCAAAATGGGTCTCCATTATTACAACCAATAGTTTTTTCTATGTATTTTAAGGATAATAGGATCTAAGGTCTAGTTTGGAATGACCTTCGTATCAAAAATTTGGGGAATTCATAATTCTGTTTTCTTTTGATATGGAGTGGGAATCATTGAGTGGCGATCTCTCTCTAGTTTCATCATGATTCCAAATTTTCTTCCATTTGACTTCTATGGTCTTCCAAAAATAAGTGATGTTGATATTTCAATAAAATTAGTGCATGATAATGAACTTGTTTCTATTTACTCTTATCGCATGGAACCGGTTATATTAAAATTGTTGAAGTATTAGATGGTTGATATTCTTGATAATGGCTTCATGTGCCCGATTATGTCACAATGGGCAGTTATATTTTTTCTACGAAAGATGATGGTTCACTGCACCTTTTTTTTATTACCACAATCTCAATCAAGTGACAATAAAGAATAAATTTCTATTTTTATAAATGAATGATCAGTTCGATCAGTTTAATGAAAAAAATTTGTTCACAATGAATAACCTTACATTCGGTACCATTATTTGAGAATCAAATACTTTGATGATCAAGAAACTTCCATTCTGAGAAGGTATAGTCATTATGAGTACCTATTAATTCCATTTGGTTTAACTAATTATCCTATTGACTTTACATATTTAATGAAAATTATTTTACATTATTATATTGATACATTCGTGGTGGAACTTTTGGATGAAATCCTTATTTATCTTTGAACGTAGTGGACCATGCGCATCATCTGAGAAATATTCAATGATTTCTATGAAATCATTGACCATATGACAAGCCATAAAAATGTTATTTCTATATTCATGAAGTGTTTTCCTTAGGTAATTTTCTATAAGAACATGGTATTTTAAGTGATCATGAAATGGTGAACACAGTTATGACATGGGAACAACCATGAAATGTTTTCATTATCAAGAGAATCTTGGGTTTAAATGGGTATTATTGAGGGGTTGTTAAATTATTTCCGTTGATGGTTTCTAAAATGATTTCAATATCATATAATGGAGTTATGATTTCCTAGGATGAATAAATTATGAATTATTTCGTTGAGTTAATACATCCTTTTAATACTACACTGATGTTAAATATTCCTGAAGCCAGGAAAGGCAATGTGGTATCAGGTGATGCATCAAGTTCATGTTTGGGCTACATTGTAATGCAGTGTAGAACACCTAGTTTCTATTATTTCATAGTTAGATGATGATTTTCATGTTTATAAATATTAAGTGTGACGAATGAGAGAGTTGGGAGAAAATTGGATGTAGTTTTGACGGACAATGGAAGTCGCATGAGGGGAACCCTGTTTGTCAACCCGTGTGGCCAATACATGCATAATTGGACCTATTGAGATAGTTTATCTAACATGGATGGATCACTATTAGGAGGGGACATGCAAGGAAACCAAGCGAGGGTCTACCTAGGTAGTAGCTAACACAGAATTAGCACACAATTTGTCTAACCGTGACAACTAACCATGCACATGGTTTTAGTGAGATCCTAAAAAAGTGGATCTCAAATGTTTTTTCCAATAACTGACTCATTATTCTTCTTAAGTAGCCACAAATCAGGATTTGGTTCTTTGAAGGCCAAATAATGTTCTTCCATTGATCCATAGGTGTTTTGAAGGCTTTCCATTGTGAATAAAAGCCGAATTTGGGATGTATGTAATAATTCTTCATCAATCTTGATTAGTTTAACAGATCTACCTATATCTTCCTCATTTGATAACATGGTTTCTTAGAACTACACATTTTATGGGTCGATCTAGGTGATTGTATTCCTTTTATTATGAGATGTGGTCTTCATCTTTCTATGAAAACAGATCTAATGATGATTCTTGGAGAATCGACCGGGTTTTCTAGTGTGTTGTTTGTTCCCTATAGATTTTTTCAAAACCATTGAGGATGTAGGATTATTTCTCAAATTCATATAGTAGAACTATTTGGATTGCATTCAAATTCTATCTGTGGGTATGAATTGATTGTGATTCGGGTTTTTAATACTTTTTATAAAACTTCTTCAATTATGGTTTTGAAATCTAGAATATTTTATATTTTGAATGTTCTTTGGTTCTAGAATATAAAATGTAAAATTCAAAAAGAGATTTCCAATATTTTTTGCACAGAAATGGGATTTATTTTTTTAAATATAAGATAATTTTTAATTGAAATGTAATTTTTCTTGATATTGGTTGTGATTTGTTTTTCAAATAATTTTTTTTATTGAATTAGATTGTTTGGTAATTGAAATGATTGGAATAAATTTTATGGTGTGATATCATGCTTAAAAATCCCATTACAAGGGAGGTGTACAAATGGGGTACAAGGGGAATGTCCCAAGATGACATGTGATTTTTATTTGGACACAAGGTAATTAGACGAGAGACTTCTCATGAGTATGGAACTATCAAAAAAGGCATGCTTGTGTGGGTGTGTTGTGAACTATGGAATTGGTATGCAAAATGATAAGAACAATTGGTTTTAAAGAATTTAATTATTTATTTTTTAGTATAAATAACTTTTTTTCAAATTGGATTATTTTGTTTTTGATTTCACATTTCTGAAAATAGTTTTTGGAACTTTTTTATATTTGTTTATAAATAGTTTTGGTAAATTTACTTATATAATGAATTTTATATAATGTTACATTAATTTCTATCCTAGTGGCATGGGTAGGTATGTCATTGGGGAAAACCTAACAGGATTTATACTCACCCCTACCATGGAACTTTGGTGTCTTTTTAGATGTTATCTTTTGGGACATGGGTAAAGGTAATGATTCCCATGTTTATTGCTCAACCTCATTATACATGGAATGTTTGGTGATTATGGAGCTTGGATCTTGTATGGACTAGAGTCTTGAGAACTTTTGAGAGTCTTTAGTTGTTTATCCACTATTTACATTGATAATTGTTTGGTATTCTATTTTGGTACACATTGTTATGGTTTTAGATAGATGACATTTCATTGTGGTATTTTTTTCTAACATCATTTAGGAAATGGTTTGTTGGTTTGTTTGTTTATTTCAAAAAGGGTAAATCATCCAACACTTTTATTTGAACCCCTTTGTCATTTATTTCCATTTTTTCACCTTGGGTATTTCAATTAAAGCCATGTAATGAATCATTGTGTTCTCAAGATAATGAGAATGAGAAGGTCATTAAAAATGTAATTAGTTTGGTCCTTCCATTAATGTACAAATGTTATAATTTTAAAAATGTATGAATGAATGATTTCAAAAATTGATAAATATGGAAAAAGGATTTTCAGAAAACAATGTTGGGATAGTTGATGTGATAAATTTCAAATGATAATACATTAGTTTCTAGACATTTATATTGATGGAGTTTGTTGTTGGTTTAGAAAGAGGCAACAGTTAGAGTTCGTTGAAACCAACCCGATGAAGCGGTTTATAATGTGGTTGCATCTGAACTACAATTGAATGAAGATATAGTTCATATTATTTTACATTATTTTCAAGATGTGGATGTGGGTAAATGGAGGGATGAGCCATGACATGTGGATCATACCATCTAGTTCATGTAGTAGAATACACAATACTTTTAGGGTGATTCTGAACCTGATAAGGTGAATGTGTATCTATGTATGATGAAACATATCATTGATTTCATTGGCACACCGGTGGAGATATAGGTTCATCTAGATATGTATATGCTTGAGGATATTTTACAAATATGGTGGTATTTAGTAGTGCAATCTTAATTGGATGAAAAAATTAAATGGGAGAATTTTTAAGAATTTTTTGACAAACAATTCCATCCTCAAACATTCATGATCCAAAAAATGATAGACATATTCAGCATGAAACTATAGAGTCTCTCTTTCCCAGCGTATATGGATAAATTCAGGAATTTAGTCTATTTTGCACTAGTGGTTGTGGCGTGTGTTTCCTCAAAATAATTCATCTTCAAATCAGGGCAATGATAGAATATTCGATCGAATATTGGACGAATCTATGTAATAGATTATTTAGAGATAGAGAATTGAGTGACTGTGGTAGAATGAAATACCGCGAGAACTGTGATAGGAGGGTTGGTGATACTCATAGGTAATGGTGGGAACTCAAATGTTAGGATTAAGAGGAAAAGGGACACTTATTCACAATGTGGGTGTAGAAATCACAATCTGATGGCTGGATCCATAAACCTTCCTCCAATACCCTAGATCAAAGAAAGTTTCTTTCAATCTGTTTCAATTGACCACATAAAGAGAGAGTGTACGACACAACTTAGATCATTCCATAATTTCAAAAATATGGGTCCCCTTCAGTACTATTTTCACAGTGCTCTATGGTCAGGTTCTTGAGTCACTTCACAGGCATCGCGAGGATCATATTCTTCAATAGGGAGACGAAATCAGAATTATTCTCATTAGAAAAATATATCTGGACATGGTGATTCTTGGAATACAATGAATCCTCAACAAGGGAAATCTCAGCATGACAACAAAGATAATAATGCGGTGATGAAACAATTTAATGTTGATCAGTAGTAGATTGTCAATGATCAAGTGTTATCATATATAGTGAGATATACAATTCATTTTAAATATACCCTTGTGAAATTTATCTTGGATACGGGTGCATCACATTATTTCTGTTTTTCTCAGGGTGTTGATTTTTAATGTTTAAAGTTGGAAATGATTCCTTCTATTTTAATGCTAAAAACTCCCCTCGATAAAAGTGAATGTCTATCATATCTATGTACAGAATATGTTATAACTATTGATGAAGTTGAGATGAAATGTAACTTCTTGATGTTGGACGTCGATGTCTACGATGTAATCCAAGTTATGTATTGGTGAAAAATGTTATAGGTTCACATAAAATATTATAGGAGAATAGTCATTTCCACAACTGAGGATGGAAACGAGCATCTCTTCATAAGAGAAAATATTATAAAGAAAGTGGAAATGATCTTGTTGGCCACAATGGTGGGAACTATCATTTATCTAATAGCAGTGTTGAATTTTTCATCAATAGAAGATATCTATGAAATTAATATCCAGATGGGGTGGATTAATTTCTAGATATATTTCTCAAGAAATTACTACGGTTACCTCTTATAAGGAAAGTGGTGTTTTCGATTTAGCTCCTTTTGATAACAAGTACTATTTTCTATCCATCTTATAATATGACTCCAAAAGAGTTAAGGGAATTGAATGTGGAGATGGATGATCTTGAATGTAAGGGTTTTATTCGATCATGTACATATCCGGGGGGAAACCATTCTTGTTCTTGATGAAAACAGATGTAAATTTTCGGTTGTATATTGATTATCATTAACAAAACAATTTTACAAAAAAGAACATATATCCACATCCAGACATTGATTATATATTTGATAACTTAACAGGAGATCAGTGGTTCTCTTAGATTTACATGGGATCAGGATATCACTAATTGTGAGTTACGATTAAGGATATTCCAAATACATATTTCAGAAGTAGATATGGACTCAATGAATATGTAGTCCTACCATTTAGTCTAACAAATGAACCAACAGTCTTCATCGATTTGATGATTCTCATATTTTAGCGATATCTGGATTCTATTGCTGTGGTGTTTTTTGATGACATTTTATTGTATTCAATGACAAGGGATGAACATGGGGAGAATCTACAAATAATGATACAAATTTTGAGAAATCACCATTTGTTTGAAAAATTATCAAAGTGTGATTTCTGGATATAAGAGGTATGCTTTCCTAGCAATGTGATTTCGGAAAAAAGAATTTTCTGTTGATTCTGAAAAGATGGATGTTGTTACCTTGTGGAATCCAATGAAGAATGTCTTTGAGATAAAAAATTTTCATGGTCTAAATTTTTATTAATAATCCTATTTTTCATGATTTCTCATGACTAGGTTGTCTATTGACTTCTCTGACATAGAATAATTATCCATTAAAATGTAAAGAGAAATGTTAGATTTGTTTCCTAGTGCTGAAAGTTCATCTTACATCGACACCTATCAGGATTTTCTCAGAATCATGATTTGGGTAGGTCATGTATTACGATGCTTCGGTGTTATAGGTGGGTTGTGTTATCAAGAAAGGAGACCATGTGGTTTCATGTGGTTCATGGAAGTTGATAATTTATGAGAAGAATTAAAAAACACATGACATAGAGTTAATAGCAGATTTTCATGCTTTGATGACCTGACATCATTATCTATTTGGGGAGAAATTTACTATTTTTACGGATCATAAGATCTTGAAACACATTTTTTCACAGTGATATTTAAATATGAGAAAATTGAAATGGATGAAATATATCCAAATATTTGACATTGGCTTGATGTACACACCGGGAAAAGGGAATTCTTTGGAGGATGCAATGAGCAGAATGTTATATGCACAATTAGCGAAAAACGATTTAGTTGAATGGTAGTTGGTGTCGGTCCTAGCTAACATGCACATGGAATGTGATGACTGTGGTGTTTTCTGAGTTTTCCTTTCATCTAAACTTATTCATGTTTTCGTAAATATTTTCCAATATGCACAACAATCTGTTGTAGAATGTATGGTTATGAGTTCTGTACTTATTGGTGGGGAGACTACTGAGGGCATGAAACATGATGGGACTGCTTTTTCGCATTTTAGAGATCGTATGGTTGTTCAAATGTATTTTCAGGAAAAAAGACTTCATGATTACCACCATTCGAGATGGGATGTGCATCCATGTACACAAAATGTGTATAAGGCGTTAAAGGTGGAATTTTGGGAGAGTGACATGAAATGGTGGGTGGGAAAGTTCATCTTGGTGTGCATAACATGTCAGTAAGTGAATGTAGTTCATTAGAGACCTCTAGGTATTTTTCATTATTTACCTATCCTATTGTGGAAATGGGAGAATATGTCAATTTATTTTTTTATAGGTCTTCCATGAATAGTATTGAAGCACTATGTAATAATGGTGATTGCCGATTAACTTTCCAAGTAAGACCATTTCATCCCTATTTGTGAAACTCATACGGGGGATGATCAATCTAAATCCTATATCAATGAGGTGGTCAAAAGACACGGTGTACAATTTTCAATGGGTTCAAATATAGATTTGAGGTTCATGTCTTGTTTCTAGAAAGACATATAGCAAGACCATGGGACTCAGTTGACTATGAGCACAACATATCTTCCTTAGATAGATTGGCAATCTAAGAGGTCAATAAAAATATTGGAAGACTTGTTTTAGGCTTCTATAATTGATTTTTTTGGCTCATTGTTGGTGAATATACCCCTAGTGGACTTCTCATACACTAAAACCTATAAGTCCCCAATACGTATGGCTCTGTTTGAAGCATTTCCTCGATGTCCTTGTCATTCTCCACTATGTTGGGTGGAAGCAGGTGAAAAATTTTGATTTGGGAAAAGCGTTGTCTGTGAAATAATAGTGATGTTCTAATTTATTAGAAAGAGGATGGAGGTGGCACAATGTTGTCATAAATCTTATGCAGATCATCGTAGAAGACTGTTGTAGTTTGTTGTGGGTGATCATGTCTTCTTTAGGATATATCCTAGGCTTGGACATCATCGTTTCAGAATGAAGGGAATGTTATATCATAGATACATTGTACCTTTCTTGATATTTTAATGTGTTATAGAGAAGGAATATCAGTTGACATCACTACCATAGTTCCGTGCAGTGCATAATGTGTTCCATGTATCTCAGTTGAAAAAGTATCATCCTGATCCTAACTATGTTATCAGATGGGATCACCTTGACCTGGAGTCGGAAGCTTCCTTGATACATATCCCATTATAGATTTTGTATAGGTAAGAGACATCCTTGCTTTGAAAAAGCTACAGTCTCGTGCATTTTTAATAGAATCATGGTCAGATTAAGGAAGAGACTTGGGAACTTGAGAAGTAAATGAAGAAGTAGTGGCCAGAACACTATCAGGGTTGCGAATGTTGTTTAATTTCTTAGAATAGAATGACCAACTGTGGGGAGAAGTTATTACCCCTGGATTATTGTGTGTAACCCTTAAATGATTCATTTAATGGTTATAAGTTTTAATGGCGATGAATGGGAGAGCTTCGTGAACATTGGATGTATTTTGATGGAAAATAGAAGTCCCACATGTGGTGCTGGGTTTGTCTAACCGCACGGACAAACCGTGCATAATTGGTACTCTTGGGGAAATGGATCCAGAATATATGGATCATGGTTTAGGCGGGCTGTGAATGAAATTAATGTGAGGGTTTTCCAAGGAAGTAGCTAATGGTCAGTTAGAACATGCTTAGTCTAACCGTGCGAACATACTATGCTGATGGTTCTTGGGAGATCCTAAAAAAGTGGATCTCATATTGTTTTTCCACTATGATACATGTTTTTTCTCATAAGTAGCCAAAACTCTGGATTTTTCTTCTCTTAAGGCCAAATATGGTTCTCTCATCGATCTAGAGGATATCTTAAGGTTTTCCTTCGTAAATCGAGGCCGGATTCTTAAGGTTTGTGATCATTCATCGTCATTCTTGAATGGTTTCTTAGATCTACATAGATAAACATATTCTATTCACTCAATTTCATATATCTATGCCCATTAATGGTATATATAGTAGGTTTATTTCATTTATGTTTATATTTTGTCTTTATATTGATAGGAGAAGAGATCTAAAGCGGATTTTTGGAGAATCAACAAGATTTTATTTTCTATTCTTCATTCGTTGGTGTTTTCTTCCAAATCATTGATGTATGAGTACTCTTTCTCAAATCATATTAGTAGAAATGATTTTATTACCTTAAAATTTTATTTGTGGTATTGAATTTATTATTATTTAGTTTTTGAAAACTTGTTGTAAACCTTCATGAGTGATGGTAGTGAAATCTGGAAAATTGGGGATTTTGAATGAGTACTTTGGTTCTTGATATTGAGATGGGGATTTTAAAAAGGGAATTTTCATATATTATTGCATTATAAATGGAATTTTATGTTTTCAATATATGGGAATGTTGAATTGAAAAGATATTTTATTTGAAATTTTTTGTTCTTTGGATTCCAATAAATGTTCAGTTTTATTTATGTAATTTTGTATTGTAATGAAAATATTTTCCTAAATGGTGATGTGTGAGATCAGGATTAATGAACACTTAACATGTCACATGTACCATTGTAGTACAAGGGATGTGACCATAGATTTTGGGTGTGTTTCATTGGGACAGAAGGTAATTGGATGAGATACCACTCAGGAGTATGGAACTGTCAAATGAAGCATCCATGTGTGGGTTTGCTGTGAACTATGGAATGGGTATTCCAAATGATAATAAGAATTTTTATTAAAGATTTGAATTAGTTATTTTTTATATAATATTAAATTTATGTAAATGGGTTTCTTTTGGTTTTTTTCACATGGTTTCCAATGGTATTTGGAACTTGTTTATATTTGGTTATAAACTGTTTTGGTAAATTTATTTATGTAAACTATTTTATATAATGTGGATAACTTCTCTATCCTAGTGGAGTGAGTAGGGAAGTCATTGGGGAAAACATAGTATGTTTTATAATCACCCCTACTTTGTAACTTTGGTTCCTTTTCTGATTCTATCTTCCTGTACAGGTGAAAAGGTAACATTTCCCATGTTTTTAGCACTGCCTTAGGGTACTTGGGTTGTTCGGTGATTGTGGAGATTTGAGGTTATGGAGAATGGATACTTGTGGTCTTTTGAGAGTATCGATTTTATTATCTTATGTTTTCTTTGATACTGGTCTCATCTTCCACTTTCGTACACTTTGATATGGTTTAAGGATACATGATGTTCCTTAGTTGTCTTTATTTTGTTCATGAATCAATTAGTAAATGGTTTGTTGGTTTTCGTAGTTTATTTCAAAATCGGAAAATACTCACCCAGTTGTATTATAAACCCTTCAACATTTATTTCCAGCCTTTATTTCCTTGGGGATGTCTCTTAAGGCTAATTAATGACATGTATTTCGCTCAATCCAATGAGAATGAGTAGGTCATTATAGATATGGTGGTCATGTTATATCCTATTACTCTAATTATCTTATCCCACATGTGAATAATTAAATGACCCATTACCATAAGCTTTTAACTATGATTCACAAAATTAAGAGTTAGCGACATTACCTTTAATGAGAACGTGTTACCTTGAATTATAAACATAAGATATTGATATATATCTTTTCTAAAAAATACTTGACTCTATCATAGACACATCTAGATGAATACATGATGTCTCTCAATTATGAAATCGCTAATACAATTGGGAAAGGTGAAGTCATTGTAGATGAATTAAATATTAATCTTCTGACACAAGTAGTGGATGTATCTATGTAAAAGTATAACTTGTTTGATCATTTTTCAATGTTTCATATTTGTGTTGGGAAAATATTGGTTGATTTTTCCTTGTCCTTTGTTCAGTTATAAGAAACTATTATTGAGTTGATTATTTAGGAATAATAGATTTATGATGAGTTCCATTTCATTAGAAAATTTATTAATGGTGGGGAGACTATTCCTGACTTGTAGTTCTCCAAAGTGGTCATTTTATGCTCTCAAAATTGTTTTTTGTTTCGATAGAGGTTGAGAAAAATCTAATGGTGGATTTACATAGTTCTTGGAGGGTATTACTCCCAAGAAACATGAATATGTTCTAGAAAATGTATGGAAAATTCTCATGCTTAGGTATGAGATGGGGAATTGTTTATTTTATATCTCATTATTATATTTTCCAATAGTTCATGATGAGATCCAGAGAGAATTGGGTTTTCTTTAGCCACTTCTGGTTCCAACATGGATGTGTGATGATATCTCTTTTGTCTTATTGGTGGGGTTTCCATGTATTAAATGAATGAAGAGTGAGATATGGTTAGTGATCAATAGGATGATGAAAATGGATCACTTTACACCCATTCAAGACACAACAAATACAGAGGAGTTATGAAATCCTTATGTGAAAGAGATAGTTTGATTTTATAGAGTTCAATCAACTATATTCTTTGATAGAGATCCTATGTTCAATTCTCACTGTTTGAGAGGCCTTCAAGAGGAACTAACATCTTAGTTTCTTTTGAGAAATCCATACAATCAATAGTCATATGTCTCGATAGAAATAGATATAATAATTCATGAGCATATGCTTCACACTTGTGTTTTCGACTTTGGTAGAGACGGTAATGACTACTTCGGGATTATTGAGATTTCATATAAACAGCATTTATAGTCCATGACCAGGATTGATCCTTTTTTGGCCTTGTTTTGTCAACCTAGAAGATCATTAATGTATTGGTTGATGATTGGTGAAGGTTCATTGGTTGGACCATACTTGGTTAAAAAGATGACAAAAAATATTCACATGAATATTTAGATATTGTTGACAGTATATATATAGTATAAATATTATGTTGATCATCATCACACACCGTTGGAGTTATCAGTTGGTGACCAGGTGTTCTTGAATGTTTCACAATGTTTGGGTCATCAGTATCTTTGGATGCTTGGGAATATTGTTTTTTATTTTTTGAGATCATTTTAATTATTTTAATAGGAGGATAATTTTAATTATCTATTATAATATATACTATAGTTTTCATCGATACATTATGAGTTCCATGTGTCTCAACTATAAAATTTTCTATCGGATCTGTCTCTTCTTCTAAGGTAAAGTGATCGTGAAGTTCAAGATTATTTATCTATGACATAATGTCCATATAGGATAGTTTATTCTAAAATTAAGATACTACATGGGGGGATTATTTCATTCATTAATGTGATATGGAATCATGCTTATAATTCACAAGAGACATGGGAGAGTGAAGCACTTATGAGATAGTAGTGGCCTCCTCATTTTGGCATGGAATCTTCTTCATAGGAATTATTGGGAGAACATTATATGGTGTATTAAATGGCCCGACCTCTCTAGTCGCTTACTTTGTGAATATGTGGTGTTTTAGGTGTTCCGAGAGATCAAGGTGACTTATCCCCAACACTTTACCAAATTTCCAATTCTGTGAACAGTTCCATCGATGAACAATTCTATCGGTAACCTATAACAGTTGGTGAGTAGTATTCTATCGATGAGGTTCATGGAATAGTATTCTATCAGTGAGGTTTAGTGAAGAGTGTTCTATCGGTGAGGTTTACAGAACAGTGTTTCAAGAACGGTGAGTTCTATCGGTAACCTCTAACGGTAGGCGTACATTGTTTCCAGAATGGTGAGGTCTATCGGTGACCTCTATTAATAACCTATAATGGTATGTGTACTGTAACGGTAGGTGTACAGTAATGGTAGGTGTATAGTATTTCGAGATTGGTGAGGTCTATCGATAACCACTATCGGTAACCTCTAACTGTAGGTTTATAGTAACGGTAGATGTACAATGTTTCTAGCTTTCTATAGTTTCTCCCCTTTGATGTTTCCTTTAACGTAAAATACATTTAAAGACTTATTTTAAGGACTCTTAAGTCCAATTCAAGGTCCATAAATCCTATATTAATTATTCCTATGGCTCGGGACATTTTTACATCATCAAACTGCGTGGGTTAATGCGATCCACTTTAAATGGGGAATTAAGCATATCATAAACCGTCTACCCATTTAATCCTAAAAAGGGACAAGATATCTTCTTCCCTTATTCTTCTTATTTGTTCTTGACTATGAGATGCTTGAACCTTTCAATCCCTCCCGTAGGATTTTCACAATGAAACTTTAATCCATTGATTGGTTCCACTCTGTTTTGATGAAAACAAGCTGTATCGATCAACCTTAGATATAAGTTATGTTTTATCATCATTCCTTTTGGGATAATCTACACATGTTTCTCCTTTCCATATTATATCATGTAATCTACATGCTTCAAATGGGGTTTTCTTGGGGTTTGGTTAGTTTGGTGGTAATGTGGCATCATCAGGTGGATATAGTTGTTGTGAGAGGAGGATCGTGACCAGTTGTGTGGATAAAGAATGTGAGGAACTGTTTGAGGTAGGGGATTTGTTGCTTCTATTTTCATTTAAGTGAAACTGTATTGTTATCATGTTTTATCCCACTGGACAACATTGGAATTGATATAATAAATATTTTAACCAGATAAATAAATTGATATCAGTCGTATGATATTTCCCCTTTTTTTCTTGATAGTGTAATATCCATTCTTCCTTCCTTTAGCTATTCATTCTTGATGAAAATTTGTAATGAACGTAAACCATAATTAATTGATAATTTTTGGCTATGGATGAAGAGGCATGAAAATGAATCTAGGTTTTCTTCTTTTAATTTTATGTTAATAAAATTGGTATAGTAAGAATGTTTAATTATTTGTGATAGTTTACTGATTGGGTTTCCTGAATTTTGGAGCATAAGAATAATAAATCTGTAAATTTAATATGGATTAAAGAACTGTTTGTTTGATAATTCCTTGAAGGGTTCTGAGTTACCCTCTCGATTGTTAAAAGGCCAATATCCCAAGTGATGTGATGTTTTTTTCCTATTTCTTGTGATGTAATGTGAGCCTGGATGGATATTCTGATATGTGGGGGAATGGAGACATTCAGTTGTCGCATCATATGACACCTAGAGTGGCGAGATGCATCTATCTATGAATGTGGGTGTCGAGGAGGACACCAGGGATGATGGAATAGGGTGGATGTGATTGTTGGAAGCTTTCTGATTTTTTGATTGGATGTTTATCTACATTACTTTTCCCCACTGCTCAAGGAAGCTGGTCACACATACCCTTCTACCGAAAGAGGCGAAGACACATGGGGCACACCATGTTCTTTCCATGTTTAGCTTCTCAAGGAATGATGGGTATATGCTCATTCTATAAGCGGAAAACACTCAACGTGGAGTGCATATACTCATCGTGTTTATCCCCTTGGGTTTAGTAGCGTAGAATGTTTTTCTAGAGCATCTGGGAATGTGGGAAAGAAATTCTATAATGAATAATTGAATAAATTTTGTTAACCCATGGGGTTGGTGTCTAATGGAACATAATGATGAGGTTGTAATATAGAAGGAACGATTGACTTTAGGTGTGATTCTAAGGAAATATAATGTGTAATTGTTATAGTTATTTAATTATTAAATAATTAATTAACCTAAAGTGGAATTAATAAAAAAAAGGGAATGAAAAAATCTAATAAAGATATTTAAATGGTTGTGTACTTATAGTATACCTAGTCATAGAAGTAGCATCCCGGATTCTGAGAGATGTTAGCTACAGTTGTGTCTAAGACAATGTTATGCTAATAATGCGGTCGTGATATATATTATATTTTGTACTTTTGGTGTTTTTATAAGCTAATCCACCCTTTCATTAAGGGAAACTGACACCCCCGGGCTTCTGAGCCATGGGGGGGATTTTTCCCTAACAATTTGGTGGGAGGATGCATGAATGACTACCCCCATGGGCCCTTCACTCTTCTCTTAGTAGTTACTTGTGTTGGAAGGCACATTGGTTAGTTTTCCCCATATATGTGTGTATAGGGAAGTAATGGATTGTGGTTATTCACACACACGCATATTCTAGATATAGTATCTTATGGACATCTATAGGTGTAACGTGTATAGGTTGTGATGGTTTGAGGATCCATACGTGGTGTATGGGCTGTAATGGCTTGAGGTATAATACCCGATGTATGATACACATTATGCGAGCTGTGGTGGCTCCCTGATACTACCTAGTTACTTTTAATACGTGGATATGGTTGTTTTTTTGCTTGATGTTCATATTATGGTGCTTCAACCAGGTGTCTGTGGGCAAGACTTTTTTCGGAGAGATGCTGAGGTCGTGCGACGTTGGGAAAAAGCGGAAAACCGATAGGGAAGTAATAGCAGGTTACCCTTGATATTCTATATTATATGATATATTCTAGAATGTGTTACTTGGTTAGAGTAGCAATGGTGAGGGTGTGGAAATAGTATACTTGTATCGATGACGAGTTAGCTTCACTTGTTGTTCACAGTTCTTTAACATTATTTCTATATTTTTCATGAGAGGTGTCAAGTAGGATACTACTGAGTATACTGTTATACTCACCCTATGTATATACAAATTGTTTGTTTTTTTCATGTCACATGGAGATGGATAGAGATCAAGATTTTTTCTACTGGTTTGGGGTTGCAGGAGATGTTTGGGCTGGTGGTTGCTGCTATTTTTAGTTTCTTTTGGGTACTTGCTTTTTTTCCCCTCCAGTTGTAGTAATTTTTCATGACATTTCATATGTGCACATGGGTCTTTTTATATCCCAATTCTGAGTTGGATTTGGTTGCATTCTATCTTATCTCTCTTTTTTTCATGTGTTCTCTTATAGGTTAATGCCTCACATTTGTGTGTTTACTATGCACTTGGTGCAAGTCGCCAACCAGGGGCCTACTGGAGGTGGGACTCGTGGTTCATTATCTCCCTTCTCACATTGCTGACCCAGGAGGGGTACACCTTGTGAGGAGTGGGGTATGATAGAGTGGTATCAAATGTCTGGTGGAGGGATAGGATAATGTTTGGAGTTACGCATAGGTGAGGCAGCATGGGATGGTAGGGAAATAGTTCCATTCATGTTTATCATGTGAGGGAAACACTGGAGACCAGCTGAGACATAGGTGTTTAAGTGCCCCTATGATCTGATGTACAGACTTATATGTTTAAAATGGATACTAACCAAGGTGGTACTAGTTGCAGGGTAGAGAGCTAGGAAAGGATCATGCATCATTCTTCTTTTTCTTGTGTTTGAATGGGTAGACCATGGGATAGGTTAACCTAAAATGAATAAGAGGAAATTATTAATTAATTAATGTTGAGTATTACAAATTCCATTTTTAGGAGCCCTAAATTTTTGTTCTTTACAGGTATTCCTCCAGGTCAACGTCCTCGTCGGGTTTTCGTAGAGAATCACTATCAGGATCTTCCAGAAGATCGCTGAAGGATAGAGGTTGACGATGACGACAATAGGAGGAAGACACTTCGAGAGTTTTAGTGCCAGAGTCTACATAAGTACCAGGGCTCTGTTTCAGAAGTAGTCACAGAAGACTTCTTTGAAGAGGTCATGATCGGCTTCAGTTCGATTCATGCTCGAATGGAGCACTCGGTGTCCTTGGTTGTGAAGATTTTGCGTGGAATAGCGAGGTAGTGGTGGTTATTGTTCTTAGAGGATCTCGAGGAGTTAGCGATCTCATGGGAGGAGTTCCAAGAATTGTTTTGAGTTGTGTTTATTTCTTGGACTGAGAAGGCGTCCAGTTTCCATTTGCTTCTTCCCCTTCGACACGGGAGTTCAATTGTTCGAGAGTTTGGAATTAGTTTTATAAACCTTTTATGATATGCTTCGGACATGTTTCCTGATGAGGAGGCAAGGGATAGACATTTCCAGGAGGCTTTGCATCCAGATATACTACGCCAGGTCACACCGTTTATGTAGAAAACACATCTTTAGGTACTGGAAAGGGTAGATGTTTTCATGAGGACATTGGCCAGGACAGGATCATCACGAGAGAGGAATCGACATGATTCATCATGAAGCAAAGCTATGGTCTGAGGTTCTCAGTGTTTAGGGTAGAATAGTTTTTTTCAGCCGAGGTAGGTCCTAGCCCTTCACATATCATTTTTTTAGAGGCTGAACCTCTCAGGCCTATGCCACGAGATCATGCGCTTCTTTTTTCTTGTGGTGGTCAAGGTCATCAGCAGCATGACTTCCCGGAATTTCAAACCGGTTATCATGCACTAGGTTCTACACTCCAGGATCCTCCGTTGATGCAGTTCCAACCGAGGCAGCAGCAGCCAGTTGCACCAGCTTTAGATCAACAGGGGGTAGATGGGGCAGGTAGAGGACAACCCAATGATGCTCCTAGTCATCAGAGAGCAGAGCACGGTCATGGTGGTGGTCGTCATCAGGGTCAGAGAGGTTGTGGAGGAGGTTGTGGTCAACATCATGCTCTAGCATTTCCAGCTCCAGGTTATCCAGTCGTCGTTCGAGGTACCCTTACCTTGTTTTATACCTTTGTGCATGCCTTGTTTGATTTAGGAGTGACACACTCATTCATATCACCCACCCTTGTCCATGCTTTGGGACTTGTGGTTGAGAGGCATCCAGTGCCCTTGGCATTGAATACGCCAGTTGGAGGTGGAGCTGACTTGTATGAAGTATGTAGAGACTATGAGCTAGTGTTGGGGAAACACCTCTCTTGGGGAAATTTCCTATGTCCACGGATACAAACATATGATGTCATCCTCAGAATGCATTGGTTGTATTCAATACAGGATATCTTGGATTGCTTCAGGAAGATGGTTGTCTAAAATGGTGCAGATGGAGTGCCAGTGGTGCTTTTTGGTGAGAGAGATCGTCTGATGGGTCATAGGAACGTTCCATCCTTATCATCAATGATGACTGAGATAATGCTGAGTTCATCAAAGGATTAGAAGTTGTCATTTCCTAGAGTCGTAGTGAAGTACCCTGATGTCTTTCAAGAAGATGTTGTAGCATTACCCCATTGATGAATGATCGAATATGGGATCGAGCTACATCCAAGAGTGTCTCTTATCTCTATATCTCCATATAGGATGGTCCCTTCTATGTAATGAGAGCTAAGTGTACATCTTGATGGTCTATTACAGTGTGGTTTTGTTTGGCCAAGTGTGTCACTCTGGGGTGCACTAGTTTTGTTCGTATAGAAGGCCGACGATAGTTTGCGTTGTGTGTCGATTATCTTCGGTTAAAAAAAGTGAAAATAAAGAATCGTTATCCTCCTCCACATATTTATGATTTATTCGATCAACTGAATGGTGAATGTTGGTTCTCAAAGATTGTCTTGCGGTCAGGATATCATAAGATGCGTGTGAAGGATAAGGATATCCCGAAGACTGCTTTCCGTTGTCGCCATAAGCATTTTGAGTTCGTGTTAATGCCATTTGGCATGACGAATTCTCCAACTGTATTTATGGGATTGATGTATCCTATGTCCCATGAGTTCATGGACATGTTCTTGGTAGTTTTCATAGGTGACATCCTTGTGTACTCCACATCTAAGGAGGAGCAAGTAGAGCATCTACTAGCCGTTTTGGGGGTTCTTCGTCAGCATCAGCTATTTTGGAAGTTGTCGAAGTGTGAGTTTTCGGTTCAAGAAGGCCATTTCATGGGGAATGTTGTGTCCCAACAGGGATTATATGTGTATCCATCGAAGGTAGAAGTAGTTGTGTCTTGGGCAGACCCAAAGACAGTGTTAGAGGTGTGAAGTATCCCTGGTCTTACTGGCTACTACAAGAGGATCGTAGCCAATTTCTCACGAGTTGCAACTCTGATGACATCTTTGACCAGGAAGGATCAAGCATTTATATGGACTGATCAGTGTCAGGAGGCTTTCGATTATCTAAAGGAGAAGTTAGTAAGAGTCCTAGTCCTTTGTCTTATAGCTAAGGGAGTTCTGTATGATGTTTTCTCTGATGCATCACATCTGGGGTTAGGCTGTTTTATCATGCAGTAGAGGTCAGTTGTATCTTATGGGTCTCGGTAGTTGCATCCCCATGAATGAAACTATGCCACCCATGACCTTGAGTTGGCAGCCGTGGTGTTTTCTCTGATGATGTGGAGACATTACCTCATTGGTGAGTGATTTCTTATTTTCACCGATCATAAGAGTTTGAGGTATATTTTCTCACAGTGTGACATGAACTTACGACAATATCGGTGGATGGCGTTATTAAAGGAATAAGAATTCAAAATATCTTATACACCTGGAAAAGGGAAGGTTGTAGCTAATGCACTGAGCCAAACATCACGTAGTGATGTTGTGCATGAATCCAGTGATTCCTTTATAGTAATGGAATAACTGCCAGCATTACATCTTGATTTCGCAGAAGTTGGGGGTAATGGTTGTCTTTTTTAGTTGACTGTATAGTCATAATAGATGCAGAAGTTTAAAGTGTCCCAGTTAGAAGTTCTACAGGTGGAGGTCTAACGAGACCGAGTAGTTTGTGGTGTGGCCCCTCTTGGTTGGTTGGAGGATTAACAACATTGAGTGTTGTATCATGGAAGGATTTTTGTTACCTTGAAGATGCGTGAGATGGTTCTCAGAGAGTTCCATAGTTCAACTTTAGAGGTACATCTTGGTGTGAAAAAATATGTACTAATCCTTGAGGAGTCAGTTTTGGTGTCTTTGGATGAAGCGTGCAGTTTCGGAGTTTGTGTCTTGATGTTTATTTTGCCAGAATGTGAAGGTCGAACACACTATTACTGATGGTATTATCTAGCCATTAGAGATTCCTCAGTGGAAGTGGGAGGACATCTCAATGGACTCTTTTACTAGTTTACCTTGATCTCTTAGAGGAGACGATTCTATTTGGGTGGTAGTATATCGTTTAAAAAAATCATCCCTCTTCATAGAGAACAAGGAGTCGAGCCAGTGGATGTTTGGTAGAGGTTGTATCTAGAGGAGGTGGTGAGACTTCATGGAGTACCTAGGGCGATCATTTCAGATCGAGATCATCGTTTTACCTCCAGGGTGTGGAGAGGCCTCTAACATGATTTCAGTTCTCATCTATGCCTTAGCACTAATTTTCATCCTCAAACGGATGGTAAGATAGAGCGAACCATCCAGACTATTAAAGACATGTTCACTCTTGTGTTCTTAATTTTGGACATTCATGGATGAGGAACTTACCCTTGGTGGTGTTTTCTTGAAATAATAGTTTTCACTCCTCCATTGTTATAGATCCGTTGGAAGCCTTGTATGGTCGGACATGTCGTTCTCCATTTTTCTGGGCCAGGGTCGGAGAGTCCGCAATTCTCGTACCGGAACTTGTACAGAATACAAAAAAGGCAGTCTAGGTGATTCATGAGAGGATGAAGACAATGAAATATCCTCATAAATAATATGTTAATCAAATAAGAAGACCCTTAGAGTTTAATTTTGGGGATCATGTGTTTCTGAAGGGGACTCCCCGTAGTGGGCAGTGAAGGTTTTGTTGTGGAAGTTAGATTTCTCCCCATTTGGTTGGGTCATTCGAGGTGTTAGCTCATGTGGCATATCGAGTAGCACTTCTCCCATAGATGAATCTGATACATGATGTTTTACATGTATCACATCTCCATTGTTATCTTCATGATGACTCTCACATCATCGATTGGGGGGAGATCAATGTTGATGATGATTCAGCATTCATGGAGCGACCTATGTAGATCCATGACTGCAAGAAGAAGGTGTTGTAAAGGATTTTTGTCCCTTTAGTTCGTGTGTTGTGGTGACAGGGTGGCATGGAGGAGAGTACCTGAGAATGTGAGACACAGATTCGTGCTAAGTAGTAAGAGTTGTTTGATGTTTAACTCTTTTCATGTAATGATGTTCCCTTAGTGGTTGGACCTTTAATTTTTTATTTATTATTATTTTTTGTTGCTTTTGTGGATTCATCTCTTTTGAGAGGTATCTCCATGGGTGTTTGTTCAGACCCTGTTTCTTTTTATTCTCTCTTTAGGTGTTTTTTGAATTCTCTAGGATGAGAATGTTTTGAGAGGTATCTTATGTAATGGTCGGGACCACTCTGGTACATTACTTTGTGAAAATTTGGTGTTTGAGGTGTTTCGAGAGGTCAAGGTAACTTATCCCCAACACTTTTCCGAATTTTCAATTCTGTGAACAGTTCAATTGGTAACCTATAGTGGTAGGTGAACAATATTCTATCGGTGAGTTTCAGTGAGCAGTGTTCTATCGGTGCGGTTCAGTGAAGAGTGTTTCCTGAATGGTGAGTTCTATCAGTAACCTCTATCGGTAACCTCTAATGGTAGGTGTATAGTAACGGGAGGTGTAATGTTTTTCTAGAATGGAGAGGACTATCGTTAACCTCTATCGGTAACCTCTAACGGTAGTTGTACAATAAAGGTAGGTGTATAGTAATAGTAGGTGTATAGTGTGTCCAGAATGGTGAGGTTTATGGGTAACCTCAAATAGTAGGTGTATAGTAATGGAAGGTGTACAGTGTTTCCAGAATGTTGAGGTCTATCAGTAACCTCTATCGGTATCCAGTAATGGTAGGTGTATAGTAACGGTAGGTGTACAGTAACAGTAGGTGTACATTTTTTTCCAGTTTTCTACTATATCACCCCATTGACGTATCCTTTGAAGTAAAATACATTTAATTCCTTATTTTAATGAATCATAAGGCTGATTCCAAGGACATAAATCTTATATTACTTTTTCCAATGGCTCATTATTTTTTAATTGGTCAAACTGTGTGGGTTAATGCGATCAACTTTTAAAGAGAAATTAAGCGTATCATAAACCGTCACCCCATTAAATCTTCAAGAGGGACAAGATATATTCCTCCCTTGTTCTTCCTCTTTGTTCTCAGCAATGAGATGAAATAACCTTTCAATCCTTCCCGTAGAAGTTTCAAAATAAAACATTACTCCTCGGATTGGTTCCTCTCTGTTTTGATTCAACCATGTTGTATCAATCAATCTTCAATATAAGGTATTTTTTATCATCGTTCCATTAGGGATCATCTTATCCTTTTTCTCCTTTCCATATTATAGCATGTAATCTCCATGATTCTAATGTGGTTTTTCTTGGGGTTTGGTTTGTTTGATCATTCCGTGGAATCCTCAGGTAGATTTAGTTTTCGCGAGAATAGGATCGTGACCCGTTGTGTGGATAAAGAATGTGAGGAACTGTTTGATATATGGGATTTGTTTCTTATCATTTCATTTACGTGAAACTATATGGTTATCATGTTTTATCCCACTGGAAAACAATGGAATTGATATAATAAATATTTTAATAGGAACAAAAAATTGATATCGGTAGTATACTGTTGCACATTATTTTCAAGATTGTCTGATATCCATGATTTCTTCGTTTAGCTGTTCGTTCTTGATGAAAATTTGTAAAGAACATAAATTGGAATTAATTAATAACTGTTGTCTATAGATGAAGAGGCCTATAAATAAATCTAATTCTTCTTGTTTTAATTATATTTAAATCAAATTGGAGTAGTAATCATGTTTAATTATTCGTGATAGCTTACAGATAAGGTTTCCTAACTTTTGGAACCTATGAATAATAAATCTGTAAATTCGAGATTTATTAAATAACTAATTTTTTGATAATTCCTTGAAGGGTTCTGTGTTACCCTCATGATTTTTAAAAGGCAAATAGCTCAATTGATGTGATGTTTGTTTTCCTACTGCCTGTGATGTGATGTGAGCCTGGATGGCTGTTGTGATATGTGGGAGCATAGAGACTTTTGGTTGTGGTAGAAGATGATGCCTTGAGTGGTGAGATGCATCAGTTTATGAATGTGGGTGTTGGGGAGGACAACATAGATTATGGAATGGGATGGATGAGATTGTTGGATTCTTACTGATTTTTTTTGATTGGTTGTTTATCTGATTTACTTTTAACCACTGCTCATGGTAGATGGTCTCACTTACCCTTCTTCGGAAAGAGGTGAAGACATGCGGGGTATGCCACATGCTTTTCGTGTTTACATTCTCAAGGAAGGATGGGTATATTCTCTTTCTATATTCCGCAAAGACTCGATGGGTAGTATATCTATTCACCGTATTGATCCCCCTTGTTTTTAGTAGCATAGAATATTTTTCTTGAATGCCTGGGAATGTGGGAAATTAATTCTGTAACGAATAATTGAATAAATGGGGTTAACCCATGGGGTTGGCGTCTGCAGGAACATAATGACGAGGTTGTAATTTTGAAGGAACGGTTGAAAATTTGTGTGTTTCTAATGAAATTTAATGTGGAATAGTTCATGGTTAATTAATGATTAAAGAATTAATTAACGTAAAGCTGAACTGATAAAAAAGCGAATGAAGTAATCTAATAAATCTCTTTAAATGGTTGTGTGCTTATAGGATACCAAATCTTAGATGTAGAATCCTGGATTCTGAGAGACGTTACCTGCATTTGTGTATAATAATATGTTATTCCCATAGTGTGGTTGTGAGATATAGTATATTTTGTACTTTTTGTGTTCGTATATGCTACTCCACCCTGTCAGTAAGGGAAACTGACACCCCAGGGATTATGAGCCCTGTGGGGTGTTTTCCCCAACATTCTTGTGGGAGGATGGATGGCTGACGAGCCCCTTTGGCCCCAATCTCTTATCGTGGTTGTTACTAGTGTTTCCAGGCACATTGGTTAGTTTTTCCCATATATGTGTGTAGAGGGCTGTAATTGCTTGTTGTTATTCACTCACATTTATTCTAGATATAGTATCCTATGCACTACTATATGTGTAACCTGTATAGGTTGTGGTGGCTTCAGGATCCTTACTCAGTATATTGGCTATAATGGCTAGAGGTATAATGCTTGATGTATGATACACATTATATGAGATGTGGTGGCTCCCAGAAACTACCTGGTTACTTTTCTAATGTGGACGTGGTGGTTTTGATGCACGAGGTTCATATTGTGGTGCTTCGCCGAGGTGTCTGTGGGAAAGCATTTTTTGGGGGAGAAGCTCAGGATGTGCGACGTTGTGGCAATGGAGAAAAACAGTGGAGAAGTAGGAGTGGGGTACCCTTGATATTCTTTTTCATATAATATATTCTTGTATGCAATACTTGGTGAGAGTATCCATGGTGAGGCTTGGAACATAGTATACCTATTTAAGTGATGAGTTATTTTTACTTTTCGTGCATTGTGATTTAGCATTCTTTCTTTACTTTTTTCATGAGAGGCTTCGGGGAGGATCCTACAAAGTATACTGTTATACTCACCATATTTATATACAAACTATTTTTTAGTTCACTTAGAGTAGGTTGGTGATCAAGGTGGTTTCAACTAGCTTGGGTTTGTAGGAGCTATTCGGGCTAGTGGTTGATGATGTTTGTAGTTTCTTTTGGGTACTTGTAGTTTTTTCCCTCCAGTTCTAGTACTTTATCATGGAATTTCATATGTGCACTTGGTTTTTCTTTTATATCCCAGTTCTGAGTTTGAGTTAGTTGGTGTCTATATTATCTCACACTTCCGCAAGTGTTCTCATAGAGGGTAACACCTCCCATTTGTGTGTTTACTATATCGTCGGAGCTAGTCGCCAACCCGGGGCCTATTGGAGGCGGGACTCTAGGGTCATTATCTCCCTTCTCACATTATCGAACCGGGAGGGGTACACTTTGTGGGGAGGGGGTTGTGACAGTGGATGTCTTGTAACATCCTATTAAATTTTTTTGGGAATTCATTAAAACCACATTTTTTCATTGTTTTTTGGGTTTCATGTAAGGGTGAAAATTGCGAAATTTTATTAATTTTATAAATTTCAAGGCTAGAGCGTGGTTCACATATGGTTTTCAGAAACTGTGTACCCTCTCGGGGAATATTGTGAAATCCTAGAAAAAGGGGTATTCATGCTTTTATAATGGTTTAAAAATTAGTGAATCCATAATGGGAAACCATGAATCCAATTTAAAATAGGTTCCTGGCCATGGGGCACAGTTTAGTCTAACTATGTGGCTCAACCCATGAAACCATGAATGAATGTAAATCAATCTGAAAATATAATTTTAAATTCCTAAGACCACCCATTTTTGTCCTCAATAACTAAGAAGTACTCAATATGGTTTCTCATCCTTTTGATCATCCAAGATGGTATTTTAAATCCTTTAAACCCTCATGATAGAGGATAAAATCATGGTGTAAACTGTTTATTCTCCCCACAATTGGTTCCCTATTCCATTAGTCTTTATCAGGATCTCTCCCCTTTATCCCAAGGGTTTTATAGATCTCCTTGTGTTTTTGGAGGATCTAACAGGCACTATTTTTTATTTTAAACCAATTATTATTTCTTAGAAACTGTTCATGAAATTATTCATTGGAAAATATCATTTACGGTTCAGTGTGTTGAGGTCATTAGATCCAGATGTAGGTTGTTCTGTCATCATTCCTATTTTATATTAATGCTAAATCTTGATATTTACATTAAAATTTTTTACTTAAATAATATTTATTGAAATATATTTCAATTGAATTATTAAAAACCATATTTCCATTTATTTTGGGATTTGGTTGAAATTAGAATGGATTTGAGGAAACCCCCCAATATTAATTAAATGAGGATGGTTTTTGAAATTGGATGTATTTTTTTTACGAAAAACTGAGTCCTTTACAAGAAAAGATAGATCCCATTATTAAAAATATAGAAAACATACACATGTATAAAGGTGGAAAATTTGTAAAGATCATTCCTGAATAGAGGAAGGAGATCACCTAGCACCTGATTAGGCAAAAAATAATCATTTCCATTGAAACCTTGGTTAGCAAGACCATTTTACAGAAAATTTTCCTCTTTATAATGATGATTGATGATATGTTCCCTATTGTAGAAAAATTCTTGGAATATTGTCTACCGATTATTGAGTCTCTATGAAAGATGCAAAGAACTTGTTCAGATGGCATGAACAACTATTGTAGAGTCACACTCAATCCAAAGCTAGTTCCAACCCCATTATTCTTCCTTTTCAACCACCATAACAATATCAATAATTTTTAAATCAGGGGAAGAGGAAATATCACCAGAACCATTAAATATAACCAATAATATTACATTGTTAATTCCTAATGATAGCACCAAAACCAGAAGGACCTAAATTATCCTTAATGATCCATTAGAGTTGATCATAATACATCCATGAAAAGGATACTTCCATACAATATCTATTGTCCCATGGAAAGGAAGAAGATTCCCATTAAGGAAAATATGAGTAAGAACATATAAATTACATATCATGTAATGACAAAACATTCCTCTTAGAAATTTTCTCTCAAACACAACAGCAAGCTGATGTTACAAAGTATCACTGAATTGAAAAATCTACAATTCAGGCTAAGACTTTTTCCATGCAGTCCATATTATATGAATAAGATCATTTGAAATAACCATAAATAGATTCCAAACCTACAATGAGTAATTCAGAGCAAACCGGATTTTTATGAAAATCACAAATTGAGTTAGCATGTGGTAAAAACACTTCAAAAATGTCAGAGATTTCATTCCACATAGTTTATGTGGCTGTATAACAATGAAAGAGATGATCAACAACCTCCTTTTTATGATGTCACAATTAGAAAATTTATTTGAGGAAATTAATTTCAAATTGTATTTTAAAAAATGGATTAAATATTTTTTTATAGAAACGCACGGGTTTTTCATGAAAAAATGAATTTTTTGAATTAAAACCCATGTTGTGGGTTTTAAATGGAATTTTTTCATAATTGAAATGGTTAACATGATGCATTTAATTTCTATTTTAAATTGGATTTCCCATAATTGATTTTTACTAGATAACATGAAATCCTTAGGAATATAGTTAGTTAACGGACAACCCTTTAGGATTTACATTGTTCCAAAATAATAATGCATCATGTCACATCCTCGGTAGGATGGTGTTGAACTAGAATTTGGCCATACCAATAAAAAATTTGTATAAACATATCATCATGAAACTATGAGTGTGTGTAGTCCCATATCCAGAAACTATCATACCTTGTTAGTCATATGACATTGTTTCTAACATGTTTTTATTTGAAATGAATATATGACATATTTGTAAACTAGTTTACATTCCTTGGGAATTTATATAAACTATTTAATATAAATATTCTATTTATTCCATTGTTTTAGAAATATTTCAATGATATAAAATTCTAATAATTTAATTGAAATAATTTCTATCATTGTAAATGGAAAGCATAAATTTTATTAATTATACATAAAAATTTCCATAAATTTCTATTTTAAATAAAATCTATGTTTAGTTAATAAAATGATGTAATCTATTATGCAATACCATATGAGTCCCTATTAAAATTTTATCTCACACAATACATATTCATTTGGGTTATTGTAGATTATATACTCCTTGGTTAGAGTAGGGGAAAATCACAAATTGGAGGTGGTTGTAACTATTGATCTGCAGACAAAGAGAGTTGCAACTTTTTGGACATAGGTAGTTTTTTATTTTTTTTCTGGAAATTTTCTATAGTACATAGGGTTTTAATATAAGTTTAAATTCTTGTATACTTCTCCCTTTGTAGTTTCGTTTTTATGAATACTGAATTTCTTGTCTATTCTTACATATTTCTTATGGAAACAATCATTCCCCCTTTCATTTTTTGTGACGAAAGGTACATTCCCCATCCCATGGGGATATGTAATTCTATTTCAGGAAATTAAAGAGTTTGATTATATATTAGATTTCATGAGTACCCGGTATTATTATTGATAAATAATTTTTAAATAATAACACAAGTATTTATAAAAAACATTTCATCTTTGAATTGTAAGTTATACTTTTATTTTCCTTTGTTCACTCACATGATATTTACCTTTCATGTATAATTCCAGCAATTTATAGTAGGTTTATCTCTGGTAAACAAATCCATGCTATTATTACTTTTTAGAGTAATTATCCTCTCACCTTCTCTTATATATTTAAAACCTCCATGTAATTTCACAATTTTAATAATCTCTTGATAGATGTGTATTATCTATCAACATTTTTCTTCTCTCTTATTTCATGTTCACTAATCTATTTTTGGTTGTTCATGCTTCCATGAAATGTCTTCATCAATAAAATAACTTTTTCCTTTAACAGTCAAAAAATTTATAAATCTATTAATTCCATAACTGTTTTATGCATAAATACATATTTTGAAAAGATTTTTATTTGAAATATTTTATTTGACCTTTGATATTATGTTAAAATTAAAATTTATTCCCCAATGTTTTTAATTCTTCTCAAATGATTACATACCATTTTTTCACTTATCCATAGATTAATTTATTTCACTAATTACCCTCATTGTTTCTTCTGTTTTACACTTGAAATATCCATATTGTAATTTATATTCGTGTATAAATCCATAAGATTTATAAAATGTATCTAATATTGGGAATTTGTATTTTAGATATTCATTGTATGTTTAATACACCTTTATTATCTTTCCAATAGATCAATTATTCTTCCATTCCAAATAAATCACTTCTAAATAACTATTTTTTAACATACATATTAAAAAAATCCTATTGTTTAATTTCCTCATCCATTTTAATTTAAATATTTTTATTATTTCATTTATTACATATCCTTATTACAGTTTAAACATAATATCTGTTTTTTTCAAAATAAAATTCATCAACATCCTTTTCATTAATAACCCAACTATTTGTCATTAACATCTCGTTAGATTTATTTTGATATTTCTAGTTTCCATTGTTTAAAAACATAATTTTCTATTTTGTTAGGGATAACACCCACCATCTTGCTTTATTTCCACATTGGATATCTTATTATGATATTTATAAAATTTCTACATTCAAACAATTATATTTGTTACCTATTATTAAACAATTCATTCCATCAATTAAATTGTATTTCTGTAACTACTATGAATTTATCAATTAAATAATCCTCTTGTGATTTTTGTATATCAAACTTCTTTATAGCCAGAAACTATTGTGACATATACGAATATGCTAATTAACGTTTTATTTTTTCTCACATGTCATTAATTAATAACGTTGAACCTTGACAATTTATAGAGAATTTATCTTTATATAATTATTATATTGACTTTATTATTTCACTAAAAATTCCAAATATTGATGAACAATGATATAATTTATTAAGATAAAATAAATCAATGATATATTAATATTAATATGTAAATATTATTCATTATAAAAAATTATTATGAAAAATACCAATGGAATGAACCCATAAGTTATCGTGGAGACCACAACCATGAAATAATAATCCTTATTGTTCGAATTGAAGAACATAACTTTGATCCTAACTGTGAATGAAGGAAAAAATATTAATATGATAGAAATTTTGAGAATGATATATATAAATAGTATTTTAGGGTTATATAAAGGAATTCAATATGACCCTTATATGCATTGTTATTGGATATACTGCAATATGACATTTGGTCATTGGATAATTGGTCCTTATAAATAATATTATCTAATAGGTAAATTGATTTACTCTAATTATTTTTAAAAAATTGAATGTACTATAATTCTCAAATAATAACATTTTCAGGAATGAAAGAATTAAATTTATGTAAATAATTTTATTATAAAAATATACATTCTTTATAATAATAATTTTATTATTATTTTAATAATATTCAATATGATTAAAATTTAATGAATTATTTTAATACCCTAAGGATTTATATGATTGAATGATAAGAAGATAATTAATAATGAATTTTTTTAGGCTAAATAAATAAATTCATCAATGAATTATTTTTATATGTCATGTCTATATAAATATTAATAATAAGAAATAATTAATTTTAAATCCTGATATTATTAAAAAAAATTCAATTGATTTTAATTAATTTAGTTAGTAGTTGATATTTAAATTTTATGATTTCTTATTGTTTGAAGAATAATTTTTTTAGAAAACTAGTAATCACATATGTTGTATTTTTTCATTTAGATGATATATATATTATATTTAGTAATTGAATAATATTAAATGGATTTAAAAAAATATAATATTCACATAGATATTAGGAAAAAAAATTACATATAATTTTTCGGCATAAAAGTATGCTATTTAGGAAAAAATAATTTTATTGTGGTAATGGTAATATAAAGTAAATGCGTTAACTGTGGAGAAATAACATATAATATCATAAAACCATATCTGCAAATTACTGGATGGGGACATGATTGAACTTCCCTTATCGTATCACATGTATTTTAAAATTTTTAAAACAATTTCCTTGATAAATTACATCCCATACTCATTACAAAATCGATATTTATTAAACTATTACTCAAGAACTCATATAAAGGGATTCTCTAATACCCACCAATCCCACAACATTCCTTTTTCATTTCTCATGGATCTATGAACACTTTATCTCTCTCAAAAGCCTATCTAATATTTTGGAAAAACAAAAATCACAATAAGATATCACAAATATCATATTTTTGCAAGGCTCTCTGGGATAATATTCAAGTATTTAATTGAGTTAGATAATGTCGCGTCAATCAGAAGCTCTACGTAAGGTTTTCATATCTAAATTTACTTCATTGAGATATATTTCATATTAACCATTTATTTTATTTTATAGGGACTAAATACATACCATTAATGTATATTTTATTTTTTTATTCAATCAAGGGTTTTCAAAAAGAAGTCTATGTTTCTATCATTCAAGGGGGTTTTCTCCAATGTTATGAAATAGTTTATGGTTCATTGCAAATAACACTTTTAAATAAATTATTTTTATGAATAAATTTATATTGAGGGAAAAATTATTTTATTCATATCTAAATAAAACTATTTTTCATCACCATTGAAAATATCTCGATTTAACAATTCACTATTCCATTTCAACTCCCATTGGGTTTCAATTCTACTAAAATCATTATTGTAGGTGTACCCAACCTTATATCATCATTTTTTTTTCTGGAACCACTCTATTTTATATATAGTTTCATTATTTTTGTTTATAAATTTCCTTCCATGTTCATCTGTTAATATTTTGGGTCATTTTCATTTATTCATGACTTTATTTAAAAATATAGAAACATAATTTTGTTTTTTCATTTCTAAAATTGGAAATGTTTTCATTTCCTTTGATATAGTATAAAATGGATTTAATGGAAAAATTAATTAACATATTTTACATATATAAATTTTAATACTACGTACTTATGATTCCATTATAATGATTCCTTCCATGTTTTCATTCATTTATAAAGTGATATTTAATAAATTTTTTATAAATAATTTAATTTTAAATAATTTTAGCAAAAATTAAAAGTTTATTTCATCTTATTTATTGGAGTATTTGATTGAATTTTTTTTCCATAATATCAAAATCAATTAATTTCTATTATGATTCACTAGGGATTTTATCAAATGATATAAACCATATTTTTCTCTTCATTTTTTTATGATCCATTGTTTTGGAAAATTTCATAAACCCTATATCATTAACTATATTTATTTAACATATAATTTAATTATTATTTTTTCATGTTTTAGGGAAGACATATGTATGATTTACCATTTTGTGATGGGTGGGATCATTATATCTCTCCAATGCAGTTGATAAATTATTTATATCTCATATGATAATGATATGCTATTTTTTGTTTACCCATGTCTAAATGATCATGGATAGGTTGTGGTTATCCCATGTCCCAAATGATATGGGGCATGGGTGGATAGCTAAATTTTACCAATTATATCCTCTAGGGCATATCATTATTTTATTTTACTTTTTTCAATAACTGTCATTATGTATGCCATGTAGAAGAATATTGATGGAGGATGTATCCCATAAATGAATACGATGGAGATTCCCATGTATTTTTGCTTATTTTATATTATAATGGATACCCTTCAAAAAATGGCTAGTCATATTAAATTTAATAATTATATAAATGTGATTATTCTTCATATGAACCTAAGGGATAATAAAAGTACATAGATCAATGAGAAGTGAATTATATGAAATTATATGGAGATGAAAGTGAATATGGGTGTTTTGTAAACTAGTACTAGATAGATTGTATGGTTATAAATAAAAATTTTAAAATAATATTTATGGTTTTAGGGAAATAGAGTGTATTTAATAAAATATGAACGCAATAGTTGAATATGAAAAATGGAATAGTGCTGAATTTCTGAAGACATTATGCTATTTCTTATTTATTTTTATTCTATAGCTAAATCATCATACATCATGAATTTAAAAATACAATATATTATCTTATAATACATTGTAATTATTCATGTAATACATTAATAACCATATGATCTCTACTATAAATTCATATAACATTAAAATCAATTGAATTATTTTCATACATTCAAAGAGTAATGATCATAAAAATTATATTTATATAAAATATATTTTCATGTAATATATAATTAAGGACATAAGGCTTATACTGAGAATTTCATATGTTGGATATTTTGAAAATGAAACAATATAGATGAATTATCCAAATCATGTTACACTTCAACTATGTTCATAAAAATTCAGATTTTTCCAAAACAAGACATTACATAAATTTTTATAAGGGAATTCATATGTCATTAAAAAATTATTAGTAGATATAAAAATGTAGGCAAAAATAAAAAAGTGGAAATATAAAAATAGATAATAACCATTTAAATACAATAATACATTACACATAGAGACAATTTTGACTCTTTAAGTAGAATTATTGTTTTAATTAATTATTATAAATAAAAAATTTAATTGATCATATTGAAGATGTTTTTCAAACACAAGTAATCAAGAAGAATTATTGATACATGATTTAATTGACTATATGCTGAATATTTGATGTAATAATAAGATCATTGTTCTATTGAATCTTTTTTTCTAATAAAACAATTTTCAAAAAATAATATTTTTTATTAATTTTTGAATAAATATATGATTTTGTTATTGATGTTTATAAGTTTTTAAAGAATTGCAAAATTTGGTAATCAAAAATGATGGGTGATGTAGTGGATCAAAATTTCTAAGTTATAAGATATAAAATAAGGATTTTATTTTTGAGAGAATTTGAAAATATGAAATTTTGAAATTTTAGACAAATAAATATATATTTTAATTCAAAATATTTTTGAATTACACTTCAGTATTTTTAAAAAATACTATAATATTGTTTGTGAAATCATAATCCAGTATTTTCAGTGTGAGAAAGGGAAACATGATAAGAATGAATAATTTCATTCTTCAAGATAATGTTATAATATTGTTTTTAGAATGTCTCATGTTGTGATGTTTCTTTCATGATGTAATAGTGTTTTTTATATTTTTATACAACCATGTGGAATATTTTATATGTTAATGTTATGCAGATATTATGAGGAGAAAAATAATGAGCCTTCAATAATAATAGATATGAGAGATATTATGCTAATTAAAAAATGAAATAAATATAAAAATATTATTGATAATACATTTGGTATAAGATTGTTTAAAAGGATAACATTTTGAGATCATGTGAACTCACCCATAAAAAATATGTTGAAAAAAATGAGAGGGATAACTATAATAAAATGATAGTAAATTATCAAAATTTATTATATATAAAATGAATATTTTTACCAATATATATATGATTGAGTTGAATATTGTGGTTGTCCATACAAAAACCCTCATTGAAGAAGTAATATTTCACTCTTTATGTTATGAACGATAATTTGACACTATGATAAGAAGGAATAACAATCTCAATAATAAAGAAAAAGATATACATAGCAATGTTTTATTCAGTAGATCTAGTGGGTTAATTCTAAATGATAATAAGAAGATCATCTTATTGTAAAATATATTATGGATGAAATGATAACGATAATAGAAGAATATTTTGCGAAGAAAAACATTATTAAAGAATAAATTATAACCACCATGTAGTTATGTTACATAGTGTTTGGGTGAGAAAATACAAGACATTTTATACAATAATAACTTTTGGTAGGGAAGAGAAGATAATATTTATGTAAATATATCTAATACATTTTTTTAAATAAATTCAAATAAAATGAGTTGAGGAAGAATAATGGTTTTTGTTTTTGTTGAGACATCCTGTGATGAGTGGAAATCATCTTCATTTATAAGGTTGTACGATGAATATGTGGTAGAAAACATACAGAAGCCCAATGGGAAGAAATCATTCACATATGTATTTTATTGAACAATTATTTATGATGATACCTATATAAAACATTGAAATATTTTACACAATTTTAGTGACAAATTTGTAACAAGGGAAAAACTGATTATAGTAAGGAGTAGGTTTCCCATATCAGGTCTAAACCATTTAATTTTTTTAATTCCTCTTTATATTTTTTATTTCTTGTGATTTTGTTGTTTTAGTTTAAAAGACATATTTCCATTTATATCTTAATAGGTAAAAATGTTTCAAAAACATAAGGGGTATAATGTAAAAATTATATTGGGAAATAGTTAAAAGAATTATAAAACCTAACACATTCCCCTCCCCTATATGATGAAAAAACCAATTTATAATGGAAATTAATTGATATTAGATATATCATAGTTTTCATTGGTTGGATATATTTTTAGAATAAGGTATATTTATTTAAGGACCATGATGTGAATATTTAAATTTTCTTTTAAATATCATCAGATTGAGAACATTTTCTTTATACATGTTAGTGTAGAATTGGATGTTTCGGCAAAAAAATTAAAAAATGTAACTAACTGATTCAAATATGAAGATCAAAAGGTCGAGAATAATATAGAAATATCAACCAAATAATGTTATTTAGAGTATAAAATAATTTCAAAACCTATTTAATATGACTAATATGATGAATCAGGTAATATCTCAAAGACAGATGTTATCAATGTATAATTATAGGATTTATAAAATGAAATTCAATATTAGATAAATATTTTTTCAATTCATGTTCACAATATAAATTTTTATAAATAATGGGGATTCATTATGAAAATTCAAGGATAGATAAATATTATAATTTAATTGGTGAAATATTATCTAAACGGGAGATTAAATTGTCCACCCATATTACACATATAGAATATAAAAAAGATATCTCACATAGAAGGAAATTAATTTATTTTATTTATGATGAATTGAAAATATAATTTGGGATTAATCTTGTTTATGGGTAATATAACAGAAGTCAATCTGGAATTTGAGAAATTACACAGTTATTAAGTAAATATGATGGTTTTGGAGCTAGTTGTTATGGAAGAGAAAATTAATGATCATTAAATTTCATTTCATGTTGTTGTTAATATTCACGAATATAATACATGAAATATAAAGACTCAATGTGAATATAATTTTATGATATTTAAGGATGAAAATAATTCTTTAAATATAATTCTTCTTGAAAAATATATGGATTTAAAAAATTTGTATGTGGTTAGACATCGAACATCTTAATGGGAAGTATAGAACTGAAGTATTTCTATTAAAAAAAATCATAAATGGTGTCTAAAAATATATGAATCCATTTACAGTAAACAATAGTTATGAATCATATATTACTCACCCCGCAATAGGATATTATAAGAATATAACCCACTTCCCTAAAAATCAATTAGTATAAAATATATTTCAAAGATAAATATCATGATAATGAAACATTATTTCTAAAACTAGGAGACCTAAAAATATTGGAAACCTAATAATATCTAAAGGGTTTATGTAAGAATACCTAAGAAGAGGATCATAAAAAATAAAGGCTAAATGAATGGTTTTTCTACTATAAAACCTAACGTTAAACATTTATTGATATGATAAATATATTGGAATAAAAATGGTTATTATGCCACTAAAAATTCAATTTGAGGTTTAGACAGAAATATAATGAGTACTAGAATAACATCCAATTCATGAAGAGTTTAGAGTTTTCATATCACTGGAGAAAATTTGTAATTTTGTAATTATGCATTAGAGAATACTGTACATTACAATTTAAGAATAATTTATTTATAAAAAACATAATTTATCTTAGATGAAATATAAAATCATTATAATAATCATGGAATTTAGAATGAAGAGTTTTGGTATATAAAAAATAGATAAAATATTATATCAGTTAAAAATAAGGAAATAAGAGTTTAATTATTAGGTGACAATTGAAATTTTGTTTCAATTTAGTATCAAAAATATTTACCTAGATAAGATTAAACTAAGAAGGTGAAGATGAATGATTTATTCAATTTTAAACCAAATTGGTGATGAATATATTATAGTGTAAAACACAAAACATGGAAAATTCTCAAATTAAAGAGGAATATCAATAAATATGCGAGGAATATATAAAAATACAATGAATCAATACAATAAATAGATAGTGGATTAATAAAGTGGTTGATATATTAGGCATGGAATAAAAATTTGTTGAGAGGTTTTACCAAAAGGGAAACAAAAATATTATCCATGAGACGAGTAGATGGATCATGTAAGATATGAAAATATATACAAATTATATGAAATCAATTCTATGATAAGACGAATCATAAAAAAATAGTGGGAAAAAACTATGGGATTCTAGTTCTAAAATTGTTAGTGTTATAAATTAATCATCATGAAAGGTTAATGATGATAATATGAAAAAGGAATAAATAACAATTTGGAGACACTAATTCAAAATGTATACTAGGATATAGAAGGCTTGAAATAATGTATGTGGGTTGATTTCAAATTTTATGGAGGTAATTATATTCTTTAAAATATATAGAAAAAGAAAATAAAAACATACTACCTATGTAGTATTATATCTATATATCTAAATAAAAAACAACAATTAAGGGTTCCAAAAATTTCAAAGCACTACAGAAAGAAGTGTTTGGGATGATAAATGAGTCTTATCCTTATATATATCATAAAAGTTATTATGTAATCCCATGAATAAATTTCAAAAATAAAATAATCACATACTACATAATAATGTTAAGATCTTGATATCTAAATAAAATTCATGAATTTAGAGTTCCATTCATGTTTGAGCAATAAATAAAGGAGTTTTTTGTCATGAAAAATGTGTCTTAGCCTTATATATCCCATTAATGTTCTTATGTAATCCAATATTGTTCATATATCTATATATTTGGGATATGTTTATAATGTAATTAATTTTGATTTATGAGTTAGATTAATAGATATAGTTTTAATATATGAAAAACTATTGAAATTAATCCATAATAGAAAACATTTAAATTTATATCATTTTAAGTACATAGAATATAATAATTTTTAAATAAAAATGGACTACATTCATATAAAGTGGTAATAAATATGTTTGGATCTTATTTGAGTATATATTATTATTAATGATGAAGTCATTAAATGAGAATCCCAGAACTTGGAGCTTAAAACCACAAGAATCCAACGTTAACAATTTTATGGTAAAATTTGGAACATGGATATCCATAACTAAAACTAAACGTGAAGTACAATTTACACTATTTAAGTTTCTTTTTTATGGAGTACGATTATAATGGGGAAATAATTACCTAATGAAAATTGGGAGAAAATAATTATACATATATTTTTTCATTTTATTAGTTAACTATTTGTTTTTTACATTTCCCAAAAATATATATTTTGTCATCCCTTATGAATATCAAATTAGAGTTTTTCACATTATTTGTTAAATATTAAATTATTTATTATCTTAATTAACCACTATAGTTCATAAAATAGGTAATTCCTAGTATACTTTTAGATGGATGAGTAATATCATATTTTAAAGAATGATTTTATTTCTCACTTCTATCATGTTCAATTTTATACCATCCAAACAATGTAGATAATAAGAAAAGGGTATCAAAAATTTTTCAAAATTTATAAAATAATTTTATAATTTTTTATTAACATTATAGGTATTCCGATACACCCATGGACTAAATAATAGGGTGGAAATATTTTCAATTTTCAATATATATCATTATAGGGGAAAAGAAAAATTTGTATACGTTAATGGTAGATACTATTCAATGTTATTCACAAAAAGTAGATAGGGGGATATTGATTTTCCAACAAGGCCCATGATTGGTTTTATATGATTTTAATAAGTGTTAGGTTATATATAAAGATAAACAAGGGTGGTGGATAAATATAATAATAAATAATATAATGGTTTGTACTATATCATCTTCCCTAATGAAGAGTGGACTAAATATCTTGAATGAATGGACATCCATATTAATGGAAGATTCAATTTAAATGTGATTATTTTAAGTATTAACTTCATTTAAAAGAACATTACTAAAGCCTATGATAATTATTGTTTATGATATTCTATAGAGAAGTTTGTAATAGAATATTTGAACTAAACCCAAAATCAACTTCTTATATAGATTTAATTGAATTTATTAAATCATTTGTACTATAAATAAAGAATATGGATGGATTTATGAATAAATTATTTCATATGTGGATGAAAAAATGTCAATGTGCAGAACTTTTTATGAAATTATGCAAATTTTTTAGACATTAAATTATAAGTATGAATATCTGATAATCTCTAAATTTTTATGACATTATATGATCTCATATTAGATTGAAAATATATAAATAACTATTTAAGAAAACAATAATTATTTCAATGGATAATTGTAGGACATTAAAATCAATAGAATGTATTCATTGTAGTTAAAATTTGATGTTTATAAGAAATGTAGTTTGATTGTATGTCCTTTTTAAAATAGTGTGACATTTTTACTGAGTAATAATTTATGTGTAATAATTTTTAGAAGCATTAAGACTAGTGCTATATATATAAGACATTATAGATTTTGAAAAAAAATGAAAATGTTATAGAATTACCCTGAGTAGGTAGTACTTCTACAGAGTGCATAATATTTCAATGTCTTCTAAAATTTGGGATTATAAAATGAAAAAAAATTGGAAAAAATTATTAAAACATTTTATGATATCTTTTTTTGAATGAATATAATAAATGAAAATTATATTTTCCTAAAACCCATAATATATTACACAAAATCCGAGATTTATGGAACTAAAGGATTTTCAAAATTATAATATTTTAAATATAATTATATTTAATGATTCCAATGACATGTTCAATGAGATAAAATTATGATTCTATATTAAAACATAATTTGAAATATGATCCAAAATGTTAATAATGATATGAGAGTATCATTTCACTATTAAATTTTTATATTACAATGAGAATATTTGAATATAAATATTAGTGATATGATTTGAAAATAAAGACGATGATATTTTTTCTTTTTTTAATTGATTAATACCTCAACAAAATGTTATAAATATTGATAGAATAGTGAGGTAGTTGATCATCATATTAGTTAAATATGATTCTAATGATGTATGATATTTTTTAAAAAAATTTGTGAATCTAAGATAACGGAGTTATGTTTCACTATTTAAAGAAACACAAATGAAATTGGGATTCACAATTTGTTATGATAAACAAATCTTCATAAAATGAGATATAATATCATCCTTGGAGTTTTGGCTATCATTCTGAATGTTTATGTTATGTTATTATTCTATAGAATCCCTTTTGTTGTAAAATTTCAATCATTCCAGAGAAATTATTTAGTGAATTTTTATATACCCATTGAGATATGTCATTAATTTAATATAATATGGGTATATATCGAGATGAAGAATCCCAATCCATCATAAATAATTACTTGGATTTGTTTTTTAAGAAATAAAAATATAATGGAAAGGGTATTTCTGGTATTATACTGGAATAAAGGGGTTTTAAATATTTTATATTTTGAAATCAAAGGAACAAAACAACATGAAATAATTTAATTGAAAATACAATGTATATTAATATACTAATTTGATAAAATATTTTTTTAATGCAATGAAAATATGTCATTGTGACTTAAATTAATGTTATAATTTGAATAAAGAGATATATTTTAAGGTAGGAAACACTAAGAAGAAGAAAAACCAAGAGTACTCTATGATAATTACAATAATATGATATCTTGTTGAGAATGAATAAAAATGTCTATTCCAAACAATAATATGTTTTTAAAATATATATATTTAGAAGATACAATATGTAAAAGAAAAAGTATAATAAGAATATAATATTTTGATACACTAAATTTCTATTTTGGTAAAATAAAAATTAATTTAAATTTTTTAGAAATACATTTTCTAAAAGTCATAACTGGTCATCTTTACAACGTGGGGTTCCTATGATTTTTATAAAGAATAAAAATCATGTACATTCTAAATAAAAATGCGGGGCAGTGTTGTTATGAAAACAACTGACTATAATATGTTTAAATATATCATCAAAATAAATTTTAGTAATTTTATTTGTTGATGACTGTGAGATTATTTCATTGTTATGAAATCTTTTCGTGACTGGCGATCATGTTTTTCATACAAAAATAATGTTTTCTAGTGGGATAAAAAGAAAAGAGATCACAAGGGAATCATTAAATAAAATATTAAATATCAGGAAGAATATTTTGGATTATTCCTATATAAACCACTATAATTAATGAAAATATTTGAATATAATATATATCACTTGAGATAAAAATAAACCACAATATGGTTTGAGTTTCCTACATCGAAGTTAATCCTTTGAAAAATATACCTTGTGTTGATGCATCTTTATATATTTTTAATTCATGTTGTATTATAAGTCGATTTGAAAAGTGATAGAACTATTTTTATTCTTAAATTTAATCAGGGATTAAAATCCAAATGGGTATATTTTTAAAATAATATTTAAAATGTTGAACAATATTTACACAAGTATATTTACCCCTCCCTCCATCAGGTGGCTACACTTATAATATTTCACTACAAAGATTGTTATGGGGAAATGGTATTCTACTCAACATCACATTGATATAGTCATGTTGTTATCCAAGTCCATTATATTTTTAATTTCATGGTTATTAACCATGACATATGTCATGTATAATATCCATATATTTAAGATTCATATCTTTTTCATGTCATGTTCCTATCTTATTCTCCATGGATTGTGATCATTTAAAAAAAATTATTCTTTCACTATGGAATACATATAATCCATTGAGGTTTTATATCATTATATCAATCCTTATATATAAATCTTATGGTTTCATGGTCTTTTTAATTATATATTTCTATCATGTTCATAATTTCCCCCATGATTATTATGTAAACCTTCATGAAAGGATGATATTCTTTTCAATCACTGGATATTGATTTATATCCTTCTTATGTATCAATTAATTTTTTGATGGATAAGGGTACAATGTGTTCTATTTTTTGAAAGAAATACTTAATAAAGGATAATTTTGGAGTGTTTGATGAAATAATGCGAAAAATGATATATTTTATCTAATATTTAATGAAAATAAAAATTTTGGATAATTGATTGCGTTTTTACATTTGGTATGTGATAAATAAAATTAAATTACTGATGTAAAATATATTTATATTTTTTTTGCATCATTTTAATTTGTATAATTTTTCAATCATCATATGGATGATCTGATTATATTTCATATTCTATCAAATACAACGTTTTATTTAAAAACATAGAAACCACAAGGTAGTTTCACTCCAAATATTCACAGTCGTCATCTCATTATAGATTCCTCATATAGATTCCATGAACAAAAAGAATATTTTAATGAATGTACTTATATTAAAACTAGATATGTCTTTTAAATAAGCAAACATATCATATAGAATCTCTAACATCCATTATTCACCACTCTTTATCCTTTATAAAATTTATGTTGCATATTGTAAATTTTCTTCACTTTTGTACAAATAATTTCATTCATATATATATATGAAAATAATTTATTCTGAAAATTATCCATTTTCTATATTTTTAGAAATATTATGTAATTTTCTAGGTAATTTAATCATCAAGAACACTATGTATTTACATACATGTATTCCTTAAATATCGAATTTGAAGAAATCGTGTATGATTTATTGTAAATGTGTATCAATTGGAGTATTTTAGATCATGTTCTATAGTATTCTATATTAAAATAATAATACACTTGTTAATTCATCATGTGTAACCTTATATGTCAAATATAACTTAATAAAATTCTAAAACACAATATTAGACGAGGGGAATTTAGGTGTGCATTACATTTCCTAAGCTTCAAAAGGATTGTGTTCCCATATTTAAAAGGAAATATTAATACAATAAATCCACACCACACATATATAAATTCTTTGAAAATTAATTAAATTAATTGATATTGAGATTTCTCATGGTTCACTATTAATGGTAACATTCACAGACCATACAAAGATATTGTGTCGATATAACCAAATTACTACAACCTATCGTAATAAAAATGTTTGGAAGGAATCAATGATAATAATAGTTTCAATATACAAATACATTCTCTCAGTAATTCCTGACAATGTATATTTAATTATTCTATATATATATATATATTTATATTGTAGAATCTTCAAATAAATAAATAAACCCACCCTAGTATATTATTTCTTTATTCTGCATACATGATCTGAAACAAACCCATACATTTAGTTGTCTTCTTTATAGATATAGTTCATTTCTCCCTATTTCAAATATATATGTCCCACAATCCATTTATTTTTATTTCTTCCAACTATGTGTAATGTCTTAATTTTATCAACAACTTTGACATATCATTCAAATAAGTCCACATTTATTTTTCTAATTGTATTCTACATTATAGGTAAAACCCAAAAGAAATATAATAAATTGAACAAATATTTTATAAAATAATCATTTTACAGATTTAAAATAACTTAAAATGGCCTAGAATTTTATATATCCCCAAAAATTGTAAATTATCAATGTAGGATGATCTTATACCCCAACATTTTTGTGAAGCGAAAAATCATGTTTCTAGATATTATAACAATAAAAAAACCATTGATAAAAAAACACACCATAATTCATTAACCAATCCAGTTGTAGTGTGACATACAGAATTGTAGACTGAATCTCTTTGTCAGATCTAAAAAAGACTATAATAATTTCACTTACATATAGGTTACAATATTGTGGTGTAAATCATTATTATAGTTTCTTATAAATTAAGGTATGACAAATATTCTTGAAAAAAAATTATTTATCAATTTATATTTGAGGTTAGAAATGTTGAGAAAAATTCACCATTATGGCATGAATCTTACGATATTACAAAAATATAATAAAAAAATTTATAGGGTCCTCATCGTGGAATTATTTATTCTCACATATTGTGATGTATACCAATTTATCATGACTAAAAAAATAATACTTCATATTATTCTTCCATAGCCATTATCATGAAATACATAATAGTTTTCATCTTGTTTATTCTTTTTTTTTGGGAAAATACATATAGGAATACAAAAGAAATATCCATCTAGACATATCCAAACTATTATTCATAGATAGAAATAATGGAAAACTATACCATTTAAAAATATAATATGAAACATTATTTTCTATATTTAGGAAATTTTAATAATATCAAAATTAGGGGTGAATTATAATAAAAACTGCATTACCTATATATTTTAAGATCAAATCTCAATATTTACCACCATTTGTTACATAAATTCCACTAATATCTCGTTCTAATAAACTAGTATATAACAAATTTATACAAGGAAAAAATCGAATCACCAATGTAGGATATTGAATGTGGTCATTGTTCTCTCTTTACTTCTATATATTATAAAATAATGTTGTGGTAATAATAAGGAAAATATACCAATGGGATTACAAGATTATTCTTTTATATTTACAAGGCCAATCAATTTTTTCTTCCCACATTATATTTAATTATCTTTTTGAGGTTCCAACATAACTGGAATCATAATCCATTTTTTAAATTATCTAGGGAGATAATGGGATGCAATCAAAGTGTAATCTAGGTAACTGAGAAAAATATTATGTAAATATTATATATATAGTTCAGTGAATATAGACATCATAAGAATTTATTATTTTTATAATTTGGATTCATTTTTATAATTGATTTACAATCCTAATGTATTAATTTTCAATTTTTTTAAAACATCACAATTATTATTATCCTTAGAACCAATTTTACTTTCTTGATTATTTAGATGAATTCGAATAGTTTTCTGGTTCATTTTATCAATAAAATACTAAGGAGCATAAAACTATAAGGAGATAGAGTTTTTGTAAAATATTATATATCAAAAATAATTTGGTACTGGATATTGTAATTGAATTAAAATTTTTTGATATAAAATATTAACTTACTATGTAGTGATTCTAACTCATTAATAATATAATATATTTCCACACAATGCATGTTTTAATTTTTTTTATTTTGACCCTAGTGAACAAAAAAAATTGTGTATTTTGAATAAAATTTTATTTGGGAGATGACCTTAATGATGAGGATAAATTTAAAGTTGAGATGAAACTTAAATAAGTCTAATTTATTTTAATTCTAGAAATTAATAGTGGATACAAGATCTACTAATGTATTTGAAGATGGCATTTTTGGATGGTGAACTGATATTTGATGTTTATATTTAACATACCATATGTTTTTAATATATTTAGGTGAGAATAAATTAATGAAACATAATGATGTTTTTTTGATGTGTTAAATATAATATAATGTGATTAGGATTTTTGAATATATTAATTAGTAATGGAATTAGGGTTTAATACAGGTGGTTCTGATTAAAACCACTATATGTATACATCTATTGAATAACACTTCATGTTATTCTTTTTAATTGATGATATCATATTTTCAGGGAAAACAATTACTCTATGAATTTATATGTCTAATGAAATTCATGTTTGAATTGTATATAATTAGATAACTGACTTAATTTCTTTATTTTCATGTAAATAAAATGCATTAGTATATTTTTATCTCTCATGATAGATAAACTTGATATTTTTTTAATAAGGTTAAAATAAAATATTGAAAAATTATTTCAACAACTATCACTGTTAGAACTAAATTCAAGATGTTAAAATATAGAAAGGATTTGGACCATTAATTATTATGTAGAATTATTAGAAGTTTTCATAACTAGTTGGAATTGATGACAAATATTGTTCACCAAATATTAATGTATGTTTGGTTTCAATTTCGTGAAAACATAGAGTTTCATAAAATTGGGAAATGAATTAAATGATATGTAAAAGTAATGATTGATTTTTGATTAATACATAATCAATTAAATGTGGAATATATGGTAGAATATTCAGATAAAAACTAGGATACTGATGTTGTGTATATAAAACAAAAAAATTGATGGATATTTTTAAAAAAATTTAAGTCACAAGATATAGTAACCCAAAAGGAAATTAAATCTCAATATCATATTTATATACTCAATCGTTTTGCATGGAGTAATAGATGAAGGATATTTTTTAAATGTGAAAATATTCTTATTGGTATATTGTATTATGAAAAATGTGAAAATAGATCATTTAATGAATCTCGTATAAAATTTATCCGGGAAATCGATTATAATATTGTAATGATTTGATAAATAAAATGCAGAACATGGTGTGTCCGTAGCTTAATATATTACAGAAATCAATGGGTTAAAAATATTTTTAAAAAACCAATAACCGCATTATGTTTGAGAAACATCAACACAATATCTATATAAATCCATCTACTAAATATGGACGAGGTTTGGTATATTCCATTTATCCATATTTTTTCTCTATTTAATATTGATTCATAATTATGTTAGGTCTCATATTATTTGGGTTTATTTTCATTGGGAAAAAATTAAATAATGTAAATACGATTAATGAACGTGTTCAACAAGTTGTGTTAGAGCATAGTTGTATCTCATATAAAGGGCCATAAATATATTATTAAGGGGGTTTCTTTTTAATGAGAATTATGTGAGCATATAATTCATGTGGGATTTGATAAATGGTTTATTAATATATGAGGATTAAAATGTGGTTTTTCATTTACAAAGCATAAATTTTAATATAAGAATATAAATATTTCTATAAATTTTCTTTTAGGTATAGAGAATGAATTATGTAGGCATATAGTAATTGATGAAATAAATAAAATACTAATTGATAATTATAAAATATTATTAATTCTAGAAACATGTTATGAATAATCATAAATTTCTTATTTATCATTTGGATTTTAATAAATCAAAAAAAGGAACATAATATTTATATATAGATTGTTAAAATAAAGATATTTATTAAAAATTTAAAATTAGATAGTGTTTTTTTAAATTAATAATATTTTACAAGAAATGATGATTGTGATTTCTAATTATATTTTAAAAAATTGAAAGTGCATTATAAGTGATTTGGTGATGGGATAAAAAATTGTGTCATCACAATTTTCATTTCAATGTTGTTATATTTGGATAAATAAATTGGATAGTGAAATAAATATTATTCTATGAAGAAAAAATATGACACTATAAATCATTCTATATAAAATTTAAGGATATTGAATTGATATTTTTTTGGTATCAGATTAAGAAGAAAACTTCAATTCCTTGTCGTAAAAAGGATGTTGTCTGGGAAATTGTATATGACATGGGGACTACATCATAATTATTGGTTGTGATTTTGTTCTTTATAAATCAAAATTAAATTTAATTTATGGAAATGAATGTGATGAAAAATTTTCAAATACAAAAGTAGAGATATGTAGTCTTTATTTAAAATTTACTCTTCAATTAAATCAAAAATTTTTTAATAAATTTATTACAATACTATTTTAAAAAATTTAGACCGTAATTATTTTATTTTAAAAGGTATAAAAATCATAAACCTATTATTTTTAGAATTTATAGAAATATCTAGAGATTAATTTTATAGAGATATGTAAATTATTACACATTATAAAATAATAGAAAATATTATTCTATTAATTCTTAGATATTACCATATTATGTAAGTTTGGGTAAGTTATTTATATTGGACATTTTTTTTATTGATGAGAGATTTTACATGAACAATATAGAAAATTTTGGGGACCATTTATAATGTGACATGAGGCATGTCAAGTTTCAGATATTTGGATAAGAGATTAAAATTTTCTTTTATTGAATTAGAGGAGGATGTTTTAAAATATTAGATAAAACAAACACAAGAGTGAAATTTTGTTAATATATCATTAACATGAATTTTCAATTGAATGATTATAGAATGTTTAAATTATTATAAATCTCGAGATTCTCATAAAGAAAGTGGTTTGTAGAAATACATAGGCCTAATTGGTGTATTGATTACATACAAAATAATTCATTCTAATGTACTTCATGTAATATTTTTTGTTCCTATATCATAAAATATTTAGCTTTGTGATGAGAATTGGTTGTGAAACATGGAATCATTGGTGAATCATTCCTTTATTTTTTAATATTGTTATAAACATTGAGAAATTTATTTATTCATAAAAACATCATCAATTTATTATCAATTGAAAATTAACTTATATGCGAAACAAGTAAAAAATTATATTTTCATGTGAATATATTATATATTTAGATTTTTTTCATGACTATTTTGAGCTGATATTATTATGTGTTCATTATATCATGAATATTATATCCATAAAATGATAGAATTTAGTCATATTAACTCACCCTTGTGATGATTTTGGACATTTTGGTTGAAACATTCTCATTTTTTGATATTTATTTGTTAAATATTTTTATAATTAATTTCAATGTCTGATAAATATCACACTTTCTAAATACATTTTGAAACTATTTCTTATTTTATCTATGTTTTTTTAGATTACTGACTATAAGAATTATTTAGGTGTCATCTAATATAAATTCCATTAATGTTTTTATATTTTACGTAATGAAGTATCATGGTGTTTGATAAGAATGCGGTGATCTCAAAATCAGGATATAAAAAAATGAATGAAATATTAGTACTGTGATAAGTAGTTCCATATTAATTAGATTCCCATTCGCTAAATTTGTTGGCGTAATAGGTTATAATGTGAAAAAAGAGTTTTTAGTGGTTTGATGTCTTGGTATATAATAAAAATATAACAGTAGCTACAGATAACCATGATTACTGAAAAAGAATTTATATTTTATTTATATGATGTCTATTATAAATTTTCATTGTTTATATGGTTGATTAATGGTGGATTTTAGGGATGTAACTGCATATAAATTTATTTTATTACATTTTGATTTATTTTCTTAGTGCTTATTTAATGAATTAATCAAAACAATAAATGTCAAAATTTCATATTATAGATTAATGTCATATGAAACAAAATTAAATGGATGATTATATCATTCCATTATTTCTATGAATATGTGAATATTAAATGAAATTAGTCAATGAAATAAAGGGATATCATGATTTAAGAACGGTTACATTTTGATCTTTGTTAATCAATGGAAAACAAAAAATTACTTAGGGAAATACATCATGGTTTGTCCCATATACATTTAATTGTAAATTTTTACACCACTCATCCTTATCATTTAATTATTGTCCTCAAAATTAATAAGACAACATGGTAATTATTCTATTCAATTTTTAGGTAACATTGTTTGATTTTGGATATCATACTAGAAAATATTACATTCCATGAATGTCAATTTAGTTATACATTTATTTCGAAAATATATTAGTTGTTTATAATCATCTAATTGTGACATATAAAATGGTCACCAAATTATTAAACTATATTTTTTAAATGATCGTTGTATAATTTATATTCTTTATAAATCCCCTATAAGAATATCTCTGTTTGAGCATCAAGATTCTCTCATAAACAATGTGATGATTCATGTATTGGATAGGGCTTGGTGATTTGATAACACTTTCTTAAATTTTTTATTATGAGAAATTATCATGAATTAGGTTCAAAAATTTAGTTAATGAGATTACATAAATCATATAAATTATATTTTATTTGAAGGAGGAATGAAAATATCGTATAAAATTTTAATAACTATTATTGAGACCAAGAAATGAAATGAATATGTTTGTGAATAATATACCCATGATAGAATTTTTTAATGGGCCAAATATATGGTATTGTGATATGAGATTATAGTGGTTCCTCTAGACTATATAAATTCTATATAAATGTTTATTTTTGATATTATTGATTTGTAATTTGTAAATGTGTTTTCTTTTGTTAAAAATATGGAAACCATGCTCAAATTCACATTAATTTATGTTTCTTTTGTTAGATGAAGAACATTATAAATTTTAGAGTTCTTTTTGAATAGGTCTAATAGTGTAAATGAATAGGTTGATGAATTTATAGAAATTTTTATTATTTTAACAAAAAAATGGTTTATATGAATTCTAGGTAAGAGTGATCAAGTAATATTTATGCGCCATTATACATTTCATACTAGTCATTAATAACTATGTATATTTTATTTGAACAAATGTATGCGTTATTTTATTCTACATAATAGATGTTGTGTATTTCTTATGAGTTGGTCAAGGTTTCATTTGATTCATTGAATAGGATCATATGAGTTATTTGCGTATAATAATTTATGTCCAATTCACGAGTAATTGAATATTATATATGATTCATTATTTTGATAAAATTCAGGTGATCTACAAAATGATAATTTCTACATCTATATTTTTACATTTGAATGAAGTATTTAAATAAAGTAATGAAATGTTATATGTTATTCAATGAATTAATTCTTAATTTTTATGGATTGTGTTTTATACCATTGTTAAATGATTGTATGTTATAAAGGGTTGTTTTTTATGCGTATTATATATTTATAGAAACATGTGTAGTCCATTTAAAAAATATAACTGCTTTATCATTGATGGAATATTTTGATGCGAATATTATGTAGAAACATGTGAATGGATTTGAAAGTCATTATCATGGTAATTGATTTGAGGGAATTTCAAATTATAATTTGTAAAATTCAACATAATGATAATGTTGCAGATGAACATGGGTGATACATGGAAGTGAAAGGTAAAACAATTTATGACGTGGTAGTCTTATAAAGGGTTTGTGAATGTAATTTTAATTAATTAATGTTAATGTAACAAATTAATAATGGAATAAGTTATTTTTATAGAAATCAGTAGAATAATTGATAATCTACATTATTTTACATATTCTATATTTGAGAAAGTGAAAATAAATTGACAGAATAAGTAGTATTTTTTAAACACAATTTTTATGGAGAATAATGAATAATAATAATGTCATAATAGTGAATGTGTTTGTTGGGAATAATGAAAGAAAATATTGAAAAATAATTCGATTTCAGATAGAGTGGAAGATATTAGTCTAATTATTATATTTTTAAAAATCATAAAAAATGATATTCACATAGACTATAAATATATTATATTTTAACCCATGTAATAGATATATACAAAATTCTATAATCCATATGATTTTTTTATTGGACTGTGCAATCAGAATATATTTTCCAATAATGTCAAGGATTAGATAATTTGTTTTAATATTAAACCTTGTAAATTATAATGTTTCTTATTTTCATGTGTGTGTGTGTGTGTGTTTTATTACATGAAGATCATATAATTCCAAATATTGTTTAAAGTTATTAATAATGTGTAAGGATAAAATTATTATAAAACATTAATTCACTATACCTCCCACTCAGTGATATAATATATCATGTGAGTGTAATTTCATGTGGTATCATAGCTAGTTCATATAATGAATCTTTTTTATGTTGAGGAAGAATAGATTTAGTCACCGATAAACATTTTAAGTAATAGATAATCAAAATTTCAAAATTAGAGATTGATTTTAATCTTGATAGAACAAAATATCATACATGGAAGGAAAATATGTTTTCATACTTTTAATCTATCATCTTTTATGTCCTAGAAGATAATATTTATGGATTCATCACGCATATTAAAAACGATACACTGAATATGGTAGATAAGATGAATCTTGAATATGTCTAATTTGATTAAAGTGGTATATTATTTTCTCTTTTATATAGATAAATTCTTAAAGTCATAGGAATCAAAATAGTTAAATGCAATTCGTAGAAGATGGTGATTATTTTTGAAGGGGACTCCATATTCAAAATAGAAATATTAATGAATTTTTTATTGATATAATTGGATTTAAAAATAAAGGATTTAACTGTCAATAGAATTATTTAAAAGAGTTAGTGACATTGTGACCAATATAATAATAATTAGTGATATATTAGAATATTCCCTTGTGGTTGAGAAGTTTTTGGTCATTCTTTTAGAAAATTTAGTTGTTAATTTATCATCCCTATAAGATATGGATCACAATATAGTTACTCATTATAACATACACAAAAAAAATTATTACATAATAAATATGGGAGGGTATGTTTTTCAAAATAAGATAAAAGAAGAATATAATATTTCTTATAAATACTAAAAGTTAGAAACAATAAATAAATATGTAGTTTAAATTAATCCAACATTGAAAATTTATAAGATGATTGGAATTAGATGCATAATTAACTAATTTTTCTTTTTAGTAGAATAGTTAGAAGAGTAATAGATATTTAAAATAAAAATAATCTAATAAAATGATATAAATATAGTTCTATTATAATGGTTTCAAAAAATCATCTAATATTAAAAGAATAATATGTTACATTAAAAAATTCAATTCTAATAATATCCTAGATGTAGAATGATGATAATTCAATCCAATTTTCTATGGGGATGTTTAAGAAGTTCTCTAAACTGAAAATTAGAATCCTGGTATCTATGGTATAAGAAGGTTATTATAGTGAAGAAGAGGAGGAATATAAGACTTATAATGAAGAGTTTTAAGAAAAGATACACAAAAATAATGTTGATTTTTTTTTAAAAAAATCAAGTAATTCCAAATAAAAATATATGAGGTAGATAACAAGAAACAATTATGGATTTTTTATGAGTTTTAAATTAATTATTCTTATAAATTATAAATCCTGGAAGATAAAACATGAAATTGAATAAATAAGATCAAAATTTAAATAGTATAGAATATGATCATGTATAATAAAATTACATGTCACTAAAAGGGGTTGATGATCTAAAGAAGATTTAGGAAACTGAGACGAATTTTAATGTCAATATAGAAGTGGACATAAATGAGGACGAAAGAATATTTAAATTATTTAAAAAAAATTCAACTATGAATAAGAGAAGAGAAAATCAATATTATATTTCAATTACTCAATTATTATATTTTTTGAGAGTAAAATGAAAAAAAAGTTCATGATTGTAAAAAACAGTCCTCAAATGGGGAAAATGTTCTTGAACTTATTAAGAAAATAAAGATACTATGTCTTTGGATAAATTATGTAAAAAAATAGAATTATTTATATTCGATAAATTGATAGACAACTATGCAATTTATATTATTGGTGAATTTTTAAGGATTGAATTAAATTATGTTGATAATGAATAGATTTCAAGAGATCAAAATATTTTTTATTCACCAAATATATCCAAATTTATTTATTTGAAGTGAAAATATTTAATAGTTTCTATTGTTGGAAAGAACATTATTATAGTGGAATGTATTAATTTTATGGTTAATATAGTTTTTGTTGAATAATATTATATATAAAAAGGTTTTTTTGTTTAATAATTATCATTTATATGGATATAAAAGATTTTGGGAGAAATATTTTACAAGGACTCATTCTAATCAATGGAGATTGATAAAAAAATTAATATCAAAATTTTACACCGTGGAATGGAAACATCTATAAATAATTAAATGAATTATTTATAATGTGTTACCATACATGTTACGATCCTAATGGATTCATTATTATCAACCTATTAGAGTGCTTAAATCAATATTAAAAATAATAATTAAAAGAACAAAAAAGGGAATGATAAATCACTTATTCATGAAATTAATCATAAGAATACAAAATAGGATTATCGAAGGATACTGGATAGTGTATTTTCTTCACATAAGAACAACGATATAAAGATATTAGTTAATGTGGATGATAAAAATAAGAGTCTGTGACCATTAGAAATGGTCGGTTGGTCAAAATAAAATAATGTCTAATTTTGATAATAGGATAATAAACTGTGAGTAAAATATTTATAACATCCCAACATAGGTTCCCCATGTTGTGCCCCAAGCCGGTCAGCCACATGATATCATACATGTCCCACTGTATGGAATAGGCAACCGATTAGTAGTGGGGGTTTGATAATTAATTCAGGGGGAGACTAAACCCTCTTTGATTAGACTAATACAGTAGAATAAATACTAAAAAATAGCGAATGAAATATAATTCAATAATAAATATTAGGATCATATGAAAAAACATGATATACAATAACTAACTAAAATTAAAGCAATCCATGCAAAATTATGTGTCAAATTTATAAAATGAAATTTGAATTTGAAGACACCAATGGCCCCCAAACGGTTCCAATCCATGTCTAGCTCTCTCATCCACACTCCATACCAATCAAGATATTCATCACTGGGCCTTTTCCCTTATTCTATCCAACAACTATAATGTCTATTCTGGTACTGATCAGGAATCCTGAATAGGGTGTTAGTACGACTCATTAGGCCACCACCAACGATGTATAAAACAACATCATGTTAGATAATAGTACAAGTAGTTCTAGAGGGAAATAATTTCAATCCATAATTAAATAGTTATCAAATTACCAATTAATCATTATTTAATTATCATTATCCTTGGGTCCCTGTAGACACCCATGTATTAATACCACCTTCCTCTCGGGCAGGAGTCTAAAGTATCACCATTGGATATCCCATGATTGAATGTCCACCTTAACATTATTCTGTTTACAAATGAATATACATGATACCATCCAATGATTCTCACACAAGAAGGACAATGATAATATTAATTATTTCAAAAATGAATGACCATGTAACCATTCTTATTCCTTGGTCTATTTTTTGTGTTAGCATTCATAATTTTACAATACATAATTGAATGAGAATTTAACCGTTCATAATACTTTTCCAAATTTCCATGACACTATCCGCCATTTTATAATTAATAATTGAATGATCATGTTTCCATTAATTGTACATTATTGTATTTCCCTATTACAATTCCCCATTTACATATATCATAATAACACAATATAACACATATATATTACCCACCAATTAATAAATTAAATAATTAATAAATCCTATCACAATATCAATTTTTAATAAATTAATTCACCTATTATTTCCTCAAGATCACAATATCGTCATCTCATAATTAATTCTAAAATAGTAATATGATTCACTCAACAATATCACAAAATCAATTTTTATAGTTAATTATTCCCAAATTCCACAATTTCACATTTCTATAATTATTTAGAGAACCTAGTTAAATAATTAAATTTAGGATATTCAATTTCTAAACAAATCAACCAATAATATAATTTTTCACGTAATAAACGGAAATCATGACTATTGGATTTCAACCATAGACTACGTAACTCAATTTTTTTCTAATTCCCATTAATGAAATAATCCCAAATTTTATGCGGATTATTAACGATTTCAACAAATTAATGAATTTATATCTAAATAATAATGTTATTATAAAAAAATAAAAATTTAAAAATATAAAATCTAGATAAAAATCCAAAAGCAGTTAAAAAACGTTCATTTATCCAGATAGAGGAGCGGAAGAGAGATATAGATCTCAAAGAGATGAAAGCACATACTCAGTTGGGATAATATTTAATATTTGTATTTATTATCATAAAATATAGGTTGATAATTCTTGGGATCTATCTGGGATCATCCAAAAAACCAAAATGATCATATGGTAGAAGTAGGTGGTCTGTAGCAAAAAAAAATTGATAGTTTAGTCACACTGCATGATTAAAATTGTAGTTCGGGCATTTATGCGTTCTATAATCTGGAAACACATCCTAAAAATGTTTTCAATGGTTTCAGATGAAAAATTTTCTTCTATTAATTATTAAATTAAAACACATGAATAATTACATGATGTGTAATAACCTTACAAGACATGTAAATGTGTTGTAGTTGAGTTTCATCCCATTTTACATTCAAATCCACTCAACTCTCTCCAAAACCCTTTTTAAAACTTAACTCATTTATACCCATATTCTATTATTTCATACATGTATAAATCCTCAAAAATTATTTCAATTTATTTATCGAGGAACTACATCAATGAACAATAATAAGTCATGTAGATTCAAAAGAAAAATATATAGAGGGAATGGTACCTAAAAGTAAATATATTTCAATCTCCTTACATTATAACAAGCCATACACGAGCTGCACTAACTTGAATCTCAATGATTCTAAGAAAAATATTTTTGGTCCATTGATCCCACTTATCTTGTCTTCTTTCCAATGCCCCATGCACTTGTCCATGTTGCCATAATACAGTCACAATCGGCATGATCATTCCATTTAATACTTTTTCACAACGATCCCACACATGCATCTGCAACTCCTAAAAAGATGAATTTATCTCGTGATCGTCATACTCTACCTCAATCATCAGATATGGTTTTTCATAATACTACCCACATTATGATACATGGACAAAATCATTTATAAAACTATATTTCGATGGAAGAGACAATAAGTACGCCACCAGCCCGATTCTCTCCACAATATCAAATGGTCCAATAAACATGGGAACCATCATGACTAGCCTCTGTATATCTCAATTTCTAATCCTCATATATACCCTAAGGAATACACGCTCACCCATTATAATCTCTATGTTTTCCCTTCTATCAGAATATGACATCTACCGACTATGATCTATATCATTACATTTCCAAATTAGTTAAACCTGCTCTGATGTCTCCTCCACAAAACTTGATCCCATCATGTTTGACTTTCTATCCTCTTTGTAGCATAGTGGTGATCTAAATATCTTCTATAAATATACTCATATGGTGACATTTTTATATTTCATAATATTTTTTAATAGTAATACATCGTGGAATCCAATATTTTCTCTCAAGAACCTCTAAACTAAAGAACACACACTCACGACAAAACCGTAAATAACATTATTTTATGCTGTGACTTCTCATCAATCATTGGGTGGAAATTATTAATTAATAATACTTGATTACCATGTTATTTTTGAAATCCTTACAATAACCATGAATTAAAATGTGAATCACGGTTTCAAACTAGAATCTCGGCAACCCTGTGCATATTGAATATCTTATGTACATACTAATCACATTTTTAATCAACCGTGAATGTCTTTTGTATAGGAAAGAAAATAACTACATTTTCCTATCAATCCAAAACAGCCATGATTTCATCATTCTCCCTTGGTGTCATCGGGATTATAAACACAAAAATCATTGTCACAATGTGTAGATTTTAATCAAGAATATGTTGTGACTGAAGAACACCTCCAGGTTGATGATGTTCTCCCTTCGCCTGCTGATAGGTCTGACATCATGTCACAAACATTCCTACCTTCTTATTCATGCATGGCTACCAATACTCTCATCGTAGGTAAAATTAAAATTTTTTGAAACATAGATGTGCTTCCCACATCGAGGAATGAAATTACAACATGAGATCCTCTTTCATGTTTATAGGAACAAAAACCCAATTCCTAAAATAGATGATGCCATATTCATCTATGTTATAACAAGAAGGTGAATACCAACCTTAAAGGTTTTCAACAATGATTAAAAATACATATCCTCATACATCCTGTCTCAGATCAATCTCTAAAGCATGGAAGACACTACAACTGATACAATAGTTATTTGTTCCTTGTTCTCTGGAACAACCAATTGCATCACTATCAATAAATCCATAACATTACCCCCCCTGTAATAGACTCCTCAACTATTTGAAACTGATTATTCCTTATTAATTCATCTGAATCACACTTTCCATTTTAGTCATATCTGTTATCTTAAAATAAAAAGCTGAATTAATTTGACCCATCTCAACTTATAATGAATTAAATGCCATTCTGAAAATATCCACCTTAGGCTCATTCGATTTTTAATCATTTTAATATTTTCACCCAATAGATAGTGTCACCAACACTTCAGAGCAAAAACGACATCCTCTTGATCAAGATCATGTCTAGGGTAGTTCCGTTCATGATGCCTCAAATGTCGATACCTATACGCCATAACTCAATATCCTAGTATTAAAACATCTACACATCCAATTACAGAAGTGTATTAATACAATGTATACTCCTCACATGGATCATGTAGGAATAATTTATGTACCTATGCGACGAAGTCCGTCAACTCCTATAAGGCATTGTCACAAGATTATTTCAATTCTATTTTTACCCCCTTCTTCTTCATGGATGAAATAGGTACTTACAAAATGAAAAATTCTTGTATGAATCAACAATAATATTAATCTTAGCCCTAGAATGATACGAATGTTGAACACGTTTCTGGGTATCTCCCAATAAACCATTAACTGAACCTTCCTTGGGTCCACCGACACACATTCCTATGAAATTATATGTCCCATGAAGTGTACCCGATCGGTAAAAATGGGTACATAGGGGGCTTGGTGTATAGATGATTCTCACTCAGGGTACTCAAAATGTAGTCCAAATATTAGGCAAGATCTTCACTAGTATTTGAGTACACCATGATGTCCTTAACAGAATCCACCACCAACTAATCCTGGTATGGATTGAAGATTCTATTCATCAAGGAAATAAACAGTACATTCGAATTCATCATCCCAAATGGCATTACGTTGAACTCATGTAGGTCACACCTACTAGAGAAAATAGTCATTGGTATATAAAAAGACTTTACATTTAGAACACGATACCCAGAAAATAGTTTGATCATCAAGTGCACATAATCTGCTCTCAACTGGTCAAAATGACAATTGAAATGAATTAAATGATATCAGTTCATCATAGAATTTTTTTTGAACATTTGGTAATTGACCCACAAGAACTAAATCCAATCATCATTCCTTCCAAACAACACAGGGGATCACCAAGGTGATTTACTCTAACTGACAAACAACTTATCATCAAACTCCTCTACCTCATTCTTGAGATCATTAAGCTATTTCAGTACTAATGTTTTTGGTGGAATAGATACTAAATCATCCCTCGTCATGAAATCAATATAGAATTCCACATCTCACTCAGGTGGTAGTCCTATGAAGACATCTAAAAACACATCCTAAAACATTGAACTATCAGGGGAATGTTGTCATTTTATACTCTTCTATCATCTAGAAATAAACAAATATCTTGTATTTTTATATCCCCATGTTACTGATTAATTGGCCCTACTCGGCATGCCAATATATCTCACTCCCCATAGTGAATATGATTTTCAAATTTAGGAGATGTAAAGGACACTCCCATTTGGTAATAATATACATGGACATGATTTATGACTAACTAGTCCATACCCTTAATCGGTTCAAATCCCAACTTTTCAAGAATATGAAGATCCAATACAAATTTATCTTCCCCAATTTTAATAAAATATCCCTTGCACAAGCATATGTATCTAAATTGTACTTCCAAATGTGTATGTATAATAATATCTCCAATTATAAATTCAATAACTATACTCAAATCATTATCATGTTTAATAGTCATAAATTAATTAGAGACACCTATATCAAATATGGGGATATATAATGTTAGTGATAGATGAATAGTACTTCTCACTATTGATGGTCCAGCCCTGCAATCCAAAAGTATCGGTTTTAATACATGTAGTTGTCCTTACCCTTTCACCTATGATGTATTATGACTCCAATGAGCTACAACATCTACTGATATTGGTACTCCTTCCTAGAAGAACAAAATCCTTCGCCACTACCACCCCAGGTAGTAGAACTCCCGATACTATATTGGTGTAGTGTTGATGATCTCCTCCCCACACTCTCAACCTATTTAGCTATATTATCACTAACTATTTATCTCAGTTTCCTATAAAACTTCTACAGATGTCACAACTTGCTATATGATCAACACTCAAATGGTGGATGGGAAAATTTCCAGCGATAGTGGCTCATCCCACCACAATGATTAGTAATCACTTATATATGATCATGTGAAATAGAACATTGAGTTTGTGTACTCTACATTCCATTGGTGTAACTAAATTTGTCATAGAAGTGCTTCATCCTCTCGAAAGACTCACCTCTTGATGATACTGTAGCAACTATCTATTTAGAACTGTAACCATCCTCTTTTTTCCACTCTTCTATGAGGGCCTAATCCACCTCCTCCAAAAATTTATTTAATTGAAAATGGTTACATTGGGACATAATATCACACTTAAGTCTATCCTAAATGTGTCTTTCCAAATCTGTGTCATCTCATGTAAATGATGGTGAAAATCAATATCGATCTATAAAACTTCCAGCATAATCAATCTTGAAAATGCTTCCATGAGATAGCCACATGATCTCTACTGAATTCTCATGCCTCGTCATTTGTAGATAGAAGTTCTCTATGAATATATCCAAGAACACCTTCCATATCATCTGATATTCTCTTCCAACCCTTTCCTGAATATCCGACTAAAGCATCAATGATCATCATAGCATATAAGTAGCCAACTTGATTCTCTATTAAATAGGAGTCCCTAAATGTTCATATATTATATCAATAGACTGATTCTATAACTCATTTCTTTTAGTTCCACCATCTCCATTAAATTTAGGATGGTGATGTCAATACAACAATCTCATTATCTCATACATACATTTCAAAGCAATACATGGGTCTCAATCCATGAACAACATGAAGTGGGAAAAAGCTTTATGGAACTGCTCCCCAACTTCCTCTACAGACATTGTTATTGCCTTGGGTACTACCACTAGGGATCTTCCACTACCATGTCCCCCCATCCATCCTCTCAAAAAGTGTCTTCATGGAGCAATAAATCAATTATGAAAATAACACACTTTAGGACATGATTGAAAATAATACACATTTATCTAATGGGATAAACAAAACATGTCACATTATGCCTTTTCCCCAAATCACACCACATGGTCAATCATGAGGCTCCAACAGTATATGTAACCATCAAACTAAAATGAATTAGTTATAAGGCCTAATAAATTATCATTATATAGGTTTAAAATATAAACATAAAAATTCACGTTAATACAACATTTTACCATTAACAATTTCATATTAGGATATATTTTCTATTCAATTCCAGATGCCATGAAAACCGATCAAGCTCATCCAATAACTCAAAACTTGTTTTCCTATTTGGGCCTAAAGTGATGCAAGTCATAGAATAATCCCAAGTTCCTAAAATGATTCATGTTGACTCAATTCTGATTTCATTCAACAATATGAATAATTTCTTATAAAAATATCAATAAAATTAACAAATCATAAAATATGTGTGATACTCAAGGTGAAATAATATTCAAATATGATATTAAATAGTAGAGACAACCATCCCCCTTAGAGTACATGGGTTTCCCACCGTAAATGGGTCTGATCATCCCATTCACGATCTTATAACCAACGCCTAAATCTTCCTAGGATCATGCATAAAATTAATAAATTATATGAAAAAATAAGATGAAAAGGAAATGAGACATTTTTTACCATTTTTTAATGTCTCTGCCAAGGTGCCACTTGATGGTGACCCGAGGTGTTCGGTCATGTGACCTCATGCACACCTCCTCATATGCTAGAGGCCACTGACTAGCAATGAGTGTATGAAATTTCTATCATGGGGAGAATTTACCAACATTTATTAGAGTAATAAACAAGCAGAAACAATAACCAATAGTAGAGGCAATATAATTCACTAAGCAATATCAAAATCCCATGATATACAAAACAATTACCACGATATACAAAAACAATTATAATGAAGCCATGCTAAAGAATGTTTCATGTTTCTAAAATTAATATAGAAAATAAATAAAACAATGAATCCCATGATTGTCATGAACCACATCTAGTTCCCTCATCCAAGATCCATCGAAATCTAGTTATCCAACACCGGTCCTTTTCCGATAACATCTCATAAAATGATAAATTCTATTCAAGTAATGTCACGAACCAAATCTGGTCACCACAAAAACCAGTGCCAATCCTGGCCCGTGACAAGGCCGGAAGGGCATTCCCGATCCCCACGGGCTGGCACACGTGCCCGGGTATCATAAAATGATAATTGGGAACAATTTACCCATGTTTATAAACTTAAAACAACAAAAGAATCCACTAAAACAAATCTGGATTTTTCAAACCAAACAATCATTTACAAAAAATCAAAACTGAATTACATAGCTTAAAACAACTAAAAAAGACTATAAAAAGGTAAAAACCCTAAATGAAACAGCCCAAGAACCTCCACATGGAAAGAGGCACTGCCCTAAAGCCATCTCCACGACACTGCATCCCAATGAACAGCTAAAAACCTTAACCAATGACATAAAACCTGTACCCAAACCTGTGACATAAAATAAGAAAGTCTACTTACACCCAATGGTGTAAGTAGGGTGTGAGTGAAATCCCAGTAGGATACCACCTCAAAGAGATTCCATGTGATAAACATTTCATGACAAAAAGAATTGCAAGTTTTTTAAATACGAAATTATAGTTACAATTTTCTAAAGATGCAATAATAAATGAAAACAGTTTTCATGTGGGACAATTTTAAAGGACCAATAATTTTAAAATAAATAAGAAAGCTACTGAATTTTCCAGCCAACAATACCATATACCGACGGTATGTACAAATGATCTAATGAGCAAAAATAATAGGAAATAACCCCTAGGCACTAGCTAGCTGTGGGTCTCAGGTACCTCATATCTCGGTGAGAGTAACCACAAAAAATATATGTTCTCGTGCACGAGCCACAAGTAGGTATCATACCCATAACCTAGTGGTCCCCAATCATCATTGTCATAGTTTAGTTAGAGTTTTAAGCGTCAATCTTAGTAAGTGAAACTGACGCCAAACCCCATGGATTCACTAGCATACTAGTACACGTCCACCCACCTAGATACCCGGGTTTTCCCTTTGTGCTCAAACAAGTTCAACAATACAAGAAGTATAGTTTTCACATCCAAATATCACTTCCACATCACACATTAACCAAACAGCTCCATGTACATCACACAAGTCAAAAATTACACCTTTCATTCAAATGCATTTTGAAATCAAACTCACACCAAAATTGCATACAACACTTTTCACATTTCTTTAACACTACCACAAATCCTTTAGAAGATTTTCTAAAACCATTACAAGATATTCAACTCATATAACAGCCCACACACATGTCACATAATACCCTGCTCACCTTCATAATTCATTTTATCAATAAACTCACACGAAACATCCCACACCCGTATTTCGCACCCAAAACACAATTTAGTAAAACATTTCGGCAATTTATAAAACATTCTAAAAATGTATGAAATCTCAAATCACCACTTCACCATTAAAAACCCCACATTAGGTGAACACACTCACCCAAACATTACATATACACCCTTTCCCAACTTTGTTTAACCAAATAAAACATTTTCAATTTTTATAAAACAAACCGAAGAGGTATAACCATTGATTGCACACTAAACCCATTTCAAACACCACATTCAAAACCAAAATCATACCAATAACAATCCAAAACAGAATTTTCAGCCCTAAAACAATTATTAAACCACCCCCCAAGTGTTATAAAAATACATCAAATAATACCACAAAGATACACATGAAAAACACACATTTTCAAAAATCACCTTCAAGAATTACAACACAGTTTTACAGATTAAACTCACTCAAAAACCTATTTTGAAGGCCCAAATGATAATAAGGAATTACCAAAACAGAACTTTAATCCCCTCTTGAGAAAAATAAATCACTTTCATATGTTATAAACTAATCCCAAACATTACCCCAAGAGTCACACATGAAAAGTACCAAATTTCAAACTAAAATACAACTAAAAAATAAATGTTTAACCAAATTCATCAAAAAACAGTTTTCACACCACACAAAACAGATTATAAACATACTAAATTAATAAACCAAACAATCTAACTCATCATAAAATGGTTACACATGGAATCACCTACCTTTTGAGTCAAAACCCTCAAAACTTGGTGCGAAACCTTAAGCGCACCACTGCCGCACCACAAGAAATATAAATCCAGACCTATACCAGCAAAAATTGACCCAAAATATACCAAATCAGACCTTAGGATCGAACCCTAACTTCTGGACATTTTAGAACATAATGAACGAGGGAGGAAACCCTAAGGAGAATGAAAAATTGAAGAGACAAACACTTACTCAAAACAATATTGAATAAAACGACCCAAAATCCACTAGAATATGACTTTGAAAACACCCAAACATTCAAGGGATGTTTTAACAAGGATAATGAGATCATGTAGGAACTGGAATGGGGGAAAAAGAGTAATAATTGAGAGAGTTATGATGGAAATAACTAACCTCCTCAAATCTGCTCGATTTTAGAAACCCTAAGAATTTCAGCACTCAATCGTGATGCAAACGAACTCCAAAGAGGTGGGAAAGGAATGGGAGCGTTCCTGGGATTCTTAGGGTCGAGGGGGAGGTTTAAGCACCGACATATTCATTATAATGAATATGATAATAAAAAATTAAAGACAAAATTTAAAACTGGAAAATGGGCTTTCGGGTTGGCCCAATTCTCAAATAAAAACCAAAATCCCCCATGATTATGGATTTATAAAGGCTCCAAATTTACATGTGGGGATAATATATCTTGGGAGGAGATTTAGGAGATGTAATGATGGAAAAATATTAAAAAATTAATATTTTATAAAAGAAACAAAATTTATTTTTAAATCTGCAATTGGGCTCAAGGTTTGGCTCAATTCATGAAAACTCACATATTCTCCGTAAAACCTTTTGAAACCCCCAAAACAAAGCATGAATGGAAAAAAAATTAAAAATAACTTTAATATAAGTTATTTATATATAAATTCTCCCCACTTTGAAAACATTCCACCCCAGAAAGTCACATCAAGGTTAAAGCAACAACCAAACCCCATTGAGAAACCAATAGGTACTCCTTTGCGAGGTTTCACCCCCAAAGGCCAAAACACCTCCAGTGATAAATTAAGGACAGATTAATCTCACAACCAAAACATACACCACTTTCCTGAAAGGATCAATAAAATTCATTATTTATCCCAAAATAAAAATCTTCAAACACTATCCGAACAAGACTCAAGCAATTCACCCAAACGAACAAAAACTTTGAACTAGGTTACACTTACCTTACTTTAACTAAACCATTGGGCACTCTCCAGTCCCAACGTTTACTCAAGGAAGATGTTGGTAGCAATATATCTCTGAACGATACTATCTACACCAATAAAAAACCATAGATAAATCTATGTTACTGGTACGGGGGGACACTAATATGCTCCCCACCATAAGAGACAACCATTATTTGTTTTCGAGATAGAATCAGGACACTAATAGGGGGAGCCCTGAATGGAATCCCTAGTACCTAGGGTAGAATACCATTCAAAATTTCCTAAGGAACATACATGAGAATTATATTTTTTTCTCCCCACCATAAGAACCAACCATCTTAATCAACGAGCATGAGCCGGCACAGAAAGACCCAAAAAATTTCAAGATTTGGGAAGGTCGCATGGTTAGTCCACATAGTTTGTGAAATTGTGAACTAACTGTGCTGATCAATCTTCCTGCATGGATTCCAAGCACACAGTCTCTCTTAATCATTCACAAACCATGTGCTCAGCATGTCTAGAAAAATTTCCAACCATTCTCCAAAGTCTCAATGGAAACCAAAGGGGTAGGGATTAACATTGGGCGATGTCATGGGTACAAGGCCCTCCATCTATTTCCACAAAATGTTTACAAAAGAAGAAATATAATTATACCAGAGGTTTAAAATCATCCTATCTTTCATATTTAGGATAGGACATTGTAAGAGGGTTTTAATGACCCTATGATTTCCCCTGATTACGAGCCAACTTCTCTCCGAGACCTATGGTTGGAGCTCAAATGATTGAAGCATCTTCAGCCTCACAGTTAGTCTTCGGAAACCCACTGAATGAGAATTCTTCTTCCGGTGCCACCAACAACTACACCGCAACCCAAGACAAGTTTTTCCAATACATAACACATTCCAAACTCACTTTACACTAACTCGATAATTCACTGAAACAAGTGCTTAGAAGATGTACACACAAAACACCTTGTATGTTAGGGTGAGAAACAATAAAAGTAAAGAACACTTATACTCACCTTCCTCTAAAATGTAATATTTTGATGTTTTTCCAATGGAAAAATTCACCCAACACAACAGGGACTCTCGAATGATTTCACGACTTTCACCTATATCGTCAATCGAGCACATGACATCATAAGGCATCACCGAACATGGCCATTGCGACTGATATAGACAATTCATGGTGAGTGACCTTATACAACATCCCCAAACAACACATAATTCTAGAAAGTGTCCACAATATCCTATAGTGACCATATTTCCCACACTGGTGGTTTAACATGAAATCATGCTTCAACGAAACTTTGAAGAACCCCAAAGGCCCTCTTTACACCATCAAGACACTCATCCACACTAACAACTCTAGACCACATCCACCATCTACGAATCAGGATTCATAAGAAACTATGGTCTCTTTCATCCTTCCACGAGCACTCTCCTATTACAAGAGGATCTAAAATTAAAATAATTGAATGGGTGTAGACTCAATCTAAAAATCTCAAGAAAAAAATTCCTTATATTGATCAACTGGAGGATTTTACAATGGAGAAACAATATGGGTTGCACTTCAGTTATGCATTAACCTTTAATGGGGGCGTACCTTATCCAATGAGAGAACCGAAGGACCCAACCAATCTGTTCCATTGGTCAAAAAAGCCATAAACTAGCTCCAAACACATGATGGTAACCATCATAAAGGCGTCCCAAAACATTTTTCAAAAGGGACCACTAACTATCCCTATAACACAACTTACTGAAAAAAACCAAACCTAAAACACAGTTCAAACAGGTGGGGTTCTTGGACTCGAAACATCCCACGACATCAACATTATCCAAAAACACATAATATAAACCATTACCAACAATTCATCAAGTATTCTTGTTTATCTTTAAAAACATTTCTTTGAAAACAAATGGTTCAGCGGTTAACGCATCCACCAATGGTACCCCATGGGCCTTACACATGCATGTTTCTGTGCCACACCGGGCACCCTACTCATATCCATCTTGACACTCACCCAGTCATGTCATCAACCATCCATACTCCCATATAGCCCCATGCATGTGGTTTCTCACGAAAATACCAAAGATTAAAACAAAAATTCTTTCCACATTTCAAAACCAAAACGGTCAACCAACACATCCTTTTTTTCTCAAAAATGTTAACCACGAGATCAAAATCCCAACTCACATCTTACAAAAATTTTCAGAAAGTCACAACTATTTAGAAAATAACTCACTTTCAAGATATTCACATCAATTTCAAAACTTCTCATCCCATTAAAACACACTCTGATTTTTTAGAAAACTCTATTGGAAACACTTTTCAAAACCAACTTCAATATAGTTCCTGCTTTCAAAGAGGTGTAAGAACACCATTTTACAGTTCAAAACAATTATTAAAATTCAGTTCCTCCATTTCATAAACCAAACCAATCCCTCTTTATTTGAAAATCATTTCATAAAAACATTAGGCTTATTAAAACCAAGTCACCAGAAAACCAAAGTGCCAGGATTTAAAAACTAAAGTACAAAACAATGCGAGAGGAAACTAGTTTCAGTGGGTGACTTGGAAATATTGTTTGTGGCCATATTCCAATCACTTCACTATCATAGAGAGTGTTCTAGGGAATATCCCCGGCTTCACATGGCCTGCCAGGCCCTGCGAGCTCCCTGGGACCATTAACCCAACTCTCTTTTCATTTCCCCTAATCATCATCAAACCAAAAAAACCAAAGGAATTAGATAAATCTCGGCTTCCCCTGGAGACTCGAATTCTGTCATGAGGTGTGGTGATCAGGAACACTACCCATTACCGAACTACCAAGTCCCAATAATCCTAACTTTATACTATCCCGACTATTCCCTAAATAACGTGACCCAAAGAGTTAACCAGAACCTCCTCTGATACCATTTTGTCACGAACCAAATCTGGTCACCACCGAAACCAGTGCCAAAACTGGCCCGTGACAAGGCCTGAAGGGTGTTCCCGATCGCCATGGGCTGGCACAAGTGCCCGGGTATCATAAGATGTGAATTGGGAATGATTTACCAGAGTTTATAAACTTAAAACAAAAAAAGAATCCAATAAAACGAATCTGGATTTTTCAAACCAAACTATCATTTACAAAAAATAATAACTGAATTACATAGCTTAAAACAACTAAAAAAGACTATAACAAAGTTAACAAACCAAAATGAAACAGACCAAGAACCTCCACATGGAAAGAGGCACTGCCCTAAAGCCATATCCACGACACTTCATCCCAATGGACAACATAAAACCTGATCCAATGGAATAAAAAATTTACCCAAACCTATGACATAAAATAAGAAAGTCTACTTACACCCAATGGTGTAAGTTGGGTGTGAGAGAAATCCCAGTAGGATACCACCTCAAAGAGATTCCATGTGATAAACATTTCATGAAAAAAATCATTTCAAGTTTTGTAAATAATAAATGATAGTTACAATTTTCTAAAGGATGCAAAAATAAATGAAAACAGTTTTCATGTGGGACAATTTTAAAGGATCAAAATTTTTAAAATAAATAAGAAAGCTACTGAATTTTCCAGCCAACAATACCGTATACCGAAGGTAAGTAAAAAGGATCTAATGAGCACAAGTAATAGGAAAAAAACCCCTAGGCACTAGCTAGCTGTGGGTCCCAGGCACCTTGTATCTCGGTGAGAGTAACCACAAAAAATATCCATTATCATGCATGATCCACTAGTAGGGATCATACCCATAACCAAGTGGTCCCCAATCATCATCATCATAGTTTAGTTAGAGTTTTAAGCATCAATCATGCTAATTGAAACTGAGGCCAAACCCCACGGATTCACTAGCATACTAGTACATGTCCACCCACATAGATACCCAGGTTTTCCCTTTGTGCTCAAACAAGTTCAACAATACAAGAAGTATAGTTTTCACATGCAAATATCACATCTACATCACACATTAACCAAACAGCCCCATGTACATCACAAAAGTCAAAAATTCCACCTTTCATTCAAATGCATTTTGAAATCAAACTCACACCAAAATTGCCTACAACACTTTTCAAATTTCATTAACACTAACACAAATCCTTTAGAAGATTTTATAAAACCATTACATGATATTCAACTCACATAACAACCCACACACATTTCACATAATACCCTTCTCACCTTCACAATTAATTTTATCAATAAACTCACACGAAACATCCCACACCCGCGTTTCGCACACAAAACACAATTTAGTAAAACATTTCGGCAATTTATAAAACATTCTAAAAATGTTTGAAATCTCAAATCAACACATTACCATTAAAAAAACCCACATTAGGTGAACACACTCACCCAAACAGTACATATACACCCTTTCCCAACTTTGTTTGACCAAATAAAACATTTGCAATTTTTATAAAACAAACCCAAGAGGTATAACCGTTGATTGCACACTAAACCCATTTCAAACACCTCATTCAAAACCAAAATCATACCAATAACAATCTAAAATATAATTTTCAGCCCTAAAAAAATTATTAAACCACCCCCAAGTGTTATAAAAATACATCAAATAATACCACAAAGATACACATGAAAAACACAAGTTCTCATAAATCACCTTCAAGAAGTACAACACAATTTTACACCTTAAACACAATCAAAAACCTCTTTTTAAGGACCACATGATAATAAGGAATTAACAAACCATAATTTTAATCCCCTTTCAAGACTATTAAATCACTTTCAAATGTTATAAACTAAACCCAAACATTACCCCAAGAGTCACACATGAAAAGTACCAAATTTCAAACTAAAATACAACTAAAAATTAAATGTTTAACCAAATTCATCGAAAAACAGTTTTCACACCACACAAAACAGATTATAAACATACTAAATTAATAAACCAAACAAGAAAACTCATCATAAAATAGTTACACATGGAATCACCATTGTTTTGAGTTGAAACCTTCAAAACATGGTGCGAAACCTTAAGCGCACCACCGCCACACCACAAGGAATATAAATCCAGACCTAGACCACCAAAAATTGACCCACAATATACCATATCATACCTTAGGATCAGAGCCTAACTTCTGGACATTTTATAACATAATTAAAGAGGGATTAAACCCTAAAGAGAATGAAAAATTGAAGAGAGAATCAATTACTCAAAACAATCTTGAATAAAACGACCCAATGTCCACAAGAATATGAATTTAAAAACATCCAAAAATTCAAGGGATATTCAAAAAAGGATTATGAGATCATGTAGGAACTGGAATGGGGGAAAAAGTGTAATAATTGAGAGTATTATGATGGAAATAACTTACTTCCTAAAATATGCTCGATTTTAGAAACCCTAAGAATTTCAGCTCTCAATCGCGATCCAAACGAGTTCCAAAGAGGGGGGAAAGGAATGGGAGCGTGCTTGGGATTCGTAGGGTCGAGGGGGAGGTGGAATCACCAAAATATTCATTATAATGAATAAGATATTAAAAAATTAAAGAAACAATTTAAAACGGGAAAATGGGCTTTCGGGTTGGCCCAATTCTCAAATAAAAACCAAAATGCCCCATGATTATGGATTTATAAAGGCTCCAAATTTACTTGTGGTGTTAATATATCAGGGGAGGAAATTTAGGAGTTGGAATGACTAAAAAATATTAAAAAATGGAAATTTTAAAAAAGAAACAATATTTATTTTTAAATCTGGAACTGGGCTCACGATTTGGCCCAATTCATGAAAACTCACATATTCTCCGTAAAACCTTTGGAAACCCCCAAAACAAAGCATGAATGGAAAAAAATTAAAAATAACTTTAAAATAAGTTATATATCTGAAAATTCTCCTCACCTTGAAAACTTTCCATCCCAGAAAGTCACATCAATGTTAAAGCAACAACTAAACCCCATTGAGAAACCAATAGGTACTCCTTTGCGAGGTTTCACCCCCAAAGGCAAAAACACCTCCGGTGATAAATTAAGGAATAATTACTCTCTCAACCAAAACATACACCACATTCCTGAAAGGATCAAAAACATTCATACTTTATCCCAAAATAAAACTCATCAAACACTATCCAAACAAGACTCAAGCAATTCACCCAAATGAACAACAACTTTGAACTAGGTTACACTTACCTTACTTTAACTAAACCATTGGGCACTCTCCAGTCACAACGTTTACTCAAGGAAGATGTTGGTAGCTATATATCTCTGAACGAGACTATCTACAACAATCCAAAACCATAGATAAATCTAAGTTACTGGTACGAGGGGACACTAATATCCTCCCCACCATAAGAGACAACCTTTATTTTTTCGAGATAGAATCAAGACACTAATAGGGGGAGGACTGAACGGAATCCCTGATAACTAGGGTAGAATACCATTCAAAATTTCATAAGGAACATACATGATAATTATGGTTGTTCTCGCCACCATAACAACCAACCTTCTTAATCGACCAGCATGAGCCGGCACAGAAAGACCCAAAAATATTCAAGATTTGGGAAGGTCGCACAGTTAGTCTGCACAGTTTGTGAACCCGTGAACTAACTGTGCTGATCAATATTCTTTCATGGCTTCCAGGCACATAGTCTCTCTTAATCATTCACAAACCATGTGCTCAGCATGTCTAGAAAAATTTCCAACCATTATCCAAAGACTCAAGGGAAACCATAGGGGTAGGGAATGACATTGGGCGATGTCATGGGTACAAGGCCCTCCATTTATTTCCACCAAACGTGAACAAAAGAAGAAAAATAATTATAACCGAGGTTTAAACTCATTTTATGTTTCATATTTATGATAGGACATTGTACAAGGGTTTAAATGACCCTATGATTTCCCCTGAATACGATCCAACTTCTCTTCGAGACCTATGGTTGGAGCTCAAATGATTGAAGCATCTTCGGCCTCACAGTTAGTCTTCGGAAAACCAATGAATGAGAATTATTCTTTCGGAGCCACCAACAACTAAACCACAACCCAAGATAAGTTTTTCCAAGACATAACACATTCCAAACTCAATTTACCATAACTTGATATTTTACTGAAACAAGGGATTAGAAGATGTACACACATAACACCTTGTATGTTCGGATGAGAAACAATAGAAGTAAAGAACACTTATACTCACTTTCCTCTAAAATGGACGATTTTGAATTTTTTCCAATGGATAAATTCACCCAACACAACAGGGACTCTCGTAGGATTTCATGACTTTCACCTATATGGTCAATCGAGCACATGACATCATAAGGCATCACCGAACATGTAAATTGTGACTTATATAGACAATGCATGAAGAGTGACCTTATACAACATCCCCAAACAACACACAATTCTAGAAAGTGGCCACAATATCCTATAGTTACCATATTTCTCACATTGGTGGTCTAACATGAACTCATGCTTCAAAGAAACTTTGAAGAACCCCAAAGGCCCTCTTAGACACCATCGAGACACTCATCCACACTAACAACCCTAGACCACATCCACCTTCGATGAATCAGGAATCATAAGAAACTATGGTCTATTTCAACCTTCCACGAGCACTCTCCTGTTACAAGAGGATCTAAAAATCAAAGAATGGAATGGGTATAGAATCAATCTAAAAATCTCAAGAAAAAGATTCCTTATATTGATCAACTGGAGGATTTTCTAATGGAGAAACAATATGGGTTGCACTTCAGTTATGCATTAACCTTTAATGGGGGAATACCTTATCGAATGAGAGAACCCAAGGACCCAACCAATCTGGTCCATTGGTCAAAACAAGCCATAAACTAGCTCCAAACACATTATGGGAACCATCATAAAGGCGTCCCAAAACATTTTTCAAAAGAGACCACTAACTGTCCCTATAACACAACTTACTGACGAAACCCAAACCCAAAACACAGTTCAAACAGGAGGGGTTCTTGGACTCAAAACATCCCACGACATCAACATTTTCCAAAAACACATAATATAAACCATTCCAAACAATTCATCATGTCTTCATGTTTCTCTTTAAAAACATTTTTTTGAAAACAAATGGTTCAGCGGTTAGCGCATCCACTAATGGTATCCCATGTGCCTTACACATGCATGTTTCTGTGCCACACCGGGCACCCTCCTCATATCCATCTCGACACTCACCCATTCATGTCATCATCCATCCATATTCCCATATAACCCCATGCATGTTGTTGCTCAAAAAAATACCAATGGTTAAAAAAAATTCTTTCCACTTTTCAAAACCAAAACGGTCAACCAACACACCCTTTTTTTCTCAAAACCGCTAACCACGAGATCAAAATCCCAACTCACATCTTACAAAAATTTTCAGAAAGTCACAAACATTTATAAAATAACTCACATTCAATATATTCACATAAATTTCAAAACATCTCATCCCATTAAAACACACTATGATTTTTTAGAAAACTCTATTGGAAACACTTTTCAAAACCAACTTCAATATAGTTCCTGCTTTCAAAGAGGTGTAAGCACACCATTTCACATTTCAAAAAAATTCTGAAAATTCAGTTCCTCCATTTCATAAACCAAACCATTCCCTCTTTATTTGAAAATAATTTCATAAAAACTTCATGCTTATTAAAACCAAGTCACCAAAAAACCAAAGTGCCAGGATTTAAAAACTGAAGCACAAAACAATGGGAGAGGAAACTAGTTTCAGTGGGTGACTTGGAAATATGGTTGAGGGCCATATTCTAATCACTTCACTATCACAGAGAGCGTTCTAGGGAATATCCTCTTCTTCCCATGGCTTTCCAGGCCCTACGAGCTCACTGAGACCATTAACCCAACTCTCTTTTCATTTCCCCTAATCATCATCAAACAAAGACAACCAAAGGAATTAGATAAATCCCGACTTCCCTGGCGACTCGAATCCTGTCATGAGGTCTGGTGATCAGGAACACTAACCATAACAGAAATACCAAGTTCCAAAAATCCTAACTTTATATTATCCCTACTGTTCCCTAAATAACGTGACCCAAAGAGTTAACCAGAACCTCCTCTGATACCATTTGGTCACGAACCAAATCTGGTCACCACCAAAACAAGTGCCAAACCTCACCCGTGACAAGGCCCGAAGGGCGTTCCCGATCCCCATGGGCTGACACAAGTGCCCGGGTATCATAAAATGAGAATTGGAAACGATTTACCAGAGTTTATAAACTTAAAACAACAAAAGAATCCAATAAAATGAATCTGGATTTTTCTAACCAAACAATCATTTACAAAAAATCAGAACTGAATTACATAGCTTAAAACAACTAAAAAAGACTATAACAAAGGTAAAAAACCAAAATGAAATAGCCCAAGAACCTCCACATGGAATGAGGCACCGCCCTCAAGCCATCTCCACGACACGACATCCCAATGGACAACTAAAAACCTGAACTAATGGCATAAAACCTATACTCAAACCTGTGAAATAAAATAAGAAAGTCTACTTACACCCAAAGGTGTAAGTAGGGTGTGAGAGAAAGCCCAGTAGGATACCACCCCAAAGAGATACCATGTGATAAACATTTCATGACAAAAAGCAATGCATGTTTTGTAAATAAGAAATGCTAGTTACAATTTTCTAAAGGATGCAATAATAAATGAAAACAGTTTTCATGTGGGACAATTTTAAAGGACCAAAATTTTTAAAATAAATAAGAAAGATACTAAATTTTCCAGCCAACAATACCGTATACTGACGGTATGTACAAAGGATCTAATGAGCAAAACTAATAGGAAATAACCCTAGGCCCTAGCTAGCTGTGGGTCCCAGGTACCTCGTATCTCGGTGAGAGTAACCACAAAAAATATATGTTCTCATGCACGAGCTACTAGTAGGGATCATACCCATAACCTAGTGGTCCCCAATCATCATCATCATAGTTTAGTTAGAGTTTTATGCGTCAATCTTGCTAAGTGAAACTGAGGCCAAACCCCACGGATTCACTAGCATACTAGTACACGTCCACCCACCTAGATACCAGGGTTTTCCATTTGTTCTCAAACAAGTTCAACAATACAAGAAGTATATTTTTCCCATGAAAATATCACTTTCACATCACACATTAACCAAACAGCCCCAGGTACATCACACAAGTCAAAAATTCTACTTTTCATTCAAATGCATTTTGAAATCAAACTCACACCAAAATTGCCTACAATACTTTTCACATTTCATTAACACTACCAAAAATCCTTTAGAAGATTTTATAAAACCATTAAAAGATATTCTACTCACATAACAGTCCACACACATGTCACATAATACCCTTCTCACCTTCACAATTCATTTTATCAATAAACTCACACGAAACATCCCACCCCCCGTGTTTCGCACACAAAACACAATTTAGTAAAACATTTCGGCAATTTATAAAACATTTTAAAAATGTTTGACATCTCAAATCACCACATTAACATTAAAAAACCCACATTAGGTGAACACACTCACCCAAACAGTACATATACACCCTTTCCCAACTTTGTTTAACCAAATAAATCTTTTGCAATTTTTATAAAACAAACCCAAGAGGTATAACCATTGTTTGCACACTAACCCCATTTCAAACACCTCATTAAAAACCAAAATCATACCAATAACAATTCAAAACTGAATTCTCTGCACTAGAAGAATTATTAAACCACCCCCAAGTGTTATAAAAATACATCAAATAATACCACAAATATACACATGAAAAACACACGTTTTCATAAATCACCCTAAAGAAATACAACACAGTTTTACACCTTAAACTCAATAAAAAACCTATTTTTAAGGACCAAAGTAATTACAACACCAGAATTGTAGTCCCCTTTCAAGAATATTAAATCACTTTCATATGTTATAAACTAAACCCAAACATTACCCCAAGAATCACACATGAAAAGTACCAAATTTCAATCTAAAATACAACTAAAAATTAAATGGTTAACCAAATTAATCAAAAAACAGTTTTCACACCCCAAAAAATAGATTATAAACATACTAAATTAATAAACCAAACAAGATAACTCATCATAAAATGGTTACACATGGAATCACCTTCTTTTTGAGTCAAAACCCTCAAAACTTGGTGTGAAACCTTAAGCGCACCACCGCCGCACCACAAGGAATATAAATCCAGACCTAGACCACCAAAAATTGACCCAAAATATACCGAATCAGATATTAGGATCGAACCCTAACTTATGGACATTTTAGAACATAATGAAAGAGGGAGGAAACCCTAAGGAGAATGAAAACATGAAGAGAGAAACAATTACTCAAAATAATCTTGAATACAACGACCCAAAATCCACAAGAATGTGAATTTTAAAACATCCAAACATTCAAGGGATGTTCGAAAAAGGATTATGAGATCATGTAGGAACTGGAATGGGGGAAATAGAGTAATAATTGAGAGAGTTGTGGTGGAAATAACTTACATCCTCAAATCTCCTAGATTTTTGAAACCCTAAGAATATCAGCACTCAATCGTGATGCAAATGAGCTCCAAAGAGGGGGGAAAGGAATGGGAGCGTGCCTGGTCTTATTAGGGTAGAGGGGGAGGTGGAATCACAAAAATATTCATTATAATGAATAAGATATTAAACAATTAATGAAACAATTTAAAACTGGAAAATGGGTTTTCGGGTTGGCCCAATTCTCAAATAAAAACCAAAATCCCCCATGATTATGGATTTATAAAGGCACCAAATTTACATGTGGTGTTAATATATCAGGGGAGGACATTTAGGAGTTGTAATGACTGAAAAATATTAAAAAATTAAAATGTTATAAAAGAAACAAAATTTATTTTTAAATCTGGAATTGGGCTCACGGTTTGGCCCAATTCATGAAAACTCACATATTCTCCGTAAAACCTTTGGAAACCCCCAAAACAGAGAATGAATGGAAAATAAATGAAAAATAACTTTAAAATAAGTTATGTATATGACAGGTACCAATCATGAATCCCAAATAGTTTGTGACTAAAAATCTGTAGTCCACCACAAATGATATAAATAACAATATCTATTCTAATACTAGTGCACGTGGTTCTATAAATAAAATATTACAATGCATAATTAAACAATTATCAGAATATGAATTTCTATTTATTTAACCTCATTAAACACAATATCTTATAGACACCAGTGTCTCAAATACTTTATCGGCAAATGATAGAGTCTTAAATATCCTAAAGGGAAATATATTAAATGAATATTCATGTAACCATTCTTATTTTTTCAAATTAATGACCATGTTACCATTCATTGATTCACACACTAGAATGACCATGTCACCATTTTTTTTCATAAAGTAATGACCTTGTTTCCATTCATTAATTCCCCCAAATGAATAACCATGTAATGATTCATTAGTTATAATAATTTAATTACCATGTTATCGTTCTTTATTCCTTTGACGAATTTCCATGTTTCCATTCAATATTTTAACAAATCATAGTTGAATGATCGTGTTACCATTCATAATACTTAACCAAATTTCCATGTCACCATTCAACATTTTATAATACATAATGGAAAGACCATGTTACCATTCATAATAGATAGATTAATTTTCATGTTACCATTAACCATTTTCATATATCTTAATACATTATGATACACATATATCTGAACAACCCATTAATTAATTAAATAATTAATTAATATTTGAGAATATAAATATTAAATAAATTAATCACCAATTAATTATTAGAACATAATATTATGAAATGTCAAAATTAATTCTTAACTAATTATCTAATTTAAAAATCAATATAAAAAATAAATGTCAACTTATAATTATTCCCAAATCCCACAATTTTATATTCTTATATTTACTAACTTTCTCAAATTAATTAATACAATTTATGATGTTAAATTATGTAAAAATTATAAAAATAATACAATTATTGATGTACTAAATTTAAATCATGACACTAGTATTATAACATTATACTATATAAATAAAGTTTCTAACAACATTCATCAGTGAAACTATCACAAATTTGAAGCGTATCCATCTTGAATGCAACAATTAATAGTATTTAGATCCAAATCCTAATTCCATGATCATATGAATAATGGTGTAAGAATAATAGATCTAGATATAAATTCCACAATAGGAAAACATCCTTCGTTAATATTGATTGAGGAGTGGAAGAGATATATCAATCTAAACTAGAATAAAACACACAGCTGGTGGTGAAAAAAATCAATCTTCTTATTTATTCGAAAACAACGGTGGTTGGAAATGATTTTGATCAGTCCAGAAACCTCCAAAATTACCAAAAAGATCCTAGTGTCCATGGTGGAGTGATGTAAAAAAAATATAGGAGAATTTAAATACATGAAATGTTTACAAATGATGTTTGGGAATTTACATACTTTTTTAACCCAATTACATGTCATGATATTCATTTTAAAGGTTTCCACCGAAATTTTTTTCCCCGTAATATTCTAAATCCATATAAATTTTTTTCAATTTTTGAATCCCTTAAAAGACATTTAAATGATCCTGAAGTTGCATTTTATCCCATTTTCCATTCAAATCATCTCATCCCACCCTGATCCCATTTTAAACAACTGACTCATTTACACATGAACTCCATTAATTCAGAGCATCATGCATCCCCAAATAATCAGTCATTTTCTATAATAAGGATCCCAATCTCCAGACATGATTAGTCCACTATGGTTAGAATGAAAATGACATAGACAAAAAATTACCTATAAAAGATGGTATATTACAATATATTATGAGTTATATTATTAAAATTCATTATTTTTATTTTTGAAATAAGAAAACTATTTATTTTATAGAAGCCTTTGCTATAATTTTCAATACATATGAACATATTTACCAAAAATACAATTATTATTATGTTATTGATATGATAAAAAGATTTGGGAAAATCATTTTCACATACTATAAGGGTAATTTGAAATAAAAATCACAAAAAATTGATTATTCGTAAATATAATCGCATTGAGACTATTCATTCTATCATATATGGGCACAAGAGAAAGATTTCAAAAATGAAAAATATTTTAGTTCATTTATTGAGGACTTCACAGGCATTATTTAATTATTTTTATGAATGATAGTATAATTTCCCTTATTATGTTTAAATTTTTTAGGAGATGTTCCAAAAATGAGTGTAGTAACTAAATTAATAGAATCCAGATAAATACTTTGTTAGAATACATAGTTGATCAATTTGACTATTATATTGAGATGTATATTATTATATATGAAATAATTTCACCATATAATATATAAAATTTTTTTGAGTGAACATAATAAAGAAGTAATAGAGGAGATTTCATGGACTATATTAAAAAAAGATAATACATCTCTGTAATTTTTAAGACTAGATTCTTGAGAATCAGTTTATATATAGAAATGCTGATTTTATAAACCAAATTATGACATGTCACCATAATATATGCATTATTAGAAGTCACAATGATTGAAATATTTTTGGTTAATTGGAATCCCCAGCATAATCAATGTCAGAGGTGATCATTTTGGGATATCTGATAAAACATACATTGGTTGTTTTTTCTATGTTTCATTAAAAATTAAAAAATATATTAATGCTTCAACAGGTAAACCATAATGATTATTACAGTTTATAATGAACATTTACAAAAATATTATATAAAATTATATTCACATGATGTATAATTTATTAAAATCAATGTTGATTATATTTCTTATAAATATTAGTATGACATTTTTTACATTGGAGATGATGAAAATGAAATTTATGGAAAAAATGATTATTCATCTCACTGTATTGATGAAGAGAAATCTATGTATTCTCAACTAATGATTAAAATATAGGTGGAGTTTTATAACATAATTTTTATCATGTATGTATTGTACAAATTAGGATTCCAATATGCAATATGGCATACCTCATTATCCAAAGAGGTTTAACTAAGAAATTTTGATGAATCTTTAGATCATCAAGAATATTTTTGTACCATGAATTAAGAATTGTGCTAGATATAGGAAACAATATATTGGTTTTGGTACCCAAAAATAATTATGAGGACATAAAAATGAGAAAATGGGTATTTTTCATAAATTTTAATGAAAAATGAGATGTTATACATAATAAATATTGGCTTCTTCTATAGGGTTTTTCTCAGTTTAATAGAGTATAATTTTATTAAACTTGTTCACCAGTTCCAATCATTGGGACCATAAGAATAATATTTTTTATATTTTCTCAATTGAAATATATTATTAATAAATTTTTATATAGTTTTCAATCCTCAATGGTGAGTTTTTTGAATATTTATATATGGATAAAACATATTGTTTCTTTCATTTTAATGACTTGAATTATGTTTATAGGTTAAATAAATATTTATATGGGATGAAATAAGCCCCATTATAATGGTATTAAGATCTAGACACTAACATAAATAAGTTAAATTTTAGAAAAGTATAAAAGGAAAAAAATCTATACATCAAGGCCGACAAAGAGGCGTAAATTTTTTTTATTTTCTATATAGATTAAATAATATTAATTAGAAATGTTGAACAAATTTGTGATGGTTTTTCTATGTAGATGAATCATCCTTTTGAAATGTATGTTCTCTATGATACGAAAGACATTCATGGATTGAAAATTTAGTAATATAGTGTTCAAATATTTATTTTTCAAGATTTATATGTTCAATTACTTCTCAAAAGGTATCTCATGTATGATACATGTCAAATTTACCCCTATCTTTGTGGGAACCATGCTATCTAATGATGTGAATGGAATTAATGTAGATCCATGTGATTTCATGGGGCTTATTGGAAGTATTTTGAACTTTATAAAATCAATTATGGATATAGTCCAGGTTTTTACACTCTTGGATAAGAATCATTGTACCCCAAACAGATATCATTATAGTGCTAAAACAGCCATTAAAAGTGTTTTTTGCATTGATTTTTATGGGTTTTTTTTACGTTTTTTAACATTAAATGTTACATCAAGCGATATTTTACACTGTTTTTTAATTATTTTTTAAAATCATAATAATTTTTTTTCATATAATTTTTTTAAAAATATTCATATAAATAAACCAAAATTAAAAATTGGATTGGTATTTTACGTCGTTTACACAAAAACCGATGTGAGAAATTGATTATCAATAATTTTCGACATTTATTATTCCAAACCAAATGTGATAAATTATTTTTTAAAATTAAATTCATATATAAATTCACAATTCTTGTAGAAATAGATATAAAAATGAAAACACAATAGAACAAAAAATAGGAAACATCATCACAATTTCAAATAATTTTAACATTAAAATATGAAATTTAAACATTACAATATATATTTATAATAAACCGACACCCAAATGATCCTTCGGAATAATCCACCCACTCACATGGTATGTGATTTATGTCATACTTTATATAAGGGACAGTTTTTAAAATGGTTTAAAATTCGGATGAAACAATATATAGATTATTCTCAATTAAATTTTAAGTATAAGGCCCCAGACTTAAACCTTACTTAATCTTGAGTTATTACAAGATTACACATTGAGGATCTTTTCGGGTTTAGAGTTTTAGAGAATTAGATCATAAAACATACATTACATTCCACATATAAACAAAGTGGTTACATAAAGATAGTATTCTTCATTCCCATCAATGGATACACATATAAATAAAACATGGATTATTTCTTGACACTTCTTTGAAACTATCATTATATCATGTACCTTTCCCTTGACCTGTGAAAAACATTTCAAAAAAACTTGAGATGAGCATAAAAGGCTCAGTAAGGGATATAAAAATATGGAAAGGAAACATGGGTACATATATACATAAGAATAAAATCATACTTTACCCATAAAACATATGCACTTTAACATACCTCATCAAATCATGAATAAATCATAGAAATCATAAGACATAAAGGTAACTTGAGGCATTCATAACTTTCTTACGTAGGGAGTAACCCTCTTGGTTACGTTTGGAATACCCATCACAGTATATTCCCTAAATCTCTTCAGAGAAAACTTAACGTTTCACTCATTCATGTTACCAAATGCATTGGAGAGCTATATCGGGCTCACCCGCCCTTAGTTTATCACGGAACCACCCGTCTTCATAATAATGCCCAAGAACCTCAACATAATCGTATCACATAAAACATGCATAAAGGAAACATAACATTTCCACCTTTCAATCACAAGATATCAATACAACACATTGATATAAAAACATTATGAAAACAATCTTCAATACCAAAATAAAAGAAAATTAAAACATGGTATATATTTTTCTTTTAAAAAGAAGATATGGCTTGTAGAGGAAGCCGGAACTCAAATAATGGCCACGACGGTGGAGAAGTCATTGTCGCCGCATACGTACGACAAAAACATTCCCTTTTGTAGTTTAGTAAAACGCTTCGTATAAAAAATATTCCTTTTGGATAAACATAAAAGTCAAAGGGGTTTATACACCGTATAAAAGAAGGTTGTGTATAAAACAAAATATGCCTCAATTAAAGGAGATTGAGACGAAGTCCCATACCTCGGGTCCAACTTGACTCGGTCGTTCTTTAATCTCCTGAATAATAAACTTGAGTTAGTTTCTACTTGTTTAAGAACCTTTATCAAGTTAATTATTCCTTTTATATCACTTATTTCCATGTCATTAACACTATGAAGTTATTTAAGTTAATAACGGTCGTTTTAACGATCATTGGTACTTGAGTAAAAAATAAGCCCATTATAATTACAAGTTGTTCATGTACCCATTATATCCAGAATTGTATTCATGATGTAGATATCATATATGTCATATATATCCAGTACATGCATTCATTTATAATATTACATAATCATTTAGAGGTGAGAAATGAAATGCACCGTTCATGGAGACGGTAAGCCGTACGTACGCATGAACGCTACTTTCATTTCTATTTCATATTTTATAGAATGGAATCATAATTATATAAAGTTATATTATAATTCCAGTATAATATAATATATAATATCATAGTTAGATCCTTCATACATCCCACATATGGTATTTAACGAAACAAATCACTTTGAGGGGGCGGTAGTCCGCACTTCCTTAAATGAAGATATCGCGTTTACCCATAATGGAAACCATAATGGTATGACCAAAAAGAAAAAAAAACAGAACCATAAGGAAAACATAAACATATTATATATCATATATAAATATAGTGACATATTAATGGCCACCTTTTAAGGTGTTAAAATAATGTTGAACAATCATCGTTTCGGGAGGCATAAATTCACCATCCACGGAAACAGTATGTTAGTTAACCATTAGATGTAGGTGTGTAAGTGCAGCTCGAATCCATATTATAACAAAATCCTAGTATATTGAGGATACTGGAGTTGTTACAATAGAAAAGAATAAAAAGAGTTTAGGGGGTTGGAGATGAAAAATAAAACAAAAGGACTTAAAAGAAGACATTACCGTAAAATCGGGTAACTCTCTTTGGTTTGAGCTCAAAGGATTCCTTGGGTAGACTTCTGCCCAAAGTGAGGCTTCAAGGAGTAAGAGAGAGAAGTCGAGAGACAAAATGTGCAGGGGTTGGCCGAGCCAAAGGCTTTGGTAGTGTGGGTAAGGAGGTAGAGGTGGGGGCCTTTTATAAGAGGAGAGGAGGGGCACTCTTGGAAAGTAAAGATAAGTTACTTTATTTTAAAAAGAGTTTCGGATTAAAATGGTCCCACAATAATATAATTCGAGCCTAAGGTGATAAGGGTTAGAAATACACTCATCCAATATGTTTGGACATGTGTAGGTCTTAGATATTACATTATATTTCCATTTTATTTAAATCGTTAAATAATGAGGTCATCGCTGCTTTATCATGATGTCATACATAATAAAATTTATTTAATGTCTAAAAATTAAAAAAAATACTATGATGTAGGAAATCTTTTTATATTTCAAATTAATATTTATAGTAAAAAATCCGACTTGTATAACCCCATGTTAAAATTGATTTAGTAAAACACTTTATTTGTATGTCATTTTTACTTTAACATTTAATAAAAAGTTATTTATGTCATTTCCCAACCAAAGTGGCACCATGGGGTCCCCAAGATGACCCAAGGCTTGTCTTGGTCGGCCATGACATATCCAATGAGGGTAGGACATGTTTCAAGCTCATCTCATATTATTAAAACATTATTTTTACCTTAAACTACACTAATTACCACTAATCGCGATTAAGAACTTAAGAGTTACTATTCACCAAAAAATTATTTTAATCTCATTGAACCACATTTTACTTCTTAATTACAACCATTTATGTTGGAGTTTTGAAATTCAAAACACAATTATGGCAAAATTTCATTTAAACAGAAAAATTAGTTTTTATAAGTACCACTTAGTGGTTTCACTATTCATCAAAAATTGAAGTTTTTTAGAAAATTACCAAAAATTCTCCCTAAGATATATTTGATACTTCGAATTCAAAAATTAAGTCTATTTTACAAAATTCAAAACATATAAGTCACATTAATTAATTTAATAATTAATTCCCGCTGTCATGACAAATAGCGGGTTTTTCTGAAACAATATCTATAAAAAGATTGACACTAGTTTATGTCCAATTTCAAAGTGAAATTGATTCCAATGACCACCATTGGATTAAATGGTAAAAATATATTGTAATTTCACTTTAATACCAATTAAAAAGATAATCTATTGATATTAATAAATTTGATTAAAAACAGTTTTTGAATTAAAATACAACATTTTACAATATTCATTAAAAAATGAGCATTGTCAGAAAAATACCAAAAATTCACAAAAAATAAATTTTAATGTCCCAATCATAATGAATAAGTTTATTTTGACAAAAATAGCTTATAAAATTGTCAAAAGATATATTTAAAAATGTTTTGCCATCAAAAGGCAGTAAAACAATCCTTTAAAAAATATTAGTGTATTCAATGCATAAGATTGGATTTATTTTCATTTTAAGCCTCTAAAACACTATATAATTTATTAATAGACATAGATAAAAATATCTATTACTCATTACATACTAGAGATGTTACATCCTTCCCCCATTTAGAAAATTATGTCCCCGCAATTTATTTACTTATCAAATAAATGGGGGTACTTATCCCTCATTGCATTTTCAAATTCCCATGTTGCATCTTCCATCATGTGGTTTTTTCACAAAACCTTTACCTGATTAATCACCTTATTTCGTAACACTTGCTCCCTGTGGTCAAGAATCTGGACCTGCTGTTCCTCATAAGATAGGTTCTCTTCCAGCTGAACTACCTTTGGACTCAAAACATGAGATGGATCTGGCATATACTTCCTCAACATCAAAACATGAAAAACATTATGTACCTGAGATAAACTCGGAGGTAAAGCCACTCTATAGGCAACTGATCTAACTCTCTTCAGAATTTCATATGGTCCAATGAAACTTGGACTCAGCTTTCCTTTCTTACCAAATCGCATCACACTTTTCCATGGTGATACTTTGAGAAAAACATGATCACCTACCTCAAAAGAGAGATCCTTCCTCCTATTGTCCGCATAAATCTTCTGCCTGCTCTGAGCTGTTCTCATGTGTTTCTGAATCAGCTGAACTTTTTCTGCCATCTCTTCTACCAATTCTGGTCCCATAAACTTCCTTTCACCCACTTCATCCCAGAAAGCTGGAGTTCAACATCGCTTCCCATATAATTCCTGAAATGGTGCCATATGTATACTGGAATGAAAACTGTTATTATATGAAAATTCAACCAAAGAAAGATGTTGGTCCCAACTACCCTAATAATCCATAGAGATAGAACGTAGTATATCCTCCAATGTCTGAATTTTTCATTCTGACTGCCCATCTGATTGAGGATGAAAAGCTGTACTAAAATTTAATTCACTACCCAACGACTTCTGAAGGCCTTTCCAAAAGCTAGAAGTGAACCTGGGATCACGATCAGATACAATGGAGAGAGGAACTCCATGTAACCTGACTATCTCTTTAAGATACAAATGGGAAAGTTAATCTAGGGAAAAATTATCTCATATAGCAAGGAAATGAGCAAATTTAGTCAGGCGATCAACAATAACCCAGATTGAATTATTACCTCGAGATGTATTCAGTAATCCCACAACAAAGTCCATGGATATATTCTCCCATTTCCACTATGGAACTGGTAAAGGCTGAAGCATCCCTTTCAGTAACTACTGCTCTGCTTTAACCTGCTGACAAGTCAAACACTTTATAGTAAAATCAGCAATATCTCTTTTCATTCCATCCCACCAGTAATACTCCCGCAGATCTGAGTACATCTTAGTACTGCCAGGATGAACTGAAAATGGAGAACTATGAGCTTCACATAACAACTCTCTCTTCAACTGTGAATCACAAGGCACGCACAATCTCTTTCCAAATCTCAAAACACAATCACTATCAATGTTGAATTCAGGATACTTACCTTTCTGAACCATCTCTACCTTTTTCTGCAACTCACTGTCTTGTTTCTGTGCTTGCTTGATTCTGTCTGATAGAGATGATCTCACTGATACCTGAAACAAAACAGAAGAACTTCCTACACCAACAACTTCTATGCCAAAGTTCATCAAATCCTTAACCAAAGGATCACGTTCCAAACGCAACATTGATAATGAAGCATTACTTTTTTGACTCAAAGCATCAGCCACTTTATTTTCTTTTCCCTGAAGGTAATGAATTGTACAATCATAATCCTTGATTAATTCTAGCCATATCCTTTTTCTCATGTTCAACTCTTTCTGAGTTAATATATACTTTAAACTTTTGTGATCAGTATATATTTCACACTTTACACCATACAAATGATGCCTCCAAATTTTTAAAGTGAAAACAACAGCAGCTAATTCCAAATCATGTGTAGGGTAATTTACCTCATGAGTTTTCAACTGTTGTGAAGCATAAGCAATTACCTGATCATTCTGCATTAGGACACAACCAAGTCCTTTCAATGAAGCATCACTGTAGATAACAAACTCACCATTCCTGGAAGGTAGTTCCAAAACCGGAGCATTCACCAATCTTCTTTTCAATTCCTGAAAACAATCATCACATTCTTTTGTCCAGATAAACTTAACACCTTTCCGAGTTAGCTTAGTCATTGGACTAGATAACCGTGTAAAAATTCTAACAAACCTTTGGTAATAGCCAGCCAAACCAAGGAAGCTACGAATCTCAGTTACATTTGTGGGTATTGGCCAGTCTTCCAGAACTTTTGTTTTTGCAGGATCAACCGTTATCCCATCTTTAGAAACAATGTGACCAAGGAAAGAAATTTGTTGCAACCAAAACTCACACTTTCTGAACTTCCCATACAATTTCTTTTCTTTTAAGGTTTCCAAGATAACCCTTAAATGTCTTTCATGCTCTTCTTTACTTTTAGAAAACACAAAAATATCATCAATAAAAACCACCACAAACCTATCCAAGAAGTCATGGAAAATTCTATTCATTAAGTACATGAATACAACAGGTGAATTGGTTAGCCCAAAAGGCATTACTAAAAATTCATAATGGCCATATCTTATACGGAACGCGGTTTTCAGAACATCTGCTTCCTTTACCTTCAGCTGATGGTACCCCAATCTCAAGTCAATCTTTGAAAAATACTGAGCTCCCTGGAACTGATCAAACAAATCATCGATATGAGGCAAAGGATATTTGTTCTTAATAGTGATGTTATTCAAGGCTCTATAATCAATGAAAAGTCTCATTGAACCATCTATCTTTTTAACAAAAAAGACAGGAGCACCCCATGGTGATGTGCTAGGTTGAATGAAACCTTTCTCTAATAAATATTGCAATTGATCCTTCAACTCTAAAAGTTCAATTTGAGCCATTCGATAAGGGGGTTTTGAAATTGGCTTAGCATCAGGAACTAAGTCAACAGTAAATTCAACATCCCGATCTGGTATTATTCTAGGCAACTCATTAGGAAAAACATCAGGATACTCATTTACAACTGGCACATCATTAATCTGAACAGTTCCTTTATTTTCAACGATGTGTGCAAGGTAACATTCATTTCCATCTTTTACAGGTTTCATGGCCTCTTGATAATTTATCAAATGTAAGGGTTCATTCTTGTACACAAACTGAAAGTCTTTCTGAAAAGAAACTTCTTTAGCTCTACAGTCAATCTTAGAATGGTAAATAGAGAGCAATCCATACCCAGGATAACATCAAACTCTACTAGAGGTAGAACAATAAGGTTTGCAAGTACGTTCTTTCCACAGATAAGGATAGGAAGATTCTTATAAATTCTTTTTGCCTCAACATTCCCCACAGGGGTTTTTACCAAAAGTTCAGGAGTCATTTCTTGAGATGGTATTCCCATTTTACTAGAAAAGGTTTCAGAGATGAAAGAATGTGTAGACCCTGAATCAAACAACACACTGGCATAATCTGAAAAAACAAACAAAGTGCCTGATTCAACTTCATTTGATGGCCCGACATCTGCTGAAGTAGTTGCAAAGGATTTCACCACCCCTTTCTGGTTGTATTCTAACTGCTTCCCATCACTCAAGCTCTTTGTCGGACACTTGTTTGCATAGTGACCCATCTCATTGCACTTATAACATTTCACAAACTATAAATCAAATTTGGTCTTACCTTCACCTTGATCCTTTTCAGTGCAATCATGAGCCTTATGTCCCATCTTACCACATTGGTAGCACTTTCCAGATTTCAGAAGACATTCTCCATCATGCCTTTTGCCACATTTATCACAAACTGGAAACTTAGTTTTCTTACCATCAGACTTTTCTGATGAATTCTTACCTTTCTCCTGCCACCTCGGTCTCTTCTTCTGTTGGTTGTTATAGAACACTTGATCATCGGCAAACTCCATTTCCACCTTCTCAGCACATCGAACAATCTTTTCATAACTTTTAAACTCACGAGAAGCTAATGCCCTTCAATATTTTGGATTTAATCCTGATTAAAAACGATTGATTTTACTATCAAGGTATTGGATAAAATTTGGAGCATACCTTGCCAATCGAGTGAACCTTTCTTCACAGGTAGCCACTGAGTCTTCCTCTTGCCTCAATTCCAGGAATTGTTTTTCCATCCTAAGTCGAACAGCCTTAGGAAAATACTTCTCAAGAAACATACCTTTGAATTCATCCTAGTCAAGAGCATCAATCTCATCGGCATGCCTGATATTTTTAACCATAGACCACCACTGATCTGCCTCACCCTCCAAACGGTAAATAGAAATACTAACCTTTTGATTGTCTGAACACCCCATGACATCAAAAATCTTCTCAAGTGCTTTAATCCACCCTTCAGCTCGCACAGGGTCAGATGATCCTCTGAATGATTGGGGATGTTGCCTCATGACATGTTCCACCACTGACATGTTCCTCTGCGGTTGATCTGGCTGATCTCGTGTATGGATACCACCGCCATTTATCGCTTGAGTCAACTGCGCCATTACTGCAAAAAACTATTTAGTTCCAATTCCGACCATCTCAGGATTCTGATTCAGAAGGTTATTTCCTTCAGTATGCCTTCCTAGCACTGCTTCCCTGTTTCCTCTGCGGAAAACCATTCTGAACAAACATGTCTTAGATGAAGCAACATGGTAATCTTCAAATACTATATCATTTCAAAAAAAATATTTTTGGAACATCATTTAATAGAATTCTAACTCCTAAAGTTATCTAAATCGACCTTTGATACCAACTATAAGGCCCCATCCTTAAGCCTTACTTAATCTTGAGTTATTACAAGATTACACATTGAGGATCTTTTCAGTTTTAGAGTTTTAGAGAATTAGATCATAAAACTTGCATTACATTCCACATATAAACAAAGTGGTTACATAAAGATAGTATTCTTCATTCCCATCAATGGAAACACATTTAAAATAAAACATGGATTATTTCGTGAAACTTTCTTGACACTATCATCATATCATGTACCTTTCCCTTGACCTGTGAAAAACATTTCCAAAAAAACTTGGGATGAGCATAAAAAGCTCAGTAAGGGATATAAAAATATGGAAAGGAAAAATGGTTACATATATACATAAGAATAAAATCATACATTACCCATAAAACATATTCACTTTAACATACATCATCAAATCATGAATAAATCCAAGAAATCATAAGACATAAAGGTAACTTGAGGCATTCATAACCTTCTTATGTAGGGAGTGACCCTATTGGTTACGTTTGGAATACCCATCACAGTATATTCCCTAAATCTCTTCGGAGAAACCTTAAAGTTTCACTCCTTCACGTTACCCAATGCATTGGAGATCTATATTGGGCTCACCCACCCTTAGTTTATCACGGAACCACCCGTCTTCATAATAATGCCCAAGAACCTCAACATAATCGTATCACATAAAACATGCATAAAGGAAACATAACATTTCCACCTTTCAATCACAAGATATCAATACAACACATTGATATAAAAACATTATGAAAACAATTTTCAATACCAAAATAAAAGAAAATTAAAACATGGTATTTATTTTTCTTTTAAAAAGAGGGTATGGCTTGTAGAGGAAGCCGAAACTCAATTAACGGTCACGGCGGCGGAGAAGTCGTTGTCGCCGCATACGTACGACAAAAACATTCCCTTTTGTCATTTAGTAAAATTCTTCGTATAAAAAAGATTCCTTTTGGATAAACGTAAAATTCAAAGGGGTTTATACACTGTATAAATGAAGGTTGTGTATAAAACAAAATATTCCTCAATGAAAGGATATTGAGACGAAGTCCCATACCTCGGGTCCGACTTGACTCGGTCGTTCTTTGATCACCTAAATAATAAACTTGAGTTAATTTCTACTTGTTTAAGAACCTTTTTAAAGTTCATTATTCCTTTTATATCACTTATTTCCATGTCATTAACACTATGTAATTATTTAAGTTAATAACGGTCGTTTTAACGATCATTGGTACTTGAGTCAAAAATAAGCCTTTTATAATTACAAGTTGTTCATGTACCCATTATATCCAGAATGGTATTCATGATGTAGATATCATATATTTCATATATATCCAGTACATTCATGCATTTATAATATTACATATTCATTTAGAGGTAAGAACTGAAATGCACTGTTCATAGAGACGGTAAGCCGTACGTACACATGAACGCTACTTTCATTTCTATTTCATATTTTATAGAATGGAATCATAATTATATAAAGGTATATTATAACTCCTGTATAATATCATATATAATATCATATTTCCATCCTTTATACGTCCCACATATGGTATTTAACGAATCAAATCACATTGAGGGGGCGGTAGTCCGCATTTCCTTAAATGAAGATATCGCGTTTACCCATAATTGAAACCATAAAGGTATGACCAAAAAGAAAAAAAACAGAAGCTTAAGGAAAACATAAACATATTATATATCATATATAAATATAGTGACATATTAATGGCCACCTTTGAAGGTGTTAAAAGAATTTCGAACAATCATCGTTTCGGGAGGCATAAATTCACCATCCACGGAAATAGTATGTTCGTTAACCATTAGATGTAGGTGTGTGTAAGTGTAGCTGGAATCCATATTATAAAAAAATCCTAGTATATTGAGGATACTTGAGTTGTTACAAAAGAAAATAGTAAAAAGATTTTCGGGGGTTGGAGAAGAAAAATAAAACAAAAGGACTTAAAAGAAGACATTACCTTAAAATCGGGTAACTCCCTTTGGTTTGAGCTCAAAGGCTTCCTTGGGAAGACTTCTGCCCAAAGTGAGGCTTCAAGGAGTAAGAGAGGGAATGGTAGAGACAAAATGGGTTGGGGTTGGACGATCCAAAGGCTTTGGGAGTGTGGGTAAGGAGGTAGAGGTGAGGTCCTTTTATAAGAGGAGAGGAGGGGCACTCTTGGAAAGTAAAGATAAGTTACTTTTTTTTAAAAAGAGTTTGGTATTTAAAAGGTCCCACATTGATATAATTCGAGGATAAGGTGATAATGGTTCTAAATACATTCATCCAATAAGTTTTGGACATGTGTAGGTCTTAGATATTATATTATCTTTCCATTTTATTTAAATGGTTAAATAATGAGGTCATCTCTGCATCATCATGATGTCATAAATAATCTAATTTATTTAATGCCTAAAAATTATAAAAAAAACAACTATGATGTAGGAAATATTTTTATCTTTCTAATGAATATTTATAGTCAAATATCTTACTCGTATAACCCCATGTAAAAATTGTTTTAGTAAAACACCTTTTGTGTGTGTCATTTTTACTTTAACATTTAATAAAAAGTTATTTATGTCATTTCCAACCAAAGTGGCTCCATGGGGTCCCCAAGTTTACCCATGGCTTTTCTTTGTCGGGCATGACACATCCAATGAGGGTAAGACATGTTTCAAGCTCATCTCATATTATTAAAACATTATTTTTACCTTAAACTACACTAATTACCACCAATCGCGATTAAGAACTTAAGAGTTACTATTCACCAAAAACTTATTTTAATCTCATTGAACCACATTTTACTTCTTAATGACAACCATGTATGTCAGATTTTTGAAATTCAAAACACAATGATGGAAAAATTTCATTTAAATGGAAAAATCAGTTTTTATAAGTACCACTTAGTGGTTTCACTATTCATCAAAAATTGAAGTTTTTCAGAAAATTACCAAAAATTCACCCTAAGCTATATTTGATACTCCAAATTAAAAAATGAAGTCTATTTTACAAAATTCAAAACATATAAGTCACATTAATTAATTTAATAATTAATTCCCGCTGTCATGACAAATAGCGGATTTTTTTGAAACAATTTCTACGAAAAGATTGACACTAGTTTAAGTAAAATTTCAATGTGAAATTGATTCCAATGACCACCATTGGATTAAATGGTAAAAATATATTGTAATTTCACTTTAAAACCAATTAAAAAGATAATATAATCATGTTAATAAATCAGATTAAAAATATTTTTTGAATTAAAATACAACATTTTACAATAATCATTAAAAAATGAACATTGTCAGAAAAATACCAAAAAATCACACAAAGTAAATTTTGATATCCCAATCACAAAGAATAAGTTTATTTTGACAAACATAGCTTATAAAATTTTCAAAATATATATTTAAAAATGGTTTTCCATCAAAAGGCAGTAAAACAATCTTTTAAAAAATATTAGTGCATTCCATGCTTAAGATTGGATTTATTTTCATTTTAAGCCTCTAAAACACTATCTAATTCATTAATAGTCATAGATAAAAATATCTATTACTCATTACTTACTTGGAATGTTACATTAAGATTAAATAAAATAATATTTATAATAAAATAAAACATTTTGGAATTTTATAACTTTACTTGTTGAAATAATTTCAAACATAAATCTAGGAAATTAATATCCACATCCCATTAGTCCTTTATAAAGGTAAAAATTATATTTCTAAATAATTTTCAATTTCACAATAACAATTTTGGTACACGTAATAATAATGATGAAAATTTTAATGAAAATTATCATTTTATTTTATATATTTGATCATTATGCTCATCTTTCAGGTTTTCTTAATATAGTTATCTCTTGTATTATTTGAGAAGATTATGTATGATATGAAATTAAAATATGTTATAATATAAAATAATTTTAATAAATAAAACGAAATTATTCATTACGTTGAGAAAATGTTCTCCCACATTATAATGTATACAGAATAAACAATAATTTATCATCTCTTTTGGAAAAAGCACCCAAAATTCAAAGGAAACTAATACACCAAAAAATATAATGTGAGTGGTTATTAATTTGGGGAGAATAATGCATTCTTAAAAAAAATTTGTACCCTTCATGATAACGAGATATCCAACACAATAATTCATTATTTCAAAATCATTTAGTAATTTATATTGTTCTTCATGTATCTTTCATTTTCATCATTATTAGTGAAATAAATTATGTGACCAAAAATACCTATTCTAATGTGATATCTTACAAAATAAAAGTTGTACAAATAAGGATAATACCAAAAAACATTACTACTATGATTTATAAAATTAAACTAACTACATGATATGTGATAAATTTATTTCATCGAATGGACTTCAATGAATTGATTTTTAAGAAAAATCAAGTTACAAGATCCATGATATCTCTCATTATAGTGCTCCAAATAATTTCATTCCCACATATTGTAGAACCAATTTGAAACACATAAACATCCAACAACACAGATTATTTTGTTCATAGTATATAATATGATGACAAAGTATCATATAATATCATAGAAACCTTTTAATTTTGATATCTATATATTATTTTTTACAATTAAATTATTCTTGTAAAAATAGATAAATATATAAAATATAAAATATTAAACCAAATTTCACATAAATATAAAATAAATGGAACTATCTATCTATAACTCTGTAGAAAATATCTAGGTATATCAGGATCGATAAACTAAAATATGGCTGATGCATTATGGAATTTCAGTGACATCATATATAAGAAATGGTACTCTTAATAATATATTTATAAGATCATGGAAAGTGATCCGAAAATGATACATATCAAATTTATGATGATGAATGGTATCTTTATTATAATATTTAATTTCATATGTAACAATATGATATTTTGGATCCTCAACATAAAGTCACAATATATGGCATGTTGTCAAAGAGGAGGTGGAATATTTGGAACCACATGATGAGGTGTAGGATGGGGATCTATAGGTAGATGTGCTGTAGTGGGGACCATTGGTAAAGGCTTTGGAGTTGGATTTGCAATTAGATTTTGAGGAGTGGGATCTACAACCAAAAACATTCATTTAATGTTTGTAAACCATGACTTTACTATAACTATAATCAATTGCTCAATAATCCCACCCATATCCCAAAAATTATAATTTAATTCTTTTATTTTCCTTTTATACTCATCCACCATTAATGAAGATCCATAATTACAAAAATAAAATATTGTTACCCTTGTTATGAATCTTCAAATAGGACTTTGCTGTTTAGTATTTCAAAATTAAAAAGTTAAAATATACATCCAACATTCATGAATTAAGGTCACTTATGTTCTCTGATCCACATGGTATTTCTTTATATAATATTAAAAAATTTATTGAAAACCAAAATATTTAATTATTCGAATTAACCTAAATAATATAACAAAATAAACATACTTCATGAAATCCTCTCAGATGCAACTATTAACCCTTCTGTAAGATTTTATGCATTTTTAACTTTTCAAACCACTTCAACTTTTCATGTATAGCAATGGAAGGGTTCATCCACATTAGTTCTTGAAGACCCAGCTCTAATTTTTTTCGGTTTCTAATGCATTCATTTGTTCATAAAATAATTTGTACCCTCCATGAGATAATGTTTGAGGGAATACATTTTTTATGTAATCACCTAATGATATCACCTAATTTTATATAAATTATTCATGAAAACTAATTAATTTAGTCATTAATGTAATTAATACTATAAAAACAACTAAAATATAACATTAAACATGGGGAAAATGATCCTACTCATCTATATACGATTAAATTCAACCATGTATCTCCATCTAGATAATAATAAATATCACTTGGAATTTATTTATTTCCCATTATATGGAATCTTATGTGATCATTAATTTAAAATCCATCCATATATAGTAATCAAATGATAAAAATTTTATCCTGACTTCTCTAGTGATATGAAAATTATATATCATCTGATAAGAAGTGTAAAAACCATATTAGTAGAGAAATTTCATAAAATATTAAATAATATTGATTTATCATTCCAAATATTATTTCCATAATTGATATGTTGTCTCTTCGTCGAGACATCTCCAATAAAAATTTATATTTCTCAATTTAGATCCGTCATGCATTGCAAAAAATTATATTAAATATTTTAGAATTTGGAACACTATGAATATTATTATAATAAAACTCAGCTATTATCCATGGGTCATGTCTATAGGAAACTGATAAAAATTTTCAATTTTTAAAACCCTTAAAAGATATTTAAATTATCTTCATGTTGCATTTTATTCCATTTTCCATTCAAATAATCTCATCCCACCATGATCCCATTTTAAACAACTGACTCATTTACACATGAACTCCATTAATTCATAGCATCATGCATCCCCAAATAATCAGTCATTTTCTATAATAAGGATCTCAATCTCCAGACATGATTAGTCCACTATGGTTGGAATGGAAATGACATAGATAAAAAATTACCTATAAAAGATGGTCTATTACAATATATCAAGAAGTATATTATTAAAATTCATTCTTTATATTTGTGAAATAAGAAAACTAGTTATTTTATAGAAGACTTTGCTATAATTTTCAATCCATATGAACATATTTACCCAAAATAAAAATATTATTATGTTATTGATATGATAAAAAGATTTGGGTAGATCATTTTCACATACTATAAGGGTAATTAGAAATAAAAATCACAAAAAAATATTTTATTTGTACATCTAATCGCATTGAGACTAATCATTCTATCATATATGGGCACAAGAGAAATATTTCAAAAATGAGAAATATTTTAGTTCATATATTGAGGACTTCAAAGGAATTATTTAATTATTTTTATGAATGATAGTATAATTTCCCTTATTATGTTTAAATTTTTTAGGAGATGTTCTAAAAATGAGTGTAGTAACTAAATTAATAGAATCCAGATAAATACTTGGTTAGAACACATAGTTGATCAATTTGACTATTATATTGATATGTATATTATTATATATGAAATAATTTCACCATATAATACATAAAAAAATGTTTGGGTGATCATAATAAAGAAGTAATAGATGAGATTTCATGGAATATATTAAGAAAAGATAATACATCTCCATAATTTTGAAGACTAGATTCTTGAGAATCATTTTATATATAGAATTACTAATTTTATAAACCAAATTATGACATGTCACCATAATATATACATTATTATAAGTCACAAAGATTGAAATATTTTTGGTTAATTGGAATCCCTAGCATAATCAATGTCAATGGTGATCATTTTGGGATATCTGATAAAACATACATTGGTTGTTTTTTCTATGTTTCATTAAAAAATAAAAAATATACTAATGCTTCAATAGGGAAACCATAATGATTATTACAGTTTATAATGAAAATTTTCAAAAATATTATATAAAATAATATTCACATGATGTATAATTTTTTAAAATCAATGTTGATTATATTTCTTATAAATATTAGTATGATATTTTTTACATTGGAGATGATGAAAAAGCAATTTATGGAAAAAATGATTATTCATCTCACTGTATTGATGAAGATAACTCTATGTATTATCAACTAATGATTAGAATATAGGTGGAGGTATATAACATAATTTTTGATCATGTATGTGTTGTTCAAATTTGGATTCCGATAAGCAATATGGAAAACTTCATTATCCATAGAGGTTTAACTAAGAAATTTTGATGAATCTTTAGATCATAAAGAATAGTTTTGTACCATGAATTAAGAATTGTGCTAGATAGAGGAATCAATATATTGGTGTTGGTACCCAAAAATAAATATAAGGACATAAAAATGATAAAATGTGTATTTTTCATAAATATTAATGAAAAATGAGATGTCATACAAAATAAATATTGGCTTCTTCTATATGGTCATTCTCAATTTAATGGAGTGGAATTTTATTACACTTGTTCACCTGTTCCAATCATTGGGACCATAAGCATAATATTTTTTATATTTTCTCAATTGAAATATATTATTAATAAATTTTTATATAGTTTTCAATCCTCAATGGTGTGTTGTTTGAATATTTATATATCGAGAAAAGTTATTGTTTCTTTCATTTTAATGACTTCAATTATGTTTATAGGTTAAATAAATATTTATATGGGATGAAATAAGCCCCATTATGTTGGTATTAAAAGCTAGACACCAACATAAATAACATAAATTTTAGAAAAGGATGAAAGGAAAAAAAGCTATACATCATGGCTGATAAAGAGGCGTAATTTTTTTTATTTTCTATATAGATTAAATAATACTAATTGGAAATGTTGAAAAAATTTGTGATGGTTTTTCTACGTAGATGAATCATCCTTTTGAAATGTATGTTCTCTATGATACGAAGAACATTCATGGATTGAAAATTTAGTAATATAGTGTTAAAATATTTATTTTTCAAGATTTATATGTTCAATTACTTCTCAAAAGGTATCTCATGTATGATACATGTAAAATTTACCCTATCTTTGTGGGAACCATGATATATAATGATGTGAAAGGAATGAATGTAGATCCATGTGATTTCATGGGGCTTATTGGATGTATTTTGTACTTTATATAATCAATTATGGATATAGTCCATGTTTTTACACTCTAGGATAAGAATCGTTGTACCCTAAATAAATATCATTATAGTGCGAGAACTACAATTAAAAGTGTATTTTTCATTGGTATTTATGGGTTTTTTACTTTTGTTATCATTAAATGTTACATCAAGATATATTGTTACTCTGTTTTATAGTTATTTTTTAAATTCATAATAATGTGTTTTTCATATAATTTTTTGAAAAATAATCATATAAATAAACCAAAAACAAAAAATTGGATTGGTATTTTACGTCTTTTACACAAAAAACGATTTGAGAAATTGATTATCAATAATTTTTGACATTTATTATTCCAAAACAAATGTGATAAATTATTTTTTTAAATTAAATTCAGATATAAGGTCACAATTCTTGTAGAAATATTTATAAAAATGAAAACACAATAGAAAAAAATAGGAAACATCATCACAATTTCAAATCATGTTTACATTAAAATATGAAATTTAAACACTACAATATATATTTATAATAAACCGAAACCCAAATGATCCTTCGGAATAATCCACCCACTCACATGGTATGTGATTTATGTCTTACTTTATATAAGGGAGAGTTTTTTAAACTGTTTAATATTAGGATGAAACAATATATAGATTATTCTCAATAAAATTTTAAGATTAATTAAACGAATAGTTATAATAAAATAAAATATTTTTGAATTTTATAAGTCTACTTGTTAAAATTATTTCAACCATAAATCTAGGAAATTAATATCCACATTCCATTAGTCCTTTATAAAGGTAAAAATTCTATTTCAAAATAATTTTCAATTTCACAATAATAATTTTGGTACATGTAAGAATAATGATGAAAATTTAAATAAAATTTATCATTGTATTTTATATATTATATCATTATGATCATCTTTCATGTTTTCTTAATATAGTTATCTCATGTAATATTTGAGAAGATTATGTATGATATGAAATTAAAATATTTTATAATATAAAATCATTTTAATAAATAAAACTAAATTATTCATTACTTTGAGAAAATGTTCTCCCACATTACAATGTATACATCATAACCGATAATTTATCATCTATTTCGGAAAAAGAACCAAAAATTCAATGGAAACTAATACACCAAAAAATATAATGTGAGTGGTTATTAATTTGGGGAGAATAATGCATTCTTAAAAATAATTTTTACCCTTCATGATAATGAGATATCCAACACAATAATTCATTATTTCAAAATCATTTAGTAATATATATTGTTCTTCATGTATCTTTCATTTTCATCATTATTAGTGAAATAAATTATGTGACAAAAAATCCCTATTCTAATGTGATATCTTACTAAATAAAAGTTGTACAAATATGGATAATACCAAAACAAATTACTACTATGATTTAAAAAATTAAACTAACTACATGATATGTGATAAATTACTTTCATCGAAAGGACTTAAATGATTTGATTTTTAAGAAAAATCAAGTTACAAGATCCATGATATCTCTCATTATAGTGCTCCAAACAATTTCATTCCCACAATTTGTACAACCAATTTGAAAAACATAAAAATCCAACAACAAATATGATTTTGTTCATAATATATTATATGATGAAAAAGTATCATATAATATCATAGAAAACTTTTAATTTTGATATCTATAAATTATTTTTTACAATTAAATTATTCTTGTAAAAATAGATAAATATATAAAATAAAAAATATTAAACCAAATTTCATATAAATATAAAATAAATGGAACTATCTATCTATAACTCAGAAGAAAATATCTTGGTATATCAGGATCAATAAACAAAAATATGGCCGATGCATTATGGAATTGTAGTGACATCATATATAAGAAATGGTACTCTTAATAATAAATCTATAAGATCATGGAAAGTGATCCCAAAATGATACATATCAAATTTATGATGATGAATGGTATCTTTCTTATAATATTTAATGTCATATGTAACAATATGATATTTTGGATCCTCAACATATAAGTCACAATATATGGCATGTTGTCAAATAGGAGGTGGAATATGTGGAACCACATGACTAGGTGTAGGATAGGGATCTATAGGTAGAGGTGAAGTAGTGGGGACCATTGTTAAAGGCTTTGGAGTATGATTTGCAATCAGATATTGAGGAGTGGGATCTACAACCAAAAACATTCATTTATTGTTTGTAAACCATGACTTTACTAGAACTATAATCAATTCCTCAATAGTCCCACCCATATCCCAAAAATTATAATTTAAATCTTTTATTTTCCTTTTATACACATCCACCATTAATGAAGATCCATAATTACAAAAAAAAAATATTGTTAACCATGTTATGAATCTTCAAATAGGACTTTATTGTTTAGTATTTCACAATTAAATAGTTAAATTATACTTCCAACATTCGTGAATTACGGTCACTTATGTTCTCTGATCCACATGGTATTCCTTCATATAATATTCAAAAATTAATTGAAAACCAAAATATTTAATTATTTGAATTAACCTATATTATATAACAAAATAAACATACGTCATGAAATCCTCTAAGCTGCAATTATTAACCCTTCTGTAATATTTTATGCATTTTTAACTTTTCAAACCACTTCAACTTTTCATGTACAGCCAAGGAAGGGGTCATCCAAATTAGTTCTTGAAGACCCAACTCTAATTTTTTTCGGTTTCTAATGCATTCATTTGTTTATAAAATAATTTGTACCCTCCATGAGATAATGTTTGAGGTAATACATTTTTTATGTAATCACCTCATGATATCACCTAATTTTCTATAAATTATTCATGAAAACTAATTAATTTAGTCATTAATGTAATTAATACTATAAAAACAACTAAAATATAACATTAAACATGGGGAAAATGATCCCACTCATCAATATACAATTAAATTCAACCATGTATCTATATCTAGATAATAATAAATATCACTTGGAATTTATGTATTTCCCATTATATGGAATCTTATGTGATCATTAATTTAAAATCCATCCATATACAGTAATCCAATGATAAAATTTTTATCCTGACTTCTCTAGTGATATGTAAATTATATACCATCTAATAAAAAGTGTAAAAACCATATTAGTAGGGAAATTTCATAAAATGTTAAATAATATCGATTTATCATTCCAAAATTTATTTCCATAATTGATATGTTGTCTCTTCATCGAGAAATATCTAATAAAAAATTTTATTTCTAAATTTAGAGCCATTATGCATTATAAAAAATTATATCAAATTTTTTAGAATTTGGAACCCTATGAATATTATTATAATAAAACTCAGCTATTATCCTTGGGTCATGTTTATAGGAAACTGATAATTTTGATAAAAATGTTCTTCGAAATTAACCAACCCTACAAGTCTTAATTTTCCTATTGGAAATAGACCCCTCTTATACATAAGGATGGGGAGGGTCAATTTTAGATGTATGGGTATGGTCCAACCAAGAAGTTTGAGGTGATTGAGATTATTGATTTAACATTATATTATAAGTCAACATAACAAAAACCACTAAAACAATATATAAATAATGATATAACATAATGAATTTATGGGAAATTAAAAAAAATTGTCCCAAAAAAAGTGAACTAAACTAAAAAAAATTAATCATATTTTATAATTTAGTTGATAAAATGTTTTACAATATTAATGAGAGATGATGTGGTTAAATGATGGAAGAAAAATAATACCTTTATATGAAAATTATCCTAAATATTTTTAAATGATACAAGAAACAAACCATTATTTCTCATTTTCATTTTTCTAGTTAAAAACAATAAAAAAACTGATAATATTGTTTTTCATATATATTATTAGTTAAATATGTTAAAATAATACTTATCAAATTTATGAAACAAAAAAATAATATAGGCAAAATAATACTACGATTAACTAAAATTTAAAACAATTCTAACAGTTATATAAAATTTCAAATATTTGAAATCTAATAAAAATAAAGTTTAAATAATAAAAACAAAAAGAAACCATCATACGAGTAATAATATGTTTTTAATTAAAAACTATAAACTAATATATTTTAAATATTTATAAATTTTAAAAAAATAATCATGAAATTAATATATGTTACCAATAGTATTTTTGATTTATAGATTTATTGTGTTCCAATATTTTTTCCTTGTTATCATTACAGTGGGAATATCTATGTACATGATGTGGTCATCAATATTTACATTTAATATTTTCATGAATGTGGAGATCTCACTTAAATTATCATCATATTCATGTTTTTTATCACAAAAATACTATTTTATCCATGTTAAATGATTAACCAATTCGTATTTAATGTGTTAAGAACATATATTTTTTAATCACGTGCTTCCATGTGCAAGGGAGAAACATTTTATTGAAATTTATTTAGATTATGTAGCCTAATAGAGAATTACTTTCATTTGAAACTATTGTTTCCAATAACACATTTTTAGTGAAAGACAATCACACAAAAATTAATGTAACTAACCTCTCACATTTCATCATTATGTACATAATATTGACATGGAATAAATATTGGTTTATAAACTTTGGCACTCAAAAAATGAATTGCTTATACAATTTCAAATGCACAATTATTCTAAACTTCATATTCATTTTATAGATGTTTAACATCATATTTATAGATTTTAATTTCATACCATGACCATGACACAAAATTTAAACATGGGTTCTATTCTAATAGTCTCAATGTTTCTGATTCATCTGATGTTCCATGAATTGTTTCTTTAAATCATGTAAACGAACATTTCTTAAAATCTCCATATTTCTATTGTTTAAATAATATAGGCTTAAATTATTAATATGAAATTATAGATATAGATAATAACCATCTATGTTATTCAAGAATAATAAATATATCTGCATTATCCATTCACATATCAATTATTTTACTTTCAATACATGAATAACCTTTCCCCCATAATTTACTTTTTCCTGGAGAGATATAGGGATCAAATGTTCTCCAATATAGACAGGTATCTGGTACATAAATATGTTTCCTCGTTAGAAATATAATTATAATCAAAGGTTGATTCACGTCGATGAGGATTCTAAACATATCCCTTCTATATATTCTTATTCTTTTTAATTATATACTCAAATTATTATTATACGGGTCTGTAAAGAATTATTTATTGCACAAAATGAACCGTTAAAAGAATTATGATATCAAAAAAATCATAAAAAAAATTAATTTTATTAATGTATATAAACTACATAATTATATAAATTGTTAAATTAATTCAGATCAATCAATTTTTATGGTACTAAATTTAAATAATATCAAAAATTCATAATAATTATTCTAGCTGGGGTTTGAAATATTTCATACAGTGTACCTGTGAGAAGTTATTTTATCATGATGTAAAAATCATGGGATTTCACGAACATGAAATTCAAATATTTAAATAAACATTTAATTTAAATTTGAAGGCTGACCATGTTTAACATCAACACAATGGAAAAATTGATTTTTTTTATTTTTCTACCTCTTTGATAAGGAATAATGAGTTTTAATTAGGTATATTCATCTTAAATTAGAGGTGGAAGATAACTCCAAAACATATTCCAATTGAGAGTAAGCCCAAGCTTACATTCAATAGATCATTAATTGTTCCTTTAATTTATAACAATGATCTAACGAAAATCTCATATATATTATTCTCCACATACAAATATAAATGTTATGTTTTATATAATGATATATTTAGAGTTTAATATAAAATAGTATTTATTATTTCTTCAAAATATTTTTATTATTACATAATTTTTGTGCCATTCTAAATTTGACATGGATATTTTCCACGCTCTCAAACGAATGATTGGTGTAATTTTTTTTTGAAGTAATATAAAATTATTTTCAACTATTGAATTCCTTTTTTGGTCATTGATAAGTGTCATCCATAAAATGAACTGCTTATGAACCATGTACGTTATTTTCTATCCATGTTATATTTCATAATATGAAGTCCATTTTCACTAATTATAAATGTTGTATTCCATAGAACATTGAATCCATGAAAATTTCAATATGTTGTGTTGTGATTTATAATGAACATAATAATTTAATATAGTTGAAAATAGTACATATTATATGAATCATATATTCTAATTAATTCCTCTAATATAAGATTCATATCATCATTTAATGGTAATAAGAAAACATCAATATATTTTCTACGGTGTATTTTTCTATAAATGAATATAATTAACATGATATTAATCCTCTTAAAACTACATTTAAGAAATAAGTTTTAAATTTCAAATACCATAGGCCATAGACTGTCTTTTTAGCAAATTATTAAATATAGATTTATTCAATTTGTACATATTCTAAATAGAAGATTTCTAATTTAATTTATGAATATGGTGAATTTTTTTATCAATTTTTTTTCACAAGCGACAATCATATAGATTATAAAATTTCCTATATGATATACATTCATCAATATTTCATCTTAACTATGTTCCACTATTTTTATTTTGATCTAAATATTTTAAATGATGAATTATTAAAATATACCAAATTAATATGGTATAATACTTTGATACTGATAAATCATCATGTGATTCCCCCAAAAAAATATAACATGATTTCCCACATTTATGACACTCTAATAGTCCATTATATTTCACACTATATAGCTCAAAGGTTTTCATGTAGTCTTGAAGCTTCTATTATCCCAAACCAATCTGATAAAATATATTCTTCACATTATAATGCTAATATGGAATATTGTTCTCTTTATGATGTATGTATTCTAATATATATAATAACTCAATAAAAAACATATCACTCTATCTAATTTTTTTCATTATGTTATTCTATAATAAAACCATTGTGAAACACATAAGTTCCAGACCTCCCAGATAAAATGGGGTTTACGCTTCACTATAGAGACTCAATTTTTTTTTTCAATTTCCCATATATCAATATCATGAATAATTTTTCAATTTGATCTGAATTTGCATCTTGAAAATAATAATTATTAGAAGATCTTTAATTATTCCAAATTTAGACATGTCAAATATAAAGGCAATCACATGGACTAATTCCATGAATAATAAAATGATCATTGATTTCTATAATGTATTGCTTTTTAATATTTAAAAATTACAAGAATGGATATAAAATATGTTATTTTTAATAACATATAATTTTAATGTTTCAAAAAAGGCAAAATATGCTTCCTCACATTTATCACTTGGTCACAGTATTTTAATCAGACATTAAATCATTGTTTTCTATAACAAATTTAAAGAATATGAAATAATTTATTATATTTTGATGTTTAATTTCATATTCAATTTTATACATATTAATTAAAATAATATGAGATAATTCACAAATAAAATAAAGAATAAATATTTGGAAAACAAATGTAACAGTTTGATTATATTTAATTATAATTATCTCATAAGAAAAAAATGAATTCTTATAGTAAGAATGGTTATATATAATATAAATACATCATATGCATACTAAATAACCGCCAATACCTTAATATTATTCATTCAAAATATTGATTAAAAATATGAACTAAACACACATTAATAGCTAAATTCACTATATTTATAGCACTGAATCATCAAATAGTCTTTCAATGAAACAATAATATCAGAAAATCATTCATCAACTAAAAAATACCATAGATGAGATAATAATAAACAGAAAAAATAAATAGGTAAGAGATGTAAAATAGAACATGTGGATGGGATCATTCAATAAAACAATCCAAAAACCATATTCCTAAATTAAAAAATACATTGAATGCATATAAAGTTGAAAAAATTTACTCGAGCTACCAATAAATATTACAGTGGGGATGAATAAAAGGAAATGGTTGAGGAATGATAGATCATAGAGAGATAAAGTAGTGGTAGATGACGAATTAGGGTGAATTATGCTGGTTAACACCAGTTGGATGATATTTCCAGCCACATGATAAAATAATAAATGTTTAGGTTTCACAACATTATAGAAAATTCACTTATTAACGGATAATAAATGAAAATAATATGACTAACACTGATATTTCATAAAAAGATTAATGATATGTCATTAATATATTTAGTAACTGATGTGAACAATTTATTAAATAACTAAATTGAAACTGATACACATTGTAATTTTCATTCTAGTTATAAAACAACCGACCTAAATAATACATCATATTAAATATATTTTATACTAGTGTGGAAAGTGGTTTCATAGGTACATCAATGGTACAATTTTTTTTCATTTTAAATATGAAAATTATGGAAACCATAACATTTTTTGTTGCATAACTATTGATTCTACATGTCGTATTGATTATAAGTGTTACACATCAGGGGTTGTATTATAAAATTGGAGAGAAGTGTTTTTATCCCACTAAGAAGAGTATATTGGTTACCTTGAAAACTGTTGTGGAATAATATTTGACCTCCACTCCTACCCATATACAAATAATTTTGTTGGAGACCTTGTTAGATGTTCTCAAGGATGAATTAAACATTACACTTCTTCTTTTTTTGCTAATAATAGTGCTATGACTATTTGTAAAAATACAACTCATCTTTAAAAATCAATTAAAATTGAAATAATGATTCACATCATAAAGTAGATAAATGAATTGATTTTAGAAATTATTCATTGAGTAAAGAAAATAGTTGATGTGATCTCTAGACCACTTCCAAAAGATGATTTATATAATTGGAGTGTGATGTCAGGATTTCAACCACATTTCTCTCATGGAAATGTATGGGGTATAATTCTCATCACTAATTTGGTTATTTTTGTTATTATTGTCAAATAGATGATAAAAGACCATCCAAATATATTTATATCAATAATTATTTACAAATATGTTTTACAATGGAGGTGATATTTTTAAATAATTTATACATTGATATTCTTAAACTATTGAAAAAAATATATCATTTGTAAAATTATTTACTTTTAGAGAGTATTTAAAATGGTAAGGCTCTGATTAATATCATGATTACTGTTTTCTGAACAATTTATTAGGTTTTTTATTAATTGATATTGGAATATATTTAATATAGAATTTTTAATTACATGTATCAATTTATGAATATAATTTTTGTGATGATAATGTATTTATTATGTTGATGGTGTTAATAATGTGTTAATATGAGATTTTTTAAAGGCGTTTTGATTGTTGAGTCAAAATGATCAAGATTGAACAGGTTGAATGTAAATAATTGTTTTTATTCTAACCACCAATGTAATGTTAAAAGTAAATAAATTTAAATCATTATTAATATTTATTAACATTATTTTATAGATTTATATTCTTTTTAAAAATATTTGAAAATTTTTATCCAAAAGAAAATCATTTATTTCAAACCATATTAAGTTATCATGACTTAAAATGTTATATAAAAAAAATTTAAAAATAAAATAAATTCAATTTAATGAAATTAAAGTCATTTTTGAATTAATAACATCAAAATTATTATATCATAATTTTTTTATAATTTATTTAAATATTTATTTTTCAATGAATATTAAAAATGACAGATTTTTTTAAACTACGTTTTATTTTAATATATTTAAAAAAAATACACAAGTGTTCCCTCTCCCCCACTTGGTGAAGAAGATCCTCTCTACTATCATATAATTAATTCAAAAGTTTTTTATTAAGTCAATTCATACTCAAATACCATCATAAAAATCATATTTTGTCCTAATTTCCCTTGTGTAATAAAAAAAACTATCATATAAATGCATTCAATATGAACATAAAGACGTTTTCATGAATAATGGTTATGTTCATAACACAATGTATACAATTAATTTCTTCTTCTAAAATTTTAAAATCAACTTCAAAAATGATTAATTAATATCATAAATATATATTTCATATACGAATATGTTATTACGTTACTGTAATACCATAAATCTATCTCCTCTTCCATAAAATTATAAATTAAACCATCATTTTTGTTCATGGTGGACAATTTCCTCATGCATCGATGTAATTTTATTCAATAACAATTACTCGTCGATCTATATCATGACAGATATAAGTTATAAATATGATAGTCATGAAATATTTTTGATTATTCAAAGGTAATATGCCATCAATTTCCATATCTTTTCTATAATTGAAAATTCATAAATTCATTCAGGCGTACATTTGTATTACCACGTACACAATGAATTGTGATTCGTTTTTTATTGAACACATAAAAAAAATAAAAAAAATAAATTTATTTTGAAATATAATTATATATTTATGATATAAAAATTAATAAGTAAAGATAAAATGATAAATTTCTTTTTTTCAATCATTATCATTGAAAAATGAAAATGTTATTTATCCGTTCTTACAACATATCGTCTCCATCATTATAATGTAATAAATTTTTTATAACCATTTTATAGTTTGTTTTATAAATTAAAATAATTAATATATATTAAAAATATTTCATTATTTTATTCTTGATAATATGTAGTAATGTACTATTATAATATAGTCAACATACCATTTTTATTTTGGACATATGAGCTGAATATAATCAAAACATCTGAAGAAAACATAATTGACTATGTAATTGTATATAACATGGTAATAAGTAAATTAAAAAAAATAATAAACATGAAATGTATTATTTCATAATAAAATAATAAACAATAGATTATTTTTCAAAAATATTAATAATATTTTTGATTATTTAGACTATAGGAAAGTGAAACATTGACCTAAAACTACATTTTAAATATTTTAAAGATTTATTTTATGTATCTTAATTTCCTATTTCCATATTGATGAAATTATATTAATGATAGGTTTATATATATATATTAATGATTTATAAAGGACATGTGATGTAACATTGGAATTTTATTTAATTTTTATTAAAAGGAATAATTTTATATATTATATATGGGATGTTTGGATAAAAAGAAAAATTTAAGTTTTTCTTTTCATTTATAGTTTGTAAAAAAATATTCCCACAATAATAATCATTGTTTTATGTTAGGATTAATTTATATGAAACCATGTTTTCATCAAAATAAATCACTATACATTTTTAAAAGGTATTTTAATTAAGGGTTTTTAATTGAAAGGATATTTATATATAAAAATAAATTATTATCAGTTCGAAAAATATTTTCATGAGAATGATGATAGAAATGAAATATGTCATGATTTATGATTATGTTGTAGTTATTATGAATTATTTAAGTTTATGGATGAGCCATAAATAGTTCATGATCATGGGATTTCCAAATATTTCTCATTATTATATGTGAGCATGATATCAATATAATTTGATTTGCGTAATGGGAAGGAGTAAACTAGTTTGGATTCTCATCAGTGATTATTTTAATTTATCAGGTATGTTATTCCATTTTTAAGAGGCATGTCAAGAGTGATATTAGAATTTTTCCACTATTTAACTATATTATTTAACCGTGCTTCCTATGTAATTTTATTGAAATATTATGATTTTAAATTGTAAGATAATTATATTATATTTAATGGAATGTTTATAATACTTATTAGGGGTAAAATGTATTATTTATTTAGAACATAAAATCCCTAGTTTTTAATGATATGAAATATAACATTATGTGTCTTATATTTCCTTTAATATTTCATAGAAAATTTTTGAAAAATATTTTTTGGGAATAGAGTCTTATTTCAAGCTTAAAAATATTCTATTTGGATATCAAATTTTATTTTGAAAAATGAAAATTTTTAACTGTATTCATTGAAAAATGTGTTTCTTTCATTATTTTTTTTCCCATTTTTATTTCATTAGAAAATCCAATTTCTTCAAATTTATTTATTTGGGGGTTATGGGTGTTTATGAATAATGATGAGGTGAAAAATATCGTTTTTAATATATTTCAGGAAATTTATACTTGTTATCCATTAAAATTTCTTTATTTTGGGAAACTAAATACTGGGTTGATGTATCCACATTTTAGGTAAAAAAATTATATTTGGTTGATGGCCTAATTATAAAAATCATTAATCTTAATAAAATGTCTATTATTTACGGAAATTATTTTTTTTTCAAAATATATAATTGGTCGATTGATTATGGTTCGTTCCATATAATTTTTATTCATGGAATGGTTAGGATAATTTTATATATTTAGATAAATTATTTAAATACCCTTAAGTGATTATCATTGGAGGTCTTCATGATACAAAATATGATGATTACAATTTTTCATCATTTAAACCACTTATCATCATAATATTTTCTAATGGAAACACAAAAAATAATGTATGATACTGAAAATAGGATAATACCCTAGGAAATTAGTGTCATTAAATAGTAGGAATTGTAACTGATCTGTATTTAATTATATATTAATATATGATTGCAATAAATTGAGTTGGGTATCCATGAAAGATAAAGAATCGTATTTTATTTTGTAGAACCAGTAGAGTGTATAGAATTCTATGATACATTACCCTCTAGAGTTTTTCTGGATATTCAAACTAAGTTGTATAGGAGTGAAAGACTAAATCCTGGAAAATATATTCAATGTCATTGGATATTCATACCATAGATATAAAACTCCAACTGTTTACTATTTGGATGGTGAATGTAATAAATATTGGTAAATATTTAATAATAACAGATAAATAGGATTATTTTATATGGAATGGGATAGATGTAAGAATACTTTTCTTGAGAATTAATTTCTGTGGGTTCTTTTATTTAAGATGGAAAATAAATTCTAGGATTTAATGATAGAGGAAAAGAGAGTATGATTCCACATAAGAAGAAATATACGCTAAATTATAATTCTATAGGCTAATTTCATTTGATAACATGATTGTAAAATTTCTAAATATTAACCATATTAAATACATATTATAGAAGAGAATTGTCCTCTCTTTGATTTAAATAATATGGAAACCTAGTATGATGTGACATGTGTATGGAAATTTAATTTACCGATGATCATTAATTATACAATAATAAACTCATAATGTGGACATAGGTGTAGGAAAATTTATAGAATACATTAATGAAATATAAAAGTATGAAAATTATCATTCGATTTGTGATAATAATTGTACAAAAACCATGGGGTTTGACTTTGGAAATATGTAAAATAATATTAATTTTTTTCATTTTGGGAATATGCAGTGTGATTGAAAAAAATATATCTTATTATTAATAAGCCTAAATTTTTTAAATTGGTAATAAATCACATCCAATGTATTTTGTTTGGTTTTTTTACATTTTTTGTGTCTATAGAGGACCATGAATGACGAGAATACAAAAGAATAAATGTATAAGGAGTAGGTTAAATCCTTTAACACAACATTTTAAGCTGTTGGTCAATCGAATTCAGTCATTATAATGAATATTATTTATCTACATAGATTATTTTATTGTATTATTTTCTTTTGGTTCAACACATTCACTAATTTCTAATAAATATATAGGTCAAATTAAAATTTCACCTTAAACATAGCTATCATGACTTTTGATAAAAAACATCAGGTATTACATTAGAAACATCAATTTATAAAGATAATCTATTTTATCATTTTTGAATAGATTTTCCTTAATATTTTGTAATCATTCCTATTTTAGAATTTGTCATTATTTTGGTTTTATATGGGATTTCATCTTATTATCCTATGTTATATAACAAACCGAAAAAAATATTTTTCAAAATGAATTTTTGTATTTATTTTGTAATGAACTAATAAATTTGTAAACATAGAATTATGTTTATAAATTATTAAAGGATAGATATTTAATATATTTTACTCATATTTTTAAAAATAAGGAAAATTTTTATCTAAATTTTGAGTCTATAACAAAATCACATTTATACGATTTTTTTAATGGCTTTAATGTTATTATAAATGATTGGTTTATTGAGTCTATTGTTGAATGTGTACTTGATTCCATGCATATTACAAAACCACCTTATTGAATAGATCATGTATAACATACTGAATTGAAAAGGTATTTATTGAAATTTATGAAAAAGATTTCATTCATCCTAACATATCACCATGAGGTTCCATCGTTTCAGTTGGTAAAAAAATATGTTTTACGAGGAATTTAATTTATTATAGAGAATAAAATAACTATAATTTTGAGGTGCGATATATTTTATCATATTGATGACATGTTTGAATTACACTGGAGAGATTTTTATTTTTCAATGGTTGGTCTTTATATTTGGTACCAACAATAGAATGAGTTGGAGTATAACATTGCTAAGATATAGTTTTTTTTACTAATTATGGGAATTATGAGTTTGAAGTTGTATTCTTCGAGATGATGAATTCTCCAACTATATTCCTGTATGTAAGGAACCTAAAGAAAAATATCCCAAATCTAGTGGTAACATTATAACATTGTAACTAGATACATGTGATCACATCAAAACGGATTAAATAGATTAGTAGTCTTTTAAAACTAGACACCTAATGAATCTCACGTTACATTAGAAAACATAAAATAAAATATAGTATTTTGACTATGAAATCTATTATTATCATTATTATATCATGATAAAATGTATATTAATTAACTTCATGGATTCTTGGGGAAAGGAAACAAAAGAAATGTGTGACCTCAGATGCTCTATAAGGCTACACGAATAAAAAACCTATCATTATGTTAATAAAACATGAATAATTTGGTTGAGATAAATAATATTATTATATACATTATAATTAATACAATAAAATAAGGTACAAAATCCAAGTAAAACATTATAATATAAATAATCAAATTAATAACAACAAATATTTTCATAATGTTTGAATTCATAATTTCAGAGATCCTAAACATACCATCAAGGCCTCATTCAAGGACATCTAACTTTAATGGACAAAGCATCAACAAAATACCCTATCTATTTTATCTCCTAGAAAATATCCATTATTATAGGGTCTATATCAATTAATTTCCACTAATTACTAAATATAATTCTCTCATCATTTTAATGGGGTGAAGCACAACCAACATAATCATTTATATTGAAAACTAGTAAAAAAAGATAAAAATTACCCCTATCAATAGATATAAGCAATAAACATCCATAGTAATATTTATAATGGAATTATTCAAATAATAACAAATAATTTTTACATAGATGAATATACTATATTAAGATCCTTAGAATAATTCATCCAAAAAATACACTTTTTATTTTGATATCACTTATTCGAAATAAAAAAAATCCTAAATATAAGTTATAACATAAAGTCAAGGGATCTTTATAAAATTTAAATGATATATAAAACAATTTAGAGGATAAAAATAATGGAAATTCCATTCATTTAGTACACTTTAAAATAAAATATTTCATTTATTCTTTTTAATATTTCAAAAATTACCCCATTCTGAAAATGACTAAACAATTCCATTAAAGATTTTTTATAAATATAAAACATCAGTAAAACATTTAATTTTTACATGTTACAGCAATATTAAAAAATTGGGTTAAATATAAAATGGTAAAATTTACTCTCTAGTGGAGACATAAATAAATATTATCATGAATAATTATGATCTTGTGAAATAAAACATTACATCTTCATTGACTTTAATCGTATGTATCCATAACTAATGGATAATAATAAAAAACATTATTATATATATATATAATTTAACCATACTCATATATATCATACCATATACAATTTATTTATAATATTCTATCACCGGTTTATTAATAAATTTTCTTTAAAAAACATATCTAGTTAATATCCACAACATTTTTCAATTATGTTTTCACTTGTAGAGGTAGTCCTTTTATATTGATAATGGATCCATAATATGAGAATTTTAATAATGTTCAAAATATTATATATATTCATTATATATTAATAATGTATTTAAATTCATCAATAAAATTTAGAGACATAAAATTGAATTACACAGTTCATGGAGACGGTATGTTGTACATATGGATGACCACTATTTTCACTCTTCGATAGATGGAATGATCGAAATATAAATAGTAAATTACCATTATATAATAATTATTTCATCATATAAATAATTTATATTAATTAAATCTATTATTATTATCATCCACGTAAAACAGAATTGAAAAATTCATTTTGATTTATGGGGGTGGTAGACCACACGTTGGGATGAGGGACATTAATGGATCCCCCAAATTAGAATGTAGTAATTCAAATGTTTTATTGAAATTAAATATTTATAGTAATTTTATACTTATAATATATAAATTTTAAACACATCATAATAACCGTTTGTGACATATGAGGGGTTAAAATATATATTTCTTAAACAAAAGGAAAATAAGTCATGCAATACTATGAGAAATACGATCACTTCTATTTAATCGTAATACATGTAGATTATGGTTATCTAATATCAATAATTAAATTTCAATATAATTTTGATGCTAAATTTATTAATTAATGAATTATATTACAGAGTTGGAGGAGGAAATTTTGCAATTAAAATGATACATTCCTGTAAAAGTGATTACATCTTCTTTGAAAAATATCCTTTAGACCTTCTCTTAAGGGTACTAGGTTTGGTCAATTTGGAAGAAAAAATGATCTAGAATTTCGATAGTGATGTTTCATGGTGATTTTAATATGGTTTGGTCAAGATATAATGTACATATTTGTATAAACATGTAAAAGGAGGGGTTTCCTTATTTAATTAAGGGGAGGGGACTCTTGGAAAACCATGAAACATTAAAATATCCGAATTCATTATCATGATAAAATACATCCAAAAGGCCATGTATCTTATGATTATATAGTATTTGTTTTCAATCACATAATCCCTTATTAATTTCTTACATTTATGATGTTTTTTAAACTGTGTATTTTTGTTTAACCCATTAGTTAACATTTAATAACGTTAACTTTAGTAACATATTTTTAACATTTAATGGGTTATAATTTTATATACATGGTGAAAATTATCTTTAAAATCAAAAATTAAGTAATTTTTAAAATATATATTATCCACCAAGTCCCCTACCATTATTTGTATGTTTCATACATTGTCTTATAAAATATTATTTTCATCAAAAATCATTAATGACAATGCTAACAATATTTATTTAAATCAACATAGAAGATGTAAATACTTTTTATAAATTTTAATAAAATAATTTAAAAAAAATTATAAGTAATATCCATCAATATAATTCATGGGAAACTATAAATCAATATAATTATATTAATTTTAATATTTTTTAATAATATTTTAATTTTTATATTTAAAAATTAGTCTATCGATGTCGCATAATAATTTATGCTAATTATATTATTACTAAAAATTATAAAAAAATTTATAACTTTAAAATTTATTTTTTATTCTAATACTCGACATTTATATTCATTCATACCATTCATATGTACCTATGTGGAAATTGAAAAGGTATTTATAAGAAAGTGATGGGACATTTTCTAATTTTCTTTTCATTAAAAATTATCTAGGTCCTTTGGCAAGATAGCTGTCACATATAGATGGAAATTTTGTTCCCAATGTGATAATGGTTGAATTACCTTCCCAAAAAATAATTACTATGAATAATCGTCACATAACATTTAGTTTTAACTAAATCTAACATTATTTATCTTTTCTTAAGGTGATAACATTTACTTTGGTAACTATTCATATTGAAAAAAAAATTAATGTGGATTTTCTTTAAATTTGTACCTTATTGAATTTAAATAAATAAGCAATTTTATCAAATTAGATTTGGTTGAATTTATTAAAATAAATTTAAAGCATAAAAAATATAAGGTATCTCTAATTTTCTAAAAATATATTTGGTAGCATAACACATGATTTAATCATATTAAATGAATTAAAAATAGTATATAAATTTGAAAAAAAATTATTGTGTATAAAATATATAAATTACATTATAATAAATAATAAAATTGTTAATAATTTATTTAACTATGATGAATATAAATTTCATGCATAAAAATAGTATTTTATAAGTAACCTTCTTTTATGTTCAAATTAAAATTTATTCTAATCAGTTGGAAAATAATTAATTTCTTTTAAACCTCATTAATCCATATAAATTTCATAATTAATTTTGTCTTATTTATTACAAAAAAATTAAATTCTAGGATATAGAGGAATATTATATTATGTCCAATTTAGACTAAGGGTTTTATATATCTCAAACTATCGAATATGTTAAATGTCATTAAAAAGAAATATATCGTAAAATCATGGGGTGTTACAGAATCCCCTCAATAAATTTTTCATCCAAATAAATAATTTAATGTATTCTCATTAATATATTTGTGTATTTATTCATCATAATTTATTTTTTGTTTCCACATTACTTCTTTGAATATATGATTTCACTAAATTACCTTTACTAGTTTAGACTTCTAATTATTCAATATGTGTTATATATAGTTAATGATTTATAATAAACATCATTGTAAGACATATCAGGTTCCATTTATGTTTCATTATATATGAGAACATGAATTGAGGGTAGAATTTACATCCTTAACAATGATATATAGAACTCAACCTATACTTTAGAGAGTCTTGGTGGCATTTAAAAATGGTAATACACATATCTAATTAATTACAAGAAATCAAAAAGTATGATATATTTAGGACTCATAGACCAATTATTACTAAAACATATAACGCCCTTATATGAATATGCTTTTATGAAATCATGGTCTACCACTTAAAATTCAATGGAATTCCTATGGTTATTAGGTGAAGTCAATTTAATTCTTTTATTATCTCTACTATGAGTCTCAATAGATTTTACCTTTTTTCTCCTCAACAATTTTTGGATCGACAAGTTCTCTTTCACCAAATTCATCAGAACAAGTTATATCATGAAAACAATTTGGGTATAATTCATTATACAGTGAAATGTTATTAGATGAATGGAATATACCATGATAGGAAATCTGTTACAATTATAAATACTAATGTCAGATTCCTTGAATGTCATGTGGACATAACATCAATATATCTTCAAAATTTTATATATTCATTTTGGAAAACCTAGTTTTTTTAACATTATTTGTGTTTATCAATTAAATCTCATAATGAAGATCTTAATGAGAAATTGACCCAAATTTATTTTTAAATAATAGATCTCAATCAGTAACAAATAAAATTTGTTCACAATTAAGTCATACAACGTAATTAATACCGTTTATTGAAAGGTTACACATAGAAAAATTATATTTATATTGTGGAAATTTTGAAATTTTTTAATGTTATAAAACAATAAAGTATATTGTTTTCGCATTTATAGGATTTTTAGGTAATATAATTGAAATTTGATATTATTGTCACCACATTCCACATTAGAATATATAAAGGTCTAATTACACTTCTAGGATGTTTTATATCATCCCTCACCTATTAATAAAATCCAAAAACTAGATACAAGATTTGAAATATTACTCTTCATATTATCTCAAAAACATTTATTTCAAATATCTATACATATTGGGTCTACCATGACGTACATAAAAATTTTAGCTACTAGAAGCATCTAATAATTACTACTTATTCTTAGGTGTAGATATAACACTTGTTTTCTATCCAAAAATCATCACATAATAATCAATTTTTTTTTGTATTTTATTATCATTCAAATACTTAATGTTCATTCCCAATCTCTCATCATCCTGTTAAAAAATTTATTATTCTCCAAAAAATATGGTTGGATGTATTTTGACAATGGGGAGTTTTTTCCCTATCTAAAATAATTCTTATATTCATCTTTAACATTTTCTTGAACATAGGATCCCTACAAATCATAATTTTCGACCAGAAACCATAATATTTCCTATATAATAGATTTCTAGAAAATCTTACATTGTAGTATGGTAGTTTATTCCGAAATAATAATAATTATTTATCTTTATCCATCAGCTTTTCCTCATATTTATCTCCTTCTAGAAAATAATTTATTTAAAATTTTATAAAAATGATTATGTATCCATATTTTCAAAAATCCTATTATGGATTCTAACATAATATCATGGGATGGATAGTTTTTTTCTGGAGAATTTTACAGACTTGATACATTGTAAATAACCTTATCATTATATATATGGACGAAACCAAGTCACTGCATTGATGTGTGACTATATATATAAACAATCCATAATTTAATAATTGTATATTCAAGAATAGAGAATTAATTAATATCATATCCTATTATTAAAAACATTATTCACTGCCCACTATCTATCTAAACCTAACCCCATTATAAGTAATCACTGTGAACTGGTTATCCAATCAAAATGTTTTTTGAAAAAATCACTCATAGTGACCTACCAAACCATTGAAAATACATCCCATTGTTATGTTTATTGGATTATTCCATTCATGGAATACCATTTACTTCATAGGATTAACTGTGTTTCTATCATTACAAACAACATGTCCAATAAATGAAAATTTTTTAATCCCTAATTCACACTGGCTAAATTTCCCATTGGACTCTATTCTTTTATAAATCTCAATAATGAATAAAATGTGATTATCTTGGTCCCCATAGATCATATATAACCCAATGATATCATCAATAAATACCACATAAAATTATCAATATATTCTAGGAATACATTTTTATTAGGTATATAAAAAATAATATTTGAATTTTTTAATCCAAATTGATTTACTATAATCATGTAATGCACACAACTCATTGGAAATGTTGAATTCAAAACAACTTCCATATTTACATAAATGTGAAGACACCCAAAACTAAATTAAACCATTAGAAAATATTTATCGATGTGAATTATAAAAAATAAGTAATCAATTTCAAGAATATGATGATTTTTCTTTATCATAATATTATTTATTTTCCTATAATAAATGTAAAACCTCATAGATTGTATTTCTCCAAAATGTAAATAAATATTTCTCCAAAATGTGAAACACTATGTCATATAAATACCTTATTATAAAACTAAAAATATTATTTTCTAAAATAATAATGATTTCACAATTGGAATTCTATAGATTGTCTTTGATATAGATCTTCCTTAAAAAATTAAATCTATGGACAACTCAATCTCATGCTCTTGTGAATCTCTTGGGAATTCTTCATGATACATATCAATAAATTCATAAAAAATATGTTTACCTTCAATTTGATGATTTAATGTTCTATATTTAGGTAATCTCCCTTATACATCCTAAAAAAATATTATTAAGAATAGATTTTGGGGGTGAATCTAGACATGAATCAAATGATGAATTATCCCCTCTAAAGATAGGTAATTCCACATCTCCGTCCAAAATATAAATTTAATTCCCTTCATAAAAAATTATATCTTATATTGAAATCATGTAAATAATATGGATTATACTAAAATATAGTATAGGTATAATATTAAATTCATCAAATTGGGAAGGATTAAGTGTCATAATCGAAACTGGATAACAGTCCCATGTTGTGGTGACACTTCTACATGTTGTCTTCAAATATAATTATCATATTAAGGTGATAGAAAAAATGTCTAATTCTTATTAAAGACATGGATTATATAAAAAATATTGAAAACCAATAAGATAATAAAACAGTAGATAAATATTATGATATGATTAATGTATTACTACAATATATTTAGGTACTTCAGCATTTATTGTGGTGATCACATTAACTTATCCATTATCCTTCAGATATTTCCATGTTAAATTGAATTGAATTACGGGAAAATAATTGGAAATATCAACTAACTCCTAAAATTTAATGCGTTGAACATTGGTAGATACTTTATATACCTTTCAATCCCGAGCCTTATGTAATTTTTCAACACACCTGAAAAAATCTCACATTCTTACTAGCGTGTTCCCCATTTTTTCCTTTAATATTAATTACATGTTCTAAATTACACAATTAAATTCTCCCCTTTAGTCATATTTTCATTCCTACTCTGTTCATCCACCATATTTTTAATGGCCCAGGTTATTGGAGGTCCATTAGATAGTAAAAATATATTGATTGAGGTGTTCTGGGTGGTCTCGAAGGCCCTCCCAGTGACTCCTAGCTGTAGCCTTGGCCTATTGGTCACTCTTGGTCATCCGTAGCTCTTTGCTACTGGTCTCCTCGACCACCGGTTGATCTCGGCTACAGGTGGCTATCAGCCACCGGTAGCTCTCTCCTTCCGTTCGCACTCTGCGACTGGTAGCTCTCAGATACCGGTCACTATCAGCCACTGGTATCTCTCAGCTATTAGTCTCTCTTGCCTACCCCCACGGGTTTTCCAGTAGCACCACCTTTTTGTGAAAATTGGGTTTTAAACCCTGTTTTGACCCCATTAAACCTGTTTTAAAACCCATTAACGCCCATTAATGGTGTTTAATTAAGTGTTTTATGAGGTACCCTTGTATGTGTTGGTTTAAACCACCCCTAAAGGCGCGGACCCTTTAATGACGTCTGGGGCTCTTTTGTCAACCCATGAACCCTCTCTATACGCGGTTTCACATTCTTATCTCAGAATCACAACCATTCGAGGCCCTTATAAACTAAAGGGTTCTCCCTGGGTTTCTTTTGATTTATCACCCTACGATCGATTCGTCTGCTCGTCCTTGAGTTCCCGAGGTCGCACCCCTGCAATTTGTGCATCCGTTGTTCCTCGCGTGTGAAGAGAAGCTTTGATCGTTGATCGTTGATCAATCAGGTTGGGGTTTCACCTTCGTCTCTCCTTTCTCTATATCTTGCGGGGTGGGTACGCTACTTCATCTATAGAATTGGATGAATGATACATTAATGAAGATAATAATCGGATTCTAAAGAATAAAGGGGAGGGTGGACTAATGGTGCTGCTCTATTTTTTCCTCTTTCATGATTAATGATTTCTGATTTTTATGGGCTTCTGCCTACTGAAAATCATGGCCTTTGGTGGTATTTATCTATGCACTTATAATACCTTACCTCTTGTATTGGTCGTGTAAATGAAATTGGTTAATTATGTATATTTTTCTATATAAATTAAAAGCACCAGGATCAATAATTTTCTGTGATAACCCCGGTTAATGTACATCAGAATTTGAATCATGGAGTGTGATAGTTATTTTAAATCTAAAAATACCGGCATGGGCCTGATTTGTGTTAATGGTAGCGGTTTGGTTTTTTTTCATTCACAGGTCGATTGCTGGGTGATGTGGGAGGGGATGGGATCCCCTATTGATAGGGTTTCGGTGTTTGTGAGTTTTTTTGGACGTCGTGTGGTTACCTTGCTCATATCACGAATTGGGGTGGAATACTTTGTTGTTGGGAAACCGTTAGCACCTGGGTTTTTGGAACATGGGGTAGTATCTGGGATTGTGCTCATGCTTTCTAGTTTCCCAAGTAGGTACATAAACTACTTTAAACATTATTACTGAACATGAAAACAATGATGAGACAAATGGGTTTTGGTTTGGTGTGAGTTGTGACTTGGTCATGGGTGCTGATGTTGTTCTTTAGGCTGGCTGAAGAAAAACCTAGATTTGGGTGAGTGCTTATTTCCTATACATATACTTGTAGTCTTGTGTTTCTTATTTTCTCCCCACCCAAGTTGAGAACATAGATACGAACACCACCATTTTATGGGGGAGGGTGTTTTTTCCAACACTTATATGAGTGGCTGGTTATTGGCTCCTTTTCTTCCCCCTTTCCCGAATAGCCCAAGACTCTACAGGCTGGATGTGATAGCTTGAAATCCATTATTATCCCAAGAATCTTCGGGCATGGTAGTGTGGTGGTTGGACTAGGTGTGTGCGGGCAGGTGGTTTCCCAAGCGTCTTCGGGATGAGGCCCAGGTGTCCTTGGGCGTGGCAGTAGATCTTCTAGCCCAGGTGTCTTCGGGCGTGGCGGTGGTTGTTCTAGCCTATGTCTTTTTAGGCATGCTTATGTGTGAAAGTTGTGGCCCAGGTGTTTGCGGGTGGGTGTGTGTCAGTGGTACTGCGGTGAGAATGGCGGGATTGGTTCAATTCATAGGATGTCTTCAATAACCAGTGGGAATGTGGTGCGGGGTACCTAAAAATTGATGTTCTTTTATTATACATTACTTGACTTGGGTTATTTGGGGAGTGTGCCTTGGTGAGGCTTGGGTGGTTAGTTTCCTTGTTGGGTGTTATGTTATCTATTTTTTTCACAGGGCATTAGTATGCCACCACACTTGTGCTCTAGAGTCCTTGGTTTTCCCTACTGAGTATACTTGTATGCTCACCCTATGTATATAAAACTGCTTTTAGGTTTTTAGGAGGACATCAGGGATCACGCAGGACCATACTAGATTAGACCTTTGGAGTAGTTGCTTTTTTTGTTTCCCTTTTTCGTGGTATTTTTTACCTTTTGAGTTTTGTGACTTGTATCTTTACCTTTGAACATGCATGTAGGAATGAATTATTTTCAGTCGTATTTGCTCTTTTAGTTTTGGTGTTGTGGGATTTACTATCTTATCTCCCAATCATATTAAAAGAAGAAAAGGGTAATACCTTCCATTTAGTGTGTGATTTTATACCCTTGGTTCTGGTCACCACTCTCGGACCTATTGAAAGCGGGTTGTGGGGGTCATTATATCTCCTTCAACTTAATGAAGGAAAGGCCTGGAAATCTGCTGACCTTTACCTCTTTTTGGTGAAGGCGGGTCATGATAGAATGGGATCAGAAGGAAGTTGAGAGATAGGATGGAGTCTGGAGTTAATCATAGTAAAGATTTCATGGGATGGTAAGGAAACAGTGTTGGGTGACCTTGGTGCGTGAATTAGGCCACAGAAGACCAGGTAGGACACGGGATTTTAGGGCCCCCCATGATCTAATGCAAGGACTCTGGACCTACCAAACGACCAAGTGAGGTCACGATGATTGCAAGGTAGAGACCCTAGGAAAGGTACATGAATCATAATGACTTCTATTCTCGTGTTTCATGGGTGTTTTGGGGATTGAAATCAACAAGACGTTTAAGATATTTTATAGACAATATTCTACACTACTTGGGCTTAGGCATTCCTTTTTACCTTGCAGGTATGACACCTGGGAGGGGACCATTGGAAGTACGGGCGATCGAGGCCTAGGAGGTTGACTTGGCCGATAGGCATAGGGGTGATCGAGAGGAGGAGGATGACCAGTGGTAGAAGACGCTTCAAGCCTTCCAGCGATAGACCCTTGAGAAGTATGATGGTAGCACCTCTTACATGAAGACAGAGAGCTGGCTAGAGAAGATGGTGATATATTTCACCTTGATTCGGGCTTCGACCGAGGACTGGGTTCCTCTGGTCATCATCCAGATGTGGGGAGCAGTGCGTCAGTGGTGGGCGCTCTACCTGGGGGGATAAGAGAGAGGCTGAGGTGGCATGGGATGATTTCGAGAAAGTGTTCCAGGAAGAATTCTTCTATTCTACGATGAAGGCAGAGAAGAGGCAGGAGCTAAGCTTCCTCCAGTAGGGGAGCATGTCAGTAAGGGAGCTGGGGATCAAGTTCAAGGACCTCCTCCGCATTGCCCCGGACCTTTTCCCAGATGAGGAGTCTCAGGCGAGACGTTTAGAGGAGGTCCTCTGACCCTCCCTCTAGTACATCTTTACCCCCTTCACCTTGCCGACATACTTGGAGGTCCAGAAGAAGGAAGAGGTGGTGGAGAGGATGCACACACAGGGTGGTGTGTCATGAGAGGGGACTCAGCTAGGCCTGTCAAAGGGAATGGTCGTCAGCACCAGACCTCCAGCATCGGGACACTCTAGGTTCCGACCAGCTGGGAGCAGGCCGCATCAGTTCCAGCAGGATAGGAGGTTATTCAAGGTATGATCAGTTTGTTCAGTACCCTTGCTTATTCCATGTTAGATACCGGATCTTTGCACTCCTTTGTTGCACCCGGTCTGGCCCGTGCTCTGGGCCAAGATGTCGAAAGGCTTCCAGTTCCCCTGGTGCTGAGCACAACAGTATGAAGTCAGACCGACATGTTATATGTTTGTCGAGGATGCAGACTGATGATAAGGCTACATCAGTCGGTCAGGGATCTACTACTACTACAGATATAGCCATACAATGTCATCATAGGCATCGACAGGCTGTTCTCTGTGTGTTCCATCATCGACTGATTTCGAGGAAGGGTTGTGTTCACATAATTGGGCGGCCGACATGTTACTTTCACCAACGAGCGGAGAAGTAAGATGGGTAGCAGGCGAGAGGAACCCCTCCTCTCCTTGTTAGACGAGATGTTAGTAGAGTTAGTAGATGCGGAGATGGAGGAGGTTCCAGGAATCGTCAGTGAGTCTATAGAATTCTTTCCTGAGAAGGTAGCAACTCTACCCCCTCGATGTGATATCAAGTTTGGAATAGACTTGCATCTTGGTGCTCATCTGATTTCGATGGCTCCTTAATGGATCGAACCTTCAGAGCTACGGGAGTTGCGGATTCAGATCGATGATTTGATGAAGAGGGGTTATGTTCGACCAAGTGCGTCACCGAGGTGTGCTCCAGTCTTGTTCGCAATGAAGGCAGATGGTGGTCTCATGTTTTTCATAGACTTACGAAGGATGAATCAGGTAACGATCAAGAATCGATACCCTCTTCCGAGGATAGATGAACACTTTGGCTAGCTGAAAGGGGCAGGATGGTTCTCGAAGATCGACCTAGGGGCTGGATATCACCAGTTGAGGGTGAAAGAGGGAGACATCTCACAGACGGCCTTCAAGTGCAGATATGGGAACATTGAGTTTGTAGTCTTTCCCTTTGGCGTTATGAACGCCCCGACTGTGTTCACGGGGCTTGTGAAATCTATCTTTCAGGAGTACCTGGATCGGATTGTAGTTGTGTTCATCGACAACATCCTGACCTATTTAAGATCAGATGTGGACTACACGGAGCACAAGAGGACGGTTTGGGAGGTCCTCTGATAGCACCAGCTTTATGGGAAGTTGTCGAAATGCATTTTCTAGATGCGATAAGTGCACTTCCTTGGGCACATATTGTAAGGGAAGGGGGTAGCGGTGGAACCATCAAAGGTTGAGGCAGTTGTTTCTTGGGAAGCACCAAATAATGTGGCAGAGGTTCGCAGTTTCCTCAGGTTGGCGTGTTACTATCAAAGGTTTGTACCCAACTTCTCCTGATTTACAGCCCCTTTGACAGCCTTGACCATGAAGGACCAAATTTTCGTGTGGAGTGAGCAGTGCGAGACAACCTTTGTAATCTGAAGCATAAGTTGGTTAGTTCCCCAGTGCTAAGACTACCAGAAGAAGGGGTGGTGTTTGAGGTGTTCTATGATGTTTCAGGGCAAGGCCTCAGATTTGTGTTGATGAAGCGGCGAGGGTTGATCTATTATGGGTCTAGGACGCAACACCCTCATGATCGTAATTATGCCACCCACGACCTAGAGCTTGTAGTAATCATATTTGCGCTAAAATTATGGCGGCATTACCTTATCAGAGAATGATTTGTGGTCTTCAAAGATAATAAAAGTTTGAGGTATATCTTCTCCCAGCGGGACCTAAACTTACAGCAGCGGTGGTGGGTGGTGTTCCTCTAGGATTACGACTTCACGATTTCATACACTTCAGGGAAATGTAATATAGTGGCCGATTCCTTGAGGAGGAGTTCGCAGAAGGATGCGGTCTGAGATTCAGCAAACGCCTGGAAGGCAATGGAGGAGTTGGCTTCCTTACACTTGGATGCGAGGATGGATAGTAATAGAGGTTTCCTGTATCAGATGACAGTGAAGTATTCTCTATTTCATCAAGTGGAAGAGTCTTAGTGGGGAGTCCCAGAGTGTGAAGTGATCTGTGACTGAGTTTGCCAGAGCAATACTCTGGAAGGATGGACGGAGGATAGTCAGAACTAGATGCTTTTCTAGGGAAAGCTGTTTTTTACAGAGGCGATGCGCGACAATGTTCTTATTCAGTTCCACAAATCACCCCTAGAGGTACACCGAGGAGTTTAAAGATGTAACCCGGTCTAAAGAGACAATTTTGGTTGCCCGAAGTGAAGCGATAAGTGGCAGAGTTTGTGGCCAAGTTCCTAGTGTGTCATCAGGTGAAGGCTGAACATCTAGTTCCAGGCGGCCTGATGCAGTCTCTAGATGTCCCATAGTGGAAGTGGGAGGACATCTTGATGGATTTTGTCATGGGACTACCCAAGGTCCAAGGGGGGTACGATGCCATCTGGGTACTAGTGGACCAGTTGAAGAAATAAGCTCACTTTCTGGCGATTAAGGAGTCGATTGTAGTAGATTCTTTGGCAAGATGGTACGTGGATGAGGTGGTGCGGTATCATGGAGTTTTGAGTTCCATAGTTTTGGATAAGGATGCACGGTTTACCTCACTAGTCTGGAGAGGATTGCAATATGCTTTTGGAACCCAGCTATGTCTTAGCACTGCTTTCCATCCCCAGACATATGGACAGACAGAGTGCACCCTCCAGACCTTGGAGGATATGCTGTGGGCATGTGTTCTGGACTTAGGAGGATCGTGGGTGAAACAATTACCTTTGATAGAGTTCTCCTACAATAATACTTATCACTCTACCATTGGTATGCCCCCATTTTAAGCCTTTCACGTGAGGCCATTCCTCTCACCTGTGTATTAGACTGATGTCGGAGAGCCGGCATCCTTGGCCTGGAGGTGGTCCATAGCACGACAGTGAAGGTTCATCTTATACAGGAAAGGATGAAGGCGGCCCAGGACAGACAGAATTTGTATGCTGATAACAGGAGAAGGCCCTTGGAGTTTTTGGTTGGAGACCACATGTTTATGAAGGTCTCCCCTCGGCATGGAAAACAGAGGTTCGGCAAGGGAAGTAAGCTTTATCCCAGGTTTAGCGGACCCTTCGAGGTGTTGTGGAGGATTGGTGAAGTGGCTTATCAGCTAGCGTTACCACCGCCGCTACTGAGGATTCATGACATCTTCTTTGTGTCCCAGCTCCGTCATTATGTGAATGAAAATTCTCATATCCTTATCTTGGGAGATCTAGACATCGAGGATGACGTGACCTTTGTGGAAAGACTAGTGATGATCGAGGATCGTGAGGAGATGGTGCTCCGTGGGAGAACCCTTACCTTGGATCATGTGTTATGGAGACATGGTGGGCTTGAGGAGAGTACGTGGGAGAGGGAAGCACAGATACGTTCCCAATACCCAGAGTTGTTTTGAGTTTTGTACTGTTCTATTTATAGTTTTTTTGGTGGAGCATTTCACATTGTTGGCTATGAAAAATGTGGTTTTTCATTCCTCTGAATGTGTGTGAAATGTCCTGGCTATGGGGAGGGGAGGACCCGACCCTTAATCAAGACGCATTAATGTAGAAGAGATTAAACCCGTGCGGGCAAGTTAGTGTAGCCCAAAGCAGATAGTATCATCACATGGGGGAAGAGACTCCCAACCCACATGGCTGGTCAGTTTGACATGGTATGTTGCATGGTTCCTGAGAGGGAGGCGTTTTTTGTTAACAATGAGATTCAATCCTGAGAGGTATCTTTCGAGGTGGTTGTTCGGACCCTCTATTTCCGTCTTGGATGTTTTGATTCTCGAGGGAGAGAATAGGTTGAGAGGTATCTGATGTAATGGCTCGGGTTATTGGAGGTCCATTATATAGTAAAAATATGATGTTTGAGCTATTCCGGGTGGTCTGGAAGGCCATCCTGGTGACTCCTAGCGGTATCCTTGGTCTACCGGTCGCTCTCAGCCATCGTTAGCTCTCGGCCACCAGGGGCCTTAGCCACTGGTGGCTCTAGGCTCGCGGTGGCTGTCAGCCACCGCCAGCTCTCGGCTACTGGTCTCTATTAGCCACCTTTATCTCTCAGCTCCCAGTCTTTGTCAGCCATCGGTAGCTCTTAGCTGCCAGTCGTTGTCGCCTACCGGTAGCTCTCGGCTACCAGTGGCTCATTCCAACCACCCACGAGTTTTCTAGTAGAGTGTCCTTTTTGGGAAAATTGGGGTTTTAACCCTGTTTCGACCCCTTTAAGAATGTCTTAAATCCCATTAACGCCCATTAATTCCATTTAATTTATTTTTTTGATGAGGTACCCTTGTATTCGTTAGTTTAAACCGCCCTTAAAGGCAGGGGACATTTAATGACGTGTGGGGTCACGTGGTCGACCCACGAACCCGCTCCTTACGCGGTTTCTCATTATTATCTCAGTATCTCAACCATCCCCATCCCTTATAAAATAAAGATTTCTCCCTTGATTTCTTTTGCTCGATAACCTTGCGATCGATTCGTCTACTCGTCCTTGAGTTCCCGAGGTCACACCCCTGCAATTTGCACATCCGTTATTCCTTGCGCATGAAGAGAAGCTTCGATCGTTGATCGTTGATCAATCAGGTAGGGGTTTCACCTTCGTCTCTCCTTTCTGTGTATCTTGCAGGGTGGGTACCCTACTGCTTCTATAGAGTTTTATGAACCAAAACTTGATAAATATAATAAACAGATTATAAAGAATAATGGGTAGGGGTGTGACTTATGATGCTACTCAGTTTTTATCCTCTATAATGAAAAATGATTTCTGATTTGTATAGTCTTACACCTACGGAAAATAATGGCCATTGGGGGTCTTTCTCTGTGCACTAATAAACCCTTACCTCTTGTGTTGGTCATGTAAATGAAATTGGTTAATTACGTATATTTGACTAAATAAATTGAAAGCACCATGATCAATCCTTTTTTGTGATAACCCCGGTTAATGTACAACAGAATTGGAATCATGGAGTGTGTTAAATATTTTAAATCCGAAAATACCGGCATGATCCTGATTTGTGTTATTGGTAGAAATTTGGTTGTCTTTCATTCACAGGCTGATTGCTGGGTGATGTGGGAGGGGAGGGGATCCCATGTTGTTAGGGTTTCGCTAGTTGTGAGTTTTTTTAGGCCGTTTGGTTACCTTGTTTATATCACGAATTGGGGTGGAATCCCACATTGTTGAGAAACCGTTGGCTCCTCGGTTTTGAGAACATGGGGTAGTTTCTTGTCTTGTGCTCATGCTTGCTATTTTCCCAAGTTGGTTCAGAAAGGTATTTAAACATTATTACTGAACATGAAAACAAGGATGAGACCAATGTGATTTGGTTTGGTGCGAGTTGTGACATGGACATGGGTGCTGATTATGTTCTTTAGGCTGGCAGAAGAAAAACCTAGATTTGGGTGAGTGCTTGTCACCTATACATATACTTGTAGTTTTTTGTTTCTTGTTCACGCCTCAACCAATTTGAGTACTTAGTGTCGAACACCCCCATTTCATGGGGGATGGTGTTTTTCCCAACAATTCTATTAGTGGCTGGTTATTATCTCCTTTTATGCTCCCTTTCTAGAATATCCCAAGACACTACAGGCAGGCTGTGATGGAATGAAGTCCATTATTAGCACATGAATCTTCGGGCAGGGTAGTGTGGTGGTTGTCCCAGGTGTGTGCGGGCAGGTGGTTTCTCAAGCGTCTTCGGGATGAGGCCCAAGTGTCTTCGGGCATGGAAGAAGATCTTCTAGCCTAGGTGTCTTCGGGAATGGCGGTGGTTGTTCTAGCCTAGGTGTTTGCAGGTGTGGTTACGTGTGACAGTTCTGGCCCAGGTCCTTGCGGGCGGGGTGTGGCAGTGGGACTGCGGTGAGAATGGAGAGATTGGTTCGATGTGTAGAATGTCTTCAATAACCGGTGGGAAAGTGGCGTGGGGTACCCAAACATGGATGTGATTTTATTATACATTACTTGACTTACGTTATTTGGTGAGTGTGCCTTGGTGAGTCTTGGGTGGCTAGTTTCCTTGTTGGGTGTTTGGTTATCTCTTTTCTTTTCATAGTACATTAGTATGCCTCTCCACTAGTGCATGAGATCCTTGGTTTTCCCTACTAAGTATACATGTATTCTCACCATACGTATATAAAACTGCTTTCATGTTTCCAAGAGGACTTCAGGGATCACACAGGACCATACTGGCTTGCACCTTTGTGGCAGTTGCTGTTGTTGTTTCCCTCTTTCTTGGTATCTTTTTACCTTTGGAGTTTTGTGACTTGTATCTTTACCATTGAACATGAATGTGGGAACGGTTTATTTTCAGTCGTATTTTCACTTTCAGTTTTTGTGTTGTGGGATTTACTATCTTATCTCCTGATCCTATTAAAAGACAAAAATGGTAATGCCTTTAATTTAGTGTCTGATTTTATACCCTTGGTGCTGGTCACCACTCCGAGACCTATTGAAGGCGGGTTTCAGGGGTCATTATCTCTCCTTCAACATAACGAAGGAAGCGCCTGCCAATCTCCTGACCTTTCCCACTTTTTGGTGAAGGAGGTTCGTGACAATATTCTTACCTTTTACACCATTAATGTTATAAAATATTGGGAATTCATTATATTCCTTGATTCAAAATTATATTATATAATAATATGATGAGATTTTTGGGATATTTGGATCCCTCAAAAGGACAAGAATTATCCCATCAATTATATTATTAATCTTAAATATTGTATTACATAAAAATCACACATAACTCCTTAATAACTGTTTAATTTTGGATTTATTCCTAGAAAACTATTCTTTTTTGTTTTTCTCAGACTCATGAATAATCTCAACTTATTTTATTATTGTTGAGGAAGAAAATATATTTATTGTATTCTTTACATAAAACCATTCCATTTGATTCTTTTTATGTTATATACATCATGAGTCAGTGACGACAATTGATCCAAATCCTATGAGAGATAATAAAATTACATTACAACCATATTCATATCATTTCTTTTGAATGCGTGAAATATCATAACTATGTAATCTAAAAGTATTTCTACTATAAGGATTTTTAGTTCCATTTAATGATGTTTGTTTTTGATGCATGATGTATTAAAAATAATTACACCATGTTATAGATATGTAGGATGATCAATATGAGCCTAGTTATTTGTCCTAATATAATTATTCTCATCTTAAATAGAAATAATTTCTGATCTCCTGCTACAACTCCCACTCCAACTTCAATATTTCCCTATGTGGGAAATAATTTTCTATTTTTTTTGGACTGATACAGTTTCCATTCATTCCTCTATGAGACACATATAAAAAAAATCATAAACTAGAATGGATTAAATGATTTTCAATCATGTTTACTAATTTCTTTACAACCAAAACACATAACAGTAATTGAAAATGTATGAATAGAAAATATCAAAATCATAATCTGGTTTTCTATGGGAAGATTATCATTGTTTTTCAAAGTAATATGTTTCCAAATTTATGGATTCCAAAATATTTTTTCTAATATTTCTATTAAAAATACTATAATCCCAATTGTAAATAACTCAACCCTAATATCCTTAATTTGGTGGTTTCCATTTTTATATTGGTACTAGATATAATTGAACACATCATAAAATAGTGAATAATTTTTATTTCGCCAAAAACTAGACACATACCAGAATCAAAAATTACAATTTTAATAATAAAATACAAAATATTAGTTTATATAGTACCATTATTATTAACATTATCAAAACCCTTAAAATCCATCGTAATATAGTTCCTGATATTCTAAATAAATGAATCAAAATAAATGTGTGAGCTTGTATTCTCATTATGGGAATAAGTACTACGAAAGCTAACGAAAAGTAAATATAGCACAATTAGTATGGATGAGATAAAAAATAATAAATTATTCCATATATCTAATTCAATAAATTATGGGACTATATTTATGTATAATATATTAATATATATAATCACATTTACAATAATAATAAGATTCATATTTATTGATTTCCTAATGTCAAACATCATAAACATAACATCGTAACCTCATTCCAAGGCATAATACAAAATGGGTAATGTCTCCTCCAAATAACAAAATGTGTTTTTATAAAGGGACCTCCCAATGAATCAATGGGAAATATAAGGTCCCTCTCATAACAAATATAACCTGATGCATTCATCATATGAAAGGTGTGCAATATAATCAATATATAAATTTGTATTAAAATCTATCTTACCAAATGTTAATAATTCACCCAGTTAATAAATATATTCATAAAACATAAAAAGTAACATGGTGAATTTAATAATAGTACTACATGTCATTAAATAATAATATTCCCAAATGACGGTTTATATAGTTTTATATTCCTTAAAGGCTCATATGAATATTCCTAGAAGAAAACACCATTTTTATTTTAAAATCACTTATTTAAAAAATGAATCCCAAATGTAAGGAAAAATAATTTCATTGAAAGGATTAATAAGTAAATTTATAGGAATATTTAGATAATATATGGGTCATGTTGGATTGAATATCCTTTCATTCCATATAATGTAAAATGAAACATACCTTTAACAATTTTATAAAATGTAAAAATGTACCTTGTTGAGAAAAAACAAAGTCCATTAAAATATTTTTTATTAAAAAATATAACATTTGAAAAAATTATAATTCTCAAATTTAACTATACTAGAATAAAATATATGAGGTTTCATATATAATGATAAAATGATTTCCATGGCGGATATATAAACGTAAATAATCCCAAAAATGTTGAGATTGTGAAATTAAACATTACATCATATTCAACATTCATATTTTGGGTGGAAGCATACCATATAAAAAATATAGATTCATAATATATCTATTATATAGATATAATCATATATATCAAATAATATATGATTTACTCTGAATCAATGATCACTCTTTTGTTAAAAATTCATCATTGAAACATTGTTTTGGGTAACGATTACTTCGTTTTTCATGGATGTTTTTGTTTGGTAGATTATTCCTCATACTTCAATCATGGTTCAAACATATTAATTAAATAAATATTTATTTAAATTTAATATTTATTAATTATATATATATTTGTAGTGTCATCCATAAAATTTAGAAATTGGAAAATTAATTACATTGTTCATCAAGGTGGTAAGTCATATATACGCATGATGTATATTTCTTGGTTTTATGAGATAGATTTAATAAAAGATAAATATTAATTTATACTTCAATAATTCTTATTATATCATATAATTTATTAATATTAATTTTACATATATTTATTACTATGAATGTAAAATAGAAATGATAAAAAATCACATTACTTTGTGGTGGTTGAAGTTCACATGTAAAATATTGATTTCTAAGCACGATGGCGGAGCGAGGTCGATGGTGAATCCATAACGGTGACGGAAGATGCACCGACCCCTCCCTCCCCAAAGGGGGTAGGGGTAACCATCCGGAGCTTCCTCACCTTCACCAAACCCACTCTCCTTCCACCGTTCACATGGATTCCTTTATGGCATAAGGTCCCTGACCTTCATAAGGGGTCTCCATAGCTCATGCTTTCCTCGATGGAATTCAATGGCAGTTCAGATCTCTTCAAGATGATGCTGGTTGCTCGTTTTAGTGGTCTCCATACTTTGGTGGATGCCTTTGACAAGTTCATGTATGAAGCTTGTTGGCTTCACGACCGTGTGGTGGTCGGGCTGCTCGACCGACATCAAATGATGGTTCACTTTTCCTCTGAGAGTGATTTGATGTGGCCTGGTCCAATGCTCCCCGATCCCACAATGGATGTTGTTTTACCTCCTTCGCTGGTCCTTCCAATCCATCCTGAATCGGGATGAACTGACGACGGCGGTGTGGGTATGATTCCCCGATATGCCGCTTCTATTTCAGATTCCATTAATAATATGCATGTTAGGGAACATGGTTGGTAGATTTCTGTGTTCATATAGCTAGACTACTACATTTTGTCATCCTATCAAAACACATGTTTGTGTTGAGGTCGACATTTCGAGGCCTCCTACAGAGTGGCTTTGGATTTCGGTTGGCTAAGATTTCATATAGAAACAACGGGTTGTCTTCAATTCTTGGCCAACATTTTTTTCAGCCTATCATTATCTAGGATATTCGGTCCTTGTATGTCGTCTCGTTCCAAGGGATAAACAACTATTGATTCCCCAATTAAAAGAGTCTTAAGCGTAGGTTTCTCCCATTATGACTCACCAATAGGATAGAGAAGGCCTGGTCAGGCCTGTCCAAACGCACGGGGTTGTCCCAGGGGAACAAGATTCAGGCAGGGTGCATTTCGGTCCAAGCGAGGATGTAAGGTTGGAACCAGAAGGCAGTTCCTGAGAGGCTCAACTGCAATGGCCTCACCCAGTGGTTACAGGAGCAGGGAAGGATGTCGAGGTCAATATCTCCTTGCCACGATACGTGGATGTCCTGAGCTAGTTAATGAAGGATTTATTGATCAGCTCCTTGTAGGTGAATGGAATGGAGGCAGGTCAGGTGGAATGAAAGGATAAAGTTATCTCCTTGCATTGGAATGAGATGGAGCATCCGGTCTCAGACGGAATAGTCGATAATGGTGGGGCGAAGGTAGTAAGCGAGTTCCATGGTTCTAGGGGTCCACAAGGTCGGGAATGGGAGGAATCTAACTAGTATTCTCAATTCATGGGTCGTGGATATGAGCAGCCCATAGGCCTGATTTCATGTAGTGATATCACTGAGGGTGAATTTGGAAAGGAGACTAAACCATCTGTTAAGCCTTTGCAGGGGAAGCCTTTCTTGCAGGAAGCTACAACCACTCTTCATGGTCAAGGAAGGCAGGATGGGGTTAGTATAATGGGACATCTTGATCCAAACATACTCATTCCTATGTCCTCCTTTCAGATGACTGGTAGTAAGGGGAAGAAGAAGGACTTAGTGGTTAAAGAAGGCAAGTTGGATTCCTCTGGTAGGCCGAGGGATCTCAAAGAAGGCATGGGGGATAAAGTGAAAAACTGATTTGAAGGTTTGGAAACTCAAGAACAATCATTTTCACAAGTGGATGAGGATTCAGGTGATGATAGTTTCAGCCAACTCTTAGCTGACAGCCTGGACCAGAACCAAGGGAAAGGTCCCCGCAGCCCAAGAAGGATGAAGGGGAAAAAAGGAATGTGTGACTTGGTTAAATGCATAGTGGTCCAGGGGAAAAAATCCAAGGGGCGAAAAGATTACTCTCATCTGAAACCAATGGAAACCTGGTTGGCCAAGAAATGTGGAATTAAGGAATGAAAAGTTCTTCAAGACGGGGAAAGTGGGGATCCAAGAAGAGAACCAAGTGTAATAGAAGAATAGGGTGCGTAATGTTTGAGGCTCATCTTCCACTCTAAGGAAGATATGATTGAAAAAGTCATTCGGCCAACCGCCTCAACTGAAGTGATTTTATGGAATCATGTATGACATTTCCATACTGAGGCCAGAGAGGAGCAAGAAGTGTGGATAGACAAGCAAGACCGAATCATAGCCTGGGGATTCAACCAAGGTAGAATCACCGTGGAGGAATTCATCTAGATAATGGACAGAATGATTTCTCAACTAGCAGAACTTATCAGGAAGGATCGAGACACCCATGATAGTACTCTACCCTGGGAATTATATAGATCATATGATTATAATAACCTTAGTCTTGTGTTTAACAATTCTATGAGCTCTTTTCTCACCTAGTTGTCCTTGTGTGTGTACTTTGGTTTCCCACTTCTATTTAAAGTGGCTTAATCAAATATATAATTGGAAGGAAGTTCACATGTACACATGATAAATGATATTATTTTTGAATAGATTGGAAGGTAATAAGGTAGATATGGTAATATAATCATAGAATTATAATTATTTCATATGTATCATATATAAATATTAAACTCATCTTAATAACCATACATGAAATATGGTGGTGTAAAGTTAATTTTATCGTAATGTGGAGATGGTATGTCATACAGATGCACAAAACATACATTATCATTAAATATGATGTGAAATAGTGTGGATAATGTTTATATAATAATCATTTTTAATTTTCATATATTCAAGATACTTATTTTATTACATTATTATTAATATATGTGAATTAGAGGAGTTAAAAATAATAATTAAAATGAAAGTGGTCAGATAAGATGACTACCTATTCTTTGAAACAACTCCTTTCTGTCATCTCTTAAGGGATGTAGAGTTATTCATTTTCAATCAAAAAAATCCATAATGTGGAAAGGGAATGTATTAATCATAGTTTTTACGTTTCTGTTGAGATATAATTGACAAATATTTTTTAATTAGAGAAAAGAGGTGTTCCCTTTTATAATTTAGGGGAGGGGAACTATGTGATTATCTTAAATGATTAAAATATAATAAAGAAATTATCATTCACAAATTACTCAATATATCCATGTATTAAGAGTTACGATATTTTGGGGTTTAAATATCACCGAGCAATAACATTCGACCCGATTTATTTGGGATTTTATTCATTATCGTTTGGCCAAACCCCTTGGTTAACGAATTTTAGCCTTTCCCATATTAACATCATTTTCAAACATACATGGTTATAATATTAAATATAAGTTTAGAAATTATAGATAAAAATTAAATAATTTTAATTTTTTTCCATACATTCTCTATCATTTCTTATTTGATTAATTTTATAATTCTCAATTAATTTTTTAAATTATTATTTTCGTAAAAAAAATTAAATTTTAGTTTTCGAACTATTCATTTAAATTGACTTAAAAGACATAATAAAAAGTTTTATTTTAAATAAAAAATCTATTATCATTTCACTAATATGTCAAATTTATCTATAAAACTAACTAAAGTTTATAACCAAAAAATTATTTTACTTTAATATTTTTAAATCATTTATTATACTTTTGTATTAATTTTTGAAGTGTTGTATTAGTGTTTCAGAATAATAAAGGTTAATTTTATAACTACTTAAAATTATAAGTCAACATAAATTATTGAAATAATTTCTGTTTTCTAAATGTAATCAATTTTATTCATTTATTACTTGTTTTCCCTATATGTGTACAAAAAATCGATATTTACAAGTAAGAGGGTGACTTATTTTATTTTAATATTGAATGGCTCATGTACTGGGAAACGGGTTCCATAAGAAATTAAATATTTATCCTATGGCAAATAGGATTGAATATATTTTTTACAATAATAATTATTATGAAAATAAGTGACCTTAAATTTTATTTTTACCATGTTTAATCCTATATACCCTTTACCAATGTGATAACTTTTACTATGGTCACTATTCTTATAGATAAATAATAAAGGGTAAATATTTGCAAAAAAATTAATCTGTTGATCTCAAATATAAGGAAATATGATTTAACCTTACATATTACATTTAATTCTAGTATAATTTAGTTTCATTCATTCACCAAGATCTTTTCATTTTATAGTGTAGAGATTTAGTTCATAATTCATGAATGATATCCTATATGAATACTAAAACAACACTACCTAAAAAAGTATCTATTTCTTCAAAAATAATAATCTTTCAAAAAAAGGAATTCATTTTGGGAAAAATTCTCAAAACATTCATTTTTTATTCTTCATTTCTCTTATCCATACATAATCTCATTGAAATAAATTTTAAAACATGGGATGGGCACAAAAATCATCATATGAGAAATAAAATGAAGGAATGAACCATTAATTCTGGAATAAATATAAATATATGAAATAAATTTTCACAATGAAAAACATCTCACCCATAATGACTCATATACATACATTGTGAGATCATATGATATCCCTGAGACATAGAATATATAAATAAACTATTTTGGTAAATTTTTTCATCATTTTCATACCATGAATATATAAGTTTATTACCCTTGTGACTACCTTAAAATGTAACCCTCATAACAACCTTTTGGTGTATCCATTGTAGTTAGACTTGGAAATATCTATTATGTTCTACATATAACATAAATATAATAAATATATTAAACATCAATCATAGACCCACCTATCATCATAATCAATTCCCAAGATCCAAAACAATATAATGAAACATGAAAACATTCATTATAAAAACATTCCATTTAAATTTCATTATAATAGATATTTAAAAGATTTATTTTAATCTAAAGTTAATTACCTTAGGTTTGAAAACCATTAAAGGTGTTCAAACCTACCCTTGAATTATTCTTTTTGAGAACCATCATAGGGCCCCTGGTTTTGGATTTTTGGTGATACCAATACGTATTGGACATGGGGAAGAGTCTTTGGAAGGTAATGTGGTAAAAATTAGATATGATAAATGTCTTGGGAGGTGTTTGGAAATTAGGTTGGTGAGAATAATATTCATAGTGCAGGATAAGGTTTTTTTAATAGTTATTATTTTTCATCAAGAATATGAGTAGTTTTGATTCCATAACTAAATAAAGAAAAAAACTATGAGTAGTTCGAGATAATGGTTCTTAAATCCACCATACATCAAGTATGAATCAATAATTCATGTATTATCCAAATAACCTAAATTAATATATTTTAATTTTAATGAATAAATCAAATATTATAGAAAATTCCTCAAAATTTAGCTATGCATTTTTTGATGTGTATAATTCATAAAATGAGTATAATCATTGTAGATAATTATCTAAATATGAGAAATTTACTTATTAATTAAATTAATCACTAATTTGTATTATTATGATAATATTAAAACATCAGCTATGATAAATTGAAAAATTAATTATTGTCACATAAAATTTTCATATAATTTCAATTCAAATAATCATTAATATATAAATATATTTTATGATGAAAAATGTTCTTTTAAATTATTATATTATTTCTAAAATATTAAATAAAAAATTTTGTTTCATATAAATAATAAAACATAATGTATCGTTATTAAAACATTCATTTAATTAATCTAGGATATAAATATACAATAATTTCACTTATAAGATACATAAATTTGACATACACTTTAATAGGTGAGGTTACCATTCTATTAATATATATTCATTAATATATATAAAAACCACTTAATTTTTTTTACATTTATAATGAATTTTACTATATAAATATATAATTAAACCAATTTATCCTATAAGATCCTTCTTTCTATATTATCCCAACCCCTTATGGAAAATATTTATTCTCAATTTTTAATCACTTATTAAACATGTGAGGATTACATTCCCAAATAGTTTATTTAGATTTTAGTATGGATTTTTATGCCTTATGGATTCTCCATAAAATCATGACATAGTGATTTATCTTATAAAAAAATAAATTTTTTCTATGTACCAGAAAATGAAAAACTTAATCACCAATATAATGTTTCAATTCTAGATGAACTAATTTAATGATAAAAACATTAATTGAATATCACAAATATTTTCATAACATCAAAATAATATATAAATTATGTACTTGGGGCCAACATAGAGGCAAAGACACTCTGTAAAAAACTAATCCAAATTTCTATATAATTTTATATGGTTAAATGAACCATGGACTTAGCTATACATTATTTCCAAAATTCTTCAATCTTTTCCATAGAAAAACATTGAGTAAAACATCATAACCTACTTCTAGAGAATCATCCATCATCCAGTTTTCATTATATATTTTCTTCTTATTTTTCATTTTCATAGTTTTGTATAGATTATTCATTAATTTATCAGCCGCATAATATAATAATTCTAATCCTATCATCTTCATTTCCCCACCATCAAAAAATGAATGAGTTTGACACCACCTTACACACAATTTATTGAAAGTGCCCCTTGTATATATACATGAAGGAAAATATTTATTATAAGAAAACTATACTAATGAAAGAAGGTGATCCCAACTTCCCTAGTAATCCATTGAAAAATCATGAATAATTTTTTCTAATGTATTAATTTTTGTCTTGGCCTATCCATTTTATTGAGGAAGGAAATCAGTGCTAAGATTTAAATTATTTTCCAATGACTATTGAAGATCATTCCAAAAGTTAGAATTCAATATGGCATCACAACCATGTATAATGGAGAGAGGAACATAGTAAAACCTAAAAATATCATCGAGGTTCAACCAATAAATTTTATCTAAATATAAAATTTCACAAATAGGAAATAAATATGCATATTTAGTTAGTTGAAAAACACTAATCAATATCTTATTATTATATTGTGAATTTAATTTTTTTCCACCATGAATACAATCAATATATTATTCCATTTCCACTCTGTCACTCGAAAAGGCTAAAAAATCACATTTCCTAGTTTTATCTCTTCAAAGACTTATTGAGAAACTTGAATACTTCATAGTAAAATATGTAATATATCTATTCATTCCATCCCACCAGTAATACTCATGATGGTCAATATACATATTAGTGCTTCCATGATGAACTGAAATGGAGAACTATGAGATTTACTAAATAATGTAATCATAAAATTCGAATAACAAGGAAAACCTAATATCTTCATTAATCTCAAAATACAGTCTCTATAAATTCAAAATTCAGAATCATAGAATTTTCTCCAATTATAAATTTTTTATAAATCACTATTATTTTTCTATTATCAATAATTTTCTGTTCTAATAACATTTTATATCATACAAGAAAAAAATGAATAATTTACTATACCAACAACTTCTATGATGAAATACATCAAATCATTAACCTATGTGTAATGTTTTAAATGTTACTTGGTTATTGTAGGATGATGTTTTAAACTCAACACATTAGATGTTTATGGTTAATATATATATATATATATATATGATATTAGACTCTATATAAATGAAGTACCAAAATTTTTAATGTGAAAACACCATCCGCAAATTCCAAATCACATGTGGGATAATTTATACCATTGGATTTTTGTTTTCATGAATCATATGAAATTACATGATCATTATACATTAGAACACAAAAATGACACCTAAATAAAGAAGCATTGTTGTTGAAAAAAATCATCATTTTAGGAAGGCAGGGCCATAACTAGATATTTCTACATTCTTATTTTTAGTTCCTAAAAAACATCAAATTCTTCAATACATTGATATTTAACACATATTTATTGGTATACGTTGGTTGGGAGCTTGATAAAAAAGTATTTTTTTTTAAAAACATTCATTAATAACCTACCTATATATCGACAAAAATTATGATTCTTATTAACATTTTACAGCCTTGTATATTCATTAATAACTATTGTTTTCATATAATTAACCATTATTTGATCAATTTTAAGAATTTCCCCAATAATATAAATATTTTCCAACTAAAATTAACATTTTATAAATTTATTGTTTAACTTATTTTCCTTATGGGTTCTTGAAACTATCCTTATATGTTTTTCATGATCGTCATAAATGTTTTAATAAAAAAGATGACATAAATAAAAACAATAAAAAATTAATCTTGATATAATATTCTATTCACTAGATCTATAAATATAGGAGGAGAATTTTTCAATCCAAAGGTAATAAAGACTCATAATTCCGATGACTAAATTAGAATGTCGATTCAAATTTTTTTCATCCACCACATTCAACTAATGGTACGTAGATTTCATGTCAATCATGGAATAATTCATAGCACCCTAGAGCTGATAAAAAAGTCATCAATATAAGGAAAGAGTTGCTATTTTAAATATTAATATTCTTCAATGAAAGATAATCAAGGAAAAACCTCCTGGGTCCATATTTATGTTTAACAAAAAAATAATGGAATCCATTGTGATGTTCTATGATGAATGATTAGTTTATTATGAAATTCTATAAAATTATTTTTCCATTATAGAAGATCCATATGTTCTATTTGTTTAGGGATTTTTTTATGTTTCCTTAGCATTAGTAACTAATTAAATGGAAAATTAAACTTATTGGTTAGTAATATCATCAGGAAAATCAGTAGGGAAAAAATAAATGTATTAATTTACCACTGGAACGTCATTAGTAATACTACATACCATGTAGTCAACAATATATCCTAAAAACATTCATTTCAATGTTTTAATAGTTTCACATCTTTCGGATATGTCGTCAATGGTATGAGTTAATTCATTTATAAAAACTAAAAATATATCAGGAAAAACATATTTTGAACTATACTAAATATTCGCATGGAATTCAAAAAACCAATACATACCCAAAATAATATAATACTCTACTAAGGGATAAAAATTATTTTTGAAGTTAATGTATTTCCATATAAAACTATATTAATATTCATATAAATCATTTTTTCATAATATTTCACACTTTTTTTTCTATATCTGTTGTGTTCATTTCTGGAGGGGAATTTTTCTATTTATAGTAAAATTTATCAGAAATTATGAAATTTCTAGACAATGTGTGAAATAATTCATTAAAAATAAGACTATACAAATAAATGTACATGATACAATATCATTGGATGGACTAGAATCTACTAAAGGAGTCTCAATGGATTTCACTACACCTCCATACTTATATCGGGATGGATCCCATTATTTAGATCCTTCATTGGGAAAGGATGTTCATACTGACCCATCTCACCACATTTAAAACACTTTGTAATTTTCTTATTAGAATTAAAAATACCATCACCATGATCTTATTCATTCAAATCATAGGATAAATTTTCAAAGAGACCACACTAGAAACGCTTCTTAGATTTGTAATTGCATTCTCTATGGTGTTTATTCACACATTCCGAAAACATTAAATTGGATTTTCATACCATCATTTTTTGATGTATTCTTTACCTTTTCATGCCATCTGGTCCTTTTCTTCTTCATTCATTCAATGTAAACATGATCTCTAATATAATAAATTTCTACCCTCTTAGATTAATAATTTATTTTTTTATAAATTTTTAATTCATAGGAATCAAATAACTTTCATTATCATGGATTAAATCCTTACTAAGAATGATTTATTTTAATATCATGATCTCAAATAAGATTTGTAGAATACCTTTCCAATCGGGTTACGTTTTATTCAAAAATGAAAAATTAATCTCCATTCATTTATTTCATTTTGAAAAAATAAAATTCTATCATATGTTTAACAACCTTAGAAAAATATTTTTTGAGGAATAGAATATTAAATTAATCACATTCCATTGCATCAATATCAATGATATCCCTAATATTTCTGAACAATGACCATTGTAGTTCAGCTTCACCTTAATGATAGTTAATTTTAAGACTATCCTTTTGATTATTTAAACACCCAATCAAATCAAATAAATTTTCAAGTGATTTAATCCACCATTTATCCACCAATCGTTTAGAATATCCACTTAATGTATGCGGGTGTTTGATAATAAAATGTTACTCTATATCTATGTTCCATTGTGGTAGCTTGGGAAATTCTCTATCATGTATATTGTAACCATTTATAGGTTACATCAACGGATCCATTACCATCAAAAACTGCATAGTTCGGAATCCCACTATTTTAGGGTGCATATTCAAAAATATATCAGGCTATTAAGATCCCTCCTATTTTATCTTCCCAATCATTTCAATAAAAACCCATTATAAACTGACATATCATAGATGATGAAACATGGTAATATTAAAATTTTATATCATTTCAACATAATTATATGGTAAAATTAATTTATTAATGTCTATTAACATAATAATTACCTCTAATTTATTTAAAATTATTAGTTGATACCAATTATATTGACCTGATATTATACATCATATATTCTAGTTAATTAAATTTGAAATCATTTTTCCTTTTTTATAAAATATCATATCAATTTATAGTTTTATAGAATTATGTCACGATTCATTCATGACATCCCACATGCATGAGAAAAAGATAATACATAAAAAAGTTATCATTGTGATAAAAATTACAATGATTTTTGATAAAAAAAAATTATATTAATGATAAATCATCACAGTATTTAGATTAGATTATTCTTTTCTCATACACATCCTTAATACTTATGAATTTTTTTTAAAACCTCGGTTTATCATGAAATTATTTGTAAGGAATATAAAACTATGGAATGAGTACATTAGCCATGATTAATTATTAAAATATGAAATCATTTTCCTAAATTTATATTACTAACATGTAATGAATCATATAATTTATTTCTAAGAACACATTATTTCCATGAATCATAGAAAATATAAATAAACCATTTACAAAACTGGGGGAATCATTTTTTTAAAATACTTATATACAATTGTAACCCTTGTGGATACCTTATTATTTGTATCCCTCACTCATACCTTAATTTTTAAACCTCATGCCTACCTAATTATATAACCATCACAAATAGACTTATAATAACTTTTAAGATCCTATTTCAATATGAACATATCAACTTCTTTGGAGGTATATCACATCCCCCCTTGTCATCATACACAATTCCAATGAACCTAAACATAGTCATTAAACATGAAAATTGCTATCATAAATATATTATTTTTTAATTTATTAAAATTAGTAATTTAAAATATGACTTTTAATGAAAATGCATTTTTCTTATGTTTGACATCATTGAAACATGTTTAATTCCCCAAATCAATTATTATCCTTGATTTCATCTTTAAAGCCCTTGATATTGGGGTTTTCTACAAACTAATAGGTATTATTCTTGAGGAAGATTCTTCGGAAGGTAGTGGGTGGAAATTAGAAAATCTATATGACTTTGGAGGTCTGTGAAGAATAGGTGGTTAGGTATAGAATTTATAGGGGAGGAGATTCATGTTTTTTAATTTGTTTGTTAATTAGAATAATATTTCTCATAATGACATTTAATAGTTTTTATTTTATAATAAAATACAATAAATAGAGAAATATAGTTTTAGATTATGGTTCTTATATCATCCATACATCATATATGACTCTATAGTTCATGTATTTTATCAACACCATAATTTACAATATTTCACTATTCACCAAATATTCAAATATTCTATAAATATCCAAAAAATTCACTATAACTGTTTTTTGATATATTGAATTAAAAATTGGAATCTATTTTTATAAAATTATTTTCAAAATATGATAATTTTAATTTTGAATCAAATTCATCCTTAATTCAAAAAAGAAATTTTTATAATATAATTAGTTTTTCTACTCATAGAAAAATTTAAATAGGTCTCATTAAATTTAATTATTATTAAAATAATATTAATTTATGAATCTATTTTAGGAAGATGAGTTTTCTTTTAAATCGATATATATATTTTATAGTAGAAATTAATAATTTTTGTTTCGAAAAAATTACAACACAAAATCTATCATTTTAAATGAAATTATTTACATATTCTATTATTTAAATATATCATATTTCTACTTATATGATACATAATCTTTATTTTTTCTTTAATAACTCTGTATTCCATTCAATTAGTATAGATTCTTTAATTTTTATAAATACCAATTTTTTGATTATACATTAATAATGAATTTAACAACATAAGTCGAGAATGAGATTAATTATTTATTAGTTCCTAATTAGGATAAAAATGTGGAATATATTTTTTCAAAAAATATATTTATATTGATATAATTATTTTTAATATAAATATTCCAATACTTAGGATTTTATTTTTAAAATACATTTATAAGAATAAAAGTAGATTTATTCTCATCTCATTCTAAGAAAAAATATTTGGTGATCGTTATGATTTTTGATAGAAACATATATATATATATATATATTAAAAAAATTTATTTAAAATCATTCACCAATTCTGAGTAATTTAATTTATTTATATAAACATGCATTTTATTCATAAAAATATTTTATTAAAAAACACTTATTTTACTTTCATATTATTTTTTATTTTTATTTAAAATCATTTTATAACTCATGAATTTATGTTATAAATATGTAAACCTTATGATTTTTAGAATTAATGAGACATATTCCAACCTACCAATTTAAAATCATGGATATGATAGTATAATATATTATAGCACATTTACTCTTGTGTTTGAATTAATCTCATATTATTTAATTAGTTAACATCATTTAAAAAGAGATAAATAAAAAAAACAGGGTATCAAAATAGATCTTATGAATAAGGTTTTTATCTAAATATATAGATAAGTGTGTGGTTCTCTTAACCGATGATATGTTGTTTTATTCTAAATTTCATAGGTATAAATAAAACAATCTAAAGACTATTCTTCAAAAATTTAATGAAAACAATATATATGGAAAAATTATTAAATGTGATTTTTGGAATCAATAAAATTCATTCCTTAGATACATCATAAAAAAGATAGAATTTTTTTTTATACTATTAAAACTAATGTCGTGGATGGATGTACAAGACCTAAAAATGATACTCAGATATATCTATTTATTGGACTATTAGTCTATTAATAATTCTTAGATGGAAAATATGAAAATATACATAGTATATATGACATGTTAAGAATAAAATAAGTTTTTTCGTCTAGAGAAAGATATTTTATGAATGATTCCATGAATTAAAAATAAAATATCTGAATTTAACATTTTTCACCCTTCCATCAAGAAATATTAACTTATTATATATAATGATTCTTCATTAATGGGATTTACTTTTGTTCTAATATTGAATTCCTAGGTAATTCGTTATATTCGTCATAAATTAAAGCTTCTTGAGAAAAATTATGCTACTCATGACCGTAAACTGAATGATATAGTGTTATATATAAAATTTTGGTGATGTATTTTATATGTATTAAATTGAAAAATATATTGTAATCCTAGAATTTAAACTATATATTGAATCAGAATTAATTTTAAATGAAACATAACAGATTGATATTATTGATAACGGATTTGGAAAGCATAATTATTTACCAAATTTGAATAGAAAATAGAGCAGTTGATTCCTTGAGTGATAAATATAATGCACCATTAACTTTGATATTTATATAATATAAAACTTCTATTAATTATTTGGTTAATGTCTACTTAGAAATTTTTTCATGTAAAAAATCCATCCATTTTTTAGGTATTTGTGCAATTATGTTTTTTAGATAAGATTAATATTGATTCAAAAGAAGACAATAATTTATAAAAAATATTTATAATTTATAATGAAATGAATGTTTTTTGAATTTCATATCGACAAATAAGGAATTTTTGGATTCAAATAAATTATATGTGTTCAATGTAACAACCAGTTGGAAAAGAATAGTTATGTGAATCTCATAATTTTTCATTTTAAATTCCTGATTACGTAATAAAATATTACGACCATCAAGGACAATTCTGGTGGAAAATAATATATAATGATATTTCTGAAAATACATAGAAATATTTTATATATAAATGGGTTAAATATAATTTTAAATTACTAATGGTGGTGATTCATCATTTTCTAAAGTGATAATGTATATTAGTAAATATATCCATTGATTTCATGGTAGTATTAAAAAATAAATCTCTACGAAATAATCTCAATTACTAAATTGATGATATATTTAAAAAATATTCTCCTTGTATACCCAATGGATATAATATGTATTCAGATCAACTACCTAGAATATATGTTAAATTGATAATTTGATTGCATGAAGTCCCTATTTCAACTATATCTAAATGTTGTCCAAAATTCAACATAAATTTTGGGAATGGACTATATTGTTCATTGGGTATTGAATTAAATTTTGTTGAGTCCTATTGTCATTAATCAGATAGACAGTTAGAGTGAATGATTCATATATAAGGGATATTATTGTAGCTAGTTCAATAGATTATCAAAGATTTTGGGATCAATATCTTCAATCAGATATAATTCTTTATAATAATAGTATTAATTCTAGTATAAATTGCATCCTTTTTTAGAATAATACAGAATGCAGTGTCAGACACCATATTTTTTTAATGAAGATAAGGATTTATATTTGTTTTTTGTGGATTTGGTTGATGAAATGTTTATTTATTTGATTATTATTTATCATCACACAAGGAAAGATCAGAGTTGGAAGAAAATTAATATAGATAAAAACATGAAGGATCTTTCTTTCTTGGTTGGGATTCTTGTTTTTAAAAAATTATCACTATTTGAAATGGATGTTCATTTTGTTAGAAAGTGAAAGTTAAGTATGTTGTCAATTGGACCATATGTAATTATTGTTAAGATATTATTTGTTTCTTAATATGTTTCAATGACTCTATTTTTACCTCTTGTATACTAACATTATCATGTTTTGATGTTATGAAAATATATTTCAACAAAATCGCATTTTTTTGAGGCCCAGGGTAGTATAGGAGGATAAAACTGTTTCATATAAGTAATGGAAAATACTTAATCGTGATTGAATATATACATTGATGTGGAAGAATGTGATTTTCTACGGTATGGTTTCTTTGAAAATATATGATATTGGAGAGGAAACATGTGAATAACATGATTTTATGATAGAAAAACATCCCCACTTGTTTAACAAATTAATAAAATTGTGAGGATGGAATTTAAAAAATGGTAAATAATGTAACAACCTTGGTAATATTAATATTAGACTAATTTAATGTCATGTTAATATTTATTAAATATATATTATATATTTATATTAATTATTACAATATTTTACATCTTTTCTTTTAAAATGAAAGACTGTTATTTCCAATTTAATTGATTTTCCAAGAATTATATTATTTTATTAAACTAATCTATTTCAAAATTATATATTTTTAATTTGAATAATGTACATAATTTTTAATATTTCAGGCCACAATTATCTATGTATGATATTTTGATTTTTTTTCAATGAGTTATTTGTCACTGAATATGGAAAATAATAAATTTTAATAAAATCTCTATTTTTGTTCCTTTTTTTAACTAAGTCACGTAATACATTGGTTTAGTATTAATATTTGATATATATATTTTTCATAAAAATAATATAATAAGATTTATTGGATTAAAAATAATAATTACACTTCGTACAAAAACAATTTTATAATTAATAATCCATTTTTATGACAAAACTATTTTTCATCACATTTTTTGGTTTAATTTTAAATTAAATTCATTTAAATGTATGGATTTAATTTATAAATTGGATTTTATTTTTTAAAATAATAATTTTTTATATTATTTAATATGATCAAATTAATTTTTATCATTATAAAAAATAAAAACAGTAAAAATTTAATATCAGGGTTAATGTTAAAACCGGTATATTGAGGGTTAAACTAATTTAATAAGTGTTAATTGTGCATAAAAATTGTATAAATTATATTTTATGTCAAAAATTTTATCCAATATAATATTATATTCTTAAATGGTCTATCATAGAGCCATTTTTTAGTTATACATTAAAATATTTTTATAATTTTAAAAATTCCTTGTGTATACTCTTCCCCGCTTATAAAGGGGAACACAATCATCTGTCTGGTACACATATCAAAAGATTTATGGTTTATATGATACCTACAAAAACCCATTCATATAATCACTCCACACATACTAGAGTCCTTTGTTTGATTATAAAACCTAATTAAAGGATTTAGGTATATTCATAAAGAGGTTGTCTAATGAAGAGGTATCATCCATAACTGATGATTTTATTTTTATTTCTTCTTCAACCTCTTACAAATACTCTATAACCACTATTAAATTATATCAGAAAAGCCCTCCATATATTTATATTTTATTTAGATAATTTCAAAACCCATATACATCTCAACATCCATTAAAAGGGAATGGGAATCACCATTCTTATGTACAATGAATTGACGCCTCATGAACCTATCTGATTCGTTTTCCATAACCACATATCATATAATGCAATAATGGAAAAATTATTATTATATATATATATATAGATAAGATATTGAAATCAAACCTATCATGGGATGTGGTAAAAATAAATTTTATTATTATTTTTCACATTGCATTATAGTGGCTGACCAGGGTCATCTCTATTGAGGAGTGTAATGAAATATACCCTAGTAGCTTGGAGTTAGTGGTTACATTATTACATTGGAATAATATATATGAAATTGAATCCTAATGCACTGAATAGTTTATTGGTCATTCCAAACTAGATACATACATGAAATTCAAATTACATTTAATATATAAAATGTAAAAAATAATTTCATCTTGTCTTCCATTTTTAAACAATTGTGTAAAATTTATCATTAGTCATCATATACTTTATAAAATCCATTAGAAAAATGAAACATATGAAATTGGTGATCTTAAATACTATTTAAGTGTACCTGTATTGTGGGAGTAGTGATTAAATAGTGAATAATTAATATGTTATGTTAAAAAACTAAAACACAAGACATTATATCAATAACTTGATCATAATATGGTGGGAATAAAGGATAATCAAATAATGAAATATAATTAATTACACGAAAATGAAACATAACAACGAAAATTATAACTAATCTAATAATCACATGGAATATTAATAAGATAATTCATTATAATGTAATACATAATAATGAATATATGAAACATAATTTTGAATTTTCATATTAAGCATCCAATATAGTCAAGGATTGATGACTTTAATCTATCATTATCAAGTATTCATATAATTAATATATCAAATGGGTAATGAAATAAAAAAAACCTAGTCTAGTTTGCCTCATGTTTCATATTAAGCCATCATGTGTCTATATCAGTACCCTACCATCATTTAATTAAGAAAATTATTTCCTCATATTAAATTTGTGAAACATTAAAAAATATTCCTATAAAAAACTATCATACAAAATGTTAAAACATTATCCAAAAAATATAAATACTATCAAAATAAAGCATTCATTTTCAAAATGTTAAAAAAAATTCAACAAAATATGGTAGAAGATAGCATAATCTATCAAAATCAATTAAGTATAATATTTTATCAATAGTATTTTACATAGATGATAATACACGAATAAAATAATTGATTTGTTTTGGTGAAAATATCCATTTTTACTTTGAAATCATTTATTTAAAATGATGAAAAAATATAAAATAAAACATTTAATTTTAAAACCACTTTTTATACTTTATATTATTCTTCAAAACATTAAATCTACATAATAGGGGAAAAATTCACTCATCTATATAAGTTAAAATAAGACATTCCTTCTTTATTTTTGTAAAAATGATATTTTATAAACTTATTCAAAAAATGGATAAACAAAATTCCTTTAAAACCTTCATATAAACACAATAACAATTTTACGTGATTTTAAATAGTAGTTGGATAACAGTTCAAATTTTATTGGGAAAATTCATATAATGAATGTATAGGGATGAAAACATTTCCCCAATGATAAAATAATCATAAACTATGCCAAAAATTAATATCAATGTGAAATAACAATTAAAATGATTATATTATTAATAAATTTAGTAAATTATGTGTATCAACTATAAATAAACATAAAACAAGTGAAAATTAATCATAATAAAATTAAAATTCATGGTACTCATGTCTTAATCATTGAAATATAAGTTTAATCCCATGAATGAATCTTGAGTATGAAAAATCCCTTTTCTCACATGTCATTTTGGTTGTATCTTATTTATAATTATGTATAGCTGTTTAAATCATGTTTTTAATTTATTACAAAACAATTTTCTTAATTATTTTATCTTATATGGACATCAAATATGATTTTATGACTCACATGTTAATATTATTTAATTATTAACCTTGTTACAGGTGTTAACTGCGTCATTTGCTTAAGTGTTTTGATAATTGATGTCTCAATTAATGAGAATATGATATAATTAAATAATCCTGAGAATGGTATTAATTTTATTAATATCCTAATTATTCATAAAAAACATTTTAATAATCATTGCTTAATGGAGAAATGGAAAATTAATCACATCGCATCGTGGAGATGGTAGGTTGTACATACACCCCATTGATGGTATCATTTTCATTTTGGTGAAAGGGTAAGAAATTAGATGGTATGTTAATTTTTATATAATAAATTTGATTTCATTAATATTGTATAGATATATATATATATTATTAATTTGTTATACCCTTCCATGTTATTTGGTGATGAAAATCATATTACACCATGGCATGGAAAAGGTAAGTCGCACGTACGCATGCACGATGCTTTCGTTTTTCAATGGATTGATAAAAGGTTGAATATGATTGTAACATAATCATAATAACATCTGTACATATAAATTATACTAGATATATTTCTTTTTCATGGAAAAAAAATATTGGATTAATTTTATATGATTAAATGAACCTGGAAGAGTTGGTAAAAACGACTACATCTTCATTAAAGGACATCATTTAATCTCACCATAATATATCTATGGTTGGTATTTTTGAAGAGAAATCCAAATAGAAAATAACATATGATGTCTTAAAGAGAAATTTGATGGTTTCGGTCAAGATATAAGGCTCCAATTGGTGTGAATAAGTGAGTATGTAGGTACCCAATTATAATTGATGTGAGCGACACTTTTCGAAACTCAAAAATGTTAAATTAGTATAAATTAATTTTCAATTTCATATGGATCCAATGTGAGTTATTTAGAATATAATATTTTTTTATGGGCTCAAATAATTTCATATAATATATTTTAGAGATGTTTATATCACATTCTGACCCTTATATTTTGGTTATAACCTTTATTTAAACCCTTTAACTCTTACCATGAAAACATTTGATTTTACTTTTTGAATGATAATATAGTTTTATAAAATGAAAAAAAACCACAAATGAGTCATGTAGTAAATTTTCAACCTTATCCAAATTATTTTTTCAGTTAATTAATATTCATTAATTTTATATCAACCAAGAAAATTTAATTTATTTTAAAATATAACTAATGTCAACATCAACACTATTCATAAAATGTATTTTTTTGAAAAATATCATAGAAAATATATCATCAAACCAATTAATTAAAAAATTGAATTTAGTATAAAAATAGTCTATAAAATTCCAGGATGGAACTAATTATATCAATTTATCTTTATTATAATACTTTAATAACATTTATTTGATATTCCAATTAATTAAATAATTATTGCCTCATTATTGTGAAAGCATTTAATTAAATTATTTCTTCCCAAAAATATAAAAATAAATTATCATGATGTATATAAATATCTTATCATTCAAATTACTAGTTATAGTAAAACAAATATTTTATATAACCTCATAATAAAAATATTTTCACCTTTTAAAAAAAAGTATTACAATGGTTTCAATTATTTTAATAATATACCATGAATGGAATAAAGACATCCATTTGGATACTAGAGGTTTTAAAATAGGTCCAATTATAAATTTTTTTGATAATAAGTTTTCCAATAAATTTAGGACATGTGTAAGGGTAATTTACTGATATTTATAATATTATTTTCATCTTTAATTACCTGATGTTCCCTTAACCGTGATAATAAAAAAATAACAAAAGTTATTATAAAAATTGTAATAAAATAAAAGAGATGTATTTTAAAAATTTGGACCATTTAATTCATAACAAGTAATATATTTTTCAAAATTTAAAACCTAATATTAGATAAAAATAATTTGAAACTAATTTCATTGATAGAATAAGAAAAATGGGGTTTAAATTAAAAACCCTCCAAAATATTGTCATGTTTTTATATCAAAATTCAACACGAAATTTATTGAAAATAAATAAATTTGAATAAATTATATAAAATTTTCTAATTATACATTAAAAATATTTATCTATAATTTGATTGTATATATTATTTAGAAAGAAAATATGTTATCAATTAAAATAATATTTGTTTTCATACTTCATCAAAAAATGAATCATATTATAAAAATACAAAAAATTAAACCAAATTAAAATTTGATAATAATCCTTCAAAAATAAAGTCTAATTTTCAAATAAAATTTTCAAATATGGTAAAAGTTTGTTATAAAACATGCATTTCATTAAATGTTGAAAAATTTTCCTTAACAAAAATGTTTCTTTTTATTCTCAAAATTCGAGTAACTATTATCTTATTCTTACAAAATATATTGGATGAATATAAAAACAATTTAATTTTGATAAATTATATACATTGTAAAATATATTCCATTCACAATAATTTTATTTCTATCTAATATTTATATTTCATTATTCTATTAAGATATGTGTTGTGTGTAATGTAAACTATTGGATATATCAAATTTAAAATGATATATAAAAAAATAATTGGTTTTAAAATTCTCCACACCATAGATAATATGATTCCTCAGAATTATTTAATTATTACGTAGTAAATAAGGTCTGAATTTTAGGAATACCTTTATTGAAAACCCAAATTACGAAAATTAATAATGAAACTTCCATATAAAATGAATTATTGAAAAGTATGAAGGTTTCCTCAGATAACACATACTATGATTACATGTAAGAAAATATAGAAAAGATTAAAAAAATAACTCTAAAATAATAATTTATAGTTATATAGAACAAGATCATGGAAATTATTACTATCGAAAACCATAAATATGTGACGGGTTAAAAGGATATTGAAAAAATTAAATGGAAAACATTTTTTTCAAAATGATTTTACTATTGTTATTGAATTCTTGTATATCCTAGTCTAAAAAATTAAGGAAATATACTTACATAAAAATTAGTGTTTAATCTTTTAGTAAATTTCCACCAAAAACTCATTTCTCCTTCAAATCATTAGAATTTATGAATCATTTTTTAGGAGAAAATAATTCAAATAATCTTCCACTTATCAGGAAATCCAAAACATTGTCACTATTTATTCCTAATGTATTTATATAAGATCAAAAAAATAGTTTTTTGAATTATATATGATAATTACCCAGATATAATAAATATTTTTTGGATGCAAACCAAAATTTTTCTCTGTGAGTCAAAATCAATACCCAATATTATACATAGATCATTCATCAAATAACCATCCTTCATAAAAAATATTCTTGAATATGATAAAAACAAATAAATCAGATAGATTTGATCAAAAATTCATCCAATTAACATCAATCACTCTTAATGTCTCAGACCCAAAATTCAATTTTCCTACAATATATAATATCATAGATATTCTAACCATTTCAATAAATAATCTGAATCATCCAATTTCTATAATAAAATCATAATGGAATCCAACAAAAAATTCATGCTTTATTCCTCATAATATTTTATTTTACCTTAATCTTATAGAATTCCCAATATAGTGAACTTATTCTGAAGTAATATTTATCAATTAATAGATTTCTAATCCCTAGTTTATCTATTTGGTAACGAATGTCCTTAAAATCAGAATAAACATAATCCATTAGTTAGTTTAACTAAAAATTTCATGCTAAACAGGACGTCATATATGCTAGTGGTATGATTTTCACCCATGTCACCCATCAGTTACAAGATCAGTCCCCGTGACCTTTCCTGGCACAAAGTGTTGTAACCTAGATTTAAATTTGTCTTTTCTCTAAAAAAATAAATATTATCCAAAAATTTGTTATTCATTCTCTAAAAAATGACCAAAATATATTTATAAATTATGAAACATTTTACCAAAATGGCTATATTAAACGTCTCATTTTTTATACTTAGTAATATAATAACCCGTAATTAATATAAAATCAAAGATCATATAATCCCTAATTATTATCATTAACATTAAAACCAAATATAAAAAAATATAGAGACATTATTTATAAAATACATTTTCACACTTTCTAAACTACTGGGATGTTTTACCAATAATTTCTCCCAAAATTTAAGTAATACTAATTATGTCTCAAAACATATAACCTCTATAGGGTTCATATGAATATTATAATCATAAATCCATGATGTTGTATCAAAATAATATCTTTATAAAATTATATCAAAAAAATTTCCTTATATACATAATGAATTTTAAAAAAGTGATACAATTGGTGAAATATATGTTCAATGAATTTTATTTAATAGTAAATTTTGTACCGGTTTCTTGTGGTTCCATCAATTGACTATATAACACCCAGATTATTTTAAATAAAATTTTCCAAAATATTTTATTTAAATGATTAATTTTGAAGTATGTTTATTGAAAAAAAAATTAACATATTTTGTATAATAATATCCTAACATATTTGAATGGTTCTTAAAAATAATAACCTTTGATAAAATAGTTGTTAAATAGTGATCACAATATTAGTTTAAATATTCAATTTTTAGGAAATTAAATTGGCCCGAACTAAGGAAGTGATAACCAAAACTAGTATTATTGTACCATATGAATCATGTTTATCAGAGCTTCCAATGGAGATATTATTTTGGGTTTTTAATTGAAAAATCTTTATTTGCGATCCAATAACATAATAATGAGAGAAACAGTTTACGAGAGATGTACATGATCATTTATGTCATACCCCAAACCAATTATGTTGAACCAACTCATGAAATTCTCCTCATCACACATATAATATTATGGTGTTTGTTGGTGTATTAATGAGATTTGTATCAATAACTTATAAATATGGGTTTTTACATTATTTTTGACTTAATAATTAATATATTTTCATCATATTTTTGTTACATTATAAATGATTTTTATTTCGATACAATAAATCACAAGTACAATATTTGGGTTATATTCATATTAAATTAAATCATTATTTTGATGAATTAATGTATCCATGAAATAAATAATATTTTTTATACATTATAATTATTAAATAATGATAATTAAATATAAATATTCATATAATTTCTTTAAGGCCAATGTAATTTTTATAAGGGTTCAAAAAACAGTTATTTTCAAAAAAACAAATAATTTCTCTATAAATTTCGTTTTTTATTTTAGATGATTAAATAATAATTTTAGAAAAATATTTAGATAATATAATATTATTTCTGGAATCCCAATTTTTAAATTATCCAATGTTGAAATTTTCAAAATTCATTAAGCCAGTCAAATTTTTGTGTAAAAATTAAATATTATATAAATACTATTTTTTATTAATACATCATAAAGATGAAAAAGTTGGGTAATAATATTATAAATTGTATAAAATAACAAATATTTGTGTTCCATTTAATATAGTGTTATTTTACTCTTATTCAGTTAATTTAATTAATCCATTATTAATCCTTCAAAACAATTAATATATTTTTTAGGTTTTGAAATCTTAGATTTAAAAGTATGAATCACTTAAAAAGATTAAAGGTTATTATTTTATTCAATAAGGACCTTTTACTAACAAAATAATGAAAACCACTCCTATTAGGAAGAAACCATGGAAAAAACAAAGGGAGGGTTTCTAGTTTTTGTTATTTTATTATATATTGTCCAAAAACTCTGATTGACTGATAATAAATAAATCCCTGATCATCAATATATAAATAGACACACGATTCTATTTATCTTCCCTCAAAATTATAGTATCATTTCATTACTCTGACCTCCCCTCTCTAGATTCCCCCAACGGTTTCCCCAATCACCCGAGAAGTTCCTCCCAAGAATTTTCTGTTACACACTCATATAAGGTATATTTTCTATCTATCATTTAAATAATTTTTCTCTATTACCTTATTCTTTCTATTTTAAATTAATAATGTTGTTATATTTCATTCAAATCACTTATTAATATTCATTTTATTTTCCATTTATGAGAGACCCATTTCAATATCAACGAACAACTTTATGAATTTTTATGTGATGTTGTTATGATCCAAAAATTTCACCATGATTTTCCATAGAAAACAATTGTGTAGTGTATACCATATCCATTTCACACCAATGGTGATCAATATAATACCTTTATAATTCTATTATGGGAAATTTCATGTATTTATTCAACTCTCCGTGATCCGCGAATGAAATATTATGATGAATTCATCCATTTTTAATGATCTATATGAGAATTATAATTATAAGAAATAAATGATAGTGATAGATTCACTATGAATTATAATTCACTCTAATGAATAGGGTATTGTATAGCCTCATTATACATCTCATTGGGACATGGAATGAACCAAATTCAATTAGGGGAATTTTTTTATATTGATATGATGACTGATATCATCAACCAATGATTCTAAGGAAGTGTTTTGTACTGTCGTATATCTCATGATTCCTTTTTGATTATCATTCCATATCATGTTTCATTTTACATGTTTATGATAATAACTCCATTTATTCCCATTATAGGATTCATACATCACCCATTTCTTATGTATGTCTCGAGATTATCCCATGCAATATTAAGTGTGATCATATTTATTATGTTTTCTATAAAGACGATGTTTTCATATTTTATGTTATTATGTAATGTACATTATACCAAAATATAATATTCATTTATATCATTTAGGTATTATTAAGTGTATTTTTATTTAATAAATCATTAATTAATTTGAATTAACTATAATGGGTTTTCTATATGTTATTAGAGGAAATATTTTGTTATTTTTCGGATTAGGATTAGAAAACTATAGTGAATGATGTAGGGATAAAAATATGTATATGAATACCTCACTAATATCTTTTATGTATAGAGTTAGTAGTATATCATGGAAATAAATCCATTTATGGATACACAATACAGATTTTTTTTGGAACAGATGTACATAGGGATAAAAAATTTAACCAGGTGCATCGGGCCTCACTTGGCGTGACCTCATACACAACAAAAGGACTTATTACGAACATGTTTTGACACTGTAGAGTGATATTATTTAGTAAATTTATAAGAATAATTATGACCATTATTAAGGGAATATAAAATTTCATTAATAATATATTTTATGAAATAGATAATTGATAACATAGATTGAATCAAATAAATTTATAAGTAATGAAATAAATATATTTTATATGTTATCTGTTTAATGTCATCAGATTTGCATTTTAGTTTTTAATAGTTTAAAAATAATCATCCATGGAATTTCTTTTATGTTATTTATTGACTGTAAATATAATGAATTGGGAGAAAATACACATGATTGGAAATGTGATGATTTTACTAATAAGATGCACAACAAGATAGGAGCATGAATCATGAACATTATGGTGATACTCTATCAGCTAACTAATGCATTGAAAATAACCTCGATCTAGATTACCATCCAAATCTCACTATGAAAGGGAAATCTATAATTGATTCTTTTATACCATAAATTACCCCAACATTAAATGGATCATGTGATACCTTAACAATAGCATAATAGATCAACTACATTGATAATATCTTCTCCATCATTCAATGTCTCTAACAAGAGAAGGTTATACTAGATGTTTATCATATAGAGGGAGAAGTTGATTGGTATTGTAAATTGATCAATAATAAAATGTTTATGGACGAGATCAATGAAATGAGGTGGAATAAATTCAATAAAATTTTTCAATAAATATTTTCCTCAAACTGTATGAATTAAAATGCAAATGTATTTCCTTTCCCTCAAAAAAAATTTGATGAATCTGTTAGGGTGTATGAGGAAACAAATCATAGCACATGCTCTATATGTCATTGGATTTTCATCTACCACTAAATCCATGGATTACCGCTTCAATAGGGGGCTGAAATCATGTATAAAAAATCCATAATGAATCATGACTTTGATAGATGCGAAGAAATTTTATGATGTTCCCTCAATGTTGACATGGAGTTCGACGAATCTCAACAGTATCATACGGCTACGAAGTAGACTGTGGTGTTTAATTATAGTGGTCTAGTGGAGAAATATAAGGGTTCTAATAAATTTTGACATCCCACTTATCAATGGTGTGGAAATAAAAACCCCTTAAATTTCATACAGGGGTGAGGATATGATTTATGTTTGGTAAGAAAGGTACCTATGTAGAAATTACTATTGGGTGAAACCCACTAATTTGATGGAGGCATGGAATTTTCATGTTCATAAATAGTTAATTTTTCATTGCATCAAATGAAATGAACCATGGCACATTTAAATTAAATGTTCAATGATAAGGGTTTTTGGGAAAACCAATATCCTCCAAGGATGTGCAAGAAAGCATTTTCCATCACAACCGCCGAGGTGTATCCCAATAATAATGTTGTGACATTTACTGTAGGTTTTCATTCAAGTGTAGTTAATTTACTTTTTAATAATGGTTTTATGAATTCTTTTTTATCAAAACGGTTTTTTATAAATATTATGCCACCACAAAAAAAGCATTGAAGTAGTGATTTCATTGAAAATAGAAATTTTTTAAATTGTTGCATCTAAAGTATATAACTCCGACCACGTTATAACTTGTGGGAAAAACCCTAGTGAACCTTGTCTTACTCCCTTTGGTGTAATTTTATGAAATTATTAGTATGGATTGTAATTCCTTATAACATCCATCATTAATTTTCACACTATGTAAATTACCCTCCATATTTCAAATAAACCCTTATTCTTTATAAGTGCAAGGGGAGGATGAATCTTATTTAGAACCTATATCTCAGTCATGGAAATTTTTTTCCTACATGAATGTTTATATAGATCAAATGAATTATTCAAAAGGCAGAATCATCCTTAAATACATGCTTATTGTGCAAAAATACACTTATGTGTTTATGTAGAAATTTCATAGTCTTCCTCATAGTCGAGATGTTGATTTTTCAATTGATCTTATACCTAGGTTGTTACCATTATCCAAGAATCTATATTGAAATGTTGTTGTAAAACTTGAGGAAATTATTCAAAAACTATAGGATAATCTAGAAAAAGGGTTCATACACCCAAATGCATCACAATGAGGTGCACCTATCTTCTTCATCAATAAGAAGGATGGTTCAATGCATCATTTCAAAAATAATATTTAGCTCAACAATGTAATAATAAGGAAAAAGTATCCTATTTCGTGAATTTATGACTGGTTCAATTAGCTATGTGGATATATATATTTTTCTATTTTGGATATGCAGTCAGTATAATACCATGTTAGGGTGAAGAAGGAGGATATCCCCATGACTGCATTTCAAACAATGTATGAGCACAATGTACATCCTTTTAGACTAATGATTTATCTAGAAAACTTCATGGACATAGTTAATAGATTCCTTATTTATTACCTCAACAAATTTATAGAAATATCTAAACAGTATATTCTAATATTCTCCAAACCATGGAGGAGAATGAGGTGAATCTGATCATTTTTCTAAAGAAGTTTCGAAAGGATAATCATTATGCATTGTATTGGAAATATGAGTTCTAGTTGGAGGAATTATCGTTCATGAGACATACAATCCCAATCAATAGGATATCTATAGACCCTTCTTGAAAAAATATAAATAATGGATGCTTGATGCCAAAATATGTGACATATATTCATAGTCTCATTGGATTAGCTGGGAGCTATCATCTATTTGAGATAATGTTATTTCATTTGTAAAATCGTCTTCAATACCTTAAAATTAAGGATGTCATCTTTTCATAGAATGGTGAATGTGAAGATAGAATCAAGGAGACCAATAGTAGGATTATCATTGATCTTGTTCTCAAACTACCCTCAAGTGGATAACATTTTGTAGTATTCATTGATGATTAATAGAATAGATTTTGTTGTGTGTTATTACATATTGACAAAGTCATAGACAATTCATAAAAGATTGTGAAAGTATACGAACAGAACTACCCAATTCATGATATATATATGGTTGTAGTGATCATATCTTTAAAAATATGGTGGCATTATATCTTTACCAATAATATTGAAATATATATGGATTAAAAAATCCTCATGTATATATTCACATTGAAAGAGAACAATTCGAAATAATTTAGATGATTATAGATGATCATGATCTATGACAAGTGAATTCACTATCATCATGGGAATGTAAATAAATAGGAAGACGCTCTAAGTAGAATAGATTCAGAAATTATATAATTGATTAAAATTTGGAGGGATCTAATCATATTATATTTTAATTATATGTATGTATGAATTATAATTCAATGGATGTCACAATGACAATCACAAATGATTTATTAACCATATTGTCAGGGGAGTTTGAATGATTCTTGATGAGATGATGTGGGAATTTAGAATAAATTAGACCTATATAGAAATGGAAGTCTTCATAATTCAATGTTAATAAAGATGGAGTTGTTTTATTTGGGTTAATAATTTTTGTAGCATTAATTAGTGAGTTAATGGAAGAGTTTTTCTGTGGGTCATGTTGCTCATCCTTTTCTATCGATCCAAAAAGCATAAATATGTATTCAGATCATAAGGAACACTATTTGTTAGACAATATATAGAAGAAAATCATGGAATATAAATCAATAAGTATTGTATGTCATAATGTGAATGATTAAAGGACAAAATATAAGGGTATTAACCTACCATTACCCATACATACAAGTAAATGTGAAAACATAACCATGGAATTTTTCACCAGACATCTAAAGTCATTCAAAGGAAACAATTCTACCTCGATTTTGATGGATCATCAAACAAATACATCGAACTTTATTATTATTTTATAAGACTTCTCACTAGAACGTCTTGAATTGATATATATCCATTTTATCTGATTAAGATCCTAGATTCATCTCTATGTTTTTTAAAAGTCTCCAACATGTTCTAAGCAATTGCCTCGTCATCATTATAGCATATCATCATTAATATGATGTCCAATATGATTAGTGTATTTAGACACTACAATACATGTTGAGAGAATGTTTTAAGGACTTAAATATATAATGGGACAAACATCTTCCTCAGGCTCTGTTATCATATAAAAAAAGTTTCCAAAAAAACATCCAAATGGCCCCCCTATAAAGCTCATTCTACGAATAGTTGTAGAAAACCATCATGTTGGGATGATGTTGGGGAATTAAAACTTCCATGTCCTGAAATTGTTGAGTAAATGGTGTAAATGGTTTGGACCATTCATTAACAAATAAATGATTCTTAGATTTGATAAAATAGAAATATTGACAATCATCGATGAGACCCAAGGTTTGATATCAGATACATGGTATTCCTCTATATATCTCCATCGAATAATGAGATGAAATTTTGGATTAAGGGATATCTCAGAACATGATACATAGGCCCCATTGATATCCTTGATTGCATTGGAGTGTCATGCTACTGACAAGAACTCCCACCTAAAATATATGAATTGAATTATGTATTATATGTATACCACATGCGGTTGTACATACCAGACTACTCACATGTACTCAATATAGAGGTGGTACCACTAGAGAAGGATATTTTCTATTATGAGCATCCAGTGAATATATTATATCATAGAGACAAAGTTCTATAGGATAAGACAATTCACATTGTCAAAGTGTTGTAGAGAAACCACATGTTTGAAGATGAAACATGGGAACCGGGGGATGTGATGAAATAGAGTTATCCTCATATATTTTATCTCTGAAAATGAAAACTATGAGGTTTAAATTTACTAAGGGGGAAGATTTTAATGAACTCAATGATTAAAAATTTCCATTTTTTATTTATTTAAATATCCTATTATGTAATATTGTCACATAAAACACATGTATTTTTTTCGTTTTTATATCATATCATATTTAAATGGCGGTTAATTATATTTAACATTAATCAAATAATCGATCAACCGTGATCAGATGATGAATATAATCATAGGGTATCTGTAAATCAAATTGACACAACCATAGGAAGTGATTGCCTCAACCAGTTGGATTGTAACTTATGAATCCACTTTATCAGTGATTCTAAGTGAGATAACATCATTTGTATTTTTCCTTGAAAAATCTCGAACTGAGATCTAATAACTTTGATCTGAGTGAAACCACTTGTGGGTGAATTCAAGCTCAATGAGATCACGTCCCAAACCATGTACGCCGGACCACCAAATGAAAGTATCACAGTCACACACCTTATAATTAGGGTGTTTTGTGGTGTATTAATGTTATATGTATCAAGACCCTAGAAATATGGGTTTTTAAAATATTTTTTATAAAATAAAGAATATATTTTCATCTTATTTTTTTACAGTATAAATAATTAATTTTTGATATAATAGAAAATTCAAATTTTGGGTATTTTTCATATTCAATTAAGGAATTTATTTTAATAAATTAATGGAATCCCAAAATAAATAAAATTTTAATAAAATATTATTATAAAATATTTTTTATTAAATATTAATTATCATATAAATTTTATGATGTCTAATATAATTCTTAAAATGTTTTTAAAAAGTTTTATTATCAAAAAACTAGTATGTACCAATAAATGTCGATTATTATTTTAAAAGTAAATATTCAAATGTCTTAATAAAATATTTAAATAATATGAATATAATGATTGGAATTATAATTTTGAAATTATCGAATGGTTAATTTTTCATAATATTCTGAGATAGTTGATATTTCGGGTATATATTAGGTATCATATAAATATATTTTCAGTATTCTGACATCATAATGAACCAAATGTTGTTTAATAAATATTATAACAGTCATCCACTATCAAATAAAAGTTTTCCTTTTACAATAATTTTATTTTATGTTTATTTGGTTATTTTTATAATGACTTTTTGAATCCTCTAAATATATCAATATATTTTATGTTTTTAAATTCATTTCATTAAGAGTACAAATCAATTCTTCATATGAAATTGTATGTTTAATAAGTTTTTTCATTTGACATGGAAAATAATGATACCCAATCTCATAGGCAAAAAAAAATTGCCAAAAACCATTAAAAGGTTGGTAGTTTTGGTGATTATATTATATTGTGTCCAAAACCAATGATTGGGAAATTATAAAGAAATCCACACTCATTACCTATATAAACCAACATGTGCTCCCATTTCTATTAAATAAAAATACTTATTGAAGGTCCATATTGTACTATCCCCTATCTAAATTCCTCTCATGGTTCCTCTACGCTCTTAAGAAGCTCCTCCCATGAATATGGCGTCACATAATCATGTAAGTGATCATTTCCTTTTTTTCTTCAATTCATGTTTCTTTATTATCTTATGCCTTCTATTTCTATTTCCTAATGATAGGAAATATCATTACATGTCTTTATGACGAAAAATTTTATGTATAAATGATGATATACACCATTATATCTCATCGACCAATTTAATATTTTTGTTATGTTGTTATGTTGTTGAACAGTGACCACGATTTTCAATGAAAAAAACAATTATGTAGTGATTACTGTAAAAATTTTGCATCAAGGATGTCACTGTTTAAAAATTATACTTCTAATAGCGGGAATGTAAATTTCTATATTCCAGTATTATAGATCAGGTAATGAAATTTGATGATGAATGGATCTTTGCACAAATTTCTATGTGACACACTTAAGCTTTAGAATGAAGTGAATATGACCGAGGTGCCAAGAATTATACAGTGGTCCAATGATTTGGGTAATTTTTAGTCACATGGTACATCATGATGGGATAGGGAGTGAACTTGATTCATTTATGGGACTCGTAAAATCTTGATTTATTGGATGTTATCCTTTACATATATTTGTGATGATGAGCTTTATGTTGCTGCCACATCTCCAATGATGCATTTATGATTATCATGATATATAATGTCTAAATGTTCATGTTTATGATTATGAATTATTTTATTCCCCATTTGTATTTATATTTTATAAAATGTATTACCCAATTCCATGATTATTCCCTTACTATGATTTTTACTCACCCCTTTTTATGTATGTTTCCGGGTTATCCCAAGGAGTTTTATTGCACCCATGGTAAATATCATTTTAATTAAGAAGTTGTTTTACAGTTTTTTTGGTATATAATTTTACTACTTCCAAAACCAATAAAATTATCAATAATATTTGTTATATTATTGGTAATTTTATGTAATAAATCAAGAATTAATTTTATATAAAGATAAATACTATTACAGAATAAAACCAAAAGCACGATGTGATCAACACTAACCACTGTGGTAATTCAAATAGTCTTGAATAATAATTTACATGATGTTACCCTATACATTAAAAAATCAAAAAATGTATCATAGGGTTATATTACATTATCTATGTTTATAATAAATATGCATCCCATTGATTATGCGAAACATCTTTTGATACCTACATTGAAGACCTCAACCCTTGTACCCCAAGGATAATGGTTACATTATTACATTGGAATAATATTCCTGAAATGGAATCCTGAATGACTGAATATTATAGTGCATTTGTTAAACTGTAAAAATAATTGAAATTGAAATTAAATTTTATAAAATAAAATAAACCATTATTTTCATTAAGTCTTCCATTATTCCCCCTTTTTGTATTCTAAAATATCAGACATAATATACATTTTATGAATCATGAGAAAAATTTACCATATGAAAGGGGTGATTTTAAATTCTCAGTAATGGTAAGAATACAGAGAATGATATGAGTAAATATAGCCTAAAAATATCATATGGTAAATAAATGAAACAAATTTCATTACATCAACAACACGATCAAAATATGATAGCAATAATTGAAGATAAATAATTCCACATAACTAATAACATGAAAAATAATCTTAACCATGGATATTCTAACTTATAGAATAATCACAAGGAATATTAAATATAATAATTAAAAAATAACGACAAAATACTTTTTAACATATAAACCATGTTTTTGAAGGTTTATACTATGAATCGATAATCATCAATGTTTGATGCCAAGAGTCTATCTTTATAAATCCTTCATACCAACAATATAATAAATGAATAAGCCCTTGACCAAAACCATTCTAGATTTTCTCAATAGAGATAATGATGCATCAAGGGGAAATAGAGGCCCCCACTAATCACATATTAATTCTATTCTATTCCATATGACAAAGGGGTGAAACAGAAAAAACTTAAACATTTTTATAAAAAAATATGATACACCATGTGAATAAATAGACCATAATAAATCATCGTATAAAAAACGAACATCCAAATACAAAATAATCAACGAAATTAAATAAATTATGTCAGAAGATATCATAATAGCTCTAAATTAATTAACATATGATTTAAAAAAAGGAGGGGAAATTAATGACAGTTCTCTAATAAAATTATTTAATATATTTTGGGAGATAAACCCTTTTATATAGAAATTACTTATCTAAAAGGCTTTGTAATTAGATAAGAAAAAAATTCATTGAAAAGAACCATGTAAACATGTAATGTAATCTTGAAAATAATAAATCTTCATAATTGTTGAAAAATCCTCTCAGTGAACATATGTTAAAAATATACATTCAACCCGTGTAATTGAAGAATATATCAAAGAGACCCTCATTTCGAAAACATGAAAACAATTCATTTCAAATTTGTTTATAAAAAATATAACATGTGTAAAAATATTTAGTGCATTTATACAACAATAGTAAAATAATTTTTGAATTTTTTATTAAAAAATATTGACATTGTATAAATATATTACCTAGTGGATTCCTAAACACAAACAATCTAAAATAATAATGAGATTGTGAAATAATCTTTTAAAATATCATATCACTAATAAAATTGTTCATTTATGTTTTTCCATTATAAATCTACATAAAAAAGTTTAAATAAAAATATGATAATTGAAATATAGTTCACCCATAACCCAGATAATGAAATATAAGGTTAACCCATTGAATGAAAATTGAGTTAACAAATCCCATACAACACACTTTAATTTGGCCGTAAATGCTTTTTCCTATTCTATAATATTTTAAATCATGTAATTAATTTATACAAATTTCTATGATATTTATTTTATCATAACTGATCCTTTTTTTCATTTTATCACCCTCTTGATCAAAAAATTTCATTGTTACCCTTGTTTCGATTGTTAACAACTTCATTTTCAATGCATGTTTTGTCGTGAAAGTCTCAATTATTATGTGTATCATATTGTTACATAAAATAAATAATTATATTAATGTTTTCAAAATCTTATTTTAAAATTTAATATGGAATAATATTTATTATTTAATTTTGAAAATGGAAAATTAATCATGTTGTGTCCTAGAGATGGTTTGTCGAATGTACTCATGAGGGATAGTACCATTCCATTATTAGTTAAAGTGTTAGGAAGTTGGTGTTATATTAATATTTATAGAAGAAATATCATGTCATAATTATCATATATATATATATTTATACTATTTCCATTATTATACCCATACATGTAATGTAGTGATGGAAAACTGAATACACTTTTGAGTGGAGATTTTATGTCATACGCAAACACACGCGGTGCTATCATTTTTCATAGGATGGATAAATTAAAGAAAATGAATTTACCATAACTATAAAAACATATAATAATTTATATGACCCATGAGTAATTACTTTATCATGGAAACAACACATCAAGAAAAAGTATAAGTTTAAATGAACTTAAATGAGTTTGTAAAAATGATTACCTCTTCTTTGACAGACTTTGTTTAATCTATAATCAAATGAACTTGGGTTGGTATTTTGGAAGGAAAAAAACAATGAAATATAAATATATATCTTGGTAAGATAAAATGGAAGTGTTTATTTGATCTATAAACCAAAAAGTTTTGTGAATGTGTAATGTAGGTGGTTACCTATTATAATTGAGGTGAGGGGAGATTTTAAAAATTAAAAAAATAATAATAACATAATATAAATTATTTTTCAATTAAAAATAGATCAAAAGTGATTTATTTAAATGATAATATTGATATGGGTCAAAAAAATATCATCTAATTATTTTAATACATGTTTATTTGACATTATGTCCCTTGTCTATTGGTTTTAACCATTATTTAAACCCTTTAACACTTATCATGAAAACATGGGTATGTACTCTTTGAACGTTAATATAGTTACTATAAAATGACAATCTAACCATAATTGAGTAATGGGTGAAAATTTAATCCTTAAACAAATCATTTTTAAATTTATCTAATTTTTTGGTATTTTATATCTTTTATTAAAATGATTTTTATTTTAAATTACCTTTACTGTAAATATTAAACAATTTTTTATTTTATTTTCATTAAAACTCTCATGAAATCATCATATATTCAAAATAAATCTTTAAAAACTTCAATAACATTTCGATATCATCTTGGAAATTCACATATTACAATAATTAAATCAATCTATATTCATTTTAATATTGATATTAAAAATTCATTCATATTTACATTAATTAAACAATTATTGTATCAACATTGTGCATGACATTAATATAAATATTCCATTCCCAAAAATTAAAAACAAATTATCATTATTATGATAAATATTTTAGATTCCAAAATACTATTTAGAGTCCAGCAGAACTTTTATATTAACCCATATTAAAATTATTTCACTTGTTAAAAAACGTATGAAAAAAGATAACATTTCATTGAATAAAATGTTGTAAATGTCTTAAATTCATTCAAGGGTAACCAAATGATCATAAAATTGGTCCATGTATGATTTTTCTAAAAAATCACTCATCCAATGAAATCCATACAAGGTTTGGGTTATTTTTCTTACTTATATAAAATTATATTTACACTAATTACATAACTTACCCTTAACCGTGGTAAAAAAATTAATAATGATACATTTCAAACATTTCAAAAATAAAATAGAATTATTTTATAAACAATTGAAACATATATGAAAATTAAGAAAAATTCTGCGAAATAAAATTTTGATATTAGAAATTAAAAATGATAATTTTGTCATTTATAATTTATTAATATTTAAAAATTTATTTTCAAAACACGAGTGTCATTCAAATTTTAAAAAATTGACATTAGAAAAATATAGATTTTTTTGTTTAAAATATGATTTATTATTATCTTAATAATATAAAATCTATTGGATGAATGTCAAAACAATTCAATATATATAAATTTCTAAATGTGGTAAACACTATTAATTCTATCTAATTTAAATCTTAGGTAATAATAATATTTCATTATTTTTTTTAATATGGGGTTGCGTGCAACGTTAGGCACACAAGAGAATTTTTTTTTAAAAACCATAAAATTTTGTGGTTTCATATGGTGATTATCAATTTTTATATGTAATTAATTAGTATCACCTGATCCACATATTTTTTGTTTGATTTATGTCATGAAAATAATGATAAATCCTAATTTTTATTAATTTAAAAGATAAAAAAATCAATTTCACCATGAAATGATACACATTTTTTGATTGGAAATATAAATCATTGTCCTAGTTTTGGTTTGGAATTTTATCATTACTAAACTTTATTTTTTAAAATTTAGTCTGATAATCCAATCAATAAATCTCATGATATATTAAAAATATTTTATTTAGTGTTGTGAAATCTTGAATGCCTTATATAATAAAAATTCTACCTCCTTATATAATTAGGCATGATGTAACACCTCAATCGAAAGTGTGACATATTCTAGGACTCACCACCATAGAAGGTTGTTACATCAATATAATATAAAACCACCATCATGTGAAGATATTATCAATGGAATCAAGTTGAAATATATATATATATATAAGAATATAAATATATTCATGTTTCATGTCTTTGTGAAAAATATCCAGACTTATTCATGCCACTCCCATCTACAAAAAATATATAATAAAATTAAGGTATCATTACAAGAACCCTAATACTCCTATAGTCCAATTTTTGGGTTTTCCCATCATTTTTAGGGTAATATTACACATGGTGGAAATAAAAAATAAGAGAATAATATATAAAAATTGAATAAAAATAATTTAAGGGAGAGAGAGAATAAAATAAACTAGAAAAATAAAATAAAATATGAACACATAAAATAAAATATAAAAATATAGTAGATATTAATAAATTTAAATTAAATATAATTAATGAAGAAGAATAATAATAGATTTTTGGTTGAAAACTATTGAAAAAATTCACCATTTAATCATATATTTCTATTAAAATTACATATGATCAAAAAATAATCAAAATAAAAAAGTAGTGTAAATAGAGAAAGAATAATTGAAATAGGATAGTAGAATATATTGGTGGATTCCCTACATGGTGAGTCAAAATCCTATGAGATGTGGGAAAATCCTCCTATTATAGATATAGTGAGGTTCCCTTAGACTTCTCCAACATTAATTTAAATCATCGGTGTTAAGATATTCTTCTTCAAATTTATTTCATAGTTTGAATATTGATATATAGAATTTTTTATTAAAAATATCCATACATATAGTATTTTTAAATATTATTCTGGAATAAGATATATGTTAAAAAATCCTTTGGACAGTCTATATTAATCATGTGTGGATCATGCATGGGTGTTCAATGGGATTGAGTGACATTCCCGTGAAAGTAGAGGTGGTTAGTAGTAGCAGCAGTCTCCCCCATTATATATTCTTTTGAATAGATGAATTATGGTTCTAAATATGTTTCATGAAGGTCATTCCATTTCCAAATATGAACAATGTGTCTTTTAGGTTTTTTCATGTGGTTTTCAACTCTTTCGGATATACTTTGTGCATCGGAAATTGATATTCTTGAAGATATAGAGGCACAATGGTGATTTCGAGTGATGGAGTTGCATCAATGATAGTGGATTTGATGTTTCCAATAAATATGTTTAATGATAGAGAGTGGGATTATGATATACTATTTAAATTGTGAACAGTACTTTTGAGAGCTTATTCGACACTGGAGTAGAGGATGGGAGCATAGATCTCAGGTACCGAATTGTTCTCCATAAACATCTTTGAACCATAAACAGTGGTGCACTCTTAAAAACACTCACAACACATGAAATTTGTTAGGACAAACATCCTGGACAACATGGGAATTTGGACCACATGTTCCCATGTTTCATTGCATGGGCTCTCCTCCAGTTTTCTTCCAATGTGTTCTTTCCTGACAAACTTATTTTTTATCCATCGCTCCATAGGGCTAGCTATGAGGTTGTAGGCCTCTGGTGGAAGGCCATATAGGGTTCTAATTTTTTTTAAACACATTAAATTGTATGATAAAAATTCAAATAAATTTAAAACATACCAACCCAAAATTCATTTGTTAGTTTAATTAAAAAAATTCAACATTTATCATTATTTATTTAACAATTTTAATATAGCATTCAAAATTTCACACTACATAATAAAACATTGAAATATATAGTAATTTCTATTAAACCCCATTAAAAATATTTGAAAATGTTAAACATTATCAAGTAAAAGTGATTTTGTAAAACACCCCCACACATATACCATATGTTTCCTCAAACATATAATCTCCAAATTTGATTTTATGCAGAAAATTGTTGAAATAATTAAAATTTAAATCTAATGACATCAATCAATTATCTATTTCAATTAAATGTTTTAAAAATATTATTCAAATATTCATTTAGTTATTCAAATTTGAAAGAAAAAAAATCAAATCAAGAACTTGGGTTTCCCCAATCTAAAATTATTAAACTTCTACTTTCATTCATTCAAGTTCCTCAGATTATTATTATGAAACATAAAATTATTGATTTAGCACAACTTTGAATATTTTCCATTATCACTATTTATAATATTTAAGTTGAATTACATTCATATAATTAAAACATTATCATAATCAATATGTTATTAATGGAATTAATTTGTCCAATGTTTTATAAAAAAAACCCATAGAATTATTTGGTGTTTTCAATAATGGTACTAATGAATTTGAGGATTAATGATGGTGTTAATTTAGGATTAAAAATTAAATATAAAGGAGGGGGTTTATCTCTTTAATATATAGTGCAGGATAATTAAAGGAAAATTTTAATTACATTATCCAATATAAATTGTGACAAATTCTATTTTCACGAAACTCAATGTATGGTGATGATAATTTATACATAATGAATTATGTGCACTGCCTTGATATTTTATATATTTTTATACTTTTTTCTAAATAACTTTTTTCTTTTTTCTTTTTTCATATTTATTCATAGAATAATCATCACACCCACCACCTAACCATATGTGATTAAATTCATTGATATAATAATGAGGATATTCTAATTTTCCAAGTCACAACAAATAATTTTTTATTTGTTTTTCAATAAGAAAGTACAGTGAATGTAAAATATATAAATTATATAACCATTCTCATAACCCAAATTATCACTACCAACATTATTCATTATAATTTATTTCATCCATTACATCATGATTAACTTTACCCCAAACTAATGAACATTAAATTATCAATAAAATACTAAGGGGATGGAAGGAATATATAAAAATGGATTGAAATATGGTGCATACCTAACATGTTAATTAATTTTTTCTATTTTCTATAATAGGTTTTATGTGAAGGTGGTATTCATAGAAAAAGGATTTTCCAAAGAGGAATCAATACTTTTAAATATTCTTTTTACAGTCATTATTGTTAACAAGTTTAAATGAATTTTCATCTATATGGCATGTCCAAAGATCACTTATGTAATATTCCCTAGAATAACTATGAATTACTTGGTTGAGAAATAATTTTGAGAATTGATCATTTGATTTACGATAATAAATCATATAATAAATAATAATAAGAAACCCATTTATAAGAATTTTAAAAAATCAACTAATGAAAAATGGGAGGGAAATTTCATTTATGTGAATCAAATAATTCACCCAAATAATGTGTTAACATTTTTATATCAATGTATCACTATAATAATTGAATTATCTATTTTACACTATAAATTTCATTTTCATTGAAATATAAAACATGTCATCAAATGTTTCCTTAGAAACTATTGTATTCGAGAAAAGTAAAATTAATCATAAATTTATGTGTGTTCATGAAATAATTTGTTTAAATATCTAAAAAATTTCTACATAAAATATTTAGGAAGTTTAAATGATAACAATTAAAATTGGACTCCATTTTGAAATGAATATTTTGATCATCCTCCCTTACATTTTGGGGGGATCATGGTGGCATAATGGTCATGAAAAATTAAATTACTCAATTATGGAAAAGGATCATACCATTTATGCTTAAAAAGGAAGAGAGGGAGTGGGTTGTTTATTATGAAAATTCCAAAGACTGAAATTAAAATATTAATTACATGAAAAAAATAAATATAGGACTTCATATATATTACCATATGGACTTTGGAATTTTACATCCTCCAAAAGTAGTTCCATCATTCATCCATAGCCTGTCGGTGGATAGAGATTCTTAGACTTGAACCAACACATGTTGATTTTCTAAGATTCCATATATTCTTTTTTGAGGAGGAATAATCCACGGATAGATTATACTAGATCCCTCCTATCCAAAACTAATTAGAGCTTATAGGTTGAGTTTTTGATGATGTATAGATCATCATCATTCCTATATTCAACTTTTCCACCTCTTCCTCCTTTTACAATTCTTACTAAATTTGGGCTAAATTAATTAAATAATCAAAGTGAAAGTAAGTATGTATTTTAAAAAGAATATAATTTAAATTTAAATAATTTGAAGTATTATTTCTTTCATTATGAGAATAATATGCATTGATTTCTTCTGGATTTGTAACATGGAATTACTCATGGGCCTCCTCATATTTTTTTCATTGATATATTGGAGCTCTAGGTGTTCCTCAAAAGGTGAATGTTCCAATTTTTCACGACCCGTCCTTGGGGCCCGTTCCATGACTACCCCAAGCCCGCCTTCCATAGGCCAGGGGCTGGAGACTAGCACCAAGGCGTAATTCCCAGTAAAAAGGGAAGGAATTTCTTTTTTAAAGTAAACAAACACTACAGAGAAAGCAAGTAGAAGTAAACACTAAGTAAAAACTAGTTACAACAGTAAGTGCGGAAAAGTTAGTGGGCCAGAATACAAACCCATACATAAAGTAAAGTACAACTGGAAAATGGATTACAGAAACTGAAATGTAAAGTCGCAGCCTCGAGCCGTCCACTGGAAGTCCCACCTGAAGGGTGGGTATAGATAGCCTCTACAGCTCCTCGGGTCCAGCTGTCCACTCCGAGTACGCCCCGCCCAGTGGTCCACCTCCTGGTACCGACCTGCTCCGCCATCCCCAACCATGATCAGCGTTGTTCGTCATTTGAAACCATCTCAACGTAGTGCGGGCATAGCCTGTGCAGGGGTGAGTATAAGATAATCATTAGGGACACCGAGACCCCCCGAAGGTCTCCCAAAATTCACAAAGGATAATCCAAAAAGAAAAGATACAACCACAAAGTAACATCCGACACGACATAGTTATATGCCCATACATATACCTAAGTCATCAATTCCACTTTGGATCCAAAATCCGAGCCCAAGTTCGATCACATCCACACATGATAACACAACAAAATCCACACCGGAAATAAAGTCAATCTTATCGAAGATAATGATTGAAAGTCAAGATTCATCTCACACAGGTATACTTCTTCATAAGATGATAGAGATGATACGATGTATCCACTGATTCATCTAAGCCATCCGACCCACACCAGATCGATAAGTATTAACCCCCACAATGACCCACAAAGGATCGATAAGTAACTATCCCCCGCAATGACCCACACAAGATCGGAACCACACAGGATCAGTAGGCGTTGGCCCATAGAGGACCGTAGAGCGCTGACCAACAAAGGATCTGACCCACACAGGATCGGTAGCACTAATCCATGTAGGATCGCTAAGTGTTGTAGTCGTCTCCGTCTAATCTACAGCGGATTTCTGTATAGTCATCATCATGGTCGCAGTCGCAGCCAAATCTAGGGTTCCCGCACACAACAAGCTCATTCGGGAGGGTCCGCTCCACGATCTGAGGGGATGATACATCAACTGACACATAGTCCGGAGTTGATGTATCCAAAAGTTCTGTATCATCAACAGGAACTCAATGACACAGACATCATGTCAATCGGATGCCCGGTCTGAGAGTTTTTGGCTTTTTCGTCCCAGGGGCCCTATTGGTTTTGAAGTCAAAACCAAACTGACAATACTCTAACTACGTACAAACCTCAAGAGGAGTAAGCCAAAAGGTACGTCTCACTTAGAGGAAACCATCAAAGTCGATGACACGCCAATCGGACGTCCAGAGCTCAAGTTATAAGTGTTTCCACTTCGAGGTCTTGGTTGGTTTCGTGTACGTACCATCTCGACCAAACCCAAAGTTCTTAGAAACCATGAAAGTAATATACCTAAACTACCGTCTCGATCCAAGGATCGCATCGCAGCTGACAGTGCGTCGATCGGAGGTGCACATCCCATGTTATGGGAAAAAGACCTTGAGAGGTCTGGTATTAGGGGGTTCGGGCCCGGTCCGACACGGCCCGGTACCCCTGTGTCGGCCCGATCTGGGTCGACCCGACCCGGGTCTGGGTCTGGCCCGCTTGGGCATGGCCTGGCCCAACCCGGCCTAGGCATGGCCCGACCAAGAGGCACGGCGTGCTGGCGCTGGCCCGGTGGCCAGGTGGCTCGGTCGTTTCAGCCGAGCGGATGGGGGGGGCACTGCCCCCCATGTTTCGTAACTGTAGCCCCCATATGGGGGGGGGGGGAGGGGCACTCTTGTCCGGCCAGCCGGGGGTTGTAACCCCTGGCTCCTCCCTTAACTGGTCGGCCCACTCCGGCCTGCCGGGTGTTGCCGCTATTGGACCGGCATGGGCCAGTCCCCCTGTTCCGACTCCGGCGGCCCGGAACCGGCCACCGGTCCCTGCTCCGACACAGCCTTGGTCCGTCCGGCGCGGCGCGCTGGCACCGTGCCTCTCCTTCCTTCCTTTAATATTTCATGCGTGGTGCTCTGGAACTGCGCCGCCTTACACGTGCCGCAACAAAATCACACCAACAAAGGGGAGGAGGGTCGACCATGTTGGTCTGGTCCAACCTCCTCATGTTATTGCGAAATAAGGCCACTCAAATTGAAAAGAAGAACGAAATGGTAGTAATCACGAACTAACATTTAAAATAAACCCCTACCTCGTCGAATTTGTTGAGCGAGGGTTCGTCGCAGAATTTATCGTCGTGGAAGAAGGAATCGCGGAAGGAACATCATGGAATTGATCGTTGTGGAAGAAGGCATCGCAGAAGAAACGTCATTGGCGTCGCGGTATACGGCTTCACATAGTCGATCTCCAAGGATTCAGTGTTCTTCATCGGAGATCAGTGCATTCCTCGTATTCTTCGCGTTCTTCAACGATGAAGAAGAACCTTAGAGTTTCTTCCCCCAATCCACTCTCAACATGCTCCAACAATAATAATATAAGTGTTTTGTATTTTTTTATTACCTATGCCTTAAGTATTTGATTTTCAAACATTCAAATTATACTCACCTATTTAATTAATTTATATAGAATTAAATAAAATTAATAATGTTTTGACATATGAAAAATCCCATTGTTGTTTTGTAATAAATATCTTCTTCAATGGTCAGTGCCTCTTGGAGTTGGATGGTAGAAGGTATGTGGAGGTAGTTGGGATACTCTATATTTTCCCCAAATTCCACCACATGGGTCTTGTCATACCACATAGATAGAAAATAGGAATCAGGAATGGATCATATAATTTTATATTAATGGTTAGATAACATTGTACCACACACTTATTCTGTAAGTCTTTTTTATTTTTTTGATCTACCACATTTAGCATACCATGAATTTCTTTCTCATCATGAATCTAGGTCATGATGAATTTTTTTTCTTAAAATTGTTAGGATTATCATATTCATTTATATTTTACTTAACATATTTGAATTCCTCTAAAAATATCAGGAATGTCTAGAGGAACTCTCTCTAGTTCTGGTTCATGATTTTAATGGGATACATTGAAATAATCAGTTTTCCAGTAAATCTTTCCCAAAAGATCTTCTATCATACCTTTTTTAATTCATAATTTCATATTTGAGATATTTGTTAGAAAAATCTTCCTAAAATTTCAAATGGGGTCTCTTTCATAATATATCAGAGAAAAAAAATATTTAGATATTTTTTCTAGGAAAATTATTTAAAAAACATTGAGAAGTACATCTAATGTACAGTTTACCCCATTTAAAATCCTTAAAATAGTGGATTCTTGAGGGTCTCATTAATATCATGGTTGAGGTCCTTGAATTTCTCCTCTATGATGATTTATAATTAAGTTCCTATGATATATTTATACAAAAGTTATACTCAATCTCTTATAGACCACTGGGGTTTATTTTCTTATTCCTTCACCTCTGAGTTTTGAGACTATGAAGAAACAGAATCATGTGAATATGTTAAGGAATTTTGTTTTTTAATATTTTTTTAGAAATTTTATCTATAGATTTTTTGAAAATTAATAATTTTTAAAATGACTGATTATATCTCATGAAATAGTTATACATTTGACTGGTCAACTATCATGGTATTTAGAAAAATAAAATTTATAATCATTCATTCATCTATAGAAATGTGGCTAACCTGGGTCATATCTTATTAGGTTCTTCTCAGTTTTTCTACATAATATATGTCACCTAAACTACTTTTTTTAACTACTTTATAGAATTAATAATGGATTGTGGTTTTGATTAATCTCTAGAATAATTATAATATTTGAAAATCATTTTTTACCATGGAAGGATAAATAGAATATGACTACAAATATTGAACATTTTCTTGAGTTTTGTTTTTCATTCTATCACACTTATCATTTATCTTTTAAAATTTTATTTGATAATTCTATCATAAATATCATGATTAATAAAAATACATTTATATATTATTTTCTACACTTTAATTCCTTGATCAATCTAATTTTTTCCTCCTCCTATAATAAAGGTTAATGGAACATGTCATACGAGAGTGTGACATCTTCCAAGACATGGATCCATAGAATTTCATTTAATCCATTGATAGGCTCAACACTATCATGTTAAGAAATAATCAATATAAGGGAGTGAAAAGAAAAAAATTATAAAAATAGATTTCAGTTTTATTTCATGGTGGAAAATATCCACACTTGTCCATGGTAGTTGCATCTACCACAAACGTAAAATAAATTAATAGTAATAATTTAAGAACACCATAACTCCACCAAGCCAAGACTAAGTTCAACCCCACATTTTCACGGGTATGAGATAACTTGGTTGAATAATATAATAAGATGATCATAACAATAATTATTTTATTATTTTCATTTTTAATAAAATAATTAATGATATTGATATATATAGAAGGGAAAACAAAATGAGAATGAAAATAAAATGTGAAAAAGTAAACTAAAATATAAATAGAGGAATGAAAATAAGAAATTAAAAATAATCAATGAAATATTAAGAAAATTATTTGGTAGTGGGTTGTACATAATGAAAATAAAAAAAATCAATGATAAAATAAATTAAATAATCCTAAGATATGAAACCAATAAAAAAATAGAAAGTATTTAATGAAATATCCAAATAATGGGTAGCAACATAATTCTGTGGATTTACATTAGAGTGTGTCCAACACTTTGGGGAAGAGGAAAAATAATCCATATATAGAAACATTGAGAAGCCCTCAGTCTTATACAAACTTAATAAAAATAATTCATGGTAATGGTATTACTCTTAAAAATCATATATTCATTTGTATAAGTATATTTATAAAATAGGAATTTTAATCTCAATAATTGTTGGATTTTTAAGATAAACTTTTACTAGGATAAGTCTTAGGATAATCCAATAGGGTACATCTATTTTTTGAATGGATATTCCATATGAATTCAATGGGATGAAGTGATGTTCCAACGGATGTGATGGAAGTTAGTTACAGTGGTAGTCTTCTCCTTAATATGACTATTGAAGCATCCTGGGGGTTCTTGGAAATAGACATTATGGGCGGTCTCCATGGGTCTAGATATGATATGGTGGAGTTACTTATCAAGGTAATAGTTGTTTAATATCTATTATATCTACTCTAAGAATTATCAATGGTGATTATTGAGGATGAAATGGGAGGCCACTGATGTCGAGATGAGGAGGTACAACAGAGATAGTGTCTCATATGTGTTTGTGCATGTAGGTGAGAAACTAGATGTGTGACGGCATTATTCTATTCAAATATTGAACAGAAACTATGGGATCTTGTCACACATCATACTAGAGGATGGTAATTTAAAGATATTTTAATGAATTGTGTTTGGAACACTAATATAAGGCTTAATTGGAGGTGGGAACCCAAAACCCCCACTCACATATGGCATGGTTGAAGTTATACCGCCTATACTGGATATTCCTTCGGCCCCACTAAACCTATGGATCATCATGTTAGCGCTCCTCTACAAGTCGGCACATTGAGGATGTATCAACAGTCTTCTTGGTTGCCCGTAACATCACATGGTTTTCTATGTAGTTGCAAGACACTATTTTAGGCCCTTATGGGATTCAAAATAATTCACGGAAAACTCCAAAAAATGTAATACAGAACATTAAAATCACATAACTAAATAAAAATAAATCATTAATATATAACATTAGTAAAAAAAATTCAACATTAATCAATATCTATTTAAAATTTTAATTCCACATTTAAAATTACCAAAAAATTTTATTAAACATTGAATTATATGGGAATATCAATTAAATACCCTTAAAAATTCATTGTATAATGTTTAAAATTATGCATGGAATATAAGTTTTTCATATATTCAAGAAATATTAATAAATATAGAATGACAATATTACTTATACTTTCAAATTATTTTATCATCTGAAAAATGATAACATCATTTCTGTGTTTGTGTTGATTACCACATCCACAAAGTGATGTGAATCATTTAATATAACTATGTCACATGCATGATATATATTAGTGTATTTAAATAAATAATAAAATATTCACGATTTAATCAAACTTATAGAAATATTATACTATTTTTTACTTTTTTTCATCAATATATCTGAAAAATGTAAATGTTCTTAATTCATACTTAGAACCCTCCATCCCTTTGATTATAAGGTAATTCGTTTTAAATTACCATATTTCATGGTTGGTTTTAAATGAATTTTTAATACTATATTTTTTCTTATTTTTATTTTTTAGATGATGGAATATTAATTACTTTGACCGTATTTAACTTACTGACATCTTTTTGAAAAATTGATCTTAATATCATCATAACATCAAATGAAAATTTAATTTAATAATAAACCATATACAATTAGGTAAAAATAAATTTAAAGTTATAGAAATATTTTAAATGGTTTTTATTCAAGTAAAAAAAATTAATATTAGTTCATTATTCAGGAATATAATGAACATACATGATGAGTTGGAACTAAGGTGAGGGAAACATTAACAAAAAACCCCATTTTAAATGTTTTAAATAATTATTTTCTAAATCTTGTTATTATATGTTTGTATTCTAAAAATTATTTTATCAATGTATTTATATTTAAATGAATGACATATAGAGAAATATTTATGTATATTTTAAATTACATTACATGGTTTTCTAATATCATATTATTTATGTATTTTAGAAAAAAATTTACAAAAATCGTAAAATAAATGTTCAATTTTAATATATACAACATCTATTTTTTCCTATGTCATAATAGTTTTTTCTTGTATGGATTTGTTTACCAGATTACATTATTTATTATATTAAAATACCACTATACATTTTTCTAATAATATAAAAAATAAAACAAATCTTTTTATATTAAGAAATATTTTTCTTAGGGGTTAAAGGAAATTTTTACGCGTATGATGATGAAAATGGAAACATTCATTATTTATGAATATGTTATAGTTAATGGGAATTATTTACAACTACGGTTAGGTTGGATATTGATAATGATTATGGGTGATACCAATATTGGTCATTGTGATGATTGAACCCAATGTACCTATATAATGCATTGGCTAATGGGATGGAGTAAAAAATTGTGGTTTATATTAAGAGATTATTTTAATTTAATATGTAGGTTATTCAATTTGAAACAACGATTATAAGAGTGATTTAAACATGATTCTCTAAGTTACCAAAATGGTTTATCTATTGCATCCATGTATTTTTTTTTCAAATCATATGATTTAAAAATTTAGGATTATGAGATAAATTTAAATATAATTGTTATTATAATTATTAAGGATGAAATTTGAAAAACAAATTTGAAAAAAAAATTATTCTGTATTTCATTATTGAAAAGAAATATTTATGTCTTTTTACTATTAATATTTAATATGAAATATTTTATGATAATCTTGTGGTAGAGAAGTTTACATCATGGGTAAGAATGTTTTTATCTTGAGAAGGATCTTTATTAAGAAAAAAAAATCTATTCATTAGCTACTAGTTTTTGTTGAATATTTTTATGTGTATGTTACTGAACATATTTGTACATTCATCATTTACAAATGATTTCTAATGACTATTATAGTTGAGTAGTGAAAAGGATGATCTAAATATGAGAATTAGAAAGATATTTCCGGAAAATAAAAAATTTTATATATTAATGGTTTTAAATTGTGTAAACAATTAATTCTGAGTGAATGAATACAGTTTTTATTGTTTATGTATGGGTGGTAACATAATTTTAAAAATATATAATTTCACAATATCCATGAAAATTGATGAAAATAAATTATTTTCTAAATATAAAGTTTATTGACTATCTAAGACTCATTATTTTTACTTATGGATAGCCTGATATTATTATTTTTTATCATTATTTATTACACCATGGATACCAACATAGGCTTGGAACTATTTAACTGTGATTCATTTCATATTTTCATTAGTTTGATAGTTACTTTTTTTGTGAATATAAAATACAAAGGGGTATATTCTAGTGATAATGTGTGGAATTTGATATTTTTTATATTAATATGGACTTGAGATAAATTTCTTATGGTATAATAAGAATATGTTTTTATTTATGATTAATGAACATCCTATATTTTATGATATTTTTCCAAGGTTTTGATGGAGATATTTGTAGGGTATTTGGTTATTTTTTTTCGTATTTTCTTCAATATTCAAATCATGTTCTAATTCATGTGAAATTATGATCATTATGTGAGGTGAAGGAATTTTTAATTTTTAGTTGTTTTTAATAAGTTTATAGTAGTTTTGGAATGATATTAAGGTTTTTAGGAATTTATTTTTGTTTAGATAAACAAACAATTATTTTAAATATATTTATTATTTATGTCAAACATTATATGAGTCATTTCATATTATATATAAGTAATAAAACAACATATATGAAATATTTTAACGATTATATCAAAGACATTAGTGTATGTATGATTCATTAGCTTCTATACATGGGTAATTTGAATTTTATTATGTGTCATTATGGATGACCAAATGATTGATTTACATATGAATCATTGATACTTGAGTACATGTTATGGAATTATACATAAAATAATTGACTAAGGGAAAATTCAAGAACTCTAAAAGATGATAATTAATGTTTACAAATTTGAATATTCTAACGAACTAATTAAATTTGGTGATTCATTTTGACTGGTCTCTAATGAATTAAATTAAATTTACAATGGATTTTGATTCATGATTTTATTCAAACATAATATATTGGAAATTGGAATCGTATGTGTGTTATATACATTTCAATGAAAATGTGGGTTTTTATTAAAAAATATAGTTGATATTTAAGTGAATTTTGAGTAAATGATAATGATAAAACATGGTGAATTATTTTAAGGATTAGAATGTGGTCAATGAATTGAGGTAACTTAAAATTATATTATTTTAAATGCTTCTCCATGATAAAGATAAAGATGGATTGTGGAAATACTAACCTCAGACATATGGAAAGACTGAATTGCCATGATTTTACAAAAATCATTTTTCAAGATAATATTAACGAATTAATATAAATATAAATGATAAATAAATTAATATGGATTATAGAGAGAAAGTGGGGAATGAAATAACAAACTACTATGTTAAATATCTATTATTTTTTAAATAATATATAAAAAAAGTTTTGGAAGACGAATAATAAAATGGAATAAATAATATTTGTTATTTCACACTATTGTGTCGGGAGTTAAAGATGATTAAGAAGACTATAAAAATTCAGAAAATATATGTTGGGACTATAGAAATAGCTTAGTGAATACATGATTGAAGTTAGAATATATAGAAAAAATTCATATTATTGTAAACATATTCTAATTCATAAAAAAACATGGGATACAAAAATACTAATAGGGAAATATAGTGTAATGCATGTAATGTGTATAAACTAAATTTTGGGATCAATAGGATTTTTTATTGTGGAATATGTGATCATGGGTTGTTTCTATATCATTCCAATGATTATATTCCCTTATTGAGTAGTGATCCTAGTTCATAGTATTGTGTCGTATTTTCTTGAATGTGTGAGGGTTTTGATACAAAAATTTAATATAAATACAATAAATGAATAATGATTCATAAATTTGAGAAATATAAAATTTATTAAAAATCATAGATCCATGAATAGTGATGCTAAAGATCCTATAAGTGTATTTTTGAATATAACTATTGTTTTTAGTTTTTCAAATACATGATTATATGAATGATTTTTGAGTAGATCTAACTATTCAGTAGTAATTTGATATTGATTTAGAGGTGTATAAAGAATAATATGGATTTTTTAGAAAAAAATAGATGTTCTCTAAATATTGATAGAATGAATAAAAAATTAACTAATAAATCATAGAGATATGGAATACAAGAAATGAATATAGTTGATATGTTTATTGAATAAATTTTTTAATGATAAAATTTAAATATATGGTATGCCAAAAAATTACTATGAAGATGAAATATTGACATGGTATATAGTCAACAAAAAATTTATGTGGTTGATCCCATGAAATAATTTTTTATTATAATATGTAAATGTGAAATGTGGTTCCATTGTCAACATATGTGGCTGGATGGGTATAGATAACTTATTTAGAGTGAAGAACATATGTTCATGACATGTGATTATATATATATATATATCAATTTATGATGTGGAAGTCACTATTTCCATGAAACTTCACTAATTATGGATAACTTAAGCAAGTAATGTGTATATTTTGGTACAAGGTTATCCCACATAACTAAGGTGTTATTAATGTGGATGTTTGAATACTTTCCCACTCTCTCATTATCTTATGGTACTCAATTTTTTTAATGAGTAGAAATATAGTATTTAGTTTTATCTTGTCGTCTCGAAATGTTGTTGATGATGTGGTATGACTTGATTTATGTACATATAATGGGATTGTGTCATGAGAACAAACGATGTAAGTATCTCATGTGTGATGCACAATATGGATGTTCTTGTTGTGTACCATTATATTTTTATTCTATTCAATTTACATATGCAAGGATATCCTATAAATATCCAAATTTATTCATTAAATATTTAGTATTATTCTTTCACAGGGACATGAGACTAATTGGAAAAGATCTTATTGATTATAATTTATACTCACACCTACACTAATTATATATTTTTCTTCATTTCTATGATATTATTTTGTTAATTATAGAAAATATTAGATTCAGACCTTGGTTTCTTTTGAAAATTAGATAACTCGTTATTTTTCATAGGTGTTGTATGGTTGATGGTATTGATTTTTTTTATATTCGTTTGTGTAGTATGAAAATGAATTCATTTTGTTTAATTTTATTTGTTGGTTTATCATTATCAAATTTTCTGTTAATTGGTGGATTTTATTCATTAATAGTTTTAAAAAGGAGTAATTGTGATGATATTATGGTTTTTATACCCTTGGTGCTAGTAACCAACACATGTCCTACTATAGGAAGACATCAAGATTCACTCATATTATTTCCAGTAACTCTGAAGGAGTCCTAGTATGGTTGTATCATGAAATAACCACTTACATCGAAAAAAATATTGATGATGTATTTTTCAATATTAATTTCTCATTTAAAACATGATAACCATTTCACAAGAATCATATAAATCAATATAATATCTTTTTTAGTTTGGCTAGATTTTTATTTGGATTTGGCTTTAGGTACAGATAATGATATCAAGGCAGAGGACCTTATGTGGGGGTAAAATTTATGGAATTGGGAGACATAATAAGGGGTGAGATGTTATTTCATGTCATTGGATGTTCACTTGAGATAGGTAGATATTTTGTTCCACATATGAGTTTTCAGATTTTGAGTGATGGATTGGGAATCCTACTCATGGTGTCCATAGACCATTTGTGAGCCTATATGTATACTAGAGTGAGTAAAATCATTCATGTTAGAAACCAACCTTATGAGTCGTCAATCTGGAAGGTAGTATGGAATGACAATGTTAGGTGGGCTACCTCAATTTGAGGGGTAATAATACTTATGCTTATCATCAAACCAATGTCCCTATAAACCTCTTATTCCGGAAGGTGGAATTTTCTATAACATAACTTTTTAAACATGGGATAGGTGAGTAGATGTAAATAATTATGTAGTCGAATAAATAGTGATATATATATTCATGACATGATCGGAATTTTGAAAGAGATATGGATTTTCTGAAATCCATTATCAACCCTTCCTTCAACACCATTTATAGAGTGCTGACCTTCCATGATCTGTTAGTCTAGAAAGGTGAAAAAATTTATATAAGTTGGAGATAAAACCATAATACTAGGATCATGAATAATGATTACTAATAGTGGTGTTATAAATTTTGAATTGTTATGAAGAATTCGAATAAAAACTGAAACCATTCCCTTAGACAGTAGGCCACTGGGCCTTAAGCACACTTACCCATATGATACAGGATTCTTGCTAGCAGCAATAGTCATATGATGGTATGGTGGGGAAGATATACCCATTTTAGTAAAATCAAAAGATATGGGGTGCATAAAAAATGATAAAACATTCATTTAATGATAATATCATTAGAAAAATAAATTCATGAACTTATTACTTCTTTGTAGAGAAATATGAATGGACATGATGTGATATCAATACATATAGATTATGTGACTTACATATAAACAAAATATTGAAAAATAAATAAATAAGTTACTCAAGAACTATTTGAAATTGAATCATGATCCCTAGAATTATCCCATTCTCAGTAAACCTATGCAACAATTGAAGGTAAATATTAAGGAAGCACAATCCAAGGCTCTAAAAGATTAGCTATATGATATATCATTTTGTACCAAACAATAATCCAAATATGTTATGAGTTAAAATTATTTGTAAATCATCGATTCATTCTATATTAATCTAGTATATGAATAAAATATAAGTAGTTTTCTAGTATATCAAATGAATTACTATGTAACTAAAAAAACATATCGGGCTCAGTTTCCTTGAATACACCTAGTCACCCATAATTATTTCAGAACAATCTAGAATGTCTATACATACCTTACATAATATAGATATATTCATACATTATAAATTCATATGAATAAATATACATGCACATTTCTAGATCATAGGTTTAGTAGAAGGAAATCTAGATGAGAGGATCACATATCTAATGAAGGATATCATGCCCAGGGTTCCATACCTATAATGACAATATATTGGATGTTAGGCCAAGGGATTTCATTTCTTTTGAATTAAAACATAATGGACTACATGCCCTAGTATTCGTTTCCCATATAACATATGATACACCAATCGCATGGAGTTGAAGCCTGTAAAGCATACATAAGTAATTCCATTCCTTGTGATGGCATGCCTGAGCATCACAGTATGTGGAATCCATGATCGAGTATCACATTAATGGGATGCCATTAAAATGGACCACCTGATTGGGACACCATTCCCATTTATAAAATTTTACCTAATATAAATAGTCACAAACATTTAGTAATTAATCACAATAGATGATATATATATGTATATCCATGACACAATTTTACCCATCAACATTGTTCAATTAAATTTAATATTTTGAATGGTGGAATGTATTCTCCATAATTAGGTCATACCGTAATTAGATTATAAAATAAAAACCATTTAGATTATAATTAATTTTTTTACGATCATGGGATGGTCAATCCCACTACTAATATTATCATGTGATATCAGTCATGTATTTTATTAATTGATTGATATGGTCCCTGTGTAGATCCATTCCATTAAAATTTTATTCAATTTCAATTTTTTTTTCTTCACCAATAGATTACATATTACATTCATACATTTAAATATATGTAATTTGGAGGGGAAATATAGTAACCATTTATAATTATAATTTCAATCAATTCATCAATAAATACTTAATAAATCCTCACTATGGGTCCAATTACCACAGTGAGAAAAGGGAAATTAATAAGGCATCCCTTGGGGGTAGACCAATTTGATGTCACCATCATCCAGTCATGAAAACATGTCCCATGAATGTTCTAGGTAATGGTTTTGAGAATATATTTATGTTATTTCACATATTTTAGAAACAATGTTGGTGTAATGTGTGGAAGAACCATAAATTATAAACAATGAGACCATAGAGTAAGATACATAGATCACCTACCATAGGGTATGTAATGTCCAATCATCTAATGCCATTCCTGGATTCTATCTAGATATTGTAAAATTGGATGATTCGAAAAACACCATGAATAATAGGGAAAATGAGGTTTCATGGAATTATTAATTTCACATGGCTTGATAAAATGAAATAAGAAACCACAAGAATTGGGTGAAAACTGATTATAATACAACACAACCAATAAAAATTTATTATGTGCAATGATGGGGTAGATTCATGGAATCCTAGATGAGGAGAATATGATAGATCAAGCGGCCTAGGTTTAGTAAAATGAGGGTAGAAAGTGAGCAGAAAAGAAATAATTGGGAGGGTAAAATTAGTAATTTCATCTACATTTAATGATTTGTGTGGTTAGTCTATGTTTTTCTCACTGTGGGATGACATTGTGGCCTATATAATTGTCAATCCATGCCCCCCAAGATTTGGATGTATTGTTTAGACAAAATTCCCACCGGTTGTGAGGAGTAACTTGTTTAGTAAAATAACAACACAGTTAAAAGCATGGTTTAGAAAACTATATATAACTCCTGTTCCCTACTATATAATTTATTATTTACATTCCACATTTCCATAAACCCCACATCTCATAGTTTCAAAAATCATGTGATACCTCTTTTGGGAAACATGGTTTCATTATATGGACACCAATGTAAGATCCCATCTTATATTTGGTATTGATCCTTCCTTTAATTTTAGAATATATAAATATGGGGTATTGTGAATTCCCATTGATTTCATCGAGGTATCAAAGGTTTCTGAGGATTTATGGATCCTAGAACCTGTGTTTTGGGGTGAATGATTCCTAATGCATGATGTGTTGAAAATAAGTGGGTATATCAGCACGGTTTGATAAACCATGTGAGGAATGTATTTGGAGTAGGGGTGGCCACTATAATATGTCAAACCATGAAACATGTATCACAATAACTTGTGATAATGTTTTCAATTTTGAAAATGGTATTTTACAAGGTTTTTTCATTGTTAGTCAAACCATGTGAGTTTACTGTGTGTGTAACAATTTCATACTGCTTTCCATGCATGGTTGGCACAAGATATTTCAAATTTTTCCCCTGAACTGGGTAGGTTATTATATTTTGGAAATTAAATGATATTAATTTTAACTAAATATATTTTAAAAATAGATTTATCATTTCATTCATTGGATAGAAGAATCATATTTTGAGGACCTCCCTTGATAACCAAACATTGAATTGAGGGTTCTTCACAATTATATGTTTCATTCAATTGTTGTTCATCACAGTGGAATTGAATAGGAGAATAACTCATTGTTATCTATTCTTCACTCTTCTTCCTAATTACCAAACTATTTAGGTTCATGATGATTATCCCTGATTTCAGTTTATTTATCTATTCTTATTTATTCTCCCGATCTGAGTCAAATCATGTGTAGATACTGGACAATAACTCTACTAATGAGTTATGGTACGTGACCTATCATTTTACCACTAGTTTTGGTGCATTATTAACCTAACTAAAATTTTTCCACCCACCATACATTCCTTCACATCACCAAAATAAAACAAGTTAGAATATCTAGATGTAATTGGACTTGTTAGGGATTCTGTTAGGTTTTGTTGAGATGTAGTGATGGTGTTTTTACCACACAAGGATACTCATGGGGTATGATAGGTGAAATTTTCTTGTTTATTTCTCGTTGAACCATATTTGGGATATGATTTAGTTTTTCCTATTTAAAGGAATTTCAATTATGCTAAAATGATATTGTATTTATTAGTTAGGAGATTAATTTATTTTTTTGTATATTGATTATCATGAATTAGATGGATATATGGAACTTGACTATATGATGGATTATTTAGAAATTAAGGTATGAGTAGTTATACTATTTGGCTACCATTGTTTTTGAATTTTGATATAAGGATTGGGTAAACTCATCGCTTTCCTTGATTTTAGTTTTTATTTAATGAGTGGGTTTACTCGTTGTTTCATTTTGGATGAAATTGGTTATATGAGTGGGTAAACTCAATAGATATGAATGTTAAATTCCCTGTCATGATACATTTCTAGAAATAATCTATGGAAATTTTTCCATTGGGTGTATAATGTGGTATTGGACACCATTTATATAATATTCTCCTTGGGTCTTCATTCTTTTGGATGGCTTGGGATTTGCATTCCCTTAGATCCATCTTGCATAGACTCACATAGTGCATGTTATGTTGATGTACTCCTAGGACCCTAACCAGGGCCTAACTGATTATCCATTTAGAATCTAATATGATTCCATAAGGATTCCATGGACTTCAACACCATTTATTCAGACCTTTGTTGTCTGAATATTTTATTATATGTCGTAAACATGAGAAATATGATATTCTTGGTTGAACGAATTCAATGTGGTTACATTGAAATTTCACTATATGGAATGTTTGATGTATACTTTATATGTATGGTTGTACTGTGTGACCATCATGGATACTTTTTTTATACAATAGCATCCTTTTATAGGAGCTATCAATTGTGTATTGGGATACTCTTGAAGAAAATCAATATCACTTCCTTAGTGGTATATATTCCATGAGCACTTACTTTTAATTTTTTTAATTGTTTATAGTCACACTGCATAGTTTCTTATAATGCATAACAAATAATTTTTTGGATATATGGGTGGTTATATATTAGGATTGTATCTCACACCCTGTTTGTATTGATGTTAGGTAACCAAATAGAATATTTTGATTTAGGTTGAGATAGTGGAATGTTACCAAAGTTCGTGAGTTAATTTTTTAGCTTTCGTAGGATTATGGGATCATGAAACCGAGTTGAGGCTCATGGTGATTTTGGGAGATATAACATTTTTTTCATTTTGGTATTTCGGATACTTGTATAGTATTGTACATATTATTATATATTTAGGATTCATTCTAGATAAATGTATCGACGTCATTTTATACAAGACAATTATGACTTGATATAAATTCATGTCATATTTATTTATTAGTTTTTTTCATATTGTATATTGTTCTGCTACTTTAATGTTATTGATATTTCATTTTGTTACACTCTGGTAATTTGGGAATAGTCTGACAACTAAAAAACCAAGTCCATCGCTACTATTCTGCAACCTCTGGAATTTGGGGGGATGCACTTTACTACATGTGACCCATTGAGATGCGGTAAATATTGTGGGGAATCCGGTTCTGGGATGTTACAAAGATGAATCAATGCTTTTAATTTGTGGTTTTTGTTATTATTTGGTTACAATAGATAGTGATATTATGTTATTAGAGTTTGGTAATGAGTTGTTCGTGGGTGTAGTTTTCCCATGTAATGGGAAAAATCTAAAATTCCTCAATTGAATTTTTTCTTTTAGGGTATTTGACTATTACAGTTGATTTGATTCAACCATTGTGTGATACATGTGAGTTGTGATTTGATTATTGATTTTATTATGGTTTTTGGGTGTGTTAAAGCCTGATCAAATGAGTTTTCCCATCTCATTAATTATGTTTCTCACTTTATAGAAATCGCATTCCATGCATTATTACATTCCCTTTATGATGTATTACATGTTCCATACAGTTTTAATAGGTTTTGTGATAGTTGTACATATTTTCTTTATACATTTTCTACAACAAATACAAAAATATATTCCGTAATTCAGTTCATAATGTGTATGGGATCTTATGGACTTTAAAGAGCTTTACCTTTTTATAAAATTGTTTAATATTAATTTGATATTGTATGAATTATATGGGTACCAAATTTTGGTTCATGGGGTGATATGCAGCATCATAGATTGGAACATGTTGGGCCATTTGGATTAAATTTTAATGTAAATTGAGTTATAATGGGAATGATTTTTAAAATAAATTGAAATTAAAAAATTAAACATAGAATTTGATACCTAACCAAGACCCAAAATTTTAGTGGGAAGGAGGTAGTGTCTCTAGAATTTTTTGGTGACTATTCCTTTTACAGTCCGGGCTTTAAGAACAACATTTTTAATATGACTTGCTTGTTAGATGTTATTGACCATTCATACATTTTTTAGATGTGAAAATTGATGTTATTATTTTTTGATGCATGTGTTTGGAATTTTTGAGGCATGCCACCATGATGACCTCTATTCATACTCAAGGTGGGTGGTGACGACAAATCTCTAGAGGACATGGGTCAAGGGAAACTAATGGATCCTACTTTAGTGATAGTTATGGAACCATCTATTGTTTTGTACTCCAATGTAGAGGCACAATTCCTCAAGTGATTATATTACTTGATGCATACATTTGATAGAGAATTTTAGCCTTCCATATTTAAGGATAAGTTGGCATATGTGATCCAGTAGAAACATAATCCCATGTTTTCATGGGATGGTTGTCAACAAGATAAAATGTTTGGGTAGATACTATGAATGAAATCGTAGATAATCTAGAGACACCTCCTAAGAGGAGAGTGATTCTTAAGACATATTTGCTACATGGGGAAGGAAAATTCTTGGGGGTTGTACAGAACAATTCTAACATAATGTTAGATATGGGTGGGGTTATATGGAAAAACTTATTCAATGACTATTTCTATCCCAGGACTCTAAAGTGAGAGAGAGATAGTGAAATCCTATGTCTAGAGTTGTACAAGTTTTTAGTTATGGAGTACCCCACATGCATTATAGTGTTGCATTGTAATGCACTGACGTACCATAGTAATGAGTAATTCGGAGTGAGATTATTTGAGGAAGGACTCTGAAATGAAATCTGATCACATATCAACGTGATCGTATTTACATATATTACTAATAAAGGTAATCTGGTGCCAATTCTATAATAGAACCCGAGGGATACTTTGGGATTAATGTGAAGTAGTGTAGTTTGTTGACCTAGTAGTTCAGTCTCTTCTAGAAGGAAGCATCGTTTTGAGGATTCCAATGAGATACATAACATCATGGTTTTGAGTATGAGTAGATCAGTTTCATAAATTTGTGTGGAAGATACTTCCCCATGAATATTCAGTGTGACCATGACCAAGTCGAGTCCCGAGCATGCGAAAGGATATGTTATATACAAAATTTCTATAGTACCATCCCTCCAGTTAGAAGTGGTAGGGGTTCAGCTCTGACACTGAGTTCATGAGAAGGTTTCTAAACAATTTATTTGTTTGGGAGTCTAAATAGTGTAATTCGATCAATTATAGGAGGTGTTGGTCATGACCGAGGCATCCTGGAAGTAGTTACATCGAGTAATCAGAATGGGCCTACTTCGGATAGTGAGGTTGTATCACAGGGATGTGGTCTTTCTAGATATATTATGTACATCCAACCCCAATGCATAGGGTTCTAGATAATCTATACTAATAGGTGTGATCATATTAACATCTATTACTACATCACCCATTTTTGATAGAGTTGAATCGTATAGTTTCATTTCTGCACCTAAGGTGAAAAGGATTAGGATCATTATATTTTCTTCTGAGAGAGTTATAATACTAGACACTCTACTATAAATAGATTAATGGATATATAATAGTTCATGGATTTCCCCCATGATTTGGAATGTGTCACTTCTTTTGGGATCTTCAGGTAATCAATAAGATAAGGTTTGATTTATTAGTCATAATGGGCTTGCTAGTATCATATCAAGCTTATGTTGACTGATATCATTGGAGAGTGACATTCCCATCACCAGAGGGTGAAATCTATATTCACAAGTTTGAATTGGATGTCAATGCAATCTAAATGGGCTAGAACATTATGGAGTGGGTGGGAAAAATGCCCAGATTACTAGTTTGTATCTGGATGATTGGAGAGAATGTGAAATGTACTCTCATCAAACTATTTAACAATTTTGAAATGTGTTCCTAGATGAATTTTATCATTTACCTCTTGGGATGGAGGTATATTTCTTCATCAATCTAGTTCTAAAAGCTTAATGAGTATCCTTCCTCCTTATAGGATGTCTACGATGGAGTTACAAGAGCATAAGAGGTAGCTAGATAAATTGGAGTAAATGGGGCTAAATCTATCTATTACTCCTCTAAGGGGTTCACGGGTCTTTTTGAGAAACTTTTTTATGATACCAGTAGGATATGCATGGATTATCAAAAATTGAATCATTTTATGGTTATGAACTCGTATCCTTTGATGTGGATAGATTTTTGGTTTAATCATTTTTGAGGATCTTGGGTGTTCTTGATAATCAAATTGAGGGAAGGATATCACTCAGTATGTGTTCTACCATCCAATATACCTCATATTTCCATTCAAAAAAGGTATGTGGTACATATGTATTTGGTGATTACATTCACTCTCTTGAATGAACTACAGGTTTTCATGGCCCTAATGAACCAGGTGTTCTATCCTTATCTAGATTAGTTTGTGGAAATTTTCATGGATGATATATTGTAGTATTTCCATAATCAACATGAACATTCCCAAACTCAGGATATCATTTATGATACAGTTAGAGAGAATTAGTTATTTTCTAAGATCACAAATCGACTTATATGGATGTATTTGACTCACTTCCCAAGTAACATTATCTCAGAGATAGGAGTATCAGTAAAACCAGTGAAGGTGAGGGTAATAGTTTCCTCATAGAATCCCAAGAAGGTTATGACATAAAAATCATTATAAGGCTAAATGGTTACTAAAATAATTTCATATAGTGATTTTCATGCATAGTATCCCCACTGATGGGATTTACTAAGAAGTGTGTGATGTATTTATGGACAGATACATTTTAGGAATCCTTAAATGAGTTGAAATCTAGATTGAATTTGGAAATATTTTTTATACAACAAAAGAAGGGTAGGATCAAACCTATATATTACAACACATACATTTTTGGGCTTGGATTAGTGAAGATCTGTGGGGATAGATTCATTGCATACGAGTATTTTCATATTAGGCTACATCTATGGAATTACCCGATGCACGATCTCGAGTTTGTAGTAGTTTTCCAGACATTTCACTGTTGAAAAATTTAGTTAATGAGATAGTGATCCGTGGTATACACAATCCAAGAAAATACTCATGTACATATTTACACATTGTGATCTAAATTTTAGTAAGTGATGGTTGGTTGAGTATCTATAGTCTTAGGTTTTGATCTTTCCTACATGCTTGGAAACAGAAATATACTAGTCAATTCATTGAGGAGGAGGAATCAGATAAAATAAGTTCTATAGTCCAATAGAGAATTTCTTCTTATGGATTTGTTGCATGATATTCATTTGGAGTTGTATGAACATCAGGGAATGAATATTTTATCATCATTAATTATGAACTACATCCAGCTGTGTCACTAACCAAATCTGATCGCCACTAAAACTGGCACCAAACTCGGATCGTTACAAGGATCGAAGGGCATTCTCGATCCCCATGGGCTGGCACATGTTCCTGGGTAATAGAAAATTACATTTGGGAATGATTTACCCAATAGTATAAACATAAAACAACGAACAAATCCAATAAAACAAATCTGGATTTTTCAAACATAATCATCTTTTACAAAAATTTCAGAACTGAATTAGATAATTTAAAACAATTATAAAAGACTATAAAAACTAAATAAACCCACAATGTATAGCCTAAGAACCTCCACATGGAGAGAGGCACCACCCTTAAGCCATATCCACAGCACTGTATCATGATAGACCGCTAAAAACCCGAACTGTTGGCACAAAAGTTGTACCCAAACCTGCGACAACAATAATAACCAAGTCTACTTACAACCAAGGGTTTATGTAGGGTGTTATCCAATGCCCAGAAGGATACCACCACTAAGATATTCCATGTGGTAAATATTCAAAGACGAAAATCATGCAAGTTTTCAAAAACATCTAATTTCTAGACACGATTTCTAAAATCTGAAACTTAAAAAATCAGTTTTCAAGTTGGCTAATTTAAAGAATCAACACTTTTAATATAAATTCAAAATCTACTGAATTTTTCAATCCAAATATACCGTATTCCGACTGTATGTATAAAGGATATAATGAGCACAAGTGATAGGAAATAACCCCTAGGCACTAGCTAACTGTGGGTCCCAAGTACCTCGTATCTCGGTCAGAGTAACCACAAAAAAAATATATGTCCTCATGGACGAGCAACTAGTATGGAACATACACATAACCTAGTAGTCCCCAATCATCATCATCATAGATTACATATAGTGGTAAGCGTCAATCTTGCTATGTGAAACTGAGGCCAAAACCCACAGATTCACTAGCATACTAGTACAGGTCCACCCACCTAGATACCCGGGATCTCCCTTTGTGCTCAAAAAAGTTCAAAAAGCCATGAAATATATTTTTCACGGGAAAATATCACTTCCACATCACACATTAACCAAACAGCCCCATGTACATCACACAAGTCCCAAATTCCACTTTTCATTCAAATTCATTTTGAAATCAAACTGACACCAAAATAGACCACAACATTTTTTTATAACATTCACAATCTAACACATCCTTTAAAAATTTCATAATGTCCCTAAAAATATGATAAGCATCACATAACATCCCACTCACATGTTTCATATAACCTTTTTATATAAACAAAATCCATTTTTCACATTGCACTCACACAAATAGCCCACATCACGTTCACACCTTGTTCACATTTCAGTAAATCCATTAGACATTTTTATAATAAATTTCAAGAGGATACACATCACATGACATACCTATACACATTTAAAATGGTCCATTTGAAAGTATAAACAATTCAAAACTATTTTCCAATTTGGTTTCACCTATTACATAAATCATTAAACCATTCAAAACATTCATAAAACAATTTTAAAGAGTGTACCAAAGTTTTTCACATAAAACTCATTTCAAAACCATATTTCAAGGACAAAATCACACCAATAAAAATTCAAAACAGAATTTTCAGCCCCAAAAACATTTATTAAACTACCCCCATGATTTATACAAACACCTCAAAAAATACCACAAAAGATCCACCTGAAAAGCACACGTTTTCAAAATCACTTTCTAGAATTACAATAATGTTTTACACCTTAAACCCATTAAAACCCCACTTTAAAACCTAATGGAACACCAACACCCTAACAAATCATAATTTTCATCCCAAACAAGATTTATTAAACCAATTGCGTATGTTATAAAACACACCCAAACAATTCCCAAAGGGTTACACATGAAAATCACCCAATTTTAAGCTAAAATGAAACTATAGAAATAAATGTTTAACCAAATCCAACATAAACAATTTTTTCACCACACACAGCATATTAGGAACATGCATAATAAGTAATTCAAGCAAACTAAGACATCTTGAAATTTTTACACATAGAATCACCTACCTTTTATGGTGAAACCCTCAAAACATGATGTGAAACATTGACCGCATCACCGCCACATCTAAAGAAAGATAATTCCATCCCTAGACCACAATATTTGACCAAAAATACACCAAATAAAACCCAAGGTTCGATCCTCAACTTCTGGTCATGATGAACTTCAAGAAAGGGTGAAAGAAACCCTAAGGAAGGGGAAGAAATGAAGTAAAGAAACACTTACATGGAACATCTTGAATCAAACGAACCAAAAACACCAACATTTGTATCTCCAAGCAACCAAATCTGATATATAGGCTCTAATGGGTATGATAAGGTCATTTGGGGACTGAAATGGGGGAAAATAGTAGAAATTGAAGGAGTTATGAAAGAAACGATTTATCTCTTTAAATCCGGACGATTTGATAAATCTAGAGATGTTTCGCCCATATTCTCAAACTACATTACCTCAAAAGCGGAGAAACAGATAATGGGAGTGATCATTATGTTTTTGGATTTGCGTAGGAGGTGGAATCAGCAAAAAATAGTCAATATTGAATGTGATATTAAAATATTAAAAATAAAACCTAAAGCAGTAAATGGGCTTTCAGGTTGGCCCAAAACCTTAAAAAACCAAATCCATCATGATTATGGATTTTTATGAGGCCCAAATGGATAGGGTAGTTTTTATATATTAGGGTATGAAAATTGGGAAGTGGAATTTCTGTAAAATCATGAAAAATGAATGAGTTATATGATAAACAAAATTAGTTTTTAAATAAGGAAATGGGCTCACAGTTTGGCCCAAATTTTGAAAACCCACCATTTCCACCAAAAAGCATGCGAAATCCCCCAAACAAAAAAATAATTGAAATTAAAGGACAAAGTAACTTTAAAATAAGTTATGTATGTGACAATTATACCCACCATAAAACTTTCCGCCCTTAGAATGAAACAGTAAGGCCAAATACAAAAACCAAACCCAATTGATAAACCAAGAAGTAATTCATTGCCAAGATTCACCCCCAAAGGACAAAACACCTCCAGTGATCATTTAAGGACGGATTAATCTCACAAAAAAACATACACCACATTCCTAAAACAATCAAGAACATTCTGTCTTTATTCAAAATGAAAACTCTACAAACACAATCTGAACAACACTCAATGAATTTACCTAAACAAATAACAACATCGAACAAAGTTACACTTACCCTACAATAACTAAACCATTGGGAAATCTCTAATATCAATATTTACCCAAGGAAGACGTAGGTAGTTAGATATCTCCAAATGATAATACCTACTTCCAAAACAAGACCATGGAAAAAAAATCTGAGTTACTCGTATGAAGAGACACAAATGCGCTCCCCACCGTAAGAGACATCTTAATTTCTTTTCCCGAGACCGAATCAGGACACTAACAGGGGGAGGCCCTAACAAACTCCATAGTACAAGGGGTATAAATCCATTATAAATTTACAAAATAATATGCATGATACCCATGGTGAGTCTTCCCACCATAAGAACTAACCATCTTAACCGACCTGCGTGGGCCGACACGAAAAGACCCCAAAAATTTAATGATTTGGGAAGGCTTCATAGTTAGTCCACATGGTTTGGGAAACCATGCACTAACTATGTAGAACATTATTTATACAAGGATTCCTAGAACATGGTCACTACTAATCATGTACCATCCTCATGCTCTCCCTGTCTAGCAAAATTTCAATCCATTCTCCAAAGACTCAATGGAAACCAAAGGTGGGGAGATATTGGGATATGCCATGGGTACAAGGACCTCCACATATTTCCACCAAACAAGAACAACAGAAGATAGATGATGACACAATAGGTTTAAACTCTTCCTATCTTTCATATTGAGGACAAGACTTTGTATGAGTTTTTAAATGACACTGGTGTTTCCCTTGACTACACTCCAGCTTCTCTCCGGGACCTATGGCTGGTGATCAAAATATTGAAGCATCTTCGGCCTCGCAGTTAGGCTATGAAAACCCATTTGTGTAACTTCTTCTTTTGGTGCCACAAACAACAACAACGCATACCCCTATGGGTTCCCGAATATATAACACACTCCATAAATCACTTTACCAAAACCTGACATTACATTGAAACAAGGTATTAGATGATGCACAAACATTGCACCTTTCTTCTTTGGGTCTGAAACAATATAAGGTAAGGACACACAAAAATACCTACCTATAAGATAGTTGATTTGATGTTTTTCCCAAGGGAGACATACTCCCAACATAATATATAACCTCAATGGATTGCGCGACCTTTACCTTTACAGTCAAATGAGAACACAACCTCACAATGCATCACCGAACATGACCTTTGTGATTGATAGAAACAATACATGAAACGGGATCTTATGATAAATCCCTTAAAAATCCTAGTCCAAAAAGTGGACACAATAGCCTCTCACGACCAAAATCCGAAAATTGGTGGTTTAACAAGAATTATTGCTTCAAAGAAACTATGAAGAACCCATAGGCCCTCTTAGACACCATCGAGACACTCATCCACACTAAATACCCTAGAACACATCCTCCTTCCACAAGCACTATCCCGCTATAAGAGGATAAAAAAATCAACAAAACGAATGGGTGTAGACTCAATCAACAAAGATCAATAAATTATTCCTTATATTGATCAACTAGAGGATTTTACAATGGCGAAAAAATACCTGTTGCACTTCAGTTATTCATTAACCATTAATGGGTGTGTAACTTATCCAAAGAGAGAAACCAAGGACCCAACCAAGATGGTCTATTGTTCAAAACATTCCACAAACCAGATCAAAACACATGAAGGTAACCACCATAAAGGTGTACTAAAACATATCTCAAAAGGGACTACTAACCGATCCTTCTACCCAACTTGTTTTCCAAGCACAAACCCAAAACACAGTTCAAACACGTGGGGTTATTGAATTCAAAACATCACACAACATCAACATTTAAAAAAACACATAATTCACACCATCCTAAACCATTCATCATGACATTTTGTTTTCCTTTAAAAACAATTTCGTTGAAAACAAACTGTTCAGCGACTAGAGTATCTACCAATGGTACCCCATGGGCCTTACACATGCATGTTTTTGTACCACACCAGGAACCCTCCTCATATCCATTCAGGAACTCATCTAGTCATGCCATTAACCATCCATCATCCCCTATAACCCCATGCATGTGGTCGCTCATTGAAATACCAAAGCATAAAACAATAATCATTTCCACCATTTCATAAATCAAGACATTCCTTATTTATTTGAAAATCATTTCACAAAAACATTATGCTTCTTAATACCAAGTCATTTTAAAACCAAAGTTCCAAGATTGCAAAATTATCACACAAAACAATGGGCGAGGAAACTAGTTTCAGTGGGTTACATGTACATATGGTTGGGGGACATATCCAAATCACTTCACTATCACAGAGAGTGTTCTATGGAATATCCCTGTCTCCACATGGCTTGCTAGGACCTATGAGCTCACTGAGACAATTAACCCAACTCTCTTTCATTTCCCCAAATCATCATCAAACCAAGAAAACCAAAGGACTTAGATAAATCCCAAATTAAACTGGAATATTGAATCCCATCATGAGGTGTGGTGATCAGGAACACTACCCATAACTAGAATTTCAAGTCCCGAAAATCCTAAAAAGAGACTATCTCAACACTTCCCCAAATAACATGACCCAAAGAGTTATCCAGAACCTCCGCTGATACCATTTTGTCACTAACTGAATCTAATTGCCACTGAAACATGCACCAAAACCGGCTCTTGACAAGGCTTGAAGGGCATTCCCAATCCCCATGGGCTGGCACAAGTGCCTGGGTAATAGAAAATGAATTTTTGGAACGATTTACCAGAGTTTATAAACATAAAACAACGAACAAATCCAATAAAATAAATCTTTATTTTTTTTTAAAAAATCATCATTTAAAATAATTTCAGAACTGAATTACATAATTTAAAACTATTATAGAAGAATATAACAACTGAAGAAACCCACAATGGATATCCCAAGAACCTCCACATGGCGATAAGAACCACCCTCAAGCCATATCCACAACACCGTATCATGATGGACAACTAAAAACCCGAACTGTTGGCCCACAAGTTGTACCCAAACCTGTGACAACAAAAATAACCCAGTCTACATACACCCAACGGTGTATGTAGGGTGTGATCCAATGCCTAGTATTATAACACCACTAAGATTTTCCATGTGGTAAACATTCAAAGGCAAAAATCATGCTAGTTTTCAAAAACATGTAATTTCTAGACACAATTTCTAAAAGATAAAACTAAAAAAAATCAGTTTTCAAGAGAGATAATTTAAAGAATCAACAATTTTAAAATAAATTCAAAAGATACTGAATTTTTCCAGCCAAATATGCCATATTCTGATGGTAAGTATAAAGGATATAATGATCACAAGCGATATGAAATAACCCCTAGGCACTAGGTAGCTATGGGTCCCAGGTACCTCGTATCTCGGTGAGGGTAACCACAATAAAATATATATGTTCTCATGCACGAGAAACCAGTAGGGAACATACCCATATCCTAGTGGTCCCCAATCATCATCATCATAGTTTAGGTAGAGTGTTAAGTGTCAATCTTGCTAAGTGAAACTGAGGCCAAACCCCACAGATTCACTAGCATACTAGTACACATCCACCCACCTAGATACCCAGGTTTTCCCTTTGTGCTCAAACAAGTTAAACAAGCCAAGAAATATAGTTTTCACAATAAAATATCACTTTCACATCACAAATTAACCAAACAGCCCCATGTACATCACACAAGTCACAAATTCCTATTTTCAGTCAAATGCATTTTGAAATCAAACTCACACCAAAATAGCCCACAACACTTTTTGCATAACTATCACAATCCAAAACATCCTTTAAAAATTTTATAAAGTCCCTCCAAATATGATAAACAACACATAATAGCCCACTCACATGTTTCATAAAACCCTTTTTATAAATGAAATCCATTTTTCACATCACACTCATACAAATTGCCCACATCACGTTTACAACTCCTTCAGATTTTAGTAAATCCATTAGACATTTTTATAAAACATTTCCAAGAGGATACACATCACATGACATACCTATTCACATTTAAAATGGTCCATTTGAATGTATATACAATTACAAACTGTTTTCCAATATGGTTTCACCTTTTACATAAATCATTAAACCAATCAAAACTTTCATAAAACAATTCTAAAGAGTGTACAAAATCTTTTCACATAAAACCCATTACCAAACCGTATTTCAATGACAAAATCACACCAATAAAAATTAATAACAGAATTGGAAGCCCCAAAAACATTTCTTAAACTACCCCAAGTGTTATACAAACACCTTAAACAATACCACCAATGATCCACATGAAAATCACACATTTTCAAAAACACATTCAAGAAGTACAATAAGGTTTTACACCTTAAACCCATTAAAAATCACATTAAAACCAATTGGAACTCCAATACCCCACCAAATCTGAATTTTCAACCCAAAAAAGATTTACTAAACCAATTTCATATGTTAAAAAACACACCAAAACAATACCCAAAGTGTTACGCAAGAAAATTACCCAATTTTAAGCTAAAATGAAACTATAAAAGTCAATGCTTAACCAAATCCAACATAAACAATTTTCTCAACACAGACAGCATATTAGGAACATGAATAATAATTAATTCAAGAAATCTAACTCATCTAGAAATGTTTACACATGGAATCACCTACCTTTTATGTCGAATCCCTCAAAACATGGTTTGAAACATCAACCGCACCACCGCCGCACCAAAAGGAAGATAAATCCATCCCTAGACCACAATATTTGACCAAAACTACACCAAATCAAACCCTAGGTTCAAACCTCAACTTCTGTACATGAGGAACTTCATGAAAGGGTGAAAGAAACCCTAAGGAAGGGGAAGAAATCAAAGAAAGAAACACTTAATTGAAACATCTTGAATCAAATGAACCAAATACACCGTAATTTGAATCTCCAAGAAACAAAATCTGATATGGAGGCTGTAATGGGAATGATAAAGTCATGTGGGGACTGAAATGGGGGAAAAAGAGCAGAAATTGAAGGTGTTATGAAAGAAACGATTTAGCACTTCAAATCTAGACGATTTGTGAAATAGAGAGATATTTCGCCCATATTCGCGAAACAAATTTGCTCAAAAGCGGCGAAACAGAAAATGGGAGTGATGCTTTTGATTTTTTATTCGCTTAGGAGGTGGAATCAGTGAAAAATAGTAAATATTGAATGAGATATTAAAATATTAACAAAAACATAATGCTGGAAATGGGCTTTCGGGTTGGCCCAAATCCTTAATAAAAAAACCAATTCCATCATGATTATGGATTTTTATGAGGCCCAAATCGATAGTGTATTTTTTATATATTAGGGTATGGAAATTCAGAAGTGGAATTTTTGTAAATTATAGAAAAATGAATGAGTTATAAGATAAACAAAATTGGTTTTTAAATATTGAAATGGGCTCACGGTTTGGCCCAAATTTTGAAAACCCACAATTTCCACAAAAATGCAAGTGAAACCCCCCCAAAAAATAAATAATGCAAAGTAAAGGGCAATGTAACTTTAAAATATGTAATTTATGTGAAACTGTGGATAGAGTGAGGATGACGTTGAAATCAAATTCAGTTTTCCTATCCCTATAGGAGAGTATAAGAGGTGAATAACTTCCTCCATGTTATTACATTGGAAGGGTTGTGATTTTTCATATACATGGTCACATTTGGGTTCTATTATACATACACAAGGAGTTAATGTGTGAGTTTCATGAATCATCTTTGGAAGTGAGTATTGGAGTCACCAAGATGTATCGTGACATATGATGTCAGTACTGTTGGTCTAAGCATGAGGTAGCTGCGTTTTTAATGGGGAGTTCCACCTATCATTAATTGAAGGCAGACCATTTGTGTCCATCCATACATGCACACAAGTTACCTATTCTCGAGTGGAAAATAGATGTTTTCTTGATGGATTTCATGACAATTTTATAGACGTATACTTTATGTAATGATTATATGTGGCTTATCGTTGAAATGCTCACAAATATTTTTCATTTTTTATTGATCAGGTATACATTCAATATGGATGATCTAGGATGGTTGTAAATATATTAAACATTAAGACATAATGTGGTCCCAAACAATTTGGTTTTAGATATGGATTTTCACTTTACATCTCATTTTTTGGATGAGTTTGTATAGGGTACTCGGTACAAAGGTGCTTATAATAACATCATACAATCCTTATACTGATATCCAGTCAGAACATACGATATAGGTTCTTGAACACATTTTGAAAGCATAAATCGTGGTTTTGGGGGGATCATTGGAGAGACATATAGCCGTGGTGAATTCACATATAATAAAAATTATCAAGAGACGGTATAGATGGAAACTTATGAGGATTTATATGATAGGCCATATCGATCACCCCTGTGCTGTTTAGAGGTAGGTTAGAATGATTTACTATGACAAAATCTTATCCAAGAGAGTTCTGAGATGGTACCACTGATTCATAAGAAGATGGATACTACACATTCATGATATAAATCTTAGGTGAATCGCAACAGATGACATTTATAGGATGAGGTCAGGGATTGGGTATTTCAATGTGTTTTACTAAGGAAGTGGCATAGAATGATCAGAATGCATGGTACGATTTTACTATAGTATGTCATGTCATTTGAGATTATGGAATGATTCGGTTTGTTATTCTATCCATTTCGGTTACCTCATAGGTATCTAACCATTCTTGATGTCTTACATGTATCTCGTATATTCTATTATCATTCATACATGACTCATTATTTTTATCATAATGAGGTTGAGTTACAAAAATATGTGTCCTTTGACTATTATCCTACTCATCTTGTGGATAGGAGTATGATTGTTTTTCATCGAGGGTTATGTATTAAATCGAGTTTTTCCCAATTAGGCTTTGTAATATTCCTGTGAAAATTTCTAGAGCTAGCAGTTGAGATAGAATTTTCTTTGGGGCCCAGTGTTCCTTGAATAAATTTTATAAAAAATATTATCTATTTTTAAACTTTATACATGGAGGAAAATGTTTATATCTCAAACAGTGTACTCAATAGAAATTCTAATGCCACGGTTGGGTCCGTAGCATGGAGATTACCCAATATGGGGTATAGAATTTGTGACAAATGGACTTTTTTAGAGAAATCAATGGGGATTGAAACCGTAAATAAAATAATTTATTTATTTTTCCCACATGATACCTCAAGAAATTTCTGAATGTCAACTCAAATTGGAAATTTGAGACCACCATTTGGTTCGTAATGCTGTTTTTATCCTTCTAATGAAAAAATTTTAACGGACACGAGAGGTTTGTATCCCATTACATTTGCAAAACATTTTGGGTTTCTCTATATATATGTTATTGAGAAACTGATTAAAGGTTTGGTTTATTTTTTTAGAAGCCCATTAGAGCTTCACTCTGCTTTTGATTGGAGAATTGAAAACTGATTCACTGGGGATCATGATAAATCTTCTGATCTGAGTAGTTCAGAAAACATCAAACATAACAGTAGTTCTAGAATCCAAATATGATCCTTCATTTGGATTTTTATTTTCCATGATTGATTTTTTCCTTGTAGTTTTGATTTCTGGTCATTAATATTTCTATGATTATCCTTATCGATGGTAATCGAACAATGTCCATCATCTGATTGATTTATTGATTTCCCATTCTCTATTTCATCTTCGATATTCTTCATTGTTAAATTTTTGATACGATGAATTGATTTCCATACGATGGGTGAAGAATGGATCGATGAAGTTCATGATCTAGAGATTCTATATCTATGATTTTTTATAGTTTTGGGCACCATAAAAAGCGTTAAAATAAGTGGATGATCTCCCAATTTTTTGTCACATTGAATGAGCGAAGGATCTTTGGGCATAGCCTAAGACTCTGACGATCGTGTCTCGATGATCCTAGATCTATTCTATAAATTTTATTCAAGAAAAAAGGAACCTTTGATGGTCTGTTGAAGGATTGAGGTGGATGATGGTAGAGGCTACAGTTGGCTAACATTGGCAATGCGGTGGAGGTTGATACAGCTAATGCAGGCCATGGGAAGGGGAAGTGGCTAGGCCAGCTAGAGTGGGTTAGACCAGGTGGAGAGAACTAGATGGAGCTGGGTGGTCCAACATGAACTATCCATGTTGGGCCGAGTTTTCATCAAATACCCATATCGTTCCAACCTGATGTGTAGTCTATGCCCATTTGGCCCTCTCTTTGAGGTGGTCATTTTGATGTTAATTTGTGAATTTAATGTTCAGTATTGTTATCTGGGACTAATTTAACCATTTCATACTGGTTGTGTTGAAAATAACAATGTTCATTGGTTATTAATTTTGGGAATGTAAATATCCTATCCTACATGTCCTTCCATGTAAAACGTGATGGAGTCCTCTGTAATGGATTACATAACAAGGAGTGGTGTGATTATTAAATGATTATTGTGATGTGGTGTTAGGTCGATGATGGAAAATAGTGGTTTGTGAAGTGTACTGTGGATTGAGGTACCCCCTATGGCCCTAGGACATGGAATTCCCTTACCTCAATGTTTAGTTAGATACAGGACTCTCCTCATCGACTACGTGAGTTTTTTAAATTTGGGTTGATTCCTGGGAGGTTATAAACCCCTCATTGAGAAGAGTGAGGGTTCCCCATGATTTTTGTTTTGATGGACTACTTTTCTACCATGATAGGGGTGGGCTCTCAAATATCATTTTATGGTATAGTGGGTACCCACATCAATATTAGTGAGATGGCCCTCTAGCCTATGTTTAGTACCCTCCTAGCATTTGTGTCGGCTCACGTTTCCGATTGTGGTTCTCCCATAATGTGGGTGTGAGGAAGTGTTCCTCAGTGTGGTTCCCCCTTGCATGGGTACATGCTCATATTTCACAGAGCGGTGACCCCCTAACATGGGTGTTGGATCACATCTCTAACAGTCGTTCCCCCCTACCATGTATTTGTGATCATGTTTTCGGGATTGGGTCTCCCCTACCATGTTAGGGTGCCAGTTCAAGATTATGGAGTAGTTATGCATTATTCAGAAGTTACAGTGGGGAGAAGACTCCTCCACTTGTTATGTGTGATTTGTGGATAGAAGTTAGCAGTCCCTTGATGTATTGTGGTTTGGGCCCCTCCATACAACAACGACATGATTTTTTTAGGTTGTTTTATAATATGGTACTCTGTTGACTGATGGGTAGTTACAAGGTGCAAGACTCTTCATATTTTTTTGAACTCGTATTGGGTGATTTTCAGCGTTTGTGGAATCTCTCAGCTGATTTTCTTCTGGTATGGTAGGGTTATCCCATAAACATCATGTTTTAAATTTTCTCCCCCCCCCCGCTTCATTTTGCAAGCTATCTAGGATTGATTTTCTCTAGTTGATGTCTATGAGGTTGGTACCGCATGAGGTAGTTGTGAGTGTTACGTTGTAACTTCAGGTCATTTACATTGGATATGCTATGGTCAGGACCATGAGACATGGTAATGAGTATATCAGGGTTTGTTATAGGAATCCCTATTGTATGTGTTGTTTCATTAACATGCCAGGGTCATTGAGGTGACTAGTCGGTTTTTGTAGATAATAGTCTCACTATGATGTTTCTCTTTCATTTTTATTCCCTTTGGTAGGGATAAGAACACTATTTCCTTTCAATTTCCCATTTTCTTTTAGGTTTTTTTGTGACCTACTGAGTATTATTATACTCATCCATAGATGGGATTTCTCACAATTGTTGATTCTTGTGTCTTGTGTAGAAAATAGTTCCTTTGACATATTCCCAGTTTGACCAATGGTATGAAACACATTGTTTCTTGACTGACCATGGGTTTTCACCAAATCTTGGTTGTGGGGATTACCGACAGCTGTTTGACAATAATCCCCTCCATCAGATCTATTTGGACACTTTTTCATGTTTATTTCTTTGGCCGCTGTATTTTACCTTTTGTACATATACATTAATATAGTTTCATATAGATTCATTCATGCATTTATATTCAGTTAATATATATAACTATTCATTTTTCAATGAAGGTGTATATGGGTTTCTGTGCAAATATACATTGGGATAAGGCCTCCTTCTGATTGATAGCCTACATGGCATTGGATGCCATCCCCGGGTCAATATATGTAGTCTTGGGGAGTTGGTGGTCGATCCCCATTGTCCCATGTCATGATAGAGTGGTATTATTGTGTCTTCCACATTGGGACCACAATAGTGATCATGGATTGGATTTCATAGCATCAGTGTTAGGATTTATCAAGTTCGTTTTTCAAGATTGGGATTCAACTGTTTGTATAGGTGGTTGATGTATCCATAGACCCGATCTCTGATAACCTGCATTTCATCTATGTACATTAGGGAAATGGTTATAGAAGAATAATGGTACATCAATAATATAGGATTCGGTTTTTGGTTTTTATTTTCCTTCTTGAATCAGCCCCTATGATTTACTCGTATACTGTAGTTTTTCATTAATTTGTTCATGATGTTTCTATGACGGTAGACTTTGAAAGTTCACATATGTCTTTAGGTGGATGCATCCTATCATACTGAGCCATGGATGGATATGTTTTTGTCAGTTTTTTTGATGTAGCTTCAACCACGTGAGGAAGATGGACCCTTCCAACACAAAGATTTGTTTTTTATGCAATAATAACCTTGCAGGTGAGTCAGTACCACCCCAAGAATACAACATTGAGGTTTGTTGGATGATTCCCTTCGATGTGTCTAAAAAATTCATGGTTTTGTGTGGGTAGATGAGGGTTTGGTAAGTCCCAGTTTGAGTGTCTAAAGAAATTTTTGTTTGCTAGTTCCCTACCACGCTTTGAATCATCATGTATGAGGGATGATCGGGGTGGTAGTGGTGTGGTTCATTGTGGCTTCAAATTAATCGGCTGTTTGGACACATCCCCCACTAAGACTTTTCCTTGAGGTGTAATAAACAACTGTTCAGTTGAGTCTCTGCAACACAAATAGTATTGTATAGGGTTATGGTGGATGGGATCCATTGACTGGTGAGTTCATGGTTGGTTCCCAATGTTTGTAGTAATTTCATAAGGGCTTGTAAGAGCCAGTGTGTACACTTGGGAAACCATATCAGTTATCCTTATAATGGTTGAATTTCTATTTATGTGTTGAGGGTTTTTTGAGGAATCATGTGACAAGATATCTTTTTGGATTTTTGGTTATGGATTTTTCCTAATTGTAGGGAGTGCATGAATATTATGATGTTTGTCATTAGAACTAGTCATGTAGATAGAATGGCTGATGGGTTGGACTTTATCCACATTGTTGTGTTGGTGTTAAAATAGACAATTCTTTTCTAGTTGAGGTTTGTTTGGGAACATTCTATGTTGTTTTATACTTACAAGGGTGACCCCTAGTTGTTGGGGATGATGTCTTTTGTACGGTTGGATATTTTGGATGGTTCAGAGTTTTAGGTAGAGTGGTAGTCTACCACCAGGGTTTGTAAACCCAATCATTCTTTATAGTGTATTTTTTATTCCTATTGTGTGTTTTTACAGTAAATGACTCATTGGTTATCTGGATTGTGTGGGAGTACTATTCAATAGACCAATTCATTTCCCTTATTTCTATGATTTTACATATTTGGTATGAAAAGCCTTATAGCTGGAAGGAAATAATGACATGTGTTTTTTACTATTAGTTTTTGGAATATTCTTATGAATATTTCCAATGATTGGTGTTGAGGTGTCTTGAAATTCTATATTGAAGTGGTATGGAATTACATAAAGTGGACTATAATTGATACCTATTAGGTCACTCCATGGGAGGCTACACCCCCTGGGCGGGACACACCACCATCCCCAGTGGCAGCCATTTCCTCAAGAAGCCCTTGGGTGGAGAGTCTTGCTTCGTCCAACTCTCACATGTGATAGTTCCCAAGGATCGGATTCATTCCTACCTCATTTTCCTTTGATAAGAACTATAGAGACCCCAAACTTGATGTACATGGACATTAGATTACATTTTAGGAATACTTAATACATAACAAAAACAGACACACAATGACCATAATAGTTTAGTGTCTTTGGAAACTCAGAATATAATATTCTAATCGTGGTGAATGATCTTCAACATCTCTTATAAAGATCATCCCGTTTTGTTTTCATACCTAAAACCTTTCTTTATATCTTGGGGAAAATAAAACATAAGAAGGGTGATCTCAAATTCTTAGTAAGGGTAACCATGGAGAAAATAAAACAAACCATACACAATTGAACTTAAAAACATGAACATAATGTTTAAGCATCAAATTCATGAGCAATGACATAAAACATGGAATTACGTAAGGCATAGATCATAATGGAACATCAATGATGATGAAATATCATGGGAATAAAACATGTAATCGTCGAAACCATTAATCACATGATATGATATCCATAGTAGACAAAGCATTGCAGCCAAGACCATCTTAGTTGACAACGTCCTTTTCTGAATCGAGTTCACTCCTCATTCCAGTCCTGTATCACTGAACCGGATTAACTTTCTGTTCCAGACATGTCAATCTCATGAGATATAAATCTTTACCCAATGAATTGAAGGGAGATATAGGTCCCACCATTCTCATAATGAAATCATTATTTTTTGTGCCACAAAATAAACATACATCATTCATAATAACCCAATTAATAAAATGGGTTACTTAAACATCCTCCCAACATAACTTAATCCTTATATATTAAATGGAAATCATTTCATCATATGAAAAATAAAACCATGTAAATAATAAAGACTTTATACTTTAAACATAATCATACTAAATAATTTCATCTTATATGGAATATAGTTTTGACAAAACACTTGAAATGAATTCTTGAATAAAATATCCTTTCTTCTTCGAAACCATTTTTTTCACAAAATGCCATGAAATTTTAAAATAATATGATTTTTTTGAAAATAATAATGAAATCTTTTAGAGAAATTTTCATGAAAATTAGACTTTATAAAACCGTTAAAATCCTTTCATGTTGTATAAGTTAAAAAAACATTATCCACGTACTTTTAACGGAAAAGTTAAAAAGTACCACGTATGGTAAACAATAGAAAGATTCCTTCCATAATACAACGTAAAATTCAAATGCAATAAACATGACTTTAAACATACATGTAAGAATAAAAATATTTTTATGGACAAGGATGAAAAATAAGACCCTAGTAAATACTTATGTATAAACAATCTCGGATAAAAACGAGTTTGGAAAAGTTATCCCATACCTTATGTCCAATTTCTTCCCCATGTGTCCGAGACTCCTGTATAGTGTGTTTAAAAATATTATTAACTTGTAATATAACCATAATAATATTTTTTATATCATATATGATTCACATACGACTTTATATTATCCGTTCATTTGTCACTTCTATGTTAAAGCAGCATTTTGCATAAAATCGTTCCATTTATCATTAATGTTTTGACTTGTAATTATTAATATGATTACATAGATCATGATTAATTTATTCCAGAATATAAAACATAAATTATATATAATATATATTAAGAATATACATATATATAATAGATCGATAAATGGAAATAAATACACCGTTCATGGAGACGGTAGGCCATATGTACGCATGAACGCTGTTTTTCGTTTCCTTATTGAATTGAATGGAATTAAGTAGATGATATATATATATATATCCATTAGCATGATTATTTCATATATTTCATGATTACAAATTATATATACTTTATAATCATTCTTTAATTGTTAACATGAAAAATGAATCTCATAACGTCGTGGAGATGGTAATCCGTACGTACACAGGAGTGATGATATCATTCCCATATTTGTTGAATGGAATTGGAGTGGATGATATAATATATTAGAATATTTATGATTTTATATGAATAATATATAGTTATTCTTTACACCATTATACCCATCCAAGTAAGGTGGTGGTGGAAAAACTGATTACACCACGGTGGGGAGACGGTATTCCGTACGTACGCACGTGCAGTGATTTTGTTTTCCGTAGGATGGATAGAAGGTGAAATAGGGTTGTTTCATATTTATAATAACATATTAGTATATATGTAATACTGAAGTTATTACTTTATAATGAAACAACTAAATAAGAGGAATTAGAAGAAGAAAGAACCATGAAAGAGTCGGTAGAAGAGATTACCTCTTCCTCGACGCACCTCCCATAAACTTCTTCTTAGGGAACTAGAGTTGGTCATTGGAGAAGACCAGAACCTCTATGATATAACTATAGAGGTTTATAAGAGGAATTGGTAGGCATTGGACGAGCTTCAAGTATCAACAGGGTGTGAAGAAAAGAGGGAAGGGGAGCGCTTTTATAGGGGAGGAGAGGGGCACCTTTGGAAAAACATAAAATATTATTTTATAATAAAGTCATATTAGGTTTATAATAGCTCCAAATTGATTTATTTAGAAGATAATTCAGAGATGGGTCTAAATCCTCTCAAAAAATATGTTTTAGGCAAGTTTTGGTTACCATTTTAACCTTATCATTTAGATTTAACTCTATGTTAAATAATTTATCTTTTACCATGTCTTCTTGTTTTCTTACACTATATGGTTAATAAACTTACTATAAAAAGACGAAATAACCCCAAGTGGTTCATTATTAATGTATATAACTATATTTAAGTCATTCGGAAGATCCATAGATTTTTAAGAATATAATAACAATTAATAATATAATATTTATTTAAAATCTATTTTATGTCAATTTTGACAGTATTTGGTAATTGATTTTTTTAAAAATCATAACAACTTGATTAGTTCAAAAAATTTTAATTGAATCAATACTAAAATGTAATATTAACCTATAAAATTATTGTAATTCATAAAAAGTCTCAAATTACATTTATTTGGGTATTTATAACATCAGTTATGTTAATATTTCATTAATATGGGTTTTACTGCATCATCATTGTGTCATTAATAAATTAAATTATTAAATGTCTAAAAATTATAAAGAAAATACCATTATGTATGAAATTTTTTTATCTCTCTAATTAATATTTATAGATGAATTTATCTTATGTATAACCCTATATTAAAAATGTTTTAGTTATTAATGTTTGATTTTAAATATTTTAACTCTTCTTTAAATAAAATAATAATAAGTGTCCTAATCTAATCCAAGTGGAACTAAAAGATATTATTTTATTCCTAAGGTTGTTTCTGGTCGAATTACAATTATCCAATAGAATTAGTACATGTGTTACGGTAATAATAATATCATTTTTACCCTTAATTACCCTATTTAATTTTAACCACGGTAAATAAAAGTAAAAAGTTACTATTCACCAAAAATTATTTTTATCATATTGAACCACATTTTACTACATGATATTAATTGTGTCTCTTGGATTTTCTAAATTTCACTCACAGAAGCGGTAAAATTATGTTTTATGTAAATTTACAAATTCTCCTAGGAGGTGGGTAAAAGACGGTAAAAGTTCAATAAAATTTTTATATATCTAAAATTATTATAAAATGACTCAAATGAATTAAATTGAATGTATATAGGTATTATTTATCAATTTTTACCTAAAATAAATTTAAATAAAATAAGTAATTATTTAAATAAAAAGTCTGTTTTTAAATAGTAACCAAGTGTTTTCACTATTCATCAAAAATTGAAAGTTTTCAGGAAAATACCAAAAAATCGCCTTATGCTAATTTCGATATTCCGAATCCAAAAATGTAGTCCATTTTGAATGATAAAATTTATAAAATTTCAAAATGGTATTACTATTCATAATGGCTAGTTCATAATAATATTATAATAATATCTCGTTTAGTGAAACTTTGCATTGCGTACTAGACAAGATATCGAAGAAGGTCTTGATTGTGTGTAATGCAAGCCATGTCAGGGCTTCCTGTAGTGAAATCTCTGTTTGGTGTTGCATATATCATAATCAAAACTTATTTCATTTATAGATTAATCAAAATCTATACTTAATATTGCGTAGAATAATTTCCACAAAACGAACTTGAAATTGTGTGTAACACAAGACAAGATTATTGTTGCGTATACTGCAAGATAATATGGTGTTCTGTATAGTACAATATAATCTTGGTCTAGTATATAATAGAAGACATCAAAGAAATTAAAAATAATATATCTCATAAAATCTCGAGGTGTTACATTCAACCCCCCTTAAAATAAATTTCTCCCTCGAAATTCGTCGGGGTTACAAATGGTTTACTGCATGAAAGTTTCTTTCATAGAAACCCACATCGTAAATGGAATACTAAATCTTAATTTTAAAAATTGAATATTTAAACATAACGGTTACCCAAATTAACTCATCACTAGGTTTCCACTTAGGAGAACATAGGTGCAAATATGGATATGGAAGAGAAATCTAACCATCATGTTCTAATGGAGAGTGGTAGAGAACATTGCTATGAAAAAGCCAACAATCACAAAGCCATAAATTTATGATTATTTAAGGTACCATATAATTCCTCGGGTATGAGGGTACTAGGATAGTGTTTTTTATTTCTCAAGATCATTTACCTAATGTTGAAGAATTGTTGAATTATAAGAAATACTTACTTGATTTTGGTACAATATCACCATTGTTTGTGCCTTGAACAATTTCCAGTTCATCTCCTATGGAAATGAAGTTGAATTTTTCATACGTTATTTGTTAGCAAATCATGTGATAGAATGATAGGTCATTCCATCTATTTCTATCACAAAACGTTTAGCAAATTTTTTTAAATATACATATGTCCATCTATGCTGAGATTAAGTGTATATAGTTTCTAAAATGGACTTATACATCATCTATCATAGAGATTAATAAAATAAAACTAGTTTCTACTAACCAGGGAGTTCATGTAGGCTAGAGGAAAGTGATAAAGGCCTGTCGAACTTCGGTTGTGCATTCGATTCCCACATCCTTGTCTGACGCGATGGGTTTTCACCCATCCCGCAGTTTGTCCCTTTTTCTAAAACTACATTATTATAACATTCCTGCAATAATATTGAACAAAGTTCTAGCCTTAAACAATATTATCTTATGTCTAACGTAATTCATTCCAATATTTAGGCTTACCCAAAATACTTCGGTCCAAGCTCATAGTATAAAGAAAATTATTACTAGAACGGTCATCTACCAAGCATGAGAATGCCATCATTTATCTCCCATTTTCATAAGATATATCTTGTTGGTCACATTCCAAATATTTTAATTCCTTAATCATGTATTCTCTTGAAAAATGAATACCCATTGAACCTTAGTGAAAACTTGAATGTTATCAAAAGTTAACTCTTTCCACATACCAAATCCCAAAAATTCTATATACTCAAACCATGATATGGCATTTTCCTTACATTAGTAATGAACTCATTAATACTCTCAAACATCTCATTATCTCCTTATCCTTTCATTATGAACATATCATCTACCTTCCAAATATATTTCAATAACCTTTCATGGTTTCCAGTACCATTCAACATATACATTAAATTACATTAGGAAAAACAACAGTATAACAATCCTAAGATGTGTCTTTATTCCATAGTACCATTACTTATACAACATAACTCTTGATAAACACAAATCATTCCAATACCTTCTTAAACCATTGACTGAGCATGAAAAATTCTTTCGTCTCACATATCATTTATAGTCTCGTCATCATCATCAACAAAAATACTACCCATACGACCATGCTGATTCTCTTTATGAGATTTTACCTTAGGGAATTGGTTTTCATAATGCCCGTACATTCCAAATTTAAAACATTTAACCATTGTTGATGTCCAAGCAATACCATTATCCTTGTCTATGGTGTTAATTGAACCTTTTCCTTTGTACTTATTGGCTTTATGTCCTTATTTTCCACACCCAATGAATCTTCTAGTTCCATTGAATAATTCTCCTTGATTCCTCTTCCCACACGATTTACATGGGAAAAATTGAACATTTTTTCCTCTATGATCATCATGAATCTCCATCTTTCTCTTATTAACTGATTCAGGAATGCTACCAAAGTTGAGATTATTGATCATATTAGGAGATTGCTGATTAGACATAACAGTGATGTTTGGACTTCAAAATCCCATTTCATTTGGTTGGTCATGATGAATATAATTCCAATTTCCATCATATCCTCCATTATCGTGAATCTTATTGTTTCCAACCATTTTCTAAAACCCAAAAATAATAGTGTGAGTGGAAAAATCATGCTAGGTAAACAACATAATAAAGGGGGAGTACCTTCAATATCAAAAATCTTACGTATAATTCTAAGATCATTACAATAATTCTAGGACTATAACCTATATTTATACTTAACCTTAGGGACATACCTAGACATACCATAGAAATATCTCTAGGGATCTCACTAAACTTTTCACATCCTAGTTTCCGAAGTTTAACTAAAAATTTCCTCAAATACCAACTGTAGCAGTCTGGAATTACTTCCAGTAGACTATAATTGATACCTATCAGGGCACTCTAGGGGTGGCTACACCTCCTGGGCGGGACACACCACTATCCCCAGTGGCATCCATTTCTTCATGAAGCCGTTGGGCGGAGTGCCATGCATCGTCCATCGCTCACATGTGAGAGTTCCCAAGGATCAGATTCATTCCTACCTCTTTTTCCTTTGATACCAACTATAGAGACCCCAAACTTGTTGTACATGGACATCACATTATTTTTGTGGAATACTTAATACAAAACAAAAACAGACACACAAGGACCTTAATAGTTTAGTGTCTTTGGAAACTCGAAATATAATCTCCTAATCGTGGTGAACAATCTTCAATATCTCCCATAAAGATCTTCCCCATTAGTTTTCATACTTAAAAACGTTCTTTATATCCTGGGGGAAAAACATAAAAAGGTTGAGCTCAAATGCTCAGTAAGGGTAAGCATGGAGAAAATAAAATAAACCATACACATTTGAACTAAAAACCATGAACATAATGATTAAACATCAAATTCTTGAGCAATGACATAAAACATGGTAGTATGTAAGGCATAGATCATAATGGAACATAAATCATGAAAAAATATCATGGGAATAAAACATGTAATTATGGAAACCATTAAGAAAATGATATGATTTCCATAGTAGCCAAGGCAATGCTGCCAAGACCATCTTAGTGGACAAAGTCCCTTTCTGAATCGAGTTCATTTCTCATTCCAGTCCTGTATCACAGAACTGGAATAACTTGCCTTTATAGCCATGTCTATCTCATGATATATAAATATTTACCCAATTCATATGATGTATATATAGGTCCCACCCATCTCATAAAGAAATCATTCTTTTGTGTGCCAAAAAATAAACATACATCATTTATAATAACCCAATGAATAAAATCGGATTCACAAGCATCATCCCAACATAACATAATCCATATAAAGGAAATGGATATCATTTCATCATTAGAAAAATAAAACCATGTAAATAATAGAGACATTATACTTGAAACATAATCATACTAAATAATTATATCATATATGGATTATATTTTTGACAAAACACTTGAAATGAATTCTTGAAGAAAATATCCTTTCTTCCTCAAAATCATTTTATTTTCTCTAAATGAAATGAAATTTTAAAATAAAAGTTTTTTTATGAAAGTAATAATTAAATCTTGTAGAGTAATCATCATGAATATTTGGCGTTATAAAACTGTAAAATCCATTCATGCCGTATAAGTTAATAAAACATTATCCTCGTACTTTTAATGGAAAAGTCAAAAAGTACCACGTATGGTAAACAATAGAACGATTACTTCCATAACACAAAGTAAAATTTAAATAGGGGTAAACATGAATTTTAACATACATATAATAATAAAAAAAATTTATGGACAAGGATGAAAAATAAAACCCTAGTAAATACTTACATATATACAATCTCGGATAAAAACGAGATTGGAAAATTCATCCCTTAACTTATGTCCAATTTCATCAGTAAGTGTCCATGAATCTTGTATGGTGTGTTTAGAAATATTATTAACTTGTAACAAAACCATAATAATATTTATGATATCATATATTATTCACCTACGACTTTATATTATCAGTTCATTTGTCAATTCCATGTTAAAGCAGCGTTTTGGGTAAAATCGTTTCATTTATCGTCCGTGTTTTGACTTGTAATTATTAATATGATTACATAGATCATTATTAATTAATTCCATAATATAAAACATGATTTATATATAATATATATTAAGAATATACTTATATATAATAGATCGGTAAATGGAAAGAAATACACCGTTCAAGGAGACGGTATGCCCTACATACACAAGAACACTGTTTTTTGTTTCCATATTTAATTGAATGGAATTAAGTAGATGGAATATATATATATATATATATATATCCAGTAGAATTATAATGTCACATATTTCCTTATTACTTATTATATATAAGTTTTAATCATTCTTGAATTTTTAACATGGAAAATGAATCTCATCACGTCATGGAGACAGTAATCTGTACAGAAGAACGAGCGAAGATATCGTTCACATATTTATAGAATAGAATTTTAGTGGATGATATAATATCTTAGAATCATTATGATGTTATAAGAATCATATATATTTATTTTCTACACCATTATACCCATCCAAGTAAGGTGGTGGTGGAAAAACTGTTTACACCACGGCGTGGAGACGGTATTCCGTATGTACGCACGCGTGATGATTTCATTTTCTGTATGATGGATAGAAGGTGAAATAGGGTTGTTTCATATTTATAATAACATATAAGTATAAAATTAATACTTATGTTATTACTTTATAATGAAAAAACTATATAAGAGGATGTATAAGAAGAATGAAACTTGAAAGAGTCGGTAGAAGAGATTACCTCTTCCTCGACGCACCTCCTTTAAACATCTTCTTAGGGAACTAGAGTTGGTATATTGAGAACACGAAAACCTCTATAATATAACTATAGAGGCTTATAAGAGGAATTTTCAGGGTTTGGCAGAGCTTCAAGGCTCAAAAGGGTGTGAAGAGAAGAGTGAAGGGGTGCCCTTTTTATAAGGGAGGAGAGGGGCACCTTTGGAAAAACATAAAATAATATTTTATAATAAATTCATATTCGGTTTATAGTTTATCCAAATTGATTTATTTAGAATCTAGAGTTGGTATGGGTCCCAATCCTCTCAATCAATAGGTTTTAGACAAGATTAGGTTACTATTTTAACCTTATCATTTAGATTTAACTCTATGTCAAATAATTTATGTTTTACCGTGTCTTCTTGTTTTCTTACACTATATGGTTAATGAACATACTATAAAAAGCCAAAAGAACCCCAAGTGTATAATTATTAATATATATATCCTTATTTATGTCATTTATTAGACCCTTTGATATTTAGTAATATAATAAAAATTAATAAAAAATTATTTGTTTTAAAAAATATTTTATGTCAATTTTGACAGTATTTGGTAATTGATTTTTGTAAAAATCATAAAAACATGATTAGTTCAAAAATATTTAATTGAATCAATACTAACATGTCATAGTAACCTATAAAATTAGTTGAATTCATAAAAAGTCTCAAAATACATTTATTTGGTTATTTATAACATCAATTATGTTAATATTTCATTAATAAGGTAATTATTGCATCGCCATTGTGTCATAAATAAATTAAAATATTTAAAGTCTAAAAATTATAAATAAAATTCCATTATGTATGAAATATTTTTATATTTCTTATTAATATTTATAGGCGAATTTATCTTATGTATAACCATATATTAAAAATGTTTTAGTTATTAAACATTGATTTTAACTATTTGAACTCTTCTTTAAATAAAATAATAGTTAGTGTCCTAATCTATTCCAAGTGATCCTAAAGAGTAATATTTTATTCCTAAGGTTTTTTAGGTCGAATTACAGTTATACAATAGAATTAGGACATGTTTTAGGGTAATAATAATATCATTTTTACCCTTAATTACCCTCTTTAACTTTAACCGTGGTAAATAAAAGTAAAAAGTTACAATTTCCCAAAAATTATTTTTATCTTATTGAACCACATTTTACTCCTTGATATTAACCGTGTCTCTCAGAATTTCAAAATTCCACTCACAGAAGCGGTAAAAATATGTTTTATGTAAATTTTCAAATTCTCCTATGAGGTGGGTAAAAGACGGTGAAAAGTTCAATAAAATTTTTATATATCTAAAATCATTATAAAATGACTCAAATTAATGACATTGAACTTATATAGGTATTATATAGAAATTTTGACATAAAATAATTATAAATAAAATAAATAATTATTTAAATAAAAAGTCGGTTTTTAAATAGTAACCTAGTTTTTTTCACTATTCATCAAAAATTGAATGTTTTTAGAAAATTACAAAAAATTAACCCTAGGATAATTTCGATATTCCAAATCCAAAAATGATTTCCATTTTGAATGATGAAATTTATAAAATTTCAAAAAGTTGGTATTAATATTCATAACGGCTAGTTCATAATAATATTATAATAATACCTCATTTAGTGAAACTTGGTATTGTGTGCTACACACGCTATTGAAGAAGGTCTTGATTGCGTGTAATGCAAGCCCAGTCAGGGCTGTGTGTAGTGAAAGCTCCGTTTGGTGTTGGGTATAACATTATCAGAATTTATTTCATTTATACATTAAAAAAATCTATACTTAATGTTGCGTAGAAAAATTTCCACATAACGAACTTGAAATTGTGTGTAACACGAGCCAAGAATAGGGCTGCCTATACTGCAAGCTAATACAGTGTTTCATATAGTACAAGATAATCTTGGTTTAGTGTATAATAGAATACATCAATGAAATTAAAAAAAATATATCTCACAAAATATCGGGGGTTTACATGTATCCGGGTGTTTCTATAATAAATATAAGAAAAAATATTAATTAATTTTTTACTAATCACATTACGAAAAGATTTTATCTCTCAAACATTAGTTCATTTATGAAATCAAAGACCATAGATTAGTGTGGAGTGTGCCATTTCCCATAGATGTGGTATAACATTTTTTGGTGTTGTTCTTCTATAGAAAAATTATCTTAAAGGCGAAACCATAAATAAAATAAATAAATGAAATATTTTATTTTCTCAGATGCTAGGTCGAATAATGTCTGAATGGGGACTCAGATTCGAAATCTGAGACCACCTTTAGGTTTGTAATGTGGTGTTTACTCTTGAAATTGCCTAATTTTAGATTTTATAGGACGTTTAGATCTCATGACCATTGGTAGATGTTTTTTTGTTCTAAAAATAAGTTGTTGGGGACATGATAAATGGTTTGGATCATTTTCTCCCATGGAAGATAGAGCTCCTACTTCCATTCAATCGGCGAATCGATATCAGATTCGGGGTGGATTCTAAAGAAACATCATATTTGAGAAGATCATAGCGTATCGAATGTGATAACAGATTGATAATACAAGTAGGATCCATCTTTTAGATTCTTCTTTTCATTGATTGATGTTTTAGATGTCATATTGATTTTCGGTCCCTTCAGCTAATTTTATTATCATTATAGATGGACAGTCAAATAATGGCCATCGTTTGATTGATTTATCGATTTCATGCTCTCAGCAGGAGGACAGGAATTCAGCTACTTGGGGAGGCAACAGAGCAACTAGCCGCTTTGCCGATATCCTTTGTGGATAGATATGGAGCATCCTTCCTCTAGTCCCTCACAGTCACTCCTCCACTACTTCAGTGGGTCAGAGAGGTACAGCGTGGGGACGCCGACTGTGAGACGTGGCGTGCACAGATATTCTCAGGATAGGAACCTGATGGTTTCTCCTTTGGAGCAGAGCACGACATCCTTTTCAAGGGATTTACCATGGTACGAGTTGCTTTACGAGAGGAGGTGATGAGAGAGTTCCACACTTCCCCTTTGGCGGTACATCCTGGAGTGGCGAAGATGTACCCGGATCTCAGATGACAGCACTGGTGGCCGGGCATGAAGAAGGTTGTGGTAGAGTTCGTTTCACGATGCCTCACCTGCCAGCAGGTGAAGGTAGAGCATCAGGTACCAGCAGGCTTGGTACAACCCTTGGAGGTCCGGGAGTGGAAGTGGGATGGGATATCTATGGACTTCGTGACTGGACTTCCATGCACTACCAGAGGTCACGACTCCATTTGGGTGATTGTCGACCGACTCACCAGGTCGGCTCACTTCTTACCCATCAGAGAGAAGGGCTCAGTGGAGAGCTTGGGACATCTGTACGTTCCGGAGGTTGTACAGCTTCATGGTGTTCCATCATCCATTGTCTCCGATCGAGATTCTCGCTTTACTTCCCGGCATTGTAAGGGGTTGCAGGAGGCGTTCGGGACGCTGCTACATCTGAGCACTGCCTTTCACCCTCATACAGATGGTCAGACGGAGAGGACCATTCAGACTCTCAAGGACATGCTCCGTGCATGTGTCCTCAACTTTGGTTGCAGCTGGGAGGACCACCTACCCTTGGTGGAGTTCACGTACAATAACAGCTACCACTCCACCATCAGGATGGCACCATACGAGGAGTTGTACGGCCGACCTTGCAGATCACCGTTGTGCTGGGCAGACCCTGGGGAGTCAGCACTTGTGGGACCAGAGATGGTCCAGGCCACGACATAGAAGGTCCATGTCATCCAGGAGTGGATGAGGACCGCTCCGAGCCGGCAGAAGTCTTATGCTGACAGGAGGTGGAGGCCACTAGAGTTCGAGGATGGCGACTACATCTTCTTGCGGGTCTCACCTCGTCATGGGTTATGGAGATTTGGCCGAGGCGGCATGTTGTCTCCACGCTTCATCAGATCATTCCATGTCCTCAGAAGGATTGGCGAGGTGGCGTATCACCTGGCTCTACCACCTCAGTTGCACCGGGTGCACGACGTCTTCCACGTATCCCAGTTGAGGAGATACGTGCACGACCCAACGCATATCATTGACTATGGGGAGATGTATGTTGATGATGGGGTAACTTTTTCGAAGGTCCCGGTGGAGATTGAGGATCAACGGGAGTGGGTCCTACGTGGAAGGTCGATTCCTCTTGTGCGCATTAGATGGCACCATGGGAACCTCCAGTAGATCACTTTGGAGCGGGAGGCTCAGATGCGTGCTCAGTACCCACTTTTGTTTCCATAGTTTTTGATGTATCTTTATGGGGATTTAAATCCCTGAGGTGGGAGTGATTTAAAGACCCAAAAAATTCAAGGGAATGTTTTTCATAATTTTTTTGTGATTTTTACAAGAACGCAGTTTCTGATGGCACCTGATTCCGAGGCCCGGTGTGCCCGGAATCATTTTCTGAAGTTTAGCTTGGGTACGTTCAGTGAACGAACGAGCGGGTTTTACTAACTTTTGAACAGTGATCGGAATCAAATTCTGAGGGCACCAATGGAATCGCAACGCTGGTAATTTCTTAGAAACAACTTTTCCGGAGTTGTGTTTTCTCGGGTGTGGTTTTTAAATTTTGGGGTTAAGTTATGAAATAAAATAAAAGTGGGGCAACACTTTATTTTGTTTTACTTAAAGAGTCTTGATCTATGTTAAGCGGATAAGGTGGGACACACAATATCATACCCACTTGGTAGGATATTTGTGAGGTGGGGCCCGCACGAGCCCCACAATTTCATTCCTTCTAAGTAACGCACCTACACCCCCCTTTTTTAATGAGGTCAAACCGTGCGTTTATTTTGGTTAAGAAACGCCTCATTAATTTGGGTGGTTAAATCGTTACAATTAATTCTTTTAATTAATTGTTTGTTTTTTTTCTTTTGATGTTCAAAAGTGGAATGTGCGTTAATAAAATAAGACAACTCTTATTTTATTTCTTTTGGAACATGCTGGGTAGAGAGGATTTGGAGAAAAGTCTTCTCCTTCCGCGAAGAACGCGAAGAACACACCGACCTCCAATGAAGAACGCCAAATCCTTGGAGATCGACTACACGACGCCAGAAACGTTTCTTCCACGACGCTTCTCTGAGACGTGGCGATCCTCCCTCTGTGAAGCCTTCTTCCACGATAGTTGTTTCCGCGACGAATCCTCGCTCATCAAATTTGACGAGGTAGGGGTTTTATGCGTTTCTATTTCGTGATTACTTCCATCATTTTCTTCCTTTCAAATTGAACCGCCTGTTATTGCAATAATGGGAGGAGGTCGGACCGCATGAACACGGCCGAAACTCCACCCCTTTTTTGGTTATTGATATTGATGCGGCACGAGCAAGGCAACGCGGTGCCGAAGCACCGCGCGGAAATTGTTAAAGGAAGGGTGGAGAAGCGTGGCACCGTCGCACCGCGTCGTTAGAAAAAACTAATCCACGACGCAGTCGTGCCACTCCATAGAAGATGAACCATACACACGGCACCGTGGCGCCGTGCCGGAGGACCACTAAAGCACCGCGACCGGAGCGGGGCCGCGGTGGAGGGGCGCGGTGCCGTCTTGCCGCACCGGACGAACCAAGGCCGCGGCCGGTTCCGGGCCGCGGAGGAGTTGGGGAACCAGTGGTCGGGACCGAGCCGCCGGCGTCGGAGCGAGGGGACCGGCCATTGCCGGTCTTGTGACGGCAGCAGCCGGCCAGCTGGTGCGGGCCGGCTAGTCAGAGGAATGCGTCGGGGGTTGTAACCCCCGGCTGGCCAGCAAGAGAGGCCCCCCGCGTGAGGGCCGTGATTTCTCCACGCGAGGGCAGCGCTTCCCCTGCCCGCTTCGCTCAGCCGTTAAGGCCGAGCCACCCAGGCCAGGACGGAACCGGACCCGGTTCGGGTCTACCCTAGGGGAATCGGGCCGGGTCGGACCGGGCCCGAACCCCTTAATATCGAACCTTTTTCGGTCTATTGCCAATAACATGAGCTACGGGATTCCGATCAATGCACCATCAGTTGCGTAGAAATTCTTGGTTCGAGATGGTCGTTTTGGTATATTACACTCAGGGTTTCGGAGAACATTGAGTTCGGCCGGGTTGGTTCGTACACGAAACCAACCGGGCCCTCGGAGCGGAATCACTCATAACCAGAGTTCCAGATGTCCGATTGATGTGTCGTCAACTTTGTTGGATTCACCTTAGTGATAAGGACCATTTGGATTACTCCGATCGAGGTTTGGACGTAGTTGGAGTACAGTCGGGTTGCTTTTGACTTGAAAACCAACCTTGCCCCTAGGATAAAAAGCCAATAACTCTCAAACCGGGCATCCGATTGACGCGCCGTCTATGACGTTGAGTTCCTGTTGTCGATACAGAACTTTTGGATACATCAACTCCGGACTGTGTGTCAGTTGATGTATCAGCCCTTCGGCTCATGGAGCATACCCTCCCGAAGGAGCTTACTGTGTGCGGGAACCCTAGAGCTGGCTACGACGACGACGACTGTGAAGAAATATTCCGTGGATTCGACGGCGACGACTACAACACTCAGCGATCCATTGTGGATCAGTGCTACCGATCCTGTGTGGTTCAGATCCTGTGTGGGTCAGCGCTCAGCGGTCCTGTGTGGGCCAGCGCCTATAGATCCTGTGTGGGTCCGATCCTGTGTGGGTAATTGCGGGGGTTAGTTACCTCTCGACCCTGTGTGGGTCAGATCCTTTGTGGGTTATTTTGGGGATTAGTACATATCGATCCTTTGTGGGTCCGATGACATAGATGAATCAGTGGTTGTATCTGATCATCTCTATCATCATACAAAGAAGTATACCTGTGTGAGCTGAATCTTAACTTGCATTCTTATGTGGATTGTGTTGTGCTATCCTATGTGGATGTGATCGAACATGGTCTCAGACGTTTGAGCGAACTGGAATTGATGGATTATGTATATGTATGGGCATATACCTAAGCAGTTTCGGATGTTATTTCGTGATTGTATCTTTCCTTTAAGGATTATCCTTTGTGGATTCTGGGAGACCATTGGGGGTCTTGGGGTCCCTACTGAGTAGCTTATACTCACCCCTGCACGGGCTATGCCCACAATACGTTGTGTTGGTTGCAGACGACGGACAACACTGATCACGGTTGAGGCTTGCGGAACAGATCGGTACCCGGAGGTGGACCACTGGGTGGGACGTACTCGGAGGGGACGGCTGGACCCAAGGAGCTGTGGAGGGTATCTGTACTCGTCCTTCAGGTGGGACTTCTAGTGGACGGCTCGAGGCTATGTCATTACTTTCAGTTGCTGTTTTCCCTTTCCAGTTATACTTTACTTTCAGTTTGGGTTTGTATACTGGACCACTTACTTTTCAGCACTTACTTTGTATTATTATTTACTTTGTGTTTACTTATTCTTGCTTTCTATGTGGTGTTTGTTTACTTTATAAAGGCAATGCCTTATCCTTTTACCGGGAATTATGCCTTGGTGCTAGTCTCCAGCCCCTAGCCTATGGAAGGCGGGCATGGGGTAGTCGCGGCACGGGCCCCGAGAACGGGTCGTGACAGAAGTTTATTTATTATATTACAAATCTTCCATATTGTATTGAAGTATTTGTGATATGTTTGACTGTGGATGGGTTATTTTGGTAGCATTAATGGTTTATGGATAATGTATTGACATTTCGTATGCCAGTTTTAATACGAATGTTTATGTTATGTTCAATCCTTTTCATATGAGGAATGCATTGGACATAGTAATTGATGAGTGGAGCCTGCTATAGCTCTTAGGTGAATCGGTAGGTCTAATGAGACAACCTAGTGTCTTGGTATAAGTCCTTGATAAAATCATATTTGTAGTCTTGGCAGAAGGCCTAGACTATGTGGTTATGATAGTCTGGCATTAGGCATTCTATCATTATGAAAGTGGTTAGTGATATTGTATGTGATTATTCGACTAGTAGAAAATCCATATAAATAAGTTAATGGAATTACATCATTTTTTTTCCATATTATGTTGAAGTTAAAATTTAAAAGGATTTTGTTTTAATTATTCATTGCCTTAAATGTTTATGCTAATTTATGAATGTTTTCGCTGTATTGTTATCCTTACAGAGCATCTGAGCTCACCGCTTTCTATGTTTTTTCCCAGGATGTAATGAAGTATTTTATGAATGGACTGCAGGGATAATATGAGGGGATATGAAGAAAATATGTTGTTGTAGTTTTTTACTTTGTGATTTAATCTAAGACTTATGAATATATCTAGTATTTCCAAGGCTACTAAACTAATCGGTCTTTCAGGACATAATATTTTGTGATCATGCCAATATTATGTAATAATACACTGACTCTGGGTAACTGGGGTCGGGGAGTTATAGTTGGTATCATAGGATGTTTAGTACAATCCATGGAAGGTAGATTTAGATAAACTCGGATTAGATCACATATCCCTAAGATAGACTATGAGGATTAGTATAGAAGAACATCTTAAAATTTTGGTATCGTAGAGATTTTGTGAGTTTTCCGAGCAATACATCCATGTATGGATACGAGCAGGTAGAGGCGGCTCTGGCACAGATGTACCAAGGGGTAAAACATGAAAACACCTCTTTGAGTTAGACAGAAATATGAACTGGTGCATAACAACACACCTTGTTGCACTCTTAGTTACGACACTCCTAGGGGATATGCTTAAGATAATGATCATTTTAATTACAAATAGTTATGAAGGGGTTATGAGTATATAATTCTTCAATGAAAACATCTTTATTATTATGGATTATATCCAAAAACTGTTCAATTTACATTAAGTATTTTACAAATTTGGAATTATTCATTACAATTCATAAACTAGCCTAGTTTATGCCACTGTATAGAAATGGTGCTTAGGAGAAGGAATGGGAACTCCAGCAATACGTATGATCCAAAGAGTAAGAAGGATCATACCTTCCACGGTATTAAGAATGCATTTAGAAGGTAAATAGTCTCCCATGTATTCTCAACATATAAAGAAATATTATCATGTGTTTATAAGATAATTAAATAATTCTCTAAGTCTTATGTCTTTGAAGGGAAGAAAGTGAAGAGAATTATTGAAGAGAGAAAGATGGATAAACAGAAGAGGGAAAGGAAGAATTTTCCCATATTTGATAACTATGGGAAGAAACATCAAGGAATATGCCTGAAGGGAATTGGAGTTTGTTATACGTGTGGAGAAAAAGTACATCATGTACGTGACTGCAAGGGTAAGAAAAAGGTTTCAAATATTCAATGCTTCATCTTCAAGGAGTTGGTACACTTTGTGATCCAATGTCCAAATCATCAGAGTATGCCCCAAATGATGCTATTGGGTAATAATCAAGTTATGATACCACCATAGATGAGGAGGAATGATTAGAGTTCTTATGTTGTTATTAGAGAATTATTCCATTTGAGTTTTGTATCAACAGTGTACTCGTTATAATATTTATGGAGTATATAAGGATTGTACTACAGTACTATTTCATTAAGGACTTGAGATTGTGTGAAACCATGAAATGCGACTCAATAGCAGGTTAAATTTTTGGAAAATATATGGTTGAGAGAAAGATAAACCACAATATGGATCTGATAATGAGGTATTGATTTTGGAATAATACATGGTTTAATTGGATAAATTATATTGGATATTCTTTACTACCTTGAAACTGATTAATGATTTGTATATTCCATCATTATTGGAGTTTACAACATTTTTTCGATAGAAGAAGTATATCCGGTATTCTATAGGGAATAAGGGGTCATGAATGTAATCAATAAGGTTTTATGGTAATTTAGGATATTGCAGTGTTTTAAAAGAATACATGATAAAGGTATTCAGATGTTATTACGTGGAAAAAATGATCTTTATTGTGTTTACCTTCCTTATAAATTTTGGATTGTGCGTTTGGAAAGAAATATTTTTGATAATTCTAGTTTCAGATTAGCTTTGAACTGCCCTGAAAGGACAACCCAGAGATCGGGCGACAACCTATCACATTCGGCACGACCGCAAGACTTGAACCTACAACCGTAGGGCCACAAGGGTGTATCACCTACAACTGGCACACATGATATCCTAGATTGAATAATGTAGACTCTTTTTGAAAAATTATGGTAGATGAATTATAAATTCATTAATTTTGAAACCCATACGAATAAGATAAATTGAATATTATTTTTATGTTCTATTATCTTTTAGAGTGAAAGATGAGCTTCTCGTAGAAATTAGTTAATGTATGGGACTATACATGTAAAGTATATATTTTTATTCTTATCTTATTCTATGAATAAATTAATTATTATACATTAGTTAAGGGATCTTAAAACCAGAAATGTGTTATCCTAATACCGTATGTTTTATTGAACCGATGGTATTTTATTTCATCATAGATTGATGAATTTATGGCCCCCAATTTTACACATGTTTGTGATTGATGACCTCAATCACTACCTATAAATATTTACATTTTTACTCCAATTATATTTCTCTAATTTCCTCCAATGTTCTCCTAATCGATATCATTATTTCTTGGTGACCCTTTCATTTCCATTTTCCTCTTATTAAGACTAAATTTTATTAACCTAGTTTCCGATGTGGGTTTTCCCAAAGGTATTTTATATTTTCAAACATTTATTTTCAAAAAATAATTTCAAATTGTGTGGATGAAATTTATTGAAAGAGGGAAGAATGTAACTCCCCAATATTTCATAGTACGTTATTTCTTCAATGTAATTCAACATCTTGCACTACACGCAACACCGAGTTCTAGCACATCATGACTTACCTAACTAGCCGTTCAGAAGCAGTTATGAACAATATTAACTGAATTTTGAACATTATATAATCCTCATAATTTTAGAATCAACATTATGAGTTTCTTAGATATAATAGATAAACAAAAACTTTTTTTAAGATAAAAGAAGTATTTTTCAAAAAATGCTATTTCACCGCCTCTAAATGGAGAACTTTTTATAAATACAATATTTGAAACTATTATATATTAAATTTTACAAAATAAACTTCTTCTTTATAATTGGGAAATAATAATTTAGTTTCAATAAATTATTGGTACTTTTCTGATAACTTTCATATTTTGATGAATAATGAAAATTACTAAATTTTAATTAAAAACAACTTTTTTAATCGAAAAAATTAATAGTGATAAATTATGAATTTGAGTTATTTTAAAGTATAATTAGATTATATTTTAACCATTTAATCCCATTTTGTTCATTGGACATAATTTCACATTTAAACTGGACATAAGAACGTGTCAATATTTTGATAGTTATTATTTTGTAAAAACATGCTTTTTGTTTTGACAAAGGAAATCAGTATTAAATTAATTTCTAACACTTCTGTGATTTGAATTTAGAAAAATGGATTCTACAATTAGAATCAGGAGGTCCAAATTGTGTAAATAGGTAACTTTTATTTTTATACATTTTAAATAATTACTTTGGTAAATATTTTATTTACCATGGTTAAAGGGTAAATCCGGTAAATAAGGGTAAAAAAATAATATTATAATAATATTAAATTATCCTAAAACATGTCTTAAACCTATTGGGTGATACATTCTTGACCATTGGAATCATTGGGTCGATTTTGGGACCCCATGGAGCCACTTGTAAGTGATAATGACAATTTATATTAATTATGTTAAATTAAATACAAAAATGACATAAGCATATATCTTTTAGAAAAACAATTTTTACATAGGGTTATATATGTTATATTTTCGACTATAAGTATTAATTAGAATGATAAAACGAATTCCTATATAATGGGTGTTTATTTATAATTTTTAGACATTGAATAAATAAATTTATGTATGAAACAATAATGATGTAGTATTTTCCTTATTAATGAAAGAATCAAATAATTGGTCTTATAAATGTTAAAATAAATATAATTTGAAATCTTTGATTACATAAAAAAATTTATTGGTTATTATGACATGTTAGTAATAATTAAAGTAATTTTTTTTGAATTAATAAATGTTGTTAAGACTTAAAAAATCTATTATTAAATATTGTCAAAATTTACATATATGAGTTTTTAAAACAAATATTCTATTATTAATTGATATTCTATTACTAAAATATAAATGTCAGCCAAAGGAATTATATAATGATAGGTGTATTATTAAGGGACCACTTGGGGGACTCTCAGAATTTTATAGTATGTTTATTGACTATATAACATAAAAAGAAAAAGAGACATGGTAAATGTCAGACTATTTAACTAAAAGTTAAATAAAAAATATAAAGTTAATATAGTGACTCTAACCTATTTTAAACCTATTGGTTGAGTGGTTTTAGACCTATCCCCACCTTAAACTTTAAATAATCTATTTTTTAGCCATTATAAAACGAATATGAATTTACTATAAAGTAATATTTCTAACTTTTCCTAAGGTGCCCCTCACCCCTCTTATAAAAGGGCACTTCCCCTTCCCTCAAATTCACACCTTCAAATCCTTTTGGATCATCCAAAACCTTCCCAAATATTTTCTATACTTCCCTAAATTCAACCTAGAGGCCTTAGTGTGATCATAAATCCAACCTAATGAGCACTTTTGATCAAATAAAAAGGATGAACCTGAAGAAGAGGTAATGTTTTCACCACCATCTTTCAAGTTCATTTCTTCTTCAACTTCTTCTTTATTTGTTATTTCCATTATAAAGTAATAACTCGAGTATCTTCTATATACGATGATGTTAATATAAATATGGTACAACCACATTCAGTATTCTATCCATCCTTTGAATGACATGTCACCATACGTGCCTACGTACGGCTTGCCATCTCCATGTCGTGGTGTAATTGTTATTCAAAACATTATTATTTGGATGAGTATGATAATGATGCGTAATTGATGTAAATAATAAATATAACATGATAATGATTATTTATATTTGATATACCGTCCAATTATATATTATTTTAAAATCAAAATAATGATATTGTCGCTCGTGCGTACGTACGGACTACCGTCTCCACAAACGCGATGAGATTAATTCCCCATCGTATCCATGAAAGTCTAATTCTCATTTGATGATTAAAAATAATGTTTATGTACTTGATACCATTCCGTATATGAATAAGATACAACCTATCCATAAAAAACACGACATATGTAACAAAAAATATAAAATAAAATGAGTATGTTAACAACTGAAATGACGATATTACTAAGATATTATTAAAAAAGCAATGTTAAAAGATCATATATGATATAATATTAATTCATATGATTCTTTTATAATTTAATAACAACTATTTCACCATTATACATGACGTTAACCTACCATCAACAAAGGAAATGTACAGGGCTAGGGGTTTTCTTCTCACTCCTTATTCCAGTGAGATTCATTCCATATTTCCACTATTACCTTTTGTGTGGTGTATGTACGGCCCATAATTGAATTATTTGTGTAATACACTTTAATTTATGTGTATTTACATATTCATTGTATGATACTTATTTCATGATGTGTATGTTTCATAAGTTACCAAATTGGGAAGGGTTAATTTCACAATCTCTTTATTATCCGAGGTTGTTTTTACATTAGTATCAACTGGGACATATTTATTATCCATGTCCATGTTTCATAAAATAGTTTAAAAATGGAATATTTTAAGGTAATTTTTACTAAAGCATAATTTTAAATGTTTTAAAGATTTATTCTTCTAAACCATTCTCATTAATGTCCACATTTTCAAAATGGTTTTAAGGATTTATTTAAATGGACATGAATGTTTTAAAATTTTAATTATATTAAAATGTTTCAAAGTTGTATGTGACACATTGATTCAAAAATGTATTTAAATGTCTTCCTTTCTAAATTGTGTGACTTTTAAATGTTTCCATAAAAAAGGGATATTTCTCTCAATGAGTTTTACAAATCATTTTCATCAATGTCAAAATCATTTAATAGATTTTTAACTTGTTAGAAGTTGATTTATTATGATTCAAATCATTCGTATGGTATTGAAGGTTTTGTGATATGTTTAACTGGGGATGTGTTATTTTTATACAATTCATGGTTTATGGATAAAGTATTGACATTTTGTATTCCAGTTTTAATAAGAATGTTTATATAATGTTTAGACCTATTTATATGAGTAATGCATTTTACTTAGTAAGTGACGAGTGGAGCCCACTATAGCTTCTCGATTCATCGGTAGGTCTCATGAGACAACCTAGTGTTTTGGCACAAGGCCTTGAAAAAATCTTATTTTTTGTATTGGCACATGTCCTTGACTATGTGGTTATGATAGTCTCGCATTATGCATTCCATCATTATGAAAGTTGTTAATGATATTTCATGGGTTTATTCGACTAGTAGAATATCCATGTGAATAAGTAAATGGCATTAATTCATTTTATTTATTCCATATTATGATGAAGTTAATGTTTAAAAGGATTTTGTTTTAGTTATACATTTCCTTAAATGATTAGGCTTATTTATGAATGTTTCCATTGTATTGTTATCCTTACTGAGCATCTGAGCTCACCCCTTTCAATGTTTTATTTTTTCCAGGATGTGAAGAAGTATTTACTAAATGAACTGCAGGGATAGTATGAGGGGATATGAAGAGAAGATGTTGATGTCGTTTTTTTACTTTATGAATTAATGTAAGACATATGAATATATCTGGTGTTTCCAGGGCTACTAAACTAATCGGTCTTTCAGGAATTGATCTTTTGTAATGACGCCAATATTATGTAATAATGAACTGAATCTGGGTAAATGGGGTCGGGGTGTTACAAATATAGTTGGATTCGATATTGAGATTAACTTCTATTTCACAAAAAAGGCAGTAAACTGTGATCATTTTGATAGGGTAATTTGTCTTGTATCAGAACATTGTAGAGATTCTCAAATATCTCCTAAAACTATACGTGTTCTACAGAGTAGTAAAAGTCCCCCCAAAGAGTTTTATTAGACTAAATTAACATAATCTCGAACAATGTGCATCCCTAATAATAATTGGGTCTATATAACCAATTGACCCCTTGCATTTGAAAATAAAATATCTTCCATGTTATGAATGTGGTAACCATTAAGAGATTAAATTAAGAGAAACTATGGTAACCCGAATTCATTGATTTTTCATGAAATTAATCCCCACAAAATCAGTTATAGGGCCAAACAAAATTCAACTCATTCATATGATTTTCCATTTAAATAAAAAGGGTGAACTCATTGGTAATATCTCAAATAGAATAATTATTTGTTAATCATTTGTTTGGGAATTTGTCTTTGAATATTCTATGCAATAAAAAAATAATTCACTAGACATAAAACCCTCATATTGCATGATGGCCTCCTTTCCACATGTGAGACCACACTGTTGGAATATACTACACAAAAATGATAATAAAAATAAAATAAATCATTAACCTGACTGTATATTACAAGGGATTGAATAAAAATAACTCCATAACCTCTTTTAAAAATCTATGTTAGAAGAATAAATAGATTGGTTATAAAAGGAAAATTGTATTAAACATGCATATTTTATTGATCATGCATCGTTCCTATGATATTAAACAAATTGGTGAAATTTTTTCCTGTTTTCGGCATGACTAAAAATACTATTACAATGAAAAAAACTATAATCTATGATACCCTATTCATGCAATGGATATTCATGAAAATTATCAATGGATTCAACCCCCATAGGTAAAAAAATGAAATCAGCAGCCTTAAATCATCTGCATTATGATGTGAAAAAATGGTTTGGGAGTATCATTTATGGGATATAATCCCATACCTTGAATCTAACTATGTATGTTTCCATGTATTAAATTCAACGAGTCTAAAAAATACAAGTAATGTTGTAGCTAATCTAGTGGACCTCATTTCCATGACTAATCTATTTAGGAGATTATCCTCAGAGTGAAACAATCATCACATTTAATATATAATGATGGTGGACCATGGAATAATCTCTATATCCCTTTAGGATCAGAATCCCCAAAGGGGTTCTTGTCATCCATTGTCACCATCACAATCCCACAGTTACCCATTAGTCACCAATTATGGGTAAAAACAGACATGTAGTGACCTATGACACCCATTCATGGAAAACAATAAAGGCATATTAGGTAAGGAAGGAACTTGTTGTCTAGTAGTGAATTTATGTACCCACTCATGTTGATGATGTATATAGAAATATTCTAATAGTAACCAGTAAGAATTCATATGTCCCTACTAATTTTGAAGACATTTCTGGACATATTTCTATTGTAGGAATAGGCGAGCCACATATCCCTACCCTCATGCATAATGTACATTGGCATAAGTAAATGGTAAAAGTAGGATATAAGTGGGTTTATATCCCATTTTAAATAAAATATATCCTCTATAAAATAGTGGATATAGAAAATGTGCAGTCTTATATACCTATCCACACTTTTATAAACATCTATTAAATTGTAGAAATAGATCAATAACTATGTCGGCATATTCCATCACTTGTATAGATATAGGGACATGCACATATTCCTATCCATAGAGATGGGTGGATCAACACTCTTATAATTATGAACAATTAGTTACTCTATAGAAATTTCACATTCTTAATCCATTCATTGAGGTTTATAAACATATTTCGGTAAAGGATATGGCACTAGAACAGGCTCATATTCCTATTACCACTAGGTATCACCAGGTGAGAGTGGTGCATGCTATTGGATAAGGGAATATTCCTCTCAAAAATGTCTAGGTACATATCCCAAAGGCACGAGATTGGGATTAGAAACCCATTTTGGAATGTTCTCAAAATGTGAGAGGGGAACATGACTCAGGATAGGCTCATATTTTTATCAAAGAAAAAATATAGAATAATCCAAAGGGCCATGATCAAAATTATACCACCATTATGGATGGGGATCACCATGTGAGAATGGACAATGACTTGGGACATTCTATTATTCATCTCACTTGGTCATCATAACATATTCCATTATATAATTGAATCCATGAACATATTAGTTCTTCAACCGAAGAATTACTACACAACATACTTAAGAAGAAATATAGTAAGATTGTCATAACCCTTATCCCATTATAGAGGTTCTTTAATATATTCTAGTGGGAAATGAATATTTGGGTCAGGATAATATTACTATTCTATTCAGGTCTCAATTTTTTAGTCTGATGTATTCCTCGTGAATGGCTAATATAGATATCAAGAATGGAGAGTGGCATATTATAGAGGATCATTATTAGGCACATACTGACATCATTACAAAGGATCACAATGTGAGAATTTCACATGCCTCAGTATAGTCTTATATTCATGTTAAAAATGAGTAATCTTGTTGTTATATTCCAATAATTTCTATATAGTAGGTATATACTCTGACAGAACCAAAAATATTTCAACTAGTTCTGAATACTGTCACACATCAGTCACATATCCCTACTTAATTATAATAGGAAAGTATACATGTTCTTCCCAGTAAACATAATGAGTCCCTTATCCCTAATCTGATTGATTTTAGTGTCCTTGAGGTAATTTCAGACATATTTTCAACACCCCAAGATTATAAAAACCCTTCAACTAAAGGATAATATGATCATTAACAGGGTTTTAATCCTCATGGTAGTGTAGATATGTATTTTAGGGACAATAATCCTAGTATCATCCATGGAAAACCTCCCCACATTGAGATCTTCTATTTACAGAAACCATTACGTTTACCAGAAACCATTATATAGATAGGTGTTCAAAACTCAGATGCCTTTGTATAGATAGGTTCTCAAAACATCGGTGTCAAACACATTTTCCCATAAACATCTATTAGTATGGAAATCTAGTCAACATGTTCCCCCCAAAAAATATTTTGTGGTATGACTAGTTTGAGGGTCTATTTTTTGAAAAGAAAGATTATATTGTTATATAGAGAGAGATAGTCAAAAACAACCTCCCCTAGGTCCAGCCTCTCACCACTTCATACTATGAGTTCCCAAATTAGATAGAAAATGATTTCATGTGTTATATACTCAGAAATATGTGGGATACATATGATAAATTTTTGGATATACATATCCATAATCCAGGATATAAGTATCACATTCGACTAATATTTACACTCTATTGTTAGCGGGATATGGATGCCTTTCCTGTGGACCAGAACCCATGATTAGAATAGAAATAAAAACACATGCATATTTCTTTCTCCATTTCCTAAAAATACTACACAAAATGGTTTCTAGATCCTCTACATATGTGAATATGTATGGATAGGTGAAATGTGGAAAATTTCACGTCACTTTATCCCTAGAACAACATATCTATTTAGAAATGGTGTCCAATAATTGTATATCATTCATAGAATTCGTGGAATGGTAACACATGATCCACTTGGTCACTAGAATTGAATTATCCCCCTTAATGATACCTATACATAATGAATGAAGTGATAAGATAGCCATAAGATCATTGAATTGGTCCCCTCGATGTAATGGGAATTAATTTTATACTTGAAAACCAATGATTTAATCAACTGAACTTGTTCTCATAAAGAATATTCCCCAATTAATCGATATAAACACACTAGATCCCAAAAAATCATAGCTGATCAATATTAATATGTTACAGTTATAGTTCTATAGAATCCATCCAGGAGAGTACTTAACACGCTAGGTTGGGGGGATATTTACCACCACCTTCACCCCTCAATTCATCAATTACATATAGGATTCAAGAAATATCAGCAACAGCCATAGCCAAACTCTAGACCATTGGTCTAGTGGTATTTATATATCAGTCACTATCACCAGTATCATCACACCCTGATAGGATATTTGGGAAATTAATGGTGAATCATGATCAACACCTTCCCAATTGGTTGGGGGAATTTTTATCTCAATGTATGTCCAATGTGTCATCGAATCCCTGACTGGAATCATTGGTTCCTCAACATCATGATTTGTTAATGCCAATTGTGGACCCCAATAACTGAGATCCCATATGGTAGAGAGAATTTTAACTATTATAGTCACTATAGAGGGAATCAATCTTCTTTTGGTTGGGATGTAAAAATTGATGGTCGACATCAAATTTTCTCCCCTCACCAGAAAACAAACCATTGTTATTTAGGGCCTACTCAGTAGTCACGACGATGAACTCCCCAAGGTCAATGTTCATAGGACAATATAGATGGAGCATATGGAGTATCCAATCAGAACACAGCATTGTCGAAATCCAAAATGACACCATATGGCCATGGGTTTGAAGAACAATCCTAGTTCAGGCCATAGAAAATCATCATGTTGAATTGAATGTTATGGGAAATAAAACATATCCCTATACACTAACTTAAATATAATAACCTCCAACATGAATGATATTTTATATCAAGATGCAAAAATAGATGGTTGAATCAATTAAAATCTACCTTGAGAGGAGGGTGATTTTGAGGCACAAACATAGGTTGAACACACCCGAAACATGTGGAGGGTCCAAAACATAGAACCTATGAATATTGAGTTGTAAACTCTATGGAAGAACAATACTAATGAAAATGGGAATTGTGTGGATTATTCCCTATCATAACATAGAAGAGTCTTTGTACATTCCATATATGAATAGTACTCCTAATATGAGACAGAGATAAAAAGTCTCAGACAACAAAACAAGGAGTTAATATGAGCCAATATGCTTGATGGGTATCATATTCAAGATGAGGCTAATATTTCACCACAAATATTAGTTAATTTGCTAGTAGTATGGGAATATTATCATCATATTGGTTTTGGATCTCGGAAGGGGGTATAGATAAATGTGGACGTATAATATTTTGGTGAGTTCCCTTCATTATGGTAACAACCTCTCCATCTTCAGGGTAATAATTCAGTATTTTTATGAATCCGGAATAAACAAGATAAAAATTTTGGGATACCACAACGATCCCTACATTCTCCATGTTGATGGGATTTGACTCAAATAGTAGTTCCCTTAGAGATTCATAACATCATCGAGTCGCTAAATACATGAATGGAATCCTTGGAAGGGTGACATTGAAAAATGAATCATAAGTGGATTCTAGTTCCATTGTTGGTATATGAACATTTTCCCCCACCCAATTTTATATAACCAACCTACTGTACATTCGATGGTACAGAAAACCTTGAACAAGATATCACACACATTGAGTCTCGATGGTGGATGATGATGGGATGTCCTAATCAATTGGTGGCTAAAAAGATGAGGTGTTTTGTACAGAATATTATAGGACCAACGTTTGTTTGGAATAGTAGTATTCTATGATGATCGGTTGCAGGATGGAAATACCTTTTTCATCAATTCCATTATCAATTCAACTCCACATTGAGGAAAATGAAAAGCATCATCACGAAACACTATATACAATGAAAAAATTAGAATTCTTCGGACATCAATGATAGATGGAAGGATTAAACCAAGTCTCATAGAATACCCTCTCATAATAGAAATTTTTGGAACTATATGTTGAAAATATATAGGATGGTTTATAGACACCTCTGATACTAATGAAGTATCTAGATCGGTTCAGTGAGTTCAATGAAATGGACCTATATTTTTAATATTCCAATCAAAAAACAGATATAAATCTTGATGCATTCCCTAAGAACATGGGAAAAGTATTGGAAATGTAGAAGCTACAACTTTAACACTCAAGAATGCAGCAGTTCTAATCCAATCACCTAGGATGTTCCAAAATATCTCGACAAATCCTGTCTATTGGAATCAACCATAAAATATCCCTCTCCAATTATAAAATAGAAATCAGAGTCACCTTGGATTTTAAGAATGGATGAATGAAGCATAGTACTTATAAAATACACTAGTCTCTAGGTATTTCCTCATAGCCATAGTTAATAACCTACGCAATCATCCATTGCCTTGGAAACCCAATTTGTTCAACCTAATTGATCGTCCCAACTAATTCCCTTTACATTGAAGGATGGGTCATAATACCCATTACATCATTTTCATCAAAAATCTCTTTCAAGTCATCATCTATTTCAGATAGGTGGTTCTAGATAACAACTAATAGAATGTGGCCTAATAACCATTTCCTAATAAGAATGATAAGGTGTTTGGAAGATTGTCTTAACAATTCACGGGTGGATGTTGGACAACTGGATGACTCCAAAGTCATTTGACCGAGATGATGCCACCCTGAGTGCATAGTTTCACTTAAACAATAATTGATCCACCACCCATGGATGTAACCTCATATATTCATCCCAATGTTTGATGTTCCCTTTATAATTAGGTGGAAACATATGGGGAGGAGTCATATTCTACTCCAAGGGAAGCTCTAAAGAATTCAAGTTTCTTCCATATAATATATGAAACATGGACACCACCCCAGCTAACGGAACCCTCATCAAATAAATATCTCTTATTTTTTTCATTCAAGGTGATACGTTTTGGGGACATCTTTTATGATGATGAAAATGAATCAAGTTATCTGTTTCACACAAATAATATGGGAATTCTAGGACACATGCATAAGAAATGATGATAAATATGGTATCATGAGTGTGTTCAGATATAGTATTTTGGTGATGTCACATCTTAATATGTATATAAAACTAAGACATAAGGGAAATGACATTAGTATTCCCAAAATAGGCATGAATGTGTCCCATAACACTCTAGTAGTGTTCATTTTCGAGTTATCTTAAATGATTTCCTAATGAGGTTATGATTGTATAATCATCCTAAGAAACAAGAATGTCAAATGATACCTATGCAACTGGAAGAATATTCTCCCTCAACCACAACACAAGAACCATGCACTTCTCTCTCATGTGTCTATTCTCTTGATCCACGCATAAATTATTTTCCCTAACATGAGAGGAATGATCATATGGCCCAAAAGAACAACCATATAAAATTGATGGGGTTTCCCAAAAAATAACTCAATCATTTATGTGAACCTTCATTCAAATTAAATCATGTATTCACTAATTGAATCCCAAAAGATCCCACAAGTGTTTTATAATGAATTTTTTATGGCCAAGGTTTATCAAGTGGATATCATTCCATTATAATAACATGTTTCCATATCATTTATTGACCAATATTGGGAAGAGGTCATCTTAGGGAATATTAGGCCACTATATGTGTTGGGAACACTCAATAATTTAAACATCATAATGCCTATGATAAATAAGGGTTATGAGATCAATATTAACCTTGATTGATCTCTAAAATGTTTTTGATATCGTTATGGGGACATATTTCTCACAATTATGACCATTCAAGGGAATAATATGTGTGAGAATAGACTTATCATGTTCATCAATCTCATAGATTAGTTTCATTATCTCACATAATAGATTGTGATTGTGGTTATTTAGTAAAACAAATAATAATATATCCAGCTCGAAAGGACATACCATTACATCCACAAGGCAATACCATAAACATTTAATCACCATCTGAAATATCCCATCATTTGAATTGTCATAATACTTCATGATGGGTCCCCACATGGATACATGTGAAGCCACATATGCTAAAGTGGGATTATATAAACCATAATGTATAAAATCTATATTTTATTATGTATGTAGGTTTCATCCCTTATTGATTATGGATCATCCCTCCATATCCAAAGAGTATGCTCAATTACGACTATGGGCTATACATAAATCTTGTTCTATAGCTAGATGTGAACCCAAATTTTTAAAATTAACATAAACACAATAGAAGTTTAATATAAAATCATGACCTGCATTTCTCTATAATGACTCATGCAATAAAGGAATATAATGTCTTCTCTAATGGAATTTATAACCAGATAGTGAGACAGAAGCCCCCATATTTCCAACATCATCTAAATATTCCTTCATAGAATCAATGTTTTATGAACAAAAGTAATACCTCATGAAGTCCCCTCCCTAATTTTAGAAAGGAATATCCACCAACATTGAATATATCAGGAAATAATATCTTGGAATACTGTAATACCCACAACCTACACAAATATGTGCCTTTATTTCCCCTTGCTGGGGAATAGATAAAATTTTCATTTCAAAATAGTCACTAATATTTTTTCTTATTGGAACTAAACATTAATTATCAAACTAATTAAAGATGTTGGTACATTCCATATTGGTTTACATGATGACCATTAAGGATTCTGGAAGGCATCCAGGATGATTCACCCCAATCATTAATCCAGCGTAGAGACGGAATAAGTTTAATTTAGCAAAGGAATTTTTTTCTAGGAAGTGAAGTACCCACAATTTCTATAATAAATCATCCACGTCAAGAAAAAGAATATGAATATTAGGGTCTTCATCTATTGTGGAGACCATAATTATAAATTCTTAAAGGTTGATTTCTAATTATTGATCACAAACCCCTTGATCAAGGTAACTATTTGATTCTAATAACATTCCATCATGGATGGGTATTCAAGAAAAATTCAATAAATATGGAAATTGAATATGAATAATCCACATCCTTCGGAGTGCATTATGTGATATTTTACAATCATTTCATTCCCTCGTTTAAATAATTTGGTAAACACTTATCAAACCTCCATGTATCATATCATTATATTGTTCCTTGTAAGTATATCAGAATTAAATGTTGACAACCTGGTGGTCAAATCTCGGCATCGAGGCATCGAGGTCATCTCAGAAAAGTCTTGTGCTAATTTTTCAATTTTACCTATATAAATCACAATGATCAAAGGGGTATCTATTGGAAACCTTCACAAATTCAGTGTTTAAGAGTTAACATTATCATAAAATATATCACATGCATCAGGATAATGAGGAAGGGTATCACCTATCAATGAAAAAATGACTACCAATAATCCATTGAATGTATCATTTAAAATATACTACATCCACATATTTTTATTCTTCATGTGGAAGGAAGTACATCCTTCTTATATTTGTTGTTTTTTTAAGGCTCAATAGGTTCCCTTCTCACAAAAGAATATGATATTGGCATTTAGAATAGTCTTTACTACCTCATCCAAACAATGGTAGGCCATGAGACTTGATACTCTGATATCTAGAATAACTACCTTACAATCATTAGTACTATATAATATCCATTCCATTACTTTTAGAACCATAATCTACATATGGTATCTCATATTGACAAAATCGTGTATGTTCGTGGTCTTCCTATGTTTACTGAGTTCCTATCCTAATGTGTGTTCATTCCACACCAATAAAACATTCAGTTTGTGTCACAGAAATCGATCAATGTGAATAACATGGAAGATTTCAACATAGCACATCCCACCCAAGAGAATACATTGTTGGAAATTGAGATCCAAAATTTGGTGGTGTTATATGCCCATGAATCCACCTAAAATAGGCTATATATTATTATGGTTCCTTTCAAAATGATATAGGAAAAAAGGATAGAAAATCTATAACTGAATTGGGTTATCATAGTGATTGAATTTTTCTGACCCAAAAAATTTGTTTTCCCTAATATTTCTCACTATCTAAAGGCCACAAAAATAATAGTGAAGAATATAAATACCTCATTACTGGATTTGAACTATCCCTATAGATAAAACTTTTCTACCTGAATAATAAAGGTGATTCACATTACAAGATTTATTAAATCAATTGAGAATATTCATTCAAAAAATGATGAACTAGACCCTATCACTAGTTAATTTAGGAAAATAATTGAAGTGTAACCTTTTGATTCAATATTGCATCATGTACCCCGAACATAGAATTCTTGTACAGATGAATTTTCTAATGCTATAACATTCTTGGAAGATCCTAATCATAAAGAAGCAATATTATGTGTCATTCAATGAAGAATGTTCTCATTGATCATTATTTTTTTTAAAAAGAACTAAATCGTGTCAAAACCATCCCAATGTGTAAAGAACCAGTACCTACCTTTGGATTAATGGAACCCCTAATTACTAATCTTTAAAATGGTACACTCCAAATAGATCAAGTTGAAAGTGAACAGATTCGATATCCTGCATCTAAATTTACCATAAATAGTATTCCAAAATATTAGGGGGCCCAATACAAGAATGGAATTGACCGATTCATTGATAGATTTATTGTGGAAGGAGATGGTCTCACAATTGTGGAAATATGTCAATGAATGGGCTTCTAGTGATCATCATTCTCAGACTATGATCTCCCACTAAATCAAGATGGTAGGTTATTACTACTAAACCATGATATATGTCTCTATATATTTCCCAATGAAATATAGTTCATGTCAAATCCACGAATATATTATCCAACAACACCCTAAATTTTTACATATATCTAAATATTACTGGTTTATAGGGAATAAATGTTGTGGGGACACATCCCCCAGCCATAGCTATGTAGTTATTGTTTATATTTACTAATATCTAATTATTTTCCCAATTGGATAATGAAATATCCCTGACATATGTTACGAAAATGAACATCATGAACATCATAAATTCCCATATCATCCCCAGGAATGGGGACCCCAAAAAATATTGACAAACAGAAAAACTAAAAATTATTCTAAGAAGTAGAAGAAACTAACCCAGGAGTGAAATATCAAGTCTAATCACACATATCTCTATTATATGGTTAAAAATGGAAATATTGAGGCCTTAAATAAGACTCTATAAAATATAATCCATAATATGATTATTAAGGATAATAATTCATAACTATATAAAATCCTCCTTAAATTATGGGATGACCGTACAACCACACAAATAACAATACAAACAATGCCATGCACCTCGGTGTATGGTACCGAGGAGGTTATACCCATATAAGTCCAGATTCTTTTGATCTAAATAACCATTTTCATACAACTAATGGATAATTATCATGGAATGATATAGACTTTTAATAATAATCCTTAAAATATACTCCATAAATTAGTGAGAAATGGTAAGGAGGCTAGGTCGGACAATCTACAACATTATCTATGCGACTACTATACCACCATGCGTACTGCAACATATGAAACACAGTGCTAATTAATATATGAGACCAAGGAAGTGTTAGACATAGAATCCAACTTCCTTAGATCAAAATAACCCATAGTACACATCTCAGGTATGGTGACCAATCACAAATGTGGATAGATGAATTGGATTGGATCGATGAGAATCATATGTGCACATTAGACAAACATGATGTTCAATAGAATCTGATCGCACTACCCATCAAAAAAAAGTTCCACCATGATTCATTCAAAGAAATTGAAATGGTTTTTGATATCAGGAACTCAGTGATACCAGGTACAAAGCATTTGAAGCTGGAACAGATATTGAAAGGACCTTAGATAATACATCATGTATATCAAAACGGATATCACTCACTATACATAATAGATGGGGAGCATATAACACCATGTAAAAATGAAAAGTTCTTCATGAAATAGTCTAAATACATAGCATCAAGAATGAATTCCATGTCGGATTTTTTTAATCTACATATTGTCTCACTTCCAAAACACTTGATGATAAACTATACAGATTCATCATTATAGCAGGAAGTTAAACTATAAAATGTCTATCATCATGGTTTCATTATGTTAAACTGTAAAAAAGTAACATGATATCATTAAGTTAATATTCACATCATCCTAATTCATGGACTCATGGCTTTAATCTAAATTGAACCCATACTTACCACATGAAAATAAAAATACATTGTATAATTTTTAACCACATGTTGCCGAACTGCCTGGGAATCAAGGTATCACTAGTAATTCATGACACATAAAGTTGACCTATGTGAAAGATGGAGGAAATTCCCCCATCCTCATTTAAGAGATAGCTTTACGTAGGGATTATTTTATAAAAGAACTATGTGTCTCTTGGTTCCTCTGATCAAACGATATGTTGAGACTCCTTATTATTTTTGTGGGCCATGACATAGTATTACCTTACATTCACATCGTGTGACCCATTTCCTTACTGCAAAATGTTAAACTATATGGATAGTATCTTTACCATACGAAAATAGACAAGATGGATCTATAGAACAATTTATGTATTTATTATCAATTCAATGTAATATTCTTAGATGAATTGATCCTATTTCTTATCCAACCACAACCAGATACAAAATGCACTTGTCATATCCACAATAGCCTCTGTATAGTGAGACAGACCCTTTCAATTCCTTATTAACCACAAAAATCACATCTCACGTGATAATAAGAATTTATGTAATGGATTCAACACATGAAAAATGGATAATAGCTCAGGACGGGTTAATCAAGGTCCTAAATGAAGGAACATTAATGCAATTAAATAAATCCTCCCCACATGACATTAAAATGTATGGTTGATTTTCCTCCCACAATAAAAAATTTCACATTCCTATATACCTCACAAGAGAGGACCTCTATGGTTGGTGATTTGTCTCCTACCACACATCAATCTTCTCGAAAAATCTTTTTTATGATTCCACTCATCACACGACATGTAGTGATACTAGGATCTCCAATATGTGGCCCAACAACATAAATCAATTTAAACAGTTCCCAACTAAACATATGGGTCCAACCTATGTAGAGAGTTTCCATGTAATGAACTATGTGTGTCTGGATTCCTATAATCACAAGACCCTTAATGACACCTAGATCCCCAATCCAAGTCCCTATTATAAAAACCTATATTAATAAACCCTAAAATATATATTTATTAATTCATAAAACACTAGTTTTTACATATGATTTAGATATGTGTATGGATTTCATGATCATGTAATATATCTTGCAAAACATTCATGTCAATTCTCATGTACTAACTACATGATGAAAAAATTAACAAAAAAAACATTATTACTACATGATGTTAATCTTTACCGACAATTCCATTACTAGATGATGAAAAATTACATGGAAAACTTCATCACTATAAGATAGAAAACTACATAGAGATAAATACATCCCCTACTATATAACATTGAACTATACAGTCCACCACACATGATAATCCCTTATCAATTAACCATGATAGCCTTACCCCACTCATCCATAGTATGCGGTGCTTCCACTATATTTTTAGAACACCGATATATATATACAAATTCAAGGATAAAAAAACTAAATATTTAGTAGAACTTAAATTGGGAAGGGAAAAGGATACATGGGTTTAAAAAACTGTTGTTTCACTATGCATGTATTACTATGTCTTTAGCAAATGCACCTATAGTCATCAACTGAATGTATCACTCTGAAAAAAGAGTTTTTGAACCTTTTGAGACCTGATGTCACCATGGTAGAACTCATCACCTCAGTGAGTTCTAATACATACCTAGTATTATTTCCCCATGTCGTTAGTCATTACCCAATATCCTCAAGCTATGATTTAAAACATTTTTGTCTCCAACTAAAAAGGTTTTTTGAGTGATCCTGACCATGGGTATCGTAATGAGGATCCTTGACAACATACCCAATATTAGGTCCTTCTACATCATGACCATAAATTTCCGAAAAAATGGTCAAATCTATATGACCTTTAACTATGGCCAAAAATGGTCATAATCACATTACATTAAATTATTATAGAATGAAACATGAAACATGTTTGGATGAAAATCCGAAATGGGAGGCCTGATGGAAAGACAACACATTAATCCCTAATCTCTTCATCTTTAAAGGTCATGCTAAAACATGGACATAAATATAAAATTTATAAAGATCATAGGCCCTAATATATAACCCATATAAAGGATGAAGTTGTTCCCTCTATACCTACGGGCCCAAAAATTGTTATAGAAATGATATAACACATCCCCTCATTTTGAGACCATTTTTGCATGGTGGTTAAACAACATTTAGGGTGTCTATACCCTTAGAGAATATTATAAATTACTCAAATCTAAATTCATGATTGGATTTCCTCATTTCGCAAAAATAAATCCATTTTCCTTTTTAGTGGATACACAACAACAAGGGGCCCTTAATATAACTATACATGTATGCCTATTTCTCTTACACATGTGCCTATGGTTTTCAAACAAGAGTGTCACTATTGAAAAAGAGATTTCTGATCCATGTAGTCACTAATATCACTATTAAAATATATATCACCTCACTATGTTCTGATACATTCTAGGAATTATTCTTCCCGACCTTACTCATGAAATGAAAACTTCAGACCATGATTTAGAATCTCCATGCCATAATAATCATGATGATTTTATATCATTGACTTTATATAACCTTGTTTTTTACCCTTTATAAAAGAAGTAATGTGACACTATATTCCCAAATCATTGATGTCACACGCCTTGTGATTTGAATCCATAGGATGTAGGGCCCTTGCTATATAAGTAATAATTGAACTACCCTATAGCACCAGAAACGATGATTGATAGCTTTCCTCCCATACCCAATATTAGAATATAGACTTTTTGGACCTCATGAATCATTCATGGCCTAGATAAAGGATAGAGATATTATATTCTTAACCCTTAAATTGATGTACAAGGTCAATATCCTACACTCTTGAAGATTATACTCATTATATTAGAGGAGTATCAATCCTTGTGAACCACAGAATCACTAGGGTGGAAACTGACACCTCAGGGTGTTATGGGTCATCCCTATAATTCCTTCCTCATTCCATATTAATAGAATAAAACCTTTGGGTTATGAATTATATAACCCATATTCATACTATCTAGGTGGAAATATAATCCCTGATTTCTCACCCTTAACTAATATTACCCCCATAAATTATACTAATCCCTTATAAAAGATAGGAAGTACAAAAAAATGACTTATACCCATAGAAAATTACTGAAAAAAATATAAAAGTTGGTAAAAATTAACAATTCCAACAGATATTATGTTCTACATGTATTAAATTGAAGTAACATCATTTTTTTATAAATAGATATATTTTTAGCTATTAATTGTTTAATAACAACATATATTTAACCAAAAAATAAATTTGGTTCTTTATATATTAATACCAAAAATTTTTATATCATCAAATGAATTAATGGATATTATTTATAATTACCAAAATTTTTTCAACAAATAAATTTGATGTTAGTATTTTTTGGCCACAAACAAGTAATCTAACAATAATTTTGATATTACTATCATTTTTTTACAAAATATATTATGTTACTATTAAAAAATTGATAAATATTTTAAATATATTTCAATATAATAATTCACAATATTTTATATTCATAATAAAATTAAAATTATATTTTTAATATATCATATTTATGGTTAAATATTATATGAGTGAGATTTTAAAAACCATTCATATAAATGTTAAAAAAATGAAAATATTTTTCTTCAATAAGATTTAATAATCCATTCAAAAATAAAAATATATATATATATATATATATATTACTTCCCATCCACGTTTTCTCCCCACAGCTCCCCACATACCTGATTGCTTCCCTTTCTTCGTCGCTCGCCGCCCAAAAATTAGATATCTCTACTCATGTCACACTTCTGATTCATCACCATTAAGTGCACCTGCATCCACACCACTCCCAAACAGACACCGTAGATTATTTACAATTTCTCATTACCCCTAATGATGTGTTATTTCATTTTTTCCCTTTCAAATTTAAATATGTGGAGTAGGGAGGGGATTGGACCTGACCCCATTTGTCATTTAATTAGTCGATGTCTGGGCCTGTTATCCAAGATGATAGTCTTCTCTTTATGTTTTAATCTCATAAAATTATAGATATCTTCTGTTTTAAATGAATTTAAATTATGGATTGACATAAATTTTGATGAATGAAGTCTACATGATATTGTTCTTTTATTTTTTATTTTTTATGCTAATTATATAATTATATAGTTCCACTCTATATTAAATGAGGTTTATTCATTTCTTGCATCTCGTGGAATAGGGTTTGATCATATAATTGAATTTAATTCTTGTGGAGAATATTCTTCCCCCTTCTAAGACCCTAGCAAGAAATGTGCTCCCTTTAAAAACTCGTATACTGAATATTATCATACATGCCTTAATTTTTTAGTATATAATAAAAACAGACTATTATACATGTTGATTTTTATTTCCAATGGTCAAGCATGATACTTGTGTAAAAAAAACCATGATTCAATTTTTGAAACTTCCCTTTCAATGTTTCCTTAGAGGTCATAGTTTCAAAACTTCTCTAGATCATAAATTAATTTTTGATTAAATAGATTTTCTCATATTTTATTCAATAATTTGTTATTTTATAAATCCAAATTTATATAATTTTATGTATCCACAAAACCCATTAATCATATCTTTTTTGAATCCATCTTTTTATTTATTTACATGAATTTTCTCTTGAGTAATACATTTTCGACAGAAAAATAAAATGAAAAGAATTAATGTATTCTTAAAATGTATCATAAGACAAGTAATCATAATCAATATCTCTTTTCTAAATATAGTCATTGTGCTATGTGAAAACTGGTGAAACATGATTTTTAAACTAGTCAAATATTTCCTATCATTTTTTGATGATGAATCCAGTATTCGTGCTTTAATCCTGTTTTTTATTGTGCCCAGACCATATTATCCATCCAACTATAATTTCATTCCAATAAATCTATATAAACATCTATATTTTCATGTTCTTTACCTTTTATAGACTTTGGGGATTATATATCTATATAATTTATACATTGTTTCGACTACTTTTTAAATACATGAAAACATAAATGGGGAAAGGGTAGTCTTTCAATGATCCTCAAGTTGATGAGTATGGCTAGAATTTTTTATCCATCCCTTTTCATCAATTTATAACCTCATTTTTCAAAACCCTTCTTAGTGGTAATTCATAGAAAACTTCCTCTAGTGATAAAATCTATCTATTTATGAATGTTTCCATCACACCTATCCTTTTTCACATAATTTCAGTTTACTGTTCAACTGATCCCATTTAAAAAATTCTACTCGTTCTTCTAGATTATGAAACAAAACCCTATAATACACATATATCTATATTTATCACCATATTTATCTTTCTTTATATATATATTATATTTAATTTTTTCCATTTAGTTCATATTTACAACCTTATACTCCTTAATATTCTAGTTTTATTTCTTCATTAATTATGATGGTGACTCTAGATAATCATCCTTTGGTGTTTTGTGTACTCTTTTATTTTTTTTAGAATTACATTTTTCTAATGCCGTGAATTTTATTTTTCAATGTAACATTTTTTTTTCATGAAAACATGAATCATCATTTAAAATGGAACCATCGTTTCCTTCTAATATCATTTAATACTATTTCACTATCATTACTTATAAAAAATGTTACCATAAATAAATTATCTACACAGAAGTAAAACCTCTTTTATTCCTCATTAATATGTTATTCTCTATCAGTATTTATTTCAGTGTATACCTCCATAGTATCAATTCCCACATTCATGGTGTTTCCTAAACCTCTATTGAAGATGTAGTTTTTTATGATTATTTCTTAGGGATCTTCCTCTCAAAATTCAGAAAAAGACTTCTTCGTTATATATTTCACAAATTTACATCATTCATTAACATATGATAAATTTTCTATGTTAGAATCTCTATTGGAGAGGAGATTTTTCAATCCAAAATTTAACCCGTTCTAATACAAAAAAACTCCATATTTCTAAATTTCAACTAGTATTCCATCACATATAATTGAGAGTCTGGTTCATGGATAAATTTTATTGATTCGTCAAGTTATTTCAAGAGATGACTTATGCCTTCTTTAGGGATTTTCTATTATTCTTATTTATCTTTTAGTTAATAATAATGTTTTGATAATAAATTACTTTTCAACTTCATCTCAAGGTTAATTCGTAAAACTGGCCCACTTAAGTTCACCTTTTCTTCTCTAGGACAAAATCTCCACTTGATTACTTCATGGACATCCTCCAAATCAATAACATGATGCTGTATACACTTCATTGTCAAAAAATATACAATTTTTTCATTATGCAGGGAAATTTTTTCCATTATATTTACAATATGTTTTTATCAAGGAATTTCATTCAAATTTTATAAAATTAATTTAATTTACCTCTAATAAAGCACCCAAATTTGTTGCCTTCTTTTTCTTGTTATTATTATTCATACATATTAAAATAAGGAATTTCTCCCTATCAAAATTATTCTGAACAATTTTATAGTATGGAAACATAAATATTATATAGATTCATCATATATGTTCCTCAAATATTCTTATATATCAAGAGTATTTTTACATTGAATTGTTTTTAAAAACAACACCCACTAAGATTATAACTCAAAATAATTTGTGATTTTCCATTAGAAACCCTTTGCCTAGTTTTTCTCAAATCAATATCAATGAAAATAAATTCAATAGTATTCTCTCTACCTATCTAAAATCTAACATAAATCTTACATAATATAATCAAAATGAGATACCTAATAAGAAAGAGACCTTAATTAAAAATTCATATGTGGTAGAAACATCTTAAGAACATATTATTTATTAAAATCCATGTTTGACCCTTTGGAAATAGATACAACATGTTTTCGCATGACCCTACTAATACCCGGAGGGCAAGGAGGTGAGAGAGGGGAGTGGCGGGGAAAACCAATGAAATATATTTCTTTTAGTTATTTAATAAAAATGTATATTTTTACTATATTAGTAAATAAGTTATTCCAATATTTTAATGATATCATGTACATACATATTTAATGCAGGTAAATAACTTGAGAATAAATTACACAATAAATTTATTTGGTTCTCCAAAATAGGATATGCTTATGTATATTTCAACTAGAACACAACCAATATACTAATATCCACTACTCAATTGGTGAATATAATTTTTATTCAATAGTAAATCCATGACAAGGCCTTCTTTCTATAAAATCATTTAGGTATCATGTATTTTCATCCGATGGAACACCCCCGATCCCTCTCTCATGAGCTAGTACTGTGTGGAGTGTCATTAACAATTTATAGGATTGATGGTTTTTACAAAATTAAAATATAAAAACCGACAACATTATCAAAGTAACCAAAGATATAATTTTTCTATAAAATTCCCATTTCTAATTTTATCTTTTGTATTAACAAAATAATAACATTGATTAATGAGTTATTCTTTTTTTTCTCATTTTCAAAAAAGGATTTATTTTAGTGTGACATTCTTTTTATTTTACATTTAAAACAATTTTAGAGAATTTAGAGTAGTATATGTATTACCTGGCCACATTTTAGATATTTAAATATCATTAAATATGTATTTTTGTGCACAAATTGGTTGAATCTAAATTTAAGGAAAAAATATCACCCTATCTGACTTATATTATATATATGAACATGTTAACTTGTTAATTAACTTTGGTACTTAAAATATTTTTCAATTCCCAAATGTTAAAACTTTTATATTATAACCTGGATTTACTTTGATAATATATTCCATTTAATAAGTATATTTTTGTATGAATATTTATTATTAATGAAATCTTATAAATCATATTATACTATTCTGAAATCTAGAATCCCTATATGTGTAATACAATTATTTCTCTATAAAGTCATTGTGTAAACTGTGTAAAAATCCATTTGTTCAATCTCAATCTGTGTTTGTTAACTATGTGGGTAATCTATGATTGTAAACCCTGTTTGTAATTTCTATATGTTAACAGTGTGTTTATGCTTAGTGTGTAATAAATATGTGAAATCAGTATCTATGTGTTCATATTGTTAGTAAACCTCAATGTAAATTCAGTGAATGTTCAGTGTGTCGCATCATTGTGCAATTTGTGTGTGAAATTTGTTTCTATGTGGGTATATGGTGTGTAAATGGAGTGTAATATCTGTTTTTAATATCAATGTGTAATCAATGTGTTCAGTCTATGTCTATAAACTCAGTGTGTAATCAATTTTGATAAACTCATTGTGTGATAGGTGTTTTTAAACACAGCATTTCAACTTAATGTGTAATATCATTCTGTCAACATAGTGTGTGATCTCATTGTTTAATCTGTTTGTGCTATATGTCACTCTGTAAAAAATGTGTGTAGGAATCCAGAGTCGCATAGCCGAATAACTATCCACTCTAAATTAACGATCCTTCATCTATTTACTAGAATCATTATCATTGGGTGTAATCTTACGTGTAAACTCAGTGTGTATGATCAGTGTGTAACCTCATTGTTGCATCTGTGTGTAAAATCTTTTATTATGGGTGTAAATGGTGTGTAAATTATATCTATAATCTCAGTACATATTTTTTGTGTGAAATTAGTGTCCATTTGTGCAAAATGCGAATATAAACACTATGTAATCTGTGTGTGTAAACTCAGTGTGTGATTGGTGTATGTAAACTCTACATATAAACTCAGTGGTTAATCTCATTGTGTAATGTGTGTGTGAAATCTATCTCCATATATGCAAATTGTGGATATGAATCCCATTCCTCACAGCCCAATCAATATTCATTCTAAAATATTGTTATTGAATCCATTTACAAGTATCATTATCAGTTGCAGCCAATAAGTCAGCATTATATTTTTGGTGATTTTTTTATCTTTTTATGACCATTATTTATCCTTTAGTTTTGGTTAACTCTTTTTTAAAGAAAATTAAGTCTCACAAAATGTTTTCAATAAACCATTGCAAGCATTCTTGAACCATAGATTTTTCTGAAGACCTGGGCATGTTGCATTGCCGTTTTCTATTATATACGATTTCATGTTCAGGTTGTCCCGGCCACATGATGAAGTGGTTCACATGGAATCAGAATAGTATAGCATCCTATTATATAATTTATGAAATAATTACGGGGGATCACTATGTTGATTTAGGATTTATTAGAGAACATACTTTTGTTTGGACAGAACTATATTAAACTCTTTGTTATTTGTCATTAGTTTAAATTTATGGATCATGCGATTGAGATGCTACAAGCCGATGTTTCTGGCTAGTTTTTCATGAAGCCTAATAGGATAATGAGTTTCAATTCTGATATGATTATTGGTGGTTTGAGAATATTAATATATGAATATTTCCCTCTTTAACAAAATTCATTAATGGGGAATCTAACTAGAGGGGTGGCGAGCCGAACTAATGAAAGGTAATGAATTTATTATGAGGCAACTAAAGCGACCACATGATGTTGCCACAAAGAAAATTCAAAAAAAATAAAAGGTAAATTCTATTTTTTGTTTTTATTTTCTATTTAGATAAAATTTCTTGTTAATTTACATCACATGTTATTATTTTCTATTCTCTGGTCAAGTTTTGTATTTTATTATTGTGTTCACCGGTTCTAATCATTATTAAATTTTTATATCATGAACTATTGAACTTTTTCCTCCACAATCAATGGGATGGTGATGTTGTGAATTATTAGATCCACTGTATATTATGGTATCTAGTATGATGTGAAGGGGATTCCAAATTAAGTTTATTTTGAGGCCAGTTTACATAGGGTGCAACATAGTGCTCTATGTTAGGTCCACTATGGGCTTGATCATTAATAATGCTACTCAGTGAGCATTTGGGTATTGTTTTGGGTTGATTGGTGATACCATTAGAGGTTAGTAGTTTATATATTTTAGATGTCAATTGTTTTATGTATAATTCATGGCTCATTTCAATCCACCTTATGTTTACTAATTTTTTATTTTTGGGATCACCTATATAGCTATCAGAGTGACGAGTTCAGGCTACCATTGTTCTCTTATTAAAGGTCCAGTTATTTTAAGAACTTTTATACCCATTACATTGATCATGGATTCTGTAATGAGTTTCTTTGTTAAACATTTTTCCAAACCAAATACATCCTTATTTCAACTCATTTGGAGAGGTGATGTGATTTAGATTTTTTTTTGTTACAAGAGTATCATAACAGACCTAATATTTGAGATTGGTTAAATGTTGTAGAGTGGACCCGTGTTGTTTTTTTTCTTTTGGTATGCTGTTTTTCCTTTATTCCCTTAAAATGAATAAATATCTAATATTGGATGGATTAAATGTTGAAGAGGGAGGTTGATATAATTGATGGGAATACCCACTATTACCTAATTCTTTAGATGGAAACTTGAATGATGAAAAATTATCACTATGATAATTATTTTTTAAAACCCTGTTTATTTATATTTTTCAAAAAATTAATTCATATTTTTTTCGTATATTTTACAGAAGGTGGCATGCAGATCCTCAGGCATGGATGGGATGCTGGTACCCGCTAGTCCTTGGTGTGTTAGGGTTGGGATACTACTGGTTTCTGATGCTCATTGGTCCTTGATGTGACAAGGATGAGATCACTCGTCCCATGGTCATAATCGATAGGATTCTTGAATAGATGACCCTATTGATGGAATTGATGGTTTTACAGGTCCCTAGTGTGGAATGGATAAGCAATTGGCATGAGGGGGAGCTTTGGGTAGGTGGGGTGTGTGATGGATGCAGTTAGAGGATGGATTTTGTTTTTGATTAATTTTATATTAATATTTATTATTAATATAATTAATATTATTTTAATAATATTCAATGTGTTAAATTCATCTAATTTAATAACTAAAATTTGTCCTGTATGATAAAATAATAAATATAATATGTAATTTTATTGTAAAAAAAATTATTCAAATTTAATTTTTAAATTGATATTACATATTGGTAATATTTTTACCAACATAAAAAATTTCATTACAAATTGTTACAAGACATTTTAAAAAACATATATATTATCATTTGGTATTATAATAATTGTAAAAGAATTATTATCTCTATCAAGAAAACATTTAGAGACATATTTTTTACCGATAGTTTACTGACAAGGAGATATATGTTTTCAAAAAAAATTACCAAAAGAAAATGTACTTTTACCAATAGATATTCCCCCTTTGGAAAAATTGAAATATTTGTTTACGGAGGAGACACCCCATTTATGACAGTGATACCAATTCATAAGGTATTTGAACTACCAACTAAAGGCATCTATTCCATCTAGGAAAGGAGGTGTAATACACATGAACCATGGAAATTGTAAAGACTCTTGAATTTATAGAATAATATTTTTTAATTTCTACTAATACTTATGAATAATAAATTAGTTTTATGTTATAGTGGATTCTTTCTCCTATAACTTACTCGACACTCTACAAGGGGTTTCTCTAAAATCGTTCATTTCACACAACTTTGAGATATGGGGAATAATTATACTATAATATTATTATGGAAGATAAAACCAGGAAATTGTTTTTTGCGTGAATTTAAAAAACTAACCATATAATCATTAATCATTTATGTTAAGTTTTATTACATTTATAAAACAATATTCAGATACTTAAAATGATAATGAATCCAATTTTAAGCATAAATACTCTAATATTTTTCTAAAAGGTAATTTGACCTCTTTTTATTGCGAACCCTTTTTAATTTTTTTTTCAATTTTATATATTCCATTTGACTAAATAATCTTTTTTAATAGAAGCAGGGCAAAAAAATTTACTTTCAGTAAAAATTTTGTATTTTTCTGATAATGTACATTTTTAAGGAATAGTGAAAAATACAGCATTTTATGTCAAACTGTCTTTTCGTATAATATATTTATATGATTATATAATCTTTTTAATTATTTTTAAAGTAAAATTAGATTATATGTTGATAATTTAATACAATTTTATCTATTGAATGTAATTTCTGTTGGAAATTGAACATAAACACATTTTAATCTATTTATAGTTTTTACTTCATAAAAACAAGCTTTTTGGTTTTGACAACGGGAAATAATATTAAATTTATTCTACTACTTTTATATTATTAATTTTGAAAAAATGGATTCTATATTTAGAATCAAGTGTTCCAATTTGTGTAAATATTTACCTTTTATTTATTGACATTATGAATAGTAACTTCTGTAAATATGTTATTCACCATGGTTAATGTAACACCCGAGACTTTTATGAGAAATATTTTGTTTTCAAATCATCAAAGGAATCTTTCACTGCACACAACACTATATTGGCTTACTTTACACATGTGACCTTCCTCGATAGCTTGCGTCGTACGCAATATCGAGTTTCACTAAACAACGATATGCTCTTAAAATATTATTAAACCAAGCTGTTATGAATAGTAATTACCACTTTTTGAAATTTTCTAAATTTTATTTTTCAAAATGGACTTCATTTTTAGATTTGGAATATCTAAATTAGCCAAGGATGAAATTTTGGTATTTTTCTGAAAACCTTCAATTTTTGATGAATAGTGAAACCACTAAGTGGTAGTTAAAAAACTGAATTTTTCATAAAACATAAATTTACCACTTATGTGAGTGTAATTTCGAAAATCCGAGAGACATGGTTGATGTCAGTAAGTAAAATGTGGTTCAATGAGGTGAAAATAATTTTTTGGTGAATAGTAACTTTTTTATTTTATTTACCACGGTTAAAAGTAAATATGGCAATTAAGGGTAAAAATGATATTATTATTACCCTAACACATGTCCTAATTCTATTGGTTATGTGTAATTCGACCAAAAACAACCTTAGGAATAAAATATGATCATTTAGGCCCACTTGGATTAGACTAGGACATTTATTATCAATTTACTTAAAGAAGGGTTAAAATAGTTAAAAACACAGTTTAATAAGTAAATCATTTTAAAATGGGGTTATACATAAGATAAATTCGACTATAAATATTAATTAGAAAGAAAAAAAGATTTCCAAAATAATGGTATTTTATTTATAATTTTTATAGATTAAATAGTCTAATTTATTTATGACACAACAATGATACAGTAATTATCTTATTAATGAAATATTGACATAATTGATGTTATAAATGTAATTTGAGACTTTTTATGAATTCAAATAATTTTATAGGTTAATATGACATGTTATTATTGATTTAATTAAATTTTTTCGAACTAATCATTCTGTTATAAGTTTAATAAAAATCAATTACTAAATTGTGTCAAAATTGATATAAAATAGTTTTAAAAACAAATATTATATTATTAATTGTTATTTTATTCCTAAAAATCTAAGGGTCGGCCAAATGACTTATATAAGGTTATATATATTAATAATAAACAACTTGGGGTTCTTTTGGCTTGTAATAGTAAGTTTATTAACTTTATAGTGTAAGAACACAAGAAGACACGATGAAAGTAAAATTATTTATCTTAATGTTAAATCTAAATGATAAGGTTAAAATATGAACCTAAACGTGTCTAAATTCTATTTGATGAGAGAATTTCTACCCATCCTCACTTTATCTTCGAAATAAATAAATTTGGATCTATTTAAAACCGAATTTGGCTTTATAATAAAATAATATTTTTAGTTATTCCAAAGGTGCCCCTCTCCTCCCTTATAAAAGGGAACCTCCTCCCTCTCTTCCTCACACCACTTTGAGCCTTGAAGCTCGGCCAACACCTACCAATTTCTTCTCTCCACTTCCATAGAGACATCCTATAGGTCAGAGTCTTCTTCAAAGACTTATTTTAGTGCCCTAAAAGGAGGTCCCAAAGAAGTGCTTCAAAGAAGAGGTAATGCCCGTTACCGATTCTTTCATCTTTATTTCTTCTTCCACTTCTTCTTCTTTAGTTGTTTCATTATGAAGTAATAACATCAGTATCACTAATATATTGATATGCTATTATAAGTATGAAACAACCACATTTCACCATCTATCCATCCTACGAAAAATGAAATCACCGTGCGTGCGTACGTACGGAATACCGTCTCCACGCCATGGTGTAATCTATTTTCCACCACCACCTTACTTGGATGGGTATAATGGTGTAAAGAATTAATATATATGATTATTGTAAATTCATATTGATTCTGAAATAGTATAGATACACTCTAATACAATTCCATGATCATGGGAACGATATCATCGCTTGTGCGTACGTACGGAATATCGTCTCCACGATGTGATGCGACTCGTTCTACATGATCTTCATTGCATACTGATTATATAAATTAATTGAATGAATTAATATGATATATATTACACTAATACCATTATGTAAATTAGGTATCTATAACATAAAAAGAAGAATAATAATTTATTTGACAAAACAGGCATAAGAACAAAAAGTAATAAACATCCGAATAACAAGTAGCAATGAAATATTACTAATAATAAGCTAAGAATATGGCCATATATGATATCATAACAATTATTATGATTCTGTAATAAGTGAATTTCATTATTTAAATCATTATAATGTAGTTTCAGACACTTACGAAGAAAATCGGACCTAAGGTAAGGGAAATATCACAATATCGTTTTTATCCGAGATTGTTTATACTTTGGAATTTACTTGGGTGAATTTTATCATACACATCCATGTTTCCTCAATATGTAATATTTACATCATTATACAATAGTTTATATCCAATTTTACCCTTCAGTGAGTTTTTAGTAAAAGATATGAAAAGAATCTTTTGTCGTTTTTCATACGAGGTACTTTTTGACTTTTCGTACAAAAGTACGAGAAAAATGTGTTCATTTAACTTATATGGAATGAATGAATTTTTAAAACCTTATTTCCAAGAAGCTTACCATACAAGTTTTTATGTTTATTTTTAATCAACTTCTTTTAGTTTAGAATTGTATGACATGTTAAGAAAGTAAAAGTGTTTTTGAAGTAGAAATGATATTTTCCTCAAGAATGGAGTTCAAGCGTTTTATCAAAATTATTTTCCATATAAGATAATAAAGGGTTCTATTTCTATCCCTATTATTACATTGATTTGATTATGTTGTGATGGAATTATTTTTATGAATTCCTTTATCTTATATGAGTTGTTTTATGATGTCACGATGTTTATGATTCGCATTTTTATTACTTGGGTTATGCTATGATGTACGGTTTATGATTTTGTGGCACACATAAGAATAGTATCATTATGAGATGGATGAGACCTATATCTCCCTCCAATACATTGGGTAAAGATTTTATATCTCATGAGATAGACATTGCTGGAACGGCAGGTTATACCATTTTAGTGAAACAGGACTGAAACGAGAAGTGAACTCGGTTCAGAAATGGACTTTTTCCACTAAGATAGTCTTGGCAATGAGTCTTGGATAGTAAGAAATGATTCTCAATTATTATGTGTGTATGCCACAATGTTTCATGTTTTAAGTTATGATTATTTTTATTACATTTCACTACTATGATTTATCCCATGTTATGAAATTATGATCTCTTTTGTAGGTTACGATTTCCAAAAGTTATGTTCTTATGAATATGATGTGATTGATATTTCTTTTGTTTACACTTACTGGGCATTTGAACTCACCCTTTTGTTTTTTTCTTTCCCAAGGTCGGGAAGAAGGTTATTAAGTAAGATATGCCAAAAGGGACTATAGATATGATGAAAAAAATGGTAGACAGTGTAGACGATTCATGTACTAGTTGTTTATGTTTCCTAGTTTCTAGAGACACTATACCTATACGGTCCTTTCCAGGTTTTGTTATATGTTGTAATAAGTGTGCTTCAATTTTGAATTAATAACAATGTATTTAAAGTATGGGTCGTTATAGTTGGTATTAGAGAGAGGTTATAGTCAACCTTTGGAAACTAGGATGTGAAAGCCTTAGTAAGAACCCTAAGGATAATTCTAAGCATAGAACACAATCTTAGTGTTTTATAAATAACCATGAATAACCTAGGATAAGACCTTAAGTGTGAAATTTTGTTCTTGATTTTGTGGTTTTCCTATTATAATTAGTGTTTCTCACACTAGTCTTCTTGGTTTTAGTCAATGGCTGGAACCCGAAGGAACCTTGTTATTGCGGAATACGACGGGTAATGCAATGATTGTCCCCCTGGGAAACCAAACATTATGGGAGATGGAATGCAAAATCTTGTAGCCATGCTCACACAACTTTCTCAAGCTATGAATCATGATGTACTTCTAAACGAGCAAAGGAAGGTGCAACATTCTGTTGAATCCTTCATGAGGCAGCATCCACCTTCATTCAGCGGGTCTACTGATCCATTAGTTGCTAAACAATGGATCAGTACTACTGAAAAGATATTTTCTGTTCTTCAATGTTCTGAACATGATAAAGTTATCCTAGCAGTTTATCGTTTGGAAAGAGATGCTGATCAATGGTGTAATCTTATTATGAATATGAGGTGAAGAGATGAAATTGAGTCCATGGAATGGGACGAGGTGAAGAACTTATTTGTCAATAAGTACTTCCCTCGTATTCTCCGAACAAAGATGGAGAAAGAGTTTATTGAACTGAAGAAAAAGGATGATGAATCTGTTGGTACCTATGAAGCAAATTTTACAATACTTGCAAGGTATGCTTCTGGAATTATTATCCAACCTGAGAGTAAGATCGATCGATTCTTTAGTGGCTTAAAACCAAGTCTTCTAAGGGCATTATCCATAAGGGACTTCAATAGCTACGAGGAAATCTTTCGATGTGCTCTCAAAGTCGAGATGGATATTGAGTAACCCATCAGTCATATGGGTTTGATAAGAAGAGAAAAATGGAATTCAATGGAAAATATTAAGAGCACACTGAAAATAAGATGAGCTTTCCCTTATGCTCAAAGTGTGGAAACAAACATGCAGGGAGTTGTCTTAAAGGGACAAGAAAATGTTTCAAAGGTGGAAAGGAAGGTCATCGGGCATTTGAATGTAGCAATGATGGGAAAGAGATGTCTAATGATACAAACAAAGGAAGGGATACACAGAATGAACCTACTAAACTTCAATGTTTCAATTGCAAGGAGATGGGGAATTATGCCAATAAATTCCCTAATCCAAGGGTTGTTGATGATGATCGACGTTAACAAAATATTAAGGCTAAAGACAAAGGAAAGTAACATGAAATTTCTATCAGCGATGTGGAGTACGATAAAGATGTGGGGAAAGGTACACTTACCATCTAATCTAAAGTAGAAAATGTTTTATTTGATTCTGGATCCACCCACTCTTTTATTTCTGAAGATTTTTCTAAGGGTATCACCATATTACCTCAACAATTAGATGTTGATTTAGCTGTGACAACCCCTAATGGCACACCGGTCGCATCAAAAGTTTATAATTCTTCCCCAGTCGAAGTTTGTGGGAAAGTTCTTCCTGAAAATCTTCTGATCCTTCCTATAGTGGAATTTGATGTGATTCTTGGCACGGATTGACTTTCTTTATATGGAGATCATATCAATTTCCAAATAAGGGAAGTCACATTTCATATTCCAGATCAATCTATGATCGTCTATCGATGAAAGGATGAACATAACCTTCCAGTGGAAATTTCTTCCATCTTATGGGTCTTGACTCCACTAAATGAGGGTTATTTATCTCAAATGGTTGGTGAGAAACTCAAGATTAAGAATATTCTTGTTGTACGGGATTTTGATGATTTCTTTCCAGAGGAATTTTCGGGACTTCCACCAAATCGTGAAGTTGAGTTTTCAATAGAACTTGTACCAGGTGCTTTGCCTATTTCAAAGACACCTTATAGAATGGTCCCAATTGAGTTGCAGGAATTACAGAAACAACTCCAAGAGAATCTTGATAAGGGATTCATACGCCCTAGTGCAACACATTGGGGAGAACCTATTCTATTTTTTATCAAGAAAGATTGATCAATGAGACTCTAAATTGATTATCCAAAACTTAACAAGCTCACTATCAAGAACAAATATCCTCTCCCACGCATTGATGAATTATTTTACCAACTACGTGGAGCTCAATACTTTTCCATGATTGATATTCATTAAGGGTATCATCAATTAAGGGTCAAAATGGAGGATATACCAAATACGGCTTTCCGTACAAGGTATGGACACTATGAATTTATAGTGATTCCATTTGGTCTTACTAATTCCCCTGCTATCTTCCTGGATCTGATGAATAGAGTATTTAGAGACAACCTTGATCAATTTGTGGTAGTCTTTATAGACGATATTCTTGTCTAGTCAAAGAGAAAGGAAGAACATGAATATCACTTGAGAATTATGTTGAAGACCCTGAGAAAGGAGAAGAATTATGCCAAATTTACCAAGTGCTAATTTTGGCTTCAAAAAGATTCATTTTAGGGTAACATAATCTCAAAAGAGGGGATATCTATAGATCCAGCAAAAACAGAGGTTATCGAAAGATGGTTGAGACCAACAACAGTAACTGAGATCTGAAGTTTTCTTGGTTTGGCTGGATATTATCGATGTTTTGTGAATGATTTTTGACGATTATCTAATCCACTCACCAAGTTGACTCGGAAAGGAGTTAAGTTTGTTTGGATAGAAGAATGTGAAGAGAATTTCTAGGAGTTGAAAAGAAGGTTATCCAGTGCACCTATGCTCACACTACCTTGTAGTGGAGAAAGGTTTGTGATCTATAGTGATGCATCCAAGAAGGGATTGGGGTATGTTCTTATCCAAAATGATTTGGCGATAGCTTATGCCTCACGACAGTTGAAAATCCATGAGCAAAATTACTCAACTAATGATTTGGAGTTAGCTGCTGTAATCATTACATTAAAGATTTGGAGGCATTATCTTTATGGAGAAAGGTGTGATATTTATACTGATCATAAAAGTTTAAAGTATATTTTCACACAAAAGGAGATGAATATGCGCCAAAAAAGATGGTTGGAGCTGATTAAGGATTACGACTGCTCAATTCATTATCACACTGGGAAAGAAAACAAGTTGGCAAATGCATTAAGTCAAAAATACCATGCCAGTTTATCCATGATGAGGATCACAAAAGATCCAATATTTATGGATTTACAAAGGATGGATCTTGGAATTTTAATGGAAGGGGGGAAATCGTATCTTTCTCAAATGAATGTTCAACCATCTATACATGTGAAGATTAAAGAGGCATAGAAAGAAGATATCCAGTTACAAAAGAATGTGAGAAATATTCCTGAATTCAACCTTGATTGTGATGGGATAATAAAGTTCATGAATCGGGTTTGTGTTCATCCCATCTCATAATTAAAGAAGGAGCTGCTGGATGATGCTCAAAGTTCTTCATTCTCTATTCATCCTGGAAGCACGAAGATGTATAGGGACCTGAAAGAGTACTTCTGGTGGGATAACATGAAAAGAGATGCTGCTGAATATGTCTCTCGATGCTTGGTTTGTCAGAAAGTTAAATCTGAGAGACAGAAGTCTAAGGGGATGTTACAACCATTACCTATACCCGAATGGAAATGGGAAAACATCACTATGGACTTTGTCACAGGACTTCCTAAAACATCCTAAGGCATTAATGCTATCTGGGTCATAGTTGATCGTCTTACAAAGTCTGCACACTTCATTGCTATAAGAGAGGATTTCTCTCTGGATCAGCTTGCCAGGATATATGTAAAGGAAGTGGTAAGATTGCATGGAGTACCAATTTCTATTATATCTGATCGGGATTCGAGATTTTCCTCGATGTTCTGGTGAAGTCTTCAGAATACTCTCTATACAGAGTTGACTTTCAACACTTCTTATCATCCTCAGACAGACGGTCAGTCTGAGAGAAAAATTCAAACTCTAGATGATATGTTGAGAGCTTGCCCTATGGATTTCGAAGGTGGTTGGGATCAACACCTACCTTTGGTGGAATTTTCTTTTAATAATATCTTTCACTCTAGTATGCAGATGGCTCCTTATGAAGCTCTCTATGGAAAGAAATGCAGGACTCCAACTTGTTGGGATGAAGTTAGAGAAAGAAAGCTATTAGGACCTGATCTTGTTGATGAGATGGCAGAAAAGGTCTGATCTATTCAACAACACATAAGAGCAGCTCAGAGTCGACATAAAAGTTATGCCGAAAACCGATGTAAAGACATAGAGTTTGAAGTGGGTGATAAAGTGTTCTTATGAATATCTCCGTGGAAGAGGGTCATGAGATTTGGAAAGAAGGGGAAGTTGAGCCCAAGATATATTGGTCCTTTCAAAATACTGGATCGTGTTGGAAAGGTGGCTTACCGATTAGAACTTCCACGGAATATCTCACAAGTTCACGATGTGTTCCATGTATCTCTCCTGAGAAAGTACATACCTGATCCTTCACATGTACTCAGCTCAGAAGTATTACCGCGGGAGCAAGATCATTCTTATGAAGAACAACAGATAGAGATTCTAGATCATAGTGAAAAAGTCCTACGGAACAAGACCACTCGCTTGGTGAATGTTTTATGGAGGAACCACCAATTACAAGAAGCTACATAAGAGATTTAGGATATTATGAGGGAGAGGTATCCTCATCTGTTTTTTACAAAGTGACGAATTTTGAGGGTGAAATTCATTTTAAGGGGGGTAGAATGTAACACCCGAGACTTTTATGAGAAATATTTTGTTTTTAAATCATCAAAGGAATCGTTCACTACACACAACACTAGATTGGCTTTCTTTGCACGCAATCACGGCTTTCCTCGATAGTATGCGTCGTATGAAATACTGAGTTTCACTAAACAACGATATGCTATTAAAATATTATTAAAACTAGCCATTATGAATAGTAATAACCACTTTTTGAAATTTTATAAATTTTATTTTTCAAAATGGACTTCATTTTTGGATTTGGAATATCGAAATTATCCTAGGGTGAAATTTTGGTATTTTTCTGAAAACTTTGAATTTTTGATTAATAGTGAAACCACCAAGTGGTAGTTAAAAAACTGAATTTTTCATAAAACATAATTTTACCGCTTATGTGAGTGGAATTTTGAAAATCTGAGAGACACAGTTGATGTATGTAAGTAAAATGTGGTTCAATGAGATTAAAATAATTTTTTGGTGAATAGTAACTGTTTTCTTTTATTTACCACGGTTTAAAGTAAATAGGGTAATTAAGGATAAAAATGATATTATTATTACCCTAACACATGTACTAATTCTATTGGATAAGTGTAATTCGACCAAAAACAACCTTAGGAATAAAATATGACCATTTAGGCCCACTTGGATTAGATTAGGATATTTGTTATCAATTTACTTAAAGAAGGGTTAAAATAAATAAAATCAATGTTTAATAAGTAACTCATTTTTAATATGGGGTTATACATAATATAAATTCGACTATAAATATTCATAAGAAAGCTAAAAATATTTCCAACATAATGGTATTTTATTTATAATTTTTAGACATTAAATAATCTAATTTATTTATGACACAACGATGATATAGAAATTATCTTATTAATGAAATATTGACATAATTGATGTTATAAATACCCAAATAAATTTAATTTGAGACTTTTTATGAATTAAACTGATTTTATAGGTTAATATGACATGTTATTATTTATTTAATTAACTTTATTCAAACTAATCATTCTGTTATAATTTTAACTAAAATCAATTACTAAATAGTGTCAAAATTGACATAAAATAGTTTTTAAAAGAAATATTATATTATTAATTGTTATTTTATTCCTAAAAATATATGATGCGGCCAAATGACTTAGATAAGGTTATATATATTAATAATAAACATCTTCGGGTTCGTGTGGCTTGTTATAGTAAGTTTATTAACCTTATAGTGTAAGAACACAAGAAGACATAGTAAAAGTAAAATTATTTAACTTAATGTTAAATCTAAATAATAAGGTCAAAATAGGAACCTAAACTTTCCTAAATTCTATTGGAGGAGAGTATTGCGACCCATCCCTTCCTTAGCTTCAAAATAAAAAAATTTGGAGCTATTTGAACCCAAATTTGGCTTTATAATAAAATAATATTTTTAGTTATTCCAGAGGTGCCCCTCTCTTCCCTTATAAAAGCACACCTCCTCCCTCTCTTCCTCACACCACATTGAGCCTTCAAGATCGGCCAACCCCTGCCAATTTCTTCTATAAACTTCCCTAGAGACATCCTTGAGGTCCTGGTCTTCATCAAAGACCAATTGTAGTTCTCTAAAAGGAGGTCTCAAAGAAGCGCTTCAAAGAAGAGGTAATGCCCGTTACCGATTCTTTCATCTTTATTTCTTCTTCCACTTCTTCTTATTTAGTTGTTTCATTATGAAGTAATAAAATCAGTATCACTCATATACTGATATGTTATTATATGTATGAAACAACTATATTTCACCATCTATCCATCCTACAGAAAATGAAATCACCGCGCGTGCGTACGTACGGAATACCGTCTCCACACCGTGGTGTAATCTATTTTCCACCACCACCTTACTTGGATGGTTATAATGGTGTAAAAAATGAATATATATGATTATTGTAAATTGACATTGATTATGAAATAGTATACATACACTCCAATACAATTCCACGATCATGGAAACGATATCATCGCTCGTGCGTACGTACGGAATACCGTCTCCACGATGTGATGCGACTCGTTCTACATGATCTTCATTGCATAATGATTATATAAATGAATTGAATGAATGAATATGATATATATTACACTAATACAATTCTGGAAATTAGGTATCTATAACCTAAAAAGAAGAATATGAATTTATTCAACAAAACACGCATAAGAACAAAAAGTAATAAACACCCGAATAACAAGTAGCAATGAAATATTACTAATAATAAGCTAAGAATATGACCATATATGATATCATAACAACGAGTATGATTCTGTAATAAGTCAATGACATTATTTAAATCATTATATAGTAGGTTCGGACACTTACGAAGCAAATCGGACCTAAGGTAAGGGAAATATCACAATCTCAATTTTATCCGAGATTGCTTATACTTTGGAATTTACTGGGGTGAATTTTATCATCCACATCCATGTTTCCTCAATATGTAATATTTACATCATTATACATTAGTTTATATCCAAATTTACCCTTCAGTGAGTTTTTAGTAAAAGATATGAATGGAATCTTTTGTCATTTTTTGTACGAGGTACTTTTTGACTTTTCCGACAAATGTACGAGAAAAATGTTTTCTTTTAACTTATACGGAATGAATGAATTTTTATAACATTATTTCCAAGAAGATTCACTTACAAGTTTTAAAGTTTATTTTTAATCAACTTCTTTTAGTTTAGAATTGTATGACATGTTAAGAAAGGAAAAGTGTTTTTGAAGTAAAAAGGATATTTTCCTCAATAATGGAGTTTAAGCGTTTTATCAAAATTATTTTCCATCTAAGATAATAAAGGTTTCTCTTTCTATCCCTATTATTACATTGATTTGATTATGTTTTTAGGGAATTATTTTTATGAATTCCTTTATCTTATATGAGTTGTTTTATGATGTCACGATGTTTAAGATTCTCATTTTTATTACTTGGGTTATGCTATGATGTATGGTTTATGATTTTGTGGCACACATAAGAATGGTATCATTATGAGATGGGTGGGACCTATATCTCCCTCCAATGCATTTGGTAAAGATTTTATATCTCATGAGATAGACATGGCTGAATGGAAGGTTATAGCGGTTTAGTGAAACAGGACTGAAATGAGAAGTGAACTCGGTTCAGAAATGGACTTTGTCCACTAAGATAGTCTTGGAAATGAGTCTTGACTAATAAGAAATGATTCTCAATGATTATGTGTGTATTCCACAATGTTTCATGTTTTATGTTATGATTATTGGGATTACATTTCACTACTATGATTTATCCCATGTTATGAAATTATGATCTCTTTTACAGGTTATGATTTCCAAAATTTATGTTCATATGATTATGATGTGATTGATATTTCTTTTGTTTACCCTTACTGAGCATTTCAGCTCACCCTTTTGTATGTTTTCTTTCCCCAGTTCAGGAAGAAGGTTATTAAGTAAGATATGCCAAAAGGTACTATAGATATGATGAAATAAATGGGAGACATTGTAGATGCTTTATGAACCAGTTGTTTATGTTTCCCAGTTTCTAGAGACACTATACCTATACGGTCCTTTCCTGGTTTTGTTATATGTTGTAATAAGTGTGCTTCAATTTTGAAGTAATAACAATGTCTGTAAATTCTGGGTCATTATTGTTAAAGGCTAAATATAGTAAATAAGAGTAGAAAATAATATTATAATAATATCAAGTTATACTAACACATTTCCTAACCCAATTGGATGAGATATTACTAAACATGGGTATCCTTTTTTGGATTTTAGGACCCCATGGAGCCACTTGTGTGTGAAATAACATTTAATAACTTTTAATTTAATGTTAAAAAAATATAACCAAATCATGTATGTTTTACTAAAATAAATTTATATGTGGTTTTAGAAGTGATATATTTGACTATAAAAAGTAATTATAAATATAATGATATTTCCAACATCATGGTATTTTATTTATAATTTTTAGACATAGTATAAATAAATTTATTTCTGACACAATGGTGATGTAGTGATTACCTTATTAATGAAATATTTAAATAAATGAAATTGTAAATATTAAACAAAATTTATTTTGAAACTTTTTGTGCCATACATGAATTTTATGGATGATTATGACTTGTTAAATTTTAATTAATGATGTTTTTTCTAATTAATCATGTATTGATGGAATTTAAAAATTCAAGATATGAATAGAATAAAAATTGACCTAAATGAGATTTAAAATCAATTAATTCTTTATTTAATTAAATATTTTTCCTATAAATCTATGTTCCAGCCAACTAAACTAAATAATTTAAAAAATTTCATTTATGAACCATTGTTGGTCTCTTGTAATTTTATAGTCACTATAGTATCTATATTTTATTAAAATATATGACGACACAATAAATGTTAATTTATGTAACTACGGGTTTAAGAAAAACGATAAGGTTAATTTTATGACGTAAACTTATATAAAACTTATTTGATGAGAGGATTTATACCCATCCACATTGAGATTTCAAATATATATATTTGGTGTTATTGTAATTCTAATAACTATTTATAATAAAATAATATTACAAAACATTCCTAAATAGCCCCTTCTCCCTCTTATAAAAGGACAAAAAATCTAACACATTACCCTCACCTCTAAATCCACTTTTATCATCCAAACACTATGCATATAAGCTCCAAAAATTCATCCCTTCTTCATAGAATCGTTCCTATAGGTATAACGAAATTCGAGAAATCCATTTGGATAAAATCAAAAGAAGTTTCCTGATTCGCGATAATGTCTTCTCTCAAGTTCTTTTCGATTATTTTTCCTTCCCCACTCCCAATGATCTTATTATTCTTTTTTTTACTAAAAATAATAGATATACTAATTATTATAGGTTTTTGTGAAAAATATTCTAACTACACATACACACCTCCATCTAATGGATACAAAGATATTGTTTCTTTGAATGGCAAACTACTGCCTCACAAAATGATGATTGTTCCATTTTCCCCTACAACCTCTAATGGATGAAATAATGGTTGAACTGAAATTATTTATGATATAAATGAAAATTATATTATATCTATGCTTCTGTAATTAACATTTAGAACATAACTTTATGCTTTTCATGTTGTATAAATATGATAATTTCATTTGTTGAAGTGTGGGCTACCTCCCCTCAAAGTGATAATGATTTTTTCTTTCTATAGATGAAACATATAAAGTATGGATTTAATGAACATGTGAAAAATTTATAACATAGAAATTATACTATATTTATAATATATATATTTATTATTTAGTTTTCATTCATCTAAATATGTGGAAAATGAATGTAGAGTTAAATCATAAATATGGATTATCATCTCCATGATTGTTGAATTTCATTTATTATATCAAAAGGAAAACGACTATCCTAAATACATAATTAAATTATATATAGTATTTATATATTATATAAATCATGAATATAATTATGTAGATAATGTAATTTTTACCTTATGGACAAATTGTAATTATAAAAAGTTTATTTTTGACTCAAAAACCGAACGCCGACAAAATGATAGATATGAATATGAATAATTATATGATTGTTATATTAATTAAATAAGTGATAAAAAATAATAAACATTAAAAATGTTTTGAAAAAGTATAAATTAACATTTGTTTATTATTTTGGAATAACAAGGAACATATGTGATGATTCAGACTCATGGTAATGGACTTCATCTCAATCTCAATTCATTGAGGCATATTTTGATAATATACACCTCATTATTTTTTACAATTTATGATAAACCCCTTTGAATTTTACATTAATTAAAAGGAAATATTTTATCTATAATGTATTTGACTGAAGAAGAAAAGTAATGTATTTAACTTTTTCGATGACAATGTCCTCTAGGCCACCGTAATAGTTATTTGGATTCCTCTATGAGAGAAAATTTTTTTAAAAGAAAAAGAAATCCATTAATATTTTTTGGTTTTTTAGTATTGAAAATTGTTTTTTAAATTTATATATTAATTTTATATTATGATATGATTTCTTGTTATTTCAACTGAAATTTTTTTAGTGAAATGTTGATTTTTATAATATTTAATGTTTTATTGTTATATAATAGAACATCGACATTTGAGGGGTTGTTACATGATAAACCAATGATGGGGTGGTAATGTGATAAACCAAATTATGGGTGGTACTATGATAATCCAAGGATTTGTGGTTATGTTATAACCTCAAATTAATTGGGTATAGAAGTCATCCACTTGGATATTCCATTTAGTGATATGTGTTGAAGTCGACTGTAAGGTTTTTCTATTTAATTATGTTTATGTCCAAAGATAGCTTTATATGATATACATTGTTTTCTATGGTCTTTTTGGTTATATTTTGGTTTCAAAAATGATAAGTAATGAGCTTATATTTAGTGTAGTGTTTTTTAACTACTTTAAGGTGAAAAGTATTACTTTGTGATAATGTATTAATGGTTTACATGTGGGTTTGAAAAGCCAATAGTTTTCCTTCTTTATGTATCCCTTACTGACCAATTTCTGCCCATCCCATGTTTTGAAATGTTTTTAACATGAAATAAATATGAATTGGGTCATTAATGGGATAAAGGAACCCTCATGCCTACTAAAACATGGAACTAGACATGTTTATTTTGTTATGAGTTTTGGGTTTATGGAAAAAATGGAAACTGAGTAGAAGTGTCTACTTGTAATATTAAAGTTGTTATGTAAAAGTTATGACCAAATTCAATAAAACTATAAACCTGAAAAAATACTCATTGCCAAAGTTTTTTACGTTACTCAATATTATGTAATGTGTAATAATGTGTCCATATAATTGGTATCAGCGGTTGGTTTAGATATCTTTACAGGTTAGGTTTTTATTTTAGCATTTGTTACATAATAATAATGGTTATAATATTAGATATATTCATAGTGATTTTAGATAAATAGAATGAGTTTAAGATAACATGAATTAATATATCTTAGTATTTACCATCCTCATAAGATATTATGTGGTGATTTTACTATTATACTCAAACTAGCCTTTTTAGTTTTAGTAAATGGATTGATCTTGCATGCACCAATGGAAACAATGGATGTGAAAAAAACTATGATAGTTTTCTGAAAATGAAACCGAATGAAATGGTAGAATCAATGAAATCACTTCTAGTTATTCTCAACCAACTATCTGGATTCACTATTGACCACATATACTTTGGAGATTTTTGTAAGTAATCATATATGATAGAAACAAATCTCTATGGATGTTCAGGTAATAATCATAAACATAAGTATATTAAAAAACCAATGTGTCGAATATGTGTAATGAAACACATTGGAAAAATCTTCCAAGGGACGTGAAGATTCTATAGATGTGGTAATGATTCTTATAAATCAAGAACCTGCCTTGGAAAAAGGAATTGTCCAATTGACCCCAGGAAAGGGAAAGTAGTTTTTTTAAGGGATCAATTGAATGTTTAAAATGTGGTGTCCATAGTCATTAAAAAATATATTTCTAATGAAAAGGTCTTGGAATGGGATCAGTAGGACCATACAAATATATGTTTAGCAATATTAAATGCCATTCCAATTGATGATGAGTAAACTGACAATATCCAATGAAAGGCATGAATTACTTCATAGTTGATGTTTTGACATTGTTGAATCTTTTAATATGATTCACGATTTTGTTTTTAAGAAATATTTTTTATTGAATATATTAGAAAATAATTTTTAATGGATCATGAATACCATTGAATGAGTAAGAAGACTACGTATAAGGGATTCAATAGTTCTGGTATATTTTGGGATATGAAACAGTTAAAAGTATTAAGGCTCTTTTGATGATGAGATTAATTTGGAATACATTATCTAGTATGTGTTACCCTGATGTTAGATATGTGAAAATTTTATTCAAGAATGAATTATCTTTTCTTGTGTGGACATAATGTAAAACCCAAGGGTTCCTATGATCTTTTGTTTTTTATGTGATAAAAGGTTATTTCATTTTGGGATAAAAAATGAAAGGTACTAGATAACCTTTGAGGATAAAATAGATTATGTTTATTTTTGATGAAATTATCTTATTTTTTACAATGTAATATGAATGATATTGTTTTAGAAAGAGGAAAACCCGCATGATGGGTGAAAACCGGTCTTGTTCGACATGGCTATGGGAATCGAACCGATAACATAAGGGAAACAAAGACACATCACCAACCACTAGGCTTTGTGAAGTCCCTAGGTAGAAGAACCTATTATTTTTAGTTAAATGATTTCATTGATCAATAATAATTTGTTTTGGGATCTTATGTTTTATCAATTTTATGTCCTTAGTGTAAGAAAATGATTTTCTAATTAAGTGATTAATGTTATTTTGGAAGGCGTTTTATCCTTTGGAAACACTATAAGCCAAAATAATATAGAATACATTGGCATTTCAATTGAGGTGTAATGATGGAATTTTATTTTTTAAGAATCCATGTATTTATTATGGGAATATAGATATATGGGTTAATTATGGAAATTTTTATCCTTTCATAGGGAATATTGTATTAGGTTAATTACATTTTAGTATAAGAATTTAAGAGTATTCAATGTTATTTGGAAATAAAAGTTATGATTTTTGTGTATGACTAATAATTGAAATCCTTCTGAATGTTAAATTTCAAACATTGTTTCAATTATTTCGAAATATTTTAAGGAAAATTTTATATTGATGGGTTATTTTTTATATTTTAGTATTGTTGGTTCAATTTTGGAGATTAATATAAGTATTTTTATATAAAATATTTTCCTTTTAGGGATTATCTGATCTTGTACTAACCATTTATCTTTTTGGTTAATGTTTACAGATTGGTGATATATATGGTTCAACTTTTGTGGATCATGATATTCTCTAGAAGTTGATTCTATTGCTTTAGGTGCGACCAAGTCATCTTGAATACTAATCATCTAGATAAATGATGAGTTTTTGTGAGAAACTTATTAAAGGATGAAAATTTACATGAAAAGTATGTATATTTCTACATGCTCTAAGTAAATCTAATAAATAAATTCTCTAAAATTATTAAAGGGGGCATAAAAAAATATATTTTTAGTTTACTTTTCCTACTGGGGAAGCAATGACCATTTAAATAATCAAAAGTCTGTGGTTTTCTAGTCGTTAAATTACTCCTGATCATTTTTTCTATCACTCTCCATTAGAACCTAATGGTTAGTTTTCTATTCTATATCAATGATTTCATGGAATCATATTTTGTTTTATCTTGAGTTGCCTTTATAATTATCTTTATTTCTTTTATATTGATAGTTTTATTGACTATTTTTCTGATGTTGGACTTTCAATGAAGTTTCCTAGCCTAATTTTAACATTGCGTGGACGCAATTTTCAAAAGATGGGAAGGATGCAATGACTGATGTATTTATATAATAATATATTTTAATTTATATAATTAGATATTAATAAGATAATTATTTTACATTAAATTGTATTCATTTTATTATATACTACTCGAGACGAAAAAGGGGTTTCTCTGAAATCAAGCTTTGCAAACAACATTGAGATATACAGAAAAATGATAAAATAATATTATTATGGTAGTTAATGCTTAGTTATTGTATTGATGATAATGAACCAAAATAAAAATATTATAATTTAACATGTTTGTTAAACGTTTTTATATTTATCCAATATATTTTAGTTCCTTAAATTGAGAATGAATCAAATTTCAATCCTAAATACTCTAATATATTTTTAATGTCAATTTTACCATATTTGTATTGATAACCTTTTTAATATATATTTTATCACCTTTATATGTTCCATTTTATAAAATAAATTTCTTATTTAGATTTTGGACATCAAAATTTTCTATGTTTAATTTTTTGGTATTTTTCTGATAAAGTTTATTTTTTTAATGAATAGTAAATAATATTGCATTTTAAGTAAAACCTGTCATTGCATATAATTTATTTATATGAATAAATTATCCATTTAATTTGATTTTAATTGTAATTGGATTACTGTTTTATTATTCAAATCAATTTCTGTACTTATATGTAATTTTACCTTGAAATTAGAAATAAACACAGGTCAATCTTTTGGTAGTTTTTACTTCTTAAAAACAAGCCTTTTGGTTTTGGAAACAGAAAATAATTTTATATTAATTTCTGCAACTTTTTGTTTTGAATTTGGAAAAAATGGAATCTATATTTTGAATCATGAGGTTTGAATTGTGTAAATTGGTAACATTTTTTTTAGATATTCTGAATAGTAACTTCTATAAATATTTTATTTACCATGGTCAAAGGATAAATCATGTAAATAAGGGTAAAAAATAATATTATAATATTATTAAATTACCGCAACACATGTCCAAAACCTACTGGATGATCCATTCCAACCATAGATAACATTGTGTCGATCTTAGGACCCCATGGAGCCACTTCTGTGTGAACATTACATTTGATTAAATTAATTTAATGTAAAGGAAAATATAACATAAACATATATCTTTTACTAAAACAATTTTTACATGGGGATATAAAAGTGATCGCTTTGACTATAAGTAGACACTATAAATGTAAAAATATTCATGACATCTTGGTATTTTGTTTATAATTTTTTGACATCATATAAATAAATTTATTTACGAAATAATGGTGATGTAGTGACTACCTTATTAGTGAATGATTTAAATAAATGAGATTATAAATATTAAGATAAATTTATTTTCACACTTTTTATTCCATACATGAATTTTATGTATTATTATGAATTTTATTTTTAATTAAATGTTGTTTCTTTGAATTAGTTATGTTTTTATTGTTTTTTAATGGTCCTGATATGAATAGTGTAAAAATTGACATAAATGAGTTTGTAAATAAATTAGTGTTTTATCAAATCATATAATAGTCTTAAAATACTAGATTAGGCCAAATGAAATATATGTTGTTCAAAATTTCATTAATAATCAATTTTGGGTCGCTTGGAATTTTATGGGAACTATAGTAACTATATATTTGGAAAATACTAGAAGACATGGTAAGAGTTAATTTATTAAACTAAGGGTAAAAGATTAAAGGTATGGTTAATTTTATTCCCTTCACTGGTCTAATCCCCATCGCCTGAGAGGATTTCGATCCATAATCATCTTATCTTCTATTTATATAACTTTTTTGTTATTATAATTCTAAAATAAATTGACAATAAAATAATATTTTAGAAGATTCATTAAGTGCCATTTCTCCATCATATAAAAGGACAACGCCTCTAACCCAATACTCACACCTCTCAAGCTGCATGTCTCATCAATACTCTGATATAATAAAATCCCATCATTTCTCCATTACACCTAGAATAATTTCCCTAGGCATAAGGAAATTCATTAAATCCCTTTGGCTAAAATCTAATGATGTTTCCTGATTTGAGGTAATGTCTTCTCTCAAGTACCATTCAATTATTTTTTATTCTCTACTCGATATTATATTCCTATTATTTGTTTAAATAACTAAAATAGAATCCAAAATATACTATTTTGTTGTTAGGATAAGTATTTGAACTACACTTACACAAAAATCCATCTAATGGATACAAACATACTATTTCTGTGTGCGGAAAACTACTTCCTCACGAAACGATGATTGTTCTTTTTTTCCCTACCACCTCTCATGGTTTCCATTATGATGGAAATGAAATTATATATTATATTTATGATATTTATCTTATATATATGTTTTTTATTCATCATTTAAATATTTCCTTTAAGCTTTTAATGTTGTATAAATATGAATATTTAATTTTAGAAAATGTGGTCTACCGCCCCCTTAAAGTTATATGACTTGTTCATGTTATATGTGGAATATATAAAGGATGGAATTAATGAACCAGTGTAACTTAGATAACATATATATTATACTTTAATTACTATAAAAGTATTTATTTTTTATTTTTCATTCTCTTATGTATGAAAATGAAATGGACATAGCATTCATGTGTACGTATGACTTACTATCTCCACAAATAGTGCATTTCATTTAATTTATCCAAATGGTAAGGAATATTAGAAATACATATATATTAGAAATATATTATATATAATATATCTAAATCACGAATATAATTATAGATATAATGTACTTTTGACCACATGGACAATTTGTAATTAGGACATGTTTATTTTTAACTCAAGTACCGAACATCGGGAAAACAACTAATTTGAAATTGTATAATTATATGATTTTTATATCAAGGTAGTTAGTGTTGTAAAAAAAATTTAAAAAATGTAAAATGTTTTTAAGCAAGAATAAATTATTGTATTTTTATTATTTGGGAAGAAAAATGAACATACGTGAAAATTCAGACTCAAGGTATGAGACTTCTTCTCAATCTCCCTTTATTGAGATATATTTTGATAATATACACCTTCATATTTTATATGGTGTATAATAAACCACTTTGAAATTTAATTTCATCAAAGGGGAATAACTTATCTTTGAAGCATTTTACTAAATGACAAAAAGAATTTTTTGAATGTTTGCGGTGACAAGGACCCCTCCGCCGCTGTAATCGTTATCTGGATTCCTCTATAAGCCATAATGTTTTTAAAAGGAAATGAAATCCATTTATATTTTTGGGTGTTTTGGTATTGAAAATTTTATTTTAAATTGGTTGAATATTTCAATATTTGGAAATTATTTCTTTTGATTTCAAAATGAAATGTTATTAGAGAAATGTTGATATTTGCATTATTTTATGTTTTATTATTATATAATGGGACTTGGACATTTGACAGGTCGTTACGTGATAAACAAATGATGGTTGGTTACATGATAAAACAAATTATTGGTGGTTTTGTGACAAACCAAGGATGAGTGGTTACGATACAACCTCCAATTCTTGGGTACAGAAGTCGATAATATAGATGTTCTTATTTAGTGATATATGTCGAAGTTGGTCGTATGGTTATTCCATTTAGGTTTGATTATATCCCAAGTTACCATTATATGATATATGTTGTTTTGATTGGGATTGATGGTTATATTTTGGTTTAAAATGTGTAAGAAATGGCTTATATTTAGTGACATGTTTCCACTACTTCTTTAAGGTGAAATGTATTAAATTATTATACTGTAATCATGGTTTACTTGTTGTTTTTAAAAACTAATAGTTTTCATTCTTTATGTATCCCTTACTATGATTTTCATTCTCATCCCTTGTTTTGAAATGTTTTTCACATGAAATAATGATTAATATTATCATAAATGGGATCATGGAAATGTCATGTTGTTTATAACATGGAATTAGAAGTGTTTTTTAAGAGTTTTTGTTTTATGAAAAAAATATATAGTGATTTGAAGTGTCTACTTGTAATATTTAAGTTGGTTAGTATATGTAGTGACATATTTCTCTAAAAGAATATACCTGAAAATATCCTCGATGTATAAATCTTGACTTTACTGAAGATTATCTTATATTTAAGGCTAGGCCTTACAGACACACCATGTAAGAACCCAACACTGTAGGGTGTCATGGATAATTCTGGGCACGTCTACACTATATTCTATGATCATCCATCATGTTCTAGTAGTAAGAATTCAAACATCATTGCATCATTATGTCCAATATAAAAAACTCTAAACAATATTGATGTATGTTATGATTTAAAATATCCTCAACTACAGTTATACAATTTGTGAGTGAAAAGACCATAAACTACAAGGATATAAGGTCTCAGCTCAAAGACCAAAAAATACATACATAGAAGGTCCGAGTTAAATGACCCCAATCTACATTGATGTAATATCTGAGTTAAAAAACATAAAATAAATCATAATATAAATATATATTTCAAGAATTTAGAATCTTATAAGGCATATAATAGTCAATGGAATATAAATCATGCATGTAAATCTAGAGAAACCCTCTAGATGGTCATGCATCCCAATAAATAAAGTTAAAAAATTTATCAAAGAAATTTATGTGGTTGATTTTTTTTGGTGACAAGGAAAAACATTATTGTCCAGAAGATCTCAAAAAATATTTCTCATGATGGGATTTCACAATGGGTTCTTGAAGGAAGGTCTTTTCATAAGGTTATATGATATAGGGAACACCCATGAGCTCTGAGAATTGGGATATCCTATGAATGAACATATATCAACATTGTTCTTTATTTAACAGTAATAAAAAATATATTAAAAAAGATTAAAAATATTAAAAACTGAAATATTGATAAGCATAGATTATATTGAAATTAGGTAAATTACAAATAAAATAAAAATATAAATACATCATATGTATTGAAAACTACTTTAACATCAGAAATATATTCCATGGGTTTTAAAACTAAACAGGATAACCTAGTGATATACATAAGAAAGGAATGAGTTATAACTCCAAATTAAGAAATAAGCATGTATCAATGGACAACATGCTATATAATAGTAATATCAGGGGTGAATAAAAGTTATATGAATAAAAATTAAGGATATATCCTGAAAATTATAATATGGAAAACGTTGGAATAAGTTAAAAATCTCAATCATAAACATAGTTCTTGCATAACTACAACGGTTTTATGATGGATAAATTAGTATAAATTAATAAATATCACTCCATGTCCCAAAAAAAAGAATAATAATACTAAACATTTCTCAATGCATTAGTTTCTATATAATTCTAGGTGCACCCCTCACATTCATTTCATTATCTTGATTAAGTTTTCCACATAGATCATAAAAAATTTCTTCATTCATCATAATATTTTTTTTCCATGGTCACGGTTTTCTGAATAAAAGCCTACAATTCCTAATACAAATAAATATTTTTAAATAATGTAAACACTATTGATAGGAAATGGGTATGTTATTAACTAGACAGTTGTTTGGTTAGGGAAAATTGTGGTGAAATTTCAGTAGCATAATCAAATCACATAACAATTCATTAAATTAGTTGTGTGATATAAAAGGATATATCCAAATTTAGAGATAATATGTTTAATAATAGATAAATTTCTTCAAATATCCCAACTTTAGTAATTGTTAATAAAAGACATATGGTAATGAAGAGACACGAATAAAGAAGAGAAGGTGAAAATCCCTTACTTGAGTGTGTGTCTCTAATTTCTTAAAAAGTTGTTCTTGAGGGAATGGGGAAACAATGAGGTACTATAGTGAGTGGATTAATGATTAAGGATGTTTTTAATAGAGTTTTTGTAAATATAAGTGGGATCTAGGGTGGGTTTATATAGGAAATGTGTCTGTATTTCCTTAATATCTATTAAAAATATCTTTTGGAATCGATAGAATAAAATAACCCAAACAACATGCCTTCTCGTTATTATCGCACATGGTTTCATAAAAATTGGAGATGATTTAGTTAATTTATATGGATTGGGATGATATTAGAAAAATACATATCTTTTTTATGTGGAGGTCAATAATGTTGCTAAATAAATGTTTCTCAATAATTAAAATGTATTAATTGTTTTTAAGGATGCATAATGACTTTATAAAATTAATTAGATAAACATAAAATCAAATTATTCGATATTTAATACACATATACATTGTGGAGACATTTAATGGAATTTATTAAATTACATTTGGTTCATTATGATTTCATAACAATCAAATTATATTTATAAGATATTAAATATTTTCCCAAAAATTTGACTATCTCGGAGAATTATGAAAAATTACCATTGCATAATTTTTAAGATATAATTAAAAATTAATATTAATTTTATATAAATATTAATATAATTATTTTAATTTTACCTTTTAATATAATATTTACATTTATTATGAAATAATGGGGTTTTTTACAATAACCCTTTTTGACCCCTTATAAAAATTATGTTTAAATTCATAAAAATTATAGAATCTTTTATATTTAATAAATATTATTTAATAAAAATATTTTATTTAAATATTATTTATTTTAAATATCACTAAATTAAAAAAAAATCCCTTACCTCAATATGAATATTAAGAAAAAATAAAATTACGGTTTTATTGTATCATAATGATAATTATTTATACAATAATAGTAATATGATGAAATTGAAGTCATTATTTGGTACAAAATAATCTACATACTCGTACATATAGGGTATTTATACACATCCATTTAATACAATATAAAAGTCACTATGAATACGTTTTATAACAGCGAGGCTTTCATATGGTGGTTCGACATACATGGTTTGGGTCTTGATCTCGGTGAGCATGAACATATCCATTAAAGCGGTTCAATCATTATTAAGTTGTTGGATATCAGTTTATACTTGGTAAATGGAAATTTATATTTATTACATATCCCTTTGATGCTCCAATAAATGGGTATCTTATGGTACAATTCTACAGGTTGAGTCTATCACTTTCTTTATATGTTACAATTGTATTTGATAAAACAATATATATATTATATTCATGTGATAACTATATAACATATATATAATAAATATAAAGATTACTCACAATCTTTTATATATTATTGTATATAATAACTCCATTGAGGTGCCTATATTTTCAATAAACCTAGTAAATAAAAATATATTCAATTAAATTGGATTGTACAGAATTATTTATAACAGTCATGTCGTAACAATCATCCCACATTATGAAAATGTTCCCTTAAAATATTCATTTAACACACCAAAATAGATGACGGTAACACTACTTCATCACTTCCCCAAGTTCCCACATCACTTCCTCAAATGTTTTTCTCCATTACACTTTGACCGTGTGCATTGTCTTAATTTGTAGAACTATTTCTCTATGATCTAATATATTATCTAGTTTCACTCCATAAAAATGTAATACTACATTGTTACCGCCTCTTTATTTAGTATATATGAGGGTTCTATTATGTAATTTCTCAATATGGATTCTTAGAATGTATACTGTACTTGATATAGGTTAGCTGGGAGCCCAAGTCAGTAGGCCACAACTTTTATGTGACGAAGGATCTCAAAGGAGTCAATGTAACTTGTAATAAGATTTCCCATATTTTTAAATCTCATAAAATTCATCCATGGATATATGTATTGGAATACCTTGTATCCAATATCATACTCTATGTCTTATTAATTATTGTCAACATATCTCTTCTGTTGACTCTGAGAAGTCTTGATGTACTGATGAATGGTCTTAACATTTTCCTCAATTTCCAAGACCATTTCAGAACCAATGAGTTTGTGTTCCCCAACTTCAACCTAGAAAGCTGGTGTTCTTCACCTCTTACCAAACATGATTCCATAGGGATCCTTTTGTATTCCCTTGTTGAAACACTTTTGTTAAGATAAATAGACTAGAGGAATAAGTTGGTACCATCCTTCATTGATGTCTATTGAAAATCTCTCAACATGTAATAATGTTTCTCGATATACCACTCAGATTATCCACTAGTTATAGTGTGATAAATCATGTTTATTTTAAATTTATTTTCTAGAACATATTAAATAATTCTCCATAACATATAGCTGAATATCATATCACGATCTGATATAACCAACAGTGGAAATCCGTGCATCCTCATCACTTCTCTGATGTACATCCATGTATGTTGATATAATAAAAATTCCTCTATTATAATAATGAAGTCTGTAGTCTATATATGATCATCCACCCCATCCTGGATATAATTTCATCCCTATATGTATTTTTATGGCCAATGACAATGTCCATGGAGATGTTTTCCCATTTCCATGTTGGTACATGTGATGGTTGCATCATCCACTTGGTTTTTTACTTTCCGATTTCACTTTCTAACATAAAAGTCATCCTGATGTATATTCTAGGATATCATTCTTCATATTATCCAAAAATATAAAATAATCATAGATCTTGAAACATATGGTTCTTCCACAGTTGATGGACATGGTTGAGCTATGTTCATTATCCCATAAATTATTCTATATCTCAGGATTTGATGTAACACATGGTCTTGAACAAAATATTATAATAATTTCATATTTAACATTGGACTCCAAGGATTCCCCTTTTATTATAGTTTATAGTTTCATCTAAATTGCCACATCATTTCCCCATGAATTCCTTTTATTCTTTAGATGAAACTATTGAGAATTCATTTTTAAATGTATTGATGATGTTCCTTCCATTATGATAGTCATGCCCATTTATTTCAAATCATTAAAAATTTGATCCCTCCTAATTCACATTAATAATAATATTGTGGGATCTTAAATGCTTAGATCATCCACCAGTTTATTCACACAACCCTGATGGTAGTTGATTCACAGATTATAGTCCTCGATCAGCTCTAACAATATTTTATGGCTCATATTCATCTCTTTCAATGCCAATATATTTTATAGTCTTTTATGATCTGTATATATTTCACAATTCTCATCAAAGAGATAATTCTGCAATATTTTCAAAGTGAAAATTAATAATACCAACTCTAGATCATGTGTTGGGTAGTTTTTTTAATGATCATTTATCAACCTTGATGCATTGGATGTGACATTTTGGTTCTTCATTAACAATAAACTCACTCACTTCTATAATGAATCATTGAATACCATGAAATGTTCTCCACATAGGGGTAATGCGAGAACAGGGGCTGTAATACCCCTCATATTAAACTCCATGAAATTTTCTTCACATTCATAATTCCATGAAAACATTTCTCCATTCCGAGTTATCATGGTACTAGGGTTTGACAATCGTGAGAAATTTATCACAAATTGATGATAATACCCACTCAATCAAAAGAATCTATGGATTTATGTCAAAAATTTAGACATCATCAATTGTTCAATCATATATATTTTTGGATCTTCTATAGATATCCTATTTCTATTGATCATATTAACCAATAATTATACGCCCTTCAACTATGACACAAATTTTATATACATTTCACAATGCATCGTATTTCATATGGTCTTTCGCAAACTGCTCATATTTTCTTTAGGCTCTTCCTTGGTTTTATATTATATTATAATATCATCTATAAAAACTACCATATTTTTTTTGAGAAAATCACTATAGACAATATTCATCAAGTCTACAATGATTTATATATCATTAGTGATCCGCAATATAATTACAAGGAACTCCTAGTGCCCATACCGTGTACAAAAAGATATCTTGTGAATATCCTCCTTCACCCCTATATGGTAATATCTCAGCCACAGATTCACCATGGAAATGTATTGTGCTCCACACAGGTGATTGAACATGTCAGCCATATATGGAAGATGATACATGTTATTTATCATAATACTTTTTTGCACATGATCATCAAGGAAAATTATTATTGACTAATCCTTCCTCATGATAACGGGACTAGGGTACAACATGGAGAAACACATGGACATATGAAACATTTATCCAATTTCTCCTAGTATTTTTTATTCATCTCCATAATTTCTAAACTATACATTCTATATGGATTCTTGGATAATGGAAACACCATTGTTATAATTCTATTAAAACATTAAACCACTCTGTTTGGAGTAATATTAATAAATTCATTGGGAAATAAATCCCCATATTCCATCACAATATGGAAGTATTTGGTGATGGTTCATTCTATAGAAATAATCATATGATAAATATAATGCACCTCATTGGGAAATAATATCAATTCTTGAGATATATGATCTAATGAAGATTCATCATTGTCCATGTACTTGTATAGAATCGGGGATCAATTTCTAATATAGAGAGTGATTCCCTTCTCATGGAAATTTATGCTGGATCAATATAGGGGAAGATTAGATATTTCAATATTAGTATCAAATTACACCAATGGTTGTATGAAAATGTTCATTGAGAATTTCAACCTACAAATTTTGAAAGGGGATGAGTTATATACTTGGGATTCAACAATTACTCCATAGATTGCTTTACTTCTATTATTTTTGGTGTTGCTTTATTTTTTCTACTAAACATTATTGATATAAAGGAATGTGTAGAACCAAAATAAAAAATAAATGTTTCTATTAATCAATGAATAACTATCATAATTTTCAAAAATGAATTTTTAGGATCCACCTCGGTGATTGGGATGGAATGAGAACTCCCTTGAAACCTAGGATATTGTTTCTCATATTTGAAAAACCAAGGGTTAGTATATTGATTTGAAATGTTCTAATGTTCCTTATTGATGAAGTAGTGAACAATGAGATAAGGGTTGGTTGGATAATTAATATTATCCATCACATTAATGGGGTTCTCATATAAGAAATCATTATATAGGTTTCCTTCCTTCCGACACCTAAATCATCCTCTTCTCCCCATAAGTAAATTTATGGGGTGATGTTTTTGTACAATTGAAAAGTGGGATGATTAAACTTCCTGGCGTAGTTATATTTCTCCGTCAAACCACTAGAACTAATTTTTACACTCTTTTTCTTATCCACATGATACCCTTGAGATTTGTTATTATTCATTACTTCATTAAGGTCACATCTATAAATTTTATCATATCTGTTAATGTCTTGGATCTCCATGGTATTTCGTAGATGTTTTTTAGTCACCAAATAACTTATCAACACAACATTTGTGGGTAGTGACAAAGAAGGTGGTGTATCAACCAATTTTCGTGAAATTTCCTCAAACGCCCAAAGATATTTTTCATATTGTTTCTTGAGGGTAATTTAATTCTATTCTATTTTAATACATTGAGTGTGGGGGTAATATTTATAAAAATTTTTGTAATATAATTCCTTCCACCCCATAGCATTGATATCTTCTTCAGAAATATTATTTTTGATCAAGGTACAACATCAATCAGATTCCTAATCTATATGATAAACAACTAGTAGAATCATCTCTTGTTCAACACAAGAAGGGATGGGGAAGTTATTCTAAATGGATATAATCCACTGTTACATGATTAATGGATCAGTTGATCAATTAATAGTCATAAGAATTTGTGGAATATTCTTTTCAATTGAAGTTTTTTCTCCCTTAGGTGGATTATGGTGCCCCTCTTTATCTAGGTTTCTATTCATAACCAAAGTTACCTACTAGTGTATTGTCACAATCATTGTGATTCATTCTCCCATTTGTTGGAAAACTCATTGGGGAAGCCAACTCACTACTAATTGCATTGAATGAGTACCTGATTCGTGTTATTTCCATCCATTGGAAGGAAGAAAAGTAAAATTACAGGAGAGTATTTTAAAATTTTAATTTCATTGAAGTTAATTTAATTAAATTAATGGGATTACTTATAAATTACATTCATTTCATAATTTATGAATACATATACTTTAATATATGTTATCCACGGTATATTTCTAGAAATATATTCCTATGGAAATTTTTTTCCTCGATAATGGTTCTTAATGAGATTATTTATAAACAATAAAATATTCCCTAGGAGTTATAAACATGGTTCATAGTAGAGCTCATTTTGGTGTACCAGGTTATGTTAAGTCAATCCCAACTCACCATTTCGAGTGTTTACCCCTAGGTAGATATATGCGATAACCAACTCCAGATGTAGTATCCCAATAGGTATATATTTTCTAAATAAACCACTAAGTCAATACTTAACAAAATTAAGGGGCATTTTTTATACTTCATCTTACCTATATAGAATTCTAAAGAGCTTTCTAATTCTAATACACAAAATAACATAACCTTTTATTTTATACCAACTAAAACAATCGTGTCTTTTAATTCAGATTAATAGATTATTTATTACATAATATTATACATAATATAGCATGTTAGATCAATAATAATAATTTTTTTTGGAATTATGTACATTAAATATAAGCATAAATTGAAAATTAATCATCATTATAGACTTGATGATTTAGTGTTTCTATCTTGAGGTTGGTGGATTTGAATTTTATTTTTAGTTCTCTTTTTATGCGTTGTTTTATGGTTATATATCTCTTAGAAAACTGTTTGGGATCCCTGATGGGCTGGTCTATGTGTTTTGGATAGAACATGTCAGATCTGAATTGTTTTCCATGAAATCCCATCATATTTTCCCATCTACATGGCTTGTATCCCAATGAAATATGACTTTTTTTCATCCTATATGTCCAAAAAGGAATATTTATTTGTATACACCATGTACTAAGATTACACTCCATGTTGTAGGACATGGCCGTGTGACTAGCCTTGTGAAAAAGAATATATAAAGATGGTTTTTTGACCGTACATGTCGTATAATTTAATTAAACACCACATAGTTCTACAATGGTTAACCCCATGTTTTTCTTTCTATTTAAAAATAAATTCCTTAGAGGAGATATTAAAGTACATAACATGTACTCAAAAGTACACACCATATACATTTTCTAACATAGAGGTTTTTGGTATTTTTTGTTATAGAAGTCGAAATTGGGCATGTGAGTTGTCCATTCTGATATTGTTTTTACATATACCACAATGGGGGGATATTTTTGACATATAAAGGTATTTTAAGGGTATTTCAGTCTCCTTAGATCAAAGATGGTTTTCTAGAAGGATCTTCTAGATATCTTTATCCTCTTTTATCTCCGCCTTTAGAGCCTATTTTTTTGTCCCATGAGCTGCCTAATCGATGTAGTTAACCATGTAGAATGTGGTAGTGGCCTCAGTTTGGGCCTAGGGGTTTTTGTTCCATGTGAAAATGTGTGGTTAACTTGGGATAATGACACTGAATGGTGGGGTTGGGGTTATGAGAGTACCCATGGTATCTTTTGGTTATATTTTGGCTTGTTGGGTTGACTAGGACCCCATATCTATTGTTATGACGTTACAACTAGATGGGTTGAGTTGTCCCCCTAGTCCATTCACAATTAAGAGTTTTCGTATCACATACTCTTTGCTGGACTTTGACCTCTCTTTGGATTCATTTCATACCTGTATCTTAGTGGTACTCCCCTACCCTGTTAGGGAGAAGGATCATATTTTTATTTTCTGGAGTGATTTTTCTCAATCTTCTTCGACATCAAACATTGTGGACATGGATAATGATTCACCCTAAGAGTCTCATCATGATCCTTACATCTTTTAATTTCCAGTTGTAGTGTTATTATTGATGTGGAAAATATTTACCCAAGCATCGACCCTATACCCAGGATTTTGTTGTTCTAGAAAGAGACAGATCACCAAGAGAGTCCAGGGTGCATACCCTATATTTGAGTATAGATATTTTATTATTAATTATAAGTTCTATAATGATTCTTTGACCTATTGTGTTATGATTTCCTCATGATCCTTTTATATTGACCTTTACACATCAGAGTCGGAATAGGCATGACTAACTCTACAATGGAATTGGTCCTCTATTACACTTGTGTGCTGAGATTCGGGTTGGTGTGTGATACCCCTACTTGAGGAGTTGGTGTTTGTTTAGTCCCTATGTGACATCTTCAATGATTTTTTCCTTAATGCATTCCCTCGCTGATAGGTACCACATTGATTGGATTAGTTGGTATATTTGTTCATTTTACCAATCGAGTGGCATCTCTCAGTTGAGTACTATCTGGGATGGCGAGGTTGTATCATCATCTTGGAGCTACTAATGATTATCATCTTGTTTTGAGAGCCATCATGTATGGATAGGATTGTGAAGAAGTATGTTTTCGTGTTTCAGGTTGGAACCTCATGACATATTTGTGAGTGCTTTGTTGGACCCTCGAGTTGTTTACTGTGGATAAGTTATGGTTCAGACTACGAGATAGTGAGTTAGAGATGAGTACATCTGGGAATGTTCTAGGAGTCCTCGTGGGTTGTGTAGTTTCTTAGACATTTCTTGTTTTTCGTTCTTACTAGTTTCATATAACCAAATAGGGTATCAAGAATGAGTTTCTATCCCCCAATTTGGTACCCTTCGGCTGGGTTCAGTTAGCTTATTCTAATCTGTTACACACTTTTTTGGATTGGGTATTTTGGGTGCCAACTGGTTATTTTTATAGTCACCCAATAATGTTATTTTTTTACATGTGTTGTGTCTTGTACATCCCAGAAGTCCTTTAACGGAGTCCTAGTTGGATCCAAATCAGGTAGATCTTAGTAGATGGACTGACCAGTTCTTTTACCAGAGCCGTAATGTGGATCATACTGACGAGATTTTGAAAGTGACAGCCTCCATCTTTGTGGGTTGAAAACATTTCTAGTTTTCATGTGGTGGGATATATATTTTTTAATTTGTTTTCTAATAGTGAACTCTGGTTTTGGAAAGATGTATGCATGATTTTCCTTTCATTTATTTATTTATCTCAAAACTTTTGTATGGAGGTGTACGTGTGTGCATGTGTATAGGAATGATAGGCTAAGGCCTCCAATGTGGGTGATTGCCTTCTCTACATTAGACACCGGCCCTTGGTCTATTGGAGGTGGGCTTTGGGAGTCGCATCACATTCCTTGTTGGGATGGTTCGTGAAACATATAAGAATGCCTGAGGATAAAATTGGTACTATTTCATGAATTAATGATTATAGTAGTGAGTATATAATTAGAGAGAGTGTTGTGTTTTTATAAGATAGGAAAAGGGAAATTTTAGAAGTATCATTTAATTTTTCAATACTATGATGCTATTAATCAATGTTTATTGGATCTGAAATGGAAAATCTATTATGGGGAAATTTTATGGGCTTTAACCCACCTCAATCACCGGTTTATGTTACAATTCTGAGTGTTTTATAATTTTTTTTGTAAATTATAATATTTTACACATATATTATTTTACTATGATAAATCAATTATATCATTAGTAAATAATTTTACTTAAAAATATTAAAATTTACCATTTTTGAAAAATTTATCCTTGTGATATTAAATTTTTAAATAATTAAATGAAATATAATATCTAATGCTATTAAATGTTAATTTTATATTAGAACACACAATGGCTTCAAAAAAAACTTTAAAACCGAATATGATTTGGAGATTAAATTTTATGTGTAATGAATTGTTTTTGAAATAATCATTTCCCATGAAATTATTTCATTATAATAAATAAATAAAAAATTATGATGCTTCCACATTATCTCAAAACATAATCTCACCTTGATTCTACTTGATTCAAATAAATCACCTACATTTTTTTATTAAACTATCATTTAAAGTTATTTCTTAAAATATTGGACATATCATTTATATTACAAACAAAAAATTATAATAAATAATATTTTTTCTTTAAATACATATTTTATTACATAATTTTTTTAAATAAATTTAGGATAATTTATAATGAGGATAATATCATACAAATTATAATTTTCATAAAATCTATATTATTCGGAAAAAGTTCTGTATTTCGGGGAAATAATAAATTTCATCCCATTTAATATTTTTATTAAAATAAAAAAATGATGTAGATATTTTCAAATTAAATTTTAAATATTTTAAAATTAAATATTTTTATTGAAAAAACAATATTTAATGAAATTATATTTTTAATGAAAAATGAAATTTTCAAATATTAACTGTTATTATGATAATATCATTTCATTTACCAGTGAACATTTTGTAAACAAATTACTATAATAAAACATAAATATTCATAATTAATCACATTTTTTTAAAATAGAATCTCATATCACATTATAAGGAAATTTCTGAAAACAATTACTATTCTAAATAATAAATGATCTTATTATTTATTTTTGGTAAACTAATTTAAGATTATAAATATTAAAATTGGCATTTATTTTCATTATTCATATACTTTACAATGGAAATATTCCTATTATAATGAATTAATCTTCTAATACATGTATATTACATCATTTTAGTTGAATATTCATTACATTACAAAAACATATTCTCTAAGATTTCAATAGTTTGGTGCCATTACAAACATGAAATGAAATATTCATAATTCATGAATGATCTTCGATGTATCCCATAGTGATATTCCCATTTAGTACACCAAAATAAAATTATTTATTTATAACCTAGGGAATGGAAGAATAAAAAACGTGATCTTAGATTCTTAGTAACAGTAAAAATGTAATATATATCAACATAACATAAGCTTAGGTATATGTTATTTAAATACATAGATCATAGAGATAGTATATCATAGGTATGAATGAAAATTATTTCCCTTTTCTTTTTGGATTTTAAAAAATAAATTTAAATTATATATTATCATTCCATAAATATTTTTATATTATATATTTCACATTTTCTAATTGTAATATTCTTTAATAATCTCCAAATAATGTATGAACAAATCACATTGCTTCATGTGGTGGTAGTATGTCGCACATACTAGCACTTTTATCATATTTCAAAAAAAATAAAAACCAGAAGGGATGTGTGATTTAATAATTTCAATAGAATTTTATAATAATTAAAATATAAATATACAACAAATCCATCAATTGTTTCATCCATGAATGGTGTTAATTAAAAAATTAATTACATCATTTCGTGAGGTGTTAGTTTTCCGTACACACGAATGACGATTTCAAAACCCATTTTATAGAAGTGGAGTTAATAATTGGTTATTACCTTCAAATAAAAACATATACTTATATGTAATATAAATATATTATTATAAACAAAAATTTATTATAATAAATGATTTATATGGGGGAGTTAATAAAAGGAAAATTCTTGTTGAAGAGGGTTTCCTCTTCTTTAGGTATCCTCCTAAGGTTTACACCAATATCCTTTTCTCAATTTCATTTATTAGAAGTATAATTCCTATAATATGAGAAGATTCAATTTTTTAAGTTATTTTTGAATATATTGGCATAAAAATGGTTTTAGTACGTGAGGATAAGATGAGAATTCGTGGTCATTTATAAGCAAGGTTAGTGGCACACTTCAAATTATTTTGAGAAAACAATTTTCATCCATGTTTAACACATGTAAAAATAAATAAATAATGGAAACTTTTCCATCCTAAAAGTATTATAGTGTTTTAATTTCCATAAAATGTATTTTTTATATGTTTGGGGTTACATTTAACACTTATCATTTTTGATTAAACCCTTGGTAATCCCATTTTAACCTTTACTATGGTAAATCATTAATACAATTTTTTCTCTCCATATAGGAAACAAATTATGTTCATATTATTAGATAATATAAATTATTCAAATTAAAAATAAGGAATATATATTTACCAAATTGCATTTACGTAATTTTCCAAAATAATTTTACATTAATCAACTAGACATGATGAGAAATTTTATTTTAAACAGAAAATGTTCAAATGATTACAATGAATTTAAATATATTTCTGATATGATATTGAGTTAAATAAATTTGATTTATTGACATATTATTGAACTAATGTTATATAAAAATAAATAAAATGAATAATTTATCATTGTAAAAAAATTAAACCAAAATAAAATTTTAATATTAAATTCATTATGATTCAATATTTATCCATAAATTAACGTTTTCAAAATATTCAAAAAAGTTAAACTTAATATAATTTTAACACAATGATTTAATAAATTATGAATATTATTCAAATAAATATTTTAATATTGGACAAAATTAAATTAGAAAATCACAAAAATGATAAAAAAGAAGGTTTTTTTAGAAGAGTATTGTTTTTAAAAATAATATGATTTTTTAATTGTATATTTAATAATAATTATTATATGAATATAAATTAATATTTTTTATAAATAATATATATCTGTAATGACAAATAGTACCAATTAGGGATTATTTAAACCGATTGAATTAGAGAACAATTCCGCACATTAAAACAGTTTTAGAAAAACAAACAATTTTTTAACTCAAAAATAAAAATAAACACAAATCCAAAATAATGTTTATTAAAAAAATTATTTAGTAGATTATTAATTAATGAGTTATCATTATGATAATTTAAAACATAATGGGGAATTTATTTTAAATAATTTACATAATGTAATATTTAGTTTTAAAAAATTATTATTTTCTTCAATATATTAGAATATCAATATTTATAGAAAATTTAATAAATATTAAATATAAGTTGTTTTTTTAATTACAATTTCAAAAAGGAAGTTAATTTTCTCAAAAATAATTATTATTTATCTAAAAATTTATTATAATAATATTTTTCAAAAATGCAATAAAAAAGATTTTCAGGAAGTCTTATTTTGGAAGAGTATAATTACATTTATAAAATTTTATTAATTTCTTACTAATAATTTATTCAAAAATTAATATTGACTGTGAAATTTTTTATTATATCTCATAAATTAGTTATTTTTATTCATACCTTTATATATAATTTTTTTTATAATGTACATTGAATTTGTTTTCATGGTTCACTAAATCATGGGGTGTCACGCAATGGATGATATCGAAAAAAATTGTTGGTTTGTGTAACAAAAGTAATACTAGAAGTTGTATATAAGGAAAGGAAAATTTAGCTTTTAGAGTAACACATGATAATATTAATATTTCATGTAATGTTAAATATAAAAAATATTAAACTAATTTGAAAAGATATATCACAAAATAAATGTGTTTTTATTTTTATACACTTAAAATGGTTTTTTCCTTCAAAATTTTTCACTTTTTTTTACAAAAAAAACTGGTGATAATTCTTCCTCATGGTATCCTCATGTTTCCACATATCATAATAAATATGTTTATATAAAAATAAAACACCAACAAGATGAGTAGTATTGTTATTTATAAATTTCTCTATTTCATCATGAATCTCTACCAGTTTTACCTCATCAGAAATTTCAAGCTACATTGATAAGAGATCTATTTTCAGTACAAGTGATGGATCTGGTATTTACATCCCATATAGTGATGAATGGAACACATCATGAAAATATCATAGGGTTTGTGGAATCAAAAAATTATTATAACTAGTCCACATACAATAAACAATTTTAATGGGACTAATATATCTTGGGTAGGGATTCCCCTTCTTTCACCCATATAGAAGATCATAAAAAGAACATATCAAAAAATTTAAATTGTAGATCACATTAAAAATTAGCTTCATATCATTTATTTCAACATTATTCCTTCCTTAAATGTCTCTAAATGTAACTATCCTTCTCTTCCATCTCATTATCAAGATAACGACCATATAACATTCGTTCTATTAATATTTTAGTAATTATATAGTGATTCATAAGGAGCCATATAAATAATCAAGTAAAACCTATTGTTGTATAGAAACAAATATAGATGTTCTTTCGATCCCATAAATATTTATATAAGTTAAATAATATCTAGACATACCTATTATGGTTTGAGTTATTTACAGAGTGATGAAACCCAACATTAAATCAAGATATTTTTAATGAATTCTCTAATATGGTGTGGAAAGCTTTGGATCCTGATCATATACAGTTTCATATAGTAATAAATGATACATTTCCACAAAATTAATTTATATTTTGTTGAACTTACACCAATTAAAATACTACAAGTTATATATTATTCGTGATGAATTTATATGAGGATCAAAAAACCCAAATTATTATTATTCGCATAATTTTTTTTGGGAAACTGACAAAAAACACAGGGTGATATCTTCATTTCGTTCTTGGAATGTATAATAGTCATTGAATTATTTTAAACTAATTTCACCTTAACAATAAATTTTTAATTAACAATAATTATATATATACTAAAAAATATATTTATTTATGTTTTCAACCATAATTAATCATTCTTATAGGACATTGGTATGTGTGATACCCTTTTGGCCATTCGACTGTGTGTTCAAATCCAATTGGATTTTATGATATACTATTTTGTATCCCTTCTTATAGGATATCATATATTCAAAACTAAATAGTTAAAATCATTTTAATATTTCAATAAAGCATAATTACTTTGACATTAAAGATATGATAAACCCTAAATTATATCAATACCATTAACCATACATCAATAAATAAAAATTTATCCTCAAAAACCATGTTTTTTATTTTAATAATTTTTTTGAAAAAACTGTAAATATTGAAAAACACACATCGGGTATATCCTCAGGTTGGTTGTCTATTACATTGAACTTATGATCAACCTGAAAATTGTAATCAAATGATGTAATAAGTATCTCTAATGTTAATACTACATGGATTCATATATAATTCCAATAAACATATGCTTTATATGTTTCGTGATTTTTACAACCCAAATACCATTGTGGAAATAATTCTACAACATAATCCTTAAATACCAATACATACATAATGAAATTCTTCTACATTAAGGATTAACATGGAATAAATCATTCTCTGGTCTATATGGTAATTCATATATTATGTCATTTAGTTAGATAATAAGTATGTTCCCCAAATATAATACATTTAACTCCGTGAAAATTTGGTAATCTATGGCCTTCTATTCCATATGTATAACATCTTCTTATACTTTTGATATATAATTTTTATAACCTTTTCCAAAATCTGTACATTATTTAAGCCTAAACTTCTTTCCTCAATGTTCATTACCATAAAAAATTTAAAAATTTTCATCTTCCTCATATTTTATACATTAGGAATCTCACGAAAAAAATATTGTCAGTCATATATGATGATAGCAGATTAATAATTCTTTCAATATCTATCTCACCAGTCATTACCCAATTATGGTTATTATAATCAATGAATTTTCTTTTATATTCATTGATAACATGATTCCTTCTAGTCCCTTCAATTAACTATGAACAAGAATCATAGGGTAATAAACAATATTCATGGTGGGGAACCACATAATCATGAAAAATAACTTATTAAATGTCTAAAACAAGACACAATTGGTTTATTTGATGCCATTATATGAAATAATCTATTTAAATAATTTTTGATGCTTTGTAAAGAGTTTGTTAATTTGAAAAGAATATTCCCCATCAGTGTCAAAATGTGTGTGCATCAAGGCTCATTATCTATCACTGGGTGTCTATCAAGTCTAGATCAATGTTCTTTTTTTTTGTATTTATTACAGATATATCACATTGTTACATATCCCAATAACCTGTTAGTATCCATATAATAATGTATGTTCTTAAAAACCACTCACACAATATGTTAAAAAACATCCAGGAAATTATCAGATACATTGACACTTCTATAGAAATATACGTACACATATCAAAAAAAAAATAACATTAGATATATTCCTAGGGATATTACAAAAGATTTATCATCCTAGTTTCTAAATGGTAAGCTAACATTTACAATGACAAAAATTATTACTACCCAATACTCTCATACATGGATATTCATAATTTTTATATGAATGTTCAATTCATTAGAAAAAAACACTTTTGTGGGTCATAATTGTTTAGTGCCATTGGAATATTAAAAAAATCTTATATTATTAAATATATTCCATATCTCTCATAAGGAATATTCCATTTAGTACACATACGTAAAACCCATTCTTTATACCATTTCAAAATGAAGAATAAAAAGGGGTGATCTCAGATTCTTAGTGAGGTTAAAAATGAAGATACATAAGAATAAAATAATCATGAGTGTATAAGAACATTTGAAAAAAAATAAAACCATACCCTACATATAAAAGATAATATTCCAGAGTTATTTAATAAATATTATTAGTTTATAATACATTATTTATATGGAAATAAAATAAAATTATCTATGAGAGCATACAATTTAAAAAAGAGATTCACTTTTAGAATATACATAATCATACAAATTCTTATGTCATGGATACCCACCAATACATTCATTACATTTTATTCATTGTATTCCCAACTATGTACCTGCCTCAGGAATAGGCTATCCACATGTGTTCCCCATTTTCAGTCATGGGATAGCCAACCATATACCCTCTAGGGTCATAGTAAATTTATAAGTAACCAGTGCATTGAAGGGTGATATAGGTTCCACTTACCACTTAATGAAAATAATTCACTTCTTTTCCCAAATAAGAAAAAATTAATCATATCATAACAAAAAAATGAAATTGTTTTCATAAACAATTCATATTACCATAACCTGTGGAAATGAGGCATGCTTCATAATCATTTTATCATTTCTTCATATAAAACCCATAGATGAAGAATGGGGTTTCAAATGAAATTTATGTTATTATAACCCATGGGGTATAAATTATTTAAAAAACATTATGTAATCATAAACACAAAACATTCAGATAAGGAATAATAATGGAACCCTTGGATCATATCCCACATAGTAAATAATTAACCTTAACGTTTGATTTAATTGATAGAGAATTATTTTGAAGGAAAGAAACTTATAACATACCATTTATGTCAAATATCATTTCTATGAAACTAACATTTTAAAATTTAAAACATTTTGGAAGTCATTTTCTTTGAAAATAAACTTTTAAACATATAAAAGAATCCATAAAAATCATTTTAAAACATTATAGGCAGAAATTCATTGCCCTCTTTTAAAAAAATATTTCAAAATGAATATCATTTTAAAAATAATTTTTTAAATAAATTTGAATACTTTTTAAGGAATTACCAATGTAAATAATTTATTTGATTAGGGTATGTTTTAATTCATGTTGAACATGTTAAAATAATGATTTCTTTAACATATTTGGTAAAAGAATAACCATAATTATTTAGAAAGATAAATGAAGATTCATTTTAATATATATATATATATATATTAAAATAAGTGTTTAAATTATTATAATAAAATATTTAAAAAATTATCAAAACATTTTTGATTTTTCTTCTAGAAAACAATGTTATGGTAGAAATATAATTTCTGAATGAAGAGAGAAATAACAAAAAATTTCATTAAAAAAACATTTCAAACTATTGGGTATATAAATAAAGAAAAAATAATTAAAAATATATCATTATGAGATAACTATGCGATAATAAAATACATGTAATTATGAAATGATATCATAAATAAATTACACATAACACAATCTTGGTATTCCATGAATTCACTATTCATGAGATCAACAAAAGTAAATCTTTCATTATTCAATTAAAATATAATTTTTTTATACTCATAAATTCAATACCTCATAATAAATATTCTCTTTATAATATAGTTTTTATTTACTCGCAACTAAAATATAATAACGATGTTAAATATTTGAATAATATAAAACTTTATGATTTTGATTGAACATGTCATCAGTGTAAGGAATAAGATGCTTCTTCAATATTGTAATAGAATTTATTTCTCTATAACATGTAAACAACATCATAGATCAATATTTCCCATAAATTAAACGAATAGGTAATTCACATGGTGCAACACAATGACGTATAAATCCAAATATCACAAATCTATAATAGTTGTTCCTTCAACTCCACTAATTCAATAGTTATGATTATATATGGTTTATTAAATATTTAACTATAAAAAAGAATTAAATAAATGGTATACTCAACATCATGTTTTGGTGGATGTAGAGGGAATTGGACTAGAATAAACCAATGTTTTCTTATTCAATAGTTATATCCTATATTTGAATATTGTTTTTTATATCCATTCATTATGTCTTCAATTCTACCATAAGAATATCATTTCAAATAGATACTATAGGTGGATCTAGACATGATAATTATATTGATGTATCCCTTTTCAAATCATGGAGTTGTACATCTTCAACCAAAATCATAATTTTTACCTCTCTGAATTTAATGTTTAGAATATATTTTGAAATCCAATACACATTAATGATTTGATGAATATGAACCATCTCTATAATAATTAAATATAGAAATACAAAATTTTTAGGTTTCATAATGGTAACTAACTGACAAATTCTTAATGAGATTAGTTTTTCACTATGATTTTTTAAGGGAATATCCCAACTTATAGATCAAGGTAGATAACTAGTTTTCTTGAAATGTTTGGAAGATATAAAATAGTGTGAACATTCAAAATAAATTAAATATTTATCTAAATTTTGGGATATTATAAATATAACAAGGAAAACATATTTATTAACTTAATTATTAGTATTAGAGATCAAATAAGGTTTTCCTTAAATCCCTATCCTCTTTTTTGGTTTGATCTCTTGATTCTTCAGACATTAATTTGAATAATTCCATATTTCTCTATAGTTGGAGTACTAAAAAATGGTTCTTATCATCCCCTTTTATAAATTATCTATATGGACCATAAATTTTCACTTGTAACAAAATCTCATTCTCTATGTGCAATTTCTAGGATGCTTCATTCCACATTTCTCACATGATGGAAATTGATTTGGTCCCTTCCTCATCTTAGATCATTAATGTTTTTCTAAGATCTCAAGAAAACTAATATCTCTTAATATCCATTGATGTTATCAGATGTAGATAATTTATCCTCTATTTTGAGGGAATGAAATAAACATTCATCATATGAGGAATTTTTTTTGAAACAAGTTCACATTAGAGGATTGGATTAAGTCCTTCAATTAAATGGTCAATATTTACCTCGGGATTAAAAATGTTATTTATAGCAAAAATTTCATGTACTATAATGGTCAACTCATACCCTAAAAAATTCATATTAAATTTTATTTAGACATAGGAACATTTATTTAATTTTAGTTTTTTTATCATATAGATAATGTTTATTGAGGAATATAAGACAGAAATATCTCTATCTAATATGTTCTATTTCTTCATCATTCCCTGTATTAGGGATCAATAAACACCATTAATCGACATCACGTTAATGATAATACACATACATCATATTTCCTTCCAATTCATTTAATACCATATAATTAAAATAGATTTTATAATTACATTTTTTATAAATAAATTTAATTTCTTTGACATATTGTGTTACCCACAACATCGTGTTTTAACAAACCGCAAAATACTATGTATATTATTATTTATCAGTGACTATTATAATTTTATAATTAATAATTATTGTTTAAATTTAAAAAAAAATTAATAAATTATTTATAATATTTTTATATGAATAAAATATATTCATATATAATTTTTTAATTTTTTAAAAGTCATTATATGCTTCAAAATAAAGTTTTCTCACGAAATGATATTTAATACTTTTTTATGAAAAAATGATAGATTTTTTTTTCAGTTTAATAAAATTTATTTCATAATATAATCTAAAAAAGTAAAATATATCTCACAAAATTGTCTCTCAGTTAATTTTTTATAATTTTCTGAAAATAGTGAAAAAAAGAATTTTTATTAAAACATGTGTTTTATTTTAAAGAATTTACAATCATAACATTATTTTACAATTTATTAATGTTTATAAATTAATCAATTATATTTTTATTATACAAATTTATCTCATTTGACTAAATATTATATTCAATTTTTATATTAAAACATTCAGTACCTATAAAAAGTTCCTCTTTGGAAAATATATTTTTAATTGTGCCTAGGAGTATAATTTAAAATTACATTTTTTCAATTATATAAAGGATTTTGGAAAAAGGGATTATATATAAATAATCCTAATAATTAGTATTATATAATAATTTCAGATTAATTTTGGGTTAGCATGATATATAAAACACCAAAAATCATTTGGAGTGGTTAAGGATCAAACCGGTTTACGAGGGGTTAAACTAAGAAAGTATGGGTTAAAATGGTATAAAAAATTTCAAATATATATTTTAACGGAATATTCAGTCCTCCCCATATAAATTTTTTTATAATATTCACATTTTTATTTTGGTATGTATTAAATTCGGTATAATTTTTTATCTTTCAAAATTGTACGAGTGTCATCTCCCCGACTTATTAATGGTCACCGCTTATCCTATCATTTTAAAAATTACAAATATTTTTTTTGGAAAATAACATTCATAATATAATAATTAATTTTCTCATTAAATACTATAGAATTTATTTTTATTCTTATACCCTCTAAATATATCCTTTTGATCCAATGTAAAGAGGTTGTCTGAAAAAGAAGTATCGTTCTCTACCAATAATTTTAATTTTATTTCGTATTTAATATCTTTTAAATAATATTAATAAATTATGATATTATAACATCAGAATATAACTTTTAATTAGATGTTATTTTTTTATATTTATAACCTATATTCATCAACTCTATTATCAAAAAGGAAATTAAATTATCGCTCATGTGAAGGATGGACTACGACATCACAAACAAATGTAATAGTTTTTTACCACCAAATATCATTATTTCAAATAAATTTGGATTTAAATTATATATATGATATTTAGGAAATTTTTATAATTATAAAATTATAATATCACAAATTCCACCCTACATTATATTCTGTGAGAATACAGAAACATCGCTCACATATATAGATTACTACCACCTCTCGAAATAATGTGATTCATTTTTCACTAATGATTTAAATTAAAGGTTGTAAGTTTAAAATTAATAAATATATGTTACATATATGTTATCATAACTAATGTTTAAGCTACATATATTAATTACATTCTTTATGTTTCATCTGTCAAGAAAATGGATATAGTGTTCATGTATACATTCACTCTACTGTCTCCATAAAAAGTGTAATTCATTTTCCTTATCAAGAATTTATAGATAACTATATATAAATGTCAAATGAATATATATGAAATTCATATAAGGTTTAATGATATATATATTATGTTAAAATTATATATATATAAATTACTTGAAAATAAAAATCAAAATATGCCTAAAAATAATGTTGTTGTTTCCTGAAACATGAATTTAAAGAAGGAATTATTAATAAACAGGTAATAAAATTTCAAATGTTATTCAAATATGGAAAGATATATATAAGTATTTATAATTAATATAAATATAAAAAACTATCTATATTATAGGTTCAAACATTTATGAATATTTTAAATACATAATGTTAGGGGATTTTCGTCTTACATTTCATTTCATTGTAAACAAGAAAAATTCAAAACTAATTAATTTTACACATTGTAAATTAATGTAATTATTTTATGTTAGGATTATTATTATGATAATTATGGGGTTTTACATGTATATATATGTTTATTTATTTCATGGGTATAATGATTAAAAAATAACAATGTGGTAACGGTTTAATGTTATAAACACATTGTTTGTCGTGATAGTTTATGATTATTATTTTTATAATGACATATTATGATATATATTATAACAAACTCATGTATTTTTATATATTATAATAATTTCAAGGTAATATATGTAACTATTATATTTTCATAACTTTATTTTCTCAATATTTTAGATGAATGATTTAATGAATAATAAATTTTATTTCTCCCATTGGTTGAAAATCTATTTTCTTCCATTCTCATGATTTATAAAATTATTAAATGAATGTTTCTACTATTCTAAAATTATTTTTAATGAAATTATTATCCATGTTTCATTTTTTGACAAATTATTCATAAATAGAACATTTCATTCATTTTCTAAACAATTATCTGTTAACATTTTACTGAAAATGTAAAAGGAATATTTGTTTTAACATATATGGAATGAACAATATTTTCCACAGTCATGACCACTCTATATTTTGAACCATCTTTTATAATAATCGATAAATATTTTAAAAGAAAATATATTCATTAACATTTCTTAAATTATTACATTTTAAATAGTAATTTTCAAATTGAAAATGTTATTTTCTTCCTGGAATCATCCAAGTAATATTTCCAAATAATTTTCCATATATGAATTAATCCTTTGATGTTACTTAAGATTTACTTTAGATATTATCTAATGATTCCAACCATATAAATTATGAATATTATTTATTAATATAAATAAAAATATTTATTAATCCCATTTCATTCCCACAGGTTATTCAAGGATGAAATGATTATAAATACAATTATATATTTACATATTAAGATATGACAAATATTTTATAAAACATTGGAATAAAAATAAATTGTGTGATGTGTGGGACTTTCTTCCATACGATGAATTTGGTATTGATTAGTGTTCTACAATCATATGGGGTAAGTATGAGGTTATTCCAATCCCAAAAGAGGGTACTCAAGAGGTTATCCCAATCCCGAAATAGGGTACACATGAGGTTATACTAATAAACAAATAAGGTTCATGTGAGGTTATCCATACCCTAAAGCTATTTGTTATATTATTATCCCATGTCTAAATGTTATGCATATATATTGGTATAGACTTGATTTAAAAAATATCATGCTTATTTGCATACCATTAATATCTAACTTATGATAATGTTATACTCTTATAGATCACGGTCATTGATTATGTTATTATTCCTACCAAATGAACTTCCTTGATTTATTCCATGACACAGGTGTAATATCTATAATATGAATCGCATGGTTTTCAAATGTTATTCTCATGATCTTATACCCTTACAATCATGTAATTTTGATATCTCATTTTCATACAAGTATTCAACATTTAACATCACCCTTTATTATATTAGATTTACAATGTTTATAAAGAATGTTATTCTATAAGATTTGTATAATATGGGTGATAATCTTCAGAGATGATGTATTTCACCAAGGAATAAGTTATTTATGTATCCTTGTTTCCAAAAAAAATATACGTAATCCATCTTTTCATGGATAATTATAATATTTAATTAATATTCACCAGTTAATATGTGATTTATATGTATAGAGTGTTTTGATCTCTATGGTTGGTATTAGTTTTATTTTTAGATAATAATTTGTCTAAGATGAGAAAACATTATTGAGATTCCCATTGAATTCTCTATAGATATCTCAAAGGATAATTAAAAATATTAATAAATTGTTTTGGAATTTTTGTGAATGTTATATAGTGTGTATTCATATAAACTAAATGCATTTCATGATATTATAAGTTGAAGTGGATCTAGAGTAGTTGTACAATGGGATTATTACACTACAAAAGGAGTAGTATACATTGACTCAATCATTTCACAATGCATGATAATGGTCTATAATTCTTACCTTATTTGAAACTCATGGGTTATATGTTTGGATATTTCATAAACTCTTTATAAACCATAATAATTGATTTCAATAAATATTGAACATGAATGAACTAGTTTAAACCTAATGTGTTATATATCGAAAAAATATATAATTTTTTAGAAATCATATGAAGCATTTTCCATTATTAATCACTCTTATTATTAATTATTGATAATTATCCAAAATATCATGTTTTTAGTAAGCCATTAATGAAATAATAATTATTATGAAGTGGGGGGAATTATTCTCGAAAAATTATGTATCTTATTTGAACATAGATATATAAAATCACTTATATTATGAAAATAATATAAGAATGTTATTTCATATCCATAAGGATTAAATTATAAATTAAATTTGAAAATTGCAAATGAAATTATGATCAAATATCATCATATGATACTTCTCTGGTTTATTTTTCGGAATGTGATTACTTGTTTTTCTCTCCCTCGTGCTGAATTTTACGTTAGGTTAGGGATATATTTACTTTCTCTTCAAAACTGAAACATTAATTTCCAATGAAAGAAAATAATGATTATATACCAAAAAAGAATTTTTTTCATCTATCAGTGTGATGATATGTATGAAATTATAATATAAATTTCAATCACTAAATTGATATTGATTCACATTCAAAATATGTTTCTTGCTCAAATTTTTGGATAAAATCTCAATATTGATGATATTTATATTAGATGAAAAGTTGATGATATATTCCAAGAATATATTTCTATAATTCCTCTGAATCATGTATTTTTTATTCTATAATTAATCATTTATATATAAACAACTTTTTAAAATATTCTATATTGGACAGCATAGATGGAGTTTTATGAATTAATGAAGAATCTTTTGGAGAATCACGATAAGGGATTCGTTTGGATATGTGTATCACCATGAGGTGCACTAGTAATTTTTTTATGAAGAAATAGTTATCAATGATTATAAACATTTATTAATATAAACTAAACATGATTATAATCAATAAAAGTTTTTTTATACCCCGTATTGATGAATTATTTGATCAACCTCACAGATATAATTATATTTCTAATAGAGGCCTTCATTCCTCGAAATTATTTTTTTCATATTAAAAACCGAATTAGGGGTAGAGTGGGAACTGATCTAATTACACCATAAAGTATGAGATAAGGAAATTTGAAATTATATTTTTAGGGGCATAGTGACACAAAAACAAATGGCTTATCAAGTTCCAGGTGGGAACAACCACATCAAAAAGAGATCCACAAATCATGTGATCCACCGAATAAACTCGCATGGAGGAATCATATCGAGTGAACTGTGTTATCAACATTATCTCTTTCATAATAAAATCCTTTTATTCAACATCACATCATCACCGTCAACCCAAAATATCTTCACTATTTACAACACCTCTCCATGAGTAATGCTGTTAGAGGAGGACATTTAGGTTTAATAAGGTGGACATTACCATGATTTACTTCCATATGAGGTATGGAAACTATGAATATATTTTTATTCCATTTGGCCTTAATAATTACAATACTATACATATGGATTTATTGTATATATTTTTCAAATATTACCTTTATTTATTTAATGTAGTATTTATAAACATTATTTTTATATACTCAAATATAAGGAAGGGTATTAATATCACTTTAGAATTGTACATAATAACCTAAAAAAGGATAAAATATAGAAAAAATTATAAAATATTGATTTTGGAAAAAAAGATTAATTTATTTTTGTTTTACTATCTCAAAAGATGGAATATTTCTAGATCCATCATAGGTAGAGGCTATTGAACATTGGTCTAGACAAATCATTATGGCAGCGATTTAATGTTTTCTTTGATTGGATGCATATTATTTATGGTATATAGATTATTTATCCCAATTATATTTTCCAATCACCATGTTAAAATGTAATGTAACCATTTTGCTTCCGATATACGAATGTGGGGAAACATTCAAGGAAGAAAAGGTAAGCTAAGTCAGTGTATCTATTCTTACATTACCATATAGTGTATAATAGTTTTTAATCAGTTGTGGTGAATCAAAAAATGGATCAGGATACATTCTCACGATGAATGAAATAGTGATGAATTATTAATCATGAAAATTAACGCATCATGAACACAATTACCTAACCCATGTTTTACTGTTACCTACAATATTTATAGAATTAATGATACGAAAAAACTATATTTATTAAAAAAGGTGGTATATAAATTTAGATCATAAAATATTAATGTATTTATTCAAACAGAAATAGTTAAATATATTCTAGAAAATATGGTAGGAGAAAATTAAATATTATTATTTCTCAATAAATCACCACTTTCAAAAAATTTACCATGGCTGATTATTTGAGTAAAAAGGGTCATGATAGCTTCTGGATGACGAGGATCCCAAATTATCCAATATTTATATATTTTCTATGATTGAATAATAAAACACAAAATAAATTGGAGAAATATTTTATTTCATAAATTTATGTCCAATTACCTATCCATTTGAGTGTATAATAGTCAAAAAAGGACGATGTAGATATGTAGAAGAGGGTGATAAATAAACTATAATTTAACCATTATCATGATGGAATCATACGGCTTAATAAACATGTATGTGTTTTTTCTACATTATATTTGAAGAAAGATATATTATATGAAGCTCATAGTTGATAAATATATATTCATCTTAGAATTAAAATGTTGTATAGATTTTTAAAATATTATTACTAGTGGGAGGGTATAAAGATATATTTTGAAGAGTTTGTATTTTAGAGATTCATGTGTCATCATGTTCAGAATGAGAGATGAGTGTCTAATGAGATGTTGTGAATATTGCCTACATTATAATGTAAATTAGAATACACCACCATGGATTTTATCTTCTGACTCCAAAATATGTTTAAATGGAAAAAATTTATATAGGTCATAGTTGATCACCTAAAAAAGTCACCACACATCATCTCTATCAGATATGATTACAATAAGGATCATCTATTCAAGATATAAGATAAATATGTGATAAGATTTATTATAATATAACATTAATTGTTTATTATTATGGTATGATGATTACCTATATGTTCGGGTTTTATATTCAGAAATCCCTTGATATAGAGTTTGGTTTCATCCATGTGTATCATCCTCATATAGGTGGTCAACCTAATTGAACAATTCAAATCCAAGATGATAAGATGAGATTTTTTAATTAGATTTCAAATATTTTGGGATCAACACATTCCGCTTGTTCAGTATCAATTCAATAATAACATTCACATGATATGTAATGTTCTCATTATGATCTCCTTCATTTAGATATGTTTTGAAATACAAAATCCTAGGACGAAGCTGGAAAAATATAAAAATTATTACCTTATCGTTATGAGGATATGTAAGGTACTATTATATCCATTCAAAATCACATTAATGCGGAGGATTGTTGATAGAAATTATATGATGAAATTCCTCTATGTAATATAGAGTTTAATTTATTGGGGATGTATTCTAGTGAATTTGGTCATTGTTTATGATTATGATATTATGAAAGAAATGAAATATTATCCTTAGGTATATCGCCCCTTTGGATATTATTGGTCGAGTAGTGACTGTTTCATATCGTATGTTACTTCCACAGAACCACTATCATATCCATGATGGGTTTCATGGATCTCCCCTAAGAAATTATATATCTAATCCTTCACATGTACTTAACTCAGAGGTCATACCTCTGGACCATAAACATTCATATATAAAAAACATATAGAGGTTATATATCAGAGACAAAATATTCCATGAAACAAGACCATTTTCATGTTCATGGTTTTATGGAAAAAACATCGACATGATGAATCTGGAAGGGATAATGGGGATATTACGAGGCAGAATAATCCTTGTATATTTATATCAATGTGATGATTTTTTAGGATGAAATTATTTTTAATGATGAAATAATGTATCCATCTTATTTTTAAAGAAATATTTGTATCAAAAATATTTATTTTTATTGATATTTTACATCACACTCAACATTATGTTTTAACGAACCGAAATATTTTAATTGTATAATTATTTAAACATATATTTTTAAACATAACCATTGATATTTTTTTAGTGAATGGGAAAAAACACATATTTAAAATTTAGCACAATGTTTTTATTTAATAAAATCAAATGGATAAACAAGTAATTAATTATTTTTATGAATTTATTTACATTGAAAATACATGTTTGGAAAAATTTTGTTTATAGATTTTTGTAAAATAAAATAATAATAATTTTTCTACATTTGAATATGTTATTTGAAAATATAAAAATCATTCATAGAATCTAAATATATAAATTATCTTTGAGTTAATTTTTAAGAAGATTAATGAAGATTAATTTATAGATTAGAAGTGAAATATATTTATTTTTATTAAAAAATACATTATCCTTGAATGAATATAGAATATTATATTTTTTTTGTAAAAGGTAATTTTTTTTTATTATATATTTACTAATCGAATTTTTTCCATTTAAAAATATTTTAATTTAATAATTATATTCAAACATAACATACAAATGAAAAATTTATCTTTGGAGAATCACTTTTTCATCATATAAAAGAGATTTAAATTCTAATAAATTTATAAAATTCTAATAAATGAATATAGAAAAATGGAACCAATATTTAAAATTGGAATAATTAATATTACATAATCATTTCAACATAATTTTTTCTCAAAATAAATAGGGAAAATAGTTGAATGTAATTATTGTGGTTGTAGTTAAAATATGTTTACAGGTGGATAAACAAAAAATATATGAATTAAAATGGTGTCAAAATGTGTTGAATTCTTATTTTATATCCCTATATATACATTTTAACATATATGGTTCCAAAATGATCCATTTTATTTCATTTGGAATTTGAAAAATTATGGTATAATTTTTTCTATACTAAAATTCGTTGTGGGACATCTTCGCCACTTATATAAGGAATATTCCTCTCTTCACCACTTTTGAAATAAAATAACTTATGTATTTTACAATAAAATCTCAAATTTCATAATTGATTTGCTAAAAAAAATTAGAGTTATTTTATAATATATTAAACCCTCCAATGACGGATTTTTTATTTAACCTAAGAAGGTTTCCCAAAAAATAGGCATTGTACTTCACTAAGTGTTTTTTGTTTTATTTGTTCTTAAAAATAGGTCAAATTTTCATTAAATATTATTATATAATAATAACATTTTCTATATATTATTATATTATATTTTTTAATGTTATAACATATATATTTTACCGCTTCCATCAAACGGTTAATGATCACGTCGATCATGTCTACAGCAAAATATAGACTCACATACCGATTTATTTTTTTCCATTACAACTCCTCCAAGATGAATATACTAATTAATTTAATATATATATATATATATATATGAAATTTATGAAATAAATATACTTCCAGAGTTGTAATAACAAATATAACATTAATAATTTCCATTCAATGGGAATACGATAATGTCACCTATGTGTACAAAGGACAACAGCCTCACGAGGCAATGAGAATCATTTTTCAATTACACTTTATGTGTAATGTAATAAAGTGAAATTTAATGAATATATTTGAAAAATATGAAATCATTATAACATTACAAATTTGATATACTATTTACCTATAGTTCGGTCCATACATCGAGAAAAAGGAAAAAGAATTCATTTGTATGTACATTCTGCAATCTGCATGATCATCTCAATTCATTTGACATATCTAAAATTAAGGGATTCATATAAAAAATTACATAATTAATATATTTGATATTTAAATAATGGTTAATATTATTTAGATTATATAATCATGTTAAATGTAATCCAATAAAAATTCCAAATCCAAACATACATTTAGAAGAAAGTAGTTATTACACAAAACATGATTTCAACAAGGAATTGTTAAAAAATTGGTAATAAAATTTCACATGTACATAGAATATTTTTTGATGTATATAATTAGGGTTCTGTAATAGATTTATAGTAAACCTATATTTATTATACAGTAGTTTCGAACCAATTAAAAGGAAGTTAGGACATAATTGAAGGGGATTTTCTCTCACATTTATTTGCATAGGACACATGACGTATTCATAATTTATTACTTTTGTGTACTATCTATTAAACCCATGAATTCGTTTTATCATTATTCTTTTGAATCTTTTAAAAATTTACAAATCTATATAATTTTTCTATTTCATGAATCTTTTAATTCAAACATTTTCATTGTTTTAAATGTTTTATATTATAATGTCAATGTATATTCGGATTATTTTTCACTATGATTCTGACGGTTCAATATTATAATATATATCTTAAAAAATAATAGATTTTTTTCTCCTTTATTTATTTATGTATCAAATGTTTTTCCTTTTCATATTTCTCTCTCTAGCTACGCAATATAATGAATGAATGTTTTTAATAAAAATATATTTTTCTCACTCTTCAGTTGAAAATAGTTTTCCATCCATCTCTATGTTTTCTAAAAAATATTAATGAATTCTCTTAATATTCTCAAATAATTTGTTAATGAAATTTTTACCCATGATGGATTTTTTAAAATATTTTTTATTATCAAATTTATTATTTTATTATAAATAATTCCAAATTTCAATTTTACCCTAAATGTAAAAGGAATCTTTTTTGAATGTGTATTGCTTCAAAATTTTTTATTTATGTCAATACCTCTTGATGATTTAAAAAATACAATATTTGTTACTATAGTTATTTTTAAGGAAAATTTATTCATTAATATTGGGAATTTTTTTAAATCACTATTATCCATGTGGAAAGGTTATTTTCTACACTAAATGTTCCATGTGATCTATCAAAATAATTTTCCAACATGGGTTACATGATTTGATATTACATTAGTTTTACTGGGGATATAATCGATTGATACCATACTTATTAATTCTATGACGAATTTATGATTCTGTGATGAAATTTTTAAGAAAACTATTTCATTTCTATGAGTTATGCTATGATAAAATTTTTATGAATCCCATTCCCTTTTCATGGGTTATGAAATAATGAATATTTTATGAAATTATGTTCAAAATATATGGTTATATTATTAGAGGGCCCAATATCCCCCTATGATTCATTAGGTAATTTTTATTTTTTTGTGTAAACTATAGGATATCCTAAGTAGGTCTGCTGGTGGTTATCCCAAACCTTACATGTTATGAATGTCTTTGTGGGTATCCTTGAAATAATATGTCATATTTTTATATGTAAGCTAAAAATATATTCCATAATCTCATGTCATTATCTAATGGATAATATTTTTTTATCCCATTGTGATTCATGTCTCTTGAATTTCATTGATTTATTCCATAACTCAAGTTTAAGATTGATAATATAAGTAGTATGGATTTCAAATGTTATTCTCATGCACTTAAACCCCTGTACTTGTATTATATTGACATATCTCTCTTTTAACCTTACTGAGTATATGATATCTCCCTTTATTATGATTATTTTAATTGGGGATTTAATAATGGTATTATGTATCATATGAAATATAAGGGTGATAGTTGTCACAATACCAACAATAGCATATGGTATTAATAATAAAATGAAAAACAACAAAATGAAAAACAAGAAAAGAATCATAGAAAAGAACAAAACAAATAGGGGAGAAAGGAGGAGGTTCCTGGATCAATGGGACCTATAGAAATGATGTCCATGTTCATCACCTTGGACAATGTTGGTTCACTCTAAATGCAATGATCCAAATCTAGAGATGATAGTAAAAACAACATAATTGGTGGACCAAAAATCCAGGAATTCTACCATGTTGATTCCCTCACACCATGCATTAAATTGTCTTGTTCCAATGATAATGAGTTTCATGCATCCATAGATATGATATGAAATTGAAAATGGAGTGGAACTTTTATCTGTAAGATCATCATTGATAATTTTAGAATCTGTTTCAATCTCTGAGAGAGATATATTTTAGAGGAAGTGCATAGCTGTATACTTTTGGGGAGAGCCTAGAACTCTGCTTGATGTTAGTCTCTTCTACCAAAATATTCACTGTAGGTAGTAACCACACTAACCCTGGATTCCGAATTACCCCACCACCCCTCATAATAACCATATCACAAGACCCATTAGAGATAAGTTTCAGACATGTCAAAGGGGGTCTACGATAGATCCATAGGCCCTTATACACCATGTTGTTACCTGTTTTATAAGAGTATCAATGTCGAACCAACTTTGACAACGAAAAACCCTACTCCCATTTTTTAAAATAACACCCATATCATCAATAAAACTTTTCATTATATCAAACGGAATTGTCTTTGTGTATGCCACACCTCCAAAATGTGATCTGTTCCTCGCCTCCCATATACGCCAAAATCTAGCAAATAATAGGATATCCATATCCTTATTATCCATTTGATTATTTTCCATTCCCTGAAACCACCTCTGCATGAATGAGTCTCTTAGACAGACATGAGATGACAGTCCCGTAAAATCCCCCACTGCATCCCAGATAGTGCATGACCAATCGATCTCAGAAAATAAATTAATGGTAGTCTAGATGCTGGGGAGATGGGAACATGAGTATTTGGAGACAATATTAATCCCTTTTTGGATGACATACTCATTCGTAGAAATATCATGGTGAAGGATACTCTAGTGGTGAAAGTAGAACATTGGATAAATCCCCTTACACCAAAATGTATTTCCCCTAGGAGTATAACATTGGGGATTTATGAGAGTCAACCTTTAAGACTTAATAGAAAATGATTCAGAGGAAGTGTCCTTGAACAAACACCTATCTAGTTCTTCCACGGCCTTAATATGATAGGGAATACTGATCAGAAATTTGCTAAGGCCTTCTTGAATAATATTTGGATGCTCTCTATCCTATATGAAAGTAATTATACTATCTATGAAACTATTAAATCCAATAAAATCTCCCAACTGATTATCATGACTTAATTTAAAGACATTACGTCTAATGATCCATCAGTAAAAATTAAGAATATGAGGAATACGGATTTTAATAGTTATACAAGTATATGCATAGTTATTGCTTCAATTCTCTATGATATACCCATACATACTACTGACGACCCTTTCCCAAAATGTTCCTCCTTCAACTACCTTCCAAGTCAGCCGTGCATGAATGTATTTCATCATGCCATTGAAACTACAATGACCAATACCACCTTCATTCTTGGGAAGTGACATTCTATTCCCATAGGCCTAATGGAACCATCCCACCTAATGGGAGTCCAAAATGAATCATGGAATTTTCCATCCAATAGTCTTTTAGAAAGACATTTGGATCTCGATATCTAAGGGCACAAGCATAGGGATCGAATTAAGCATGATATTAACCAGAGTGATCATCTCCCCAAAAGAGAGGAATTGTATTTTACAATTACTGATCTTGGAAGAGATTTTTCTCACCCCCTTTTCTAAATTCATAATAAAAAGCCTCTCCAATGTAATGGGGGAACCTAAATTTTCCATACTGAGGCTCCGTATGTTGATACCCAAGATAGAATCAATGTTGCAAGAAAATATCTCCGATCAAATACTCGAGATGTAGAGAGTGGTTTTATATCTATTTTTGAGTTGCATACTCCATCATTAGTATTCATCTAGGGTGAAATTGATCACTTGAACATATCGTGAACACCGGTTAATTAAAATGTCTATATCATCATCAAACATAAGGTGGGATAGTTTCTGAAAATGGAAACATCAGTGGTATGGTTGAAGGATACCCTCTTGAATTTTGGATCTAATGAATCATCTCAAAGAATATTTATCTAGGATAAACATACATGGCGAGAGAGGGTCACCTTGTCTAAGGACATGAAAATATTTAAATAAAATTTCAGATCCTCCCATAAGGAAAATAGAAAACCATAATGAACTCAAACATCTAAACATTAGATCGGTTGACCTCCAAGAGAATCAAATACTACCCAGAACATTGATTAAGAAATCCCACAAATGTTTGTCATATGTTTTCTCTATATCCGGCTTACTTTCCTTATTCGATACATGACATTTCTTATTCGGATCTTCAATAATCTCTTAAGTAATACCTATAGTTACTTGGATGGTCCTACCATTCAAGAACCCATGTTGTTCATCAGAGAATTGGAACGGGAGATGAAAAAAAAAGCATCTATTGATCACAATGACCATGATTTTGTTGGAAAATATCACATAATTATAGGCCAGTATTATTTAAGAGATGAAGGGTCCTTGACTTACAGAATGAGAACAAGAGTAGTCACACTTTCCACCCATATATTATTACCACCTTGAAAAAAACTGTCACTACCTCCATAATATACTGTTCTAATAAGATCCAACAAGCCATGCAGAAGGAGATGGTAAATCCTTCAATCCTATGAGTGAATTCGGGATTTATGCCTCCCAGTGGATCCAAAATTTCCTTCTCCTCTAGAATAAATTCCTAGAAGATATTTTTGGCCTCAAAAACCACTCTCAAAACATTTTAAAAAACAAGATAATGCCCATTTGGGAATCCATCCTTCTTAGAAGGGATAGGTCCAACAAAGAGATATTTAAAAAGGGAATTATTAATACCTCCAACAACATTCATATCGTGAATGAAGGACCCATATTCACACAAGATGAGGGGATGCCAAATAAAATTATTTTCTTTAATGTAGTGAGGATAGTATCTTGTGTCTCTATCACCATCATGGATCCTGAGAACATTGGATTTCTCCCTTTCTAGTTGTGCCTGCGAGAGAAGCTTGTATTCCAAAAGGCACATCTTATGAAGAAGGTCACTAAGGATGTTATCAATCCATCCTGATTCCATACCTACCTCGATCAAATAATTTTTTTCGAGATAATCCAGCTGCTGCTGTGAGGGTGAAATCCTACTGGCCAATTAAGTTAGGGATGCCTATAGTTTCTTCATCATGTTGTGATGGCCCACCAACTGTGATCCTCGAACCAGTCAATACCAGTAAGATATCACTTCCTAGTAGAAGTAAGTATCAATTTTCCATATTATGGATATCATGAAATGATCCCTCCCCTCTTCCACTGATCTATGAAGATGACGATTGAAATGTTGTCAGAAAGAGAATGAACCAGGTTAGTGACCAAAGCCTTCTGTATGTAGGAGATCAATGTCATCTTTTCTAAGAACCAATCGAAGAAACACCAAGTGCATCAATGACAATTATGATAAATGAAAAAATTAAACTTTTTACAATGGATGAATAAATCAATCAAACCATTACTAAATTAAATGATGTAAAATCTTGTCCTGATTTCCTCTAGAATGGTTTCCCCCCTTCTTTAATAGTGGTCAGTAATGTCTTTGGAATATTATTCCATGACCCATGCTGAGGCACCTGGATAAAAAATCTGAGGTTATTCAAGAGCTCTACCCTTGTTTGAGTGTCTCATTTTTCATATAAAAAATTCACATATATAAATTTTTTAATTTCTTTATGTGATATTATCATTAATATGTTGTTCTTAAATATCCACATGATCCACAGAGATCATAGAATTCCAGAAAATCCATATAATCAATTTGAAGGGGTGTCCATGAATGTAATGGAAAAATCTCTTTCTCTTTTTATAATTGGATATATTTTCCATGTTATACATGGGATCCATGAAATACACTAAAGGGATATTATTAGAGCGAACCTCGCTGAATAAAAAAATCTGATTTTACCCATGCTTTTAATGCACTGGAGTTCTAGATTATGTGTTTAAATATATAAGATGGTGACATCATGTTTTTTATGCTAATGAAGAAGGATTTTTTTGAAGGGAATGATCCTTATATATGCTTCGTCTTAGATTTCATCTGAACACCGGATTTAGGGGAAGATCTATGGCATGAAGAATGAACTGGGGTGCTCATTTCCTACTCGTTCAAGGAGGAACCTCCAAGGTTGGAGAATCTGTTATGAAGAGGGACCCATGTGGAACCTAAAAAATAGGGTCGTCCAACGATGGTACATCAAAAGGTCAGGGATAATGCACTATATCCTCCCCTTTTAGGGAATTATTTGGACACTTTAGTGGAGAGGCTTGGATAATATGATGAGAAAGATTGAACATGAGCAGATGAAGGTGTGAGGTTAGGAGAGGATGAACCAAAGGAAAGGGGTATAGAGGCTGAGGGGGGGGGGGGGGTAGGAATCCTCAGAAACAGTTGATAAAGGGATAAAAGATCCTCCACCAGAGGAGTAGGTTATGGTGGGCCTATATTGGGGAACATCAACTGAAATTAGAGGGGATGGGATGGTCTAGAAATCATCATACTGAACCACTGGCCTACGAATCATTTCATTTCTCAGCATCCATTGTATTTAGAGTTACATTAATATATGGAGGCTTATGTCGTATAAATCATTAAAATGTTGGTATTTCATACAATTAATCAAAATGATGCAAAATCTATGAAGGATTAATTGAGAAATCCTATGTCCACTGTTATAATATGACCATAATCTACTCATATACAACACCAGTCATATTAGATTTCTTAGTAAAAAATCATAATATTGACCATTGGTTTCAATTCCATTTCCTTCATTAGGTTCCATCACTAAATAATGGAAAACACCAACTTGGGGGATAATAATAATAAATATTTATCCACAACAAACCCAGATAATAGAAATATTTATTAAATATTATTATAGATTTTTATAATTATGATGTAATCCAAATGCATTTAAAATCATGATCCCAACGATTCTGTCACACTGCATGTCATACCAACTATAGAAACCCAAACATCATTAACTGAAATCTGGTTCCAGAATTACAAAATTTTTATAAGATACATGGATTCTTATCCTAATAGACTGATATGTTTAGTAGTATTGGCGAACTACATACAAACATGATTCTCATTTTACATTATAAATAATATATAATTAAAAAATTAACTTGTTCAATATCATTATAAATAATTTAAATATCTTTTATTTATATCATGTGTAATGGAAACAAATAAGTGTAAGATCAATTGACCAGTAATTATTTTGTAAAATTTATAATATTATTATTATATGATTCATGATTAATATAGCAAGGTAAATAACATAAACCACATGTCATTTAATCAATATAATTAGTTAACTGAGTGTCTATGGCTAATATCATCATAAATACATATTGATAATAATAAATGATTTTTTTATTAAAGAAATTCAAAATTTTAGAAGTCATGATCTCAAAAATCATGATATCCTTACCACTAAGGCCTTGTTCTATGAGAGTTTAAACACTCGGTTGTAATACATGAAAACACATTTAATATGGGTAGCCAAATACTTTTTCTCAAAATACTTATTGATTCGTCATGTGGATATATAATTTTGGGTCCCACCTATTACTTCATGTCCAATGAATTACTTATATATTTAATGTTCAATTTAATTCATAAACATTATTCCTTATCAAAAAAATTATATATTGAGTATATATTATAGAATTTGAATATTTTTCAAGCTAATCAAATAACATTAAAATTAAAAAACCATATGTATAAATATAATATGTTTTAGGAAATAATCATATCAATGATTGAAAAGTTATCGATATTTAAGAAAAAAATTAATCTACAACGATAACCTAAAATTTAATGCTTCGAGATAAATTTAATGTCTAAAAAATTGTTAATTGCTAAAACATGATAATATATTAAATAAAAAAGTATATTTTATTGTAAAATAATTTATTTTGGAGAATTTATTTAAAGGAAATAACACAATTTAAAATAGTTTTTTATATAGTATATTCATTTTAAGATTACTAAAATTTTATAGATGAATCTAATGAGTGTAAAATTGTTTTGGTTATAGTAATCTGTTAATGTCATACACAATTAAAATGATCCTTTTGAAATTATGTAAACAAAGTTGAATTTGAACTCATATAGAAATAATATATATATTTCATAAATACTTTTTTAAAATTTCAATGAAAAAAATAATTTTTATTATGGATAATTGAAATGGAATTTTTTTAAATAGTTTTTGAAAAAATGGATGTCAAACAAAAATTTACATGATCTGAAATGAAATAAGATCAATATATCTTTTAGAAATTACATTTCCTCATTAAAGTACATAATGTAGATTAACATACAGTATAATATTGAAAATAATTTAATATCTATAGGATAATAAAAATTACTGTAGCATGTAAATTATTAATTATATGATTCCTTTAATGGTGGTATGAGAAAACCAAAATGACAATTAGATTATAAAATAAATTCATAACTATGGTAACTTCTAAATTATGACCACTTGATTGAGTTAATTTTGCTGAATAATTATTAATCAAATATATATATATATATATATATTCATCTCAAATATATCAAAAAGAAATTATATACACCACATAATATTAAATAATTTCATAAAACCAAATGTGTCTCAATTGATTTGAAATTGAGACGAAATCTATTACATTACATTTCCTCATAGTTCAACATGAATTAACCTCCAAAATGTTGATTTTGAAAATATTAGGAAATTTTTAAATAACCATAATCATATTTATGATATATTATATGATCATTTTATTACATTTTTCACTTGTACATTAACATATTTTCATCATTATCATTTTTTATGTTCATAACAAATTTATTTTTTCATGCATGATTTCACATAGTAGTTTCATACAATATAATTGCATTATGGTTAAATTGTGTGTGTAATTTCAATATTTATATAAAAATAATATTTATTCATTATATATAATGTTATATTCATCCATAATAAATAGATAATTAAAAGTTAATTAAATATTTCCTTGAAATGGTAAGTCATACATGAATATGAACATAATTTTTATTATTTGACAGAAAGAATAAAATAAAGGTAAAAATTAATTTTCCTTTCAAAAATAATTTTAAAATTATATAATTTATATATATTCAATTAATCAAACCTTATTACCATCCATGTAAAAAATGAAAAATACATCAAATCGTTTCATGGAGGTGGTATTCCACATGTGCACATTAGTGATGTTTTCATTTTTACAATGGATTGGGAGATAATAAGGTAGATATGATATTATATTTAAAGAAATATAATTAAATCATAAATATCATATATATTTATTAATTATATATTTCAAAAAAAACTTTTAAAATGGTGATTAAAAATTATTTACACCTCTACATGGAGAGGGTAATCCTTATTTATGTAGGTTCATTTTTTTCTCTTTCCATTGTATGGGAAATAGGTAGAAAATAGTAAATAACATTCATAATTACAAATAATTATATTTATAACAATGAATAATTATTTTAGAGTTTTCACAACCAATTTTTATGTGGTATAAGAAGAAATAATTCTGACAGAGTTGATAAAGATAACTTCCACTTCCTTAGTATACTTCATAAAGAGATCCTCTGAAGTGAACTCAGAATAGAATTTTGAAATGTTGACACCATAAAAAATTATATAATGATGTTATGAAGGGAAATTTTTAACGGTTTTTAATTTTTTTCAATATAAATTAAAGTAAAGAGACAATTTTTGTTCTTTTATAATTGAGGGGAGGTGCACTTTTTTAATAACATAGAGTATCAAATAAATTTAAATTATTTTTCCCTGAAGAATGGTTCCAAATCAATATAATTAGAAATAAATATTATTATGTGTCTAAAAAGTCTCATATAATGTACTATTGATTATATTTTGTTATTTTCTCACCCATATATCATATTTTTAACCCCTCATTAACCCTTTTGATAATTTCCATAATATAATTGACTTTAACATATTTCGGGTAATGAATGATTACAAAAAATTCAAATTGACCAATAATTTGACCATATATTATAATATCATTAATATCCCATTCAATTTGTTAAATAAAATATTTTTATTAATTTTAAAAAAATTAATAAAATATTTTTTTATATAATATCATTAATGCTATATTCTAAGATACCTATTTAATTTGTCATACAAGTCCACATTACATAATGTAATTCATATATAAATCATTAAGATATCCAAAATGATGAGTATATTTATTTATATATAAATAGATGATAAAATATAAATCACTCAAAAAATAGTGTATATGAATTTATTTACATTTCTTTTCCACTATTTTTACTATGACTATGTCTTCATTGCATAATGATTTATGGTATTTATCCTATTACTAAAAATAAAGAATATATTATAATTGAAAAAATATTTTAATATTTCAAATAGAAATAAAAATGTGAACATAAAATATATAGTCTCATGACTTGTACGCATATTATAAAATTATTTATAACATAAACATCTCATAATTATAATTCTATGAATATGAGGATTATTTTATTTGTCAGAAAAGGTTCATAGTACATCAATGTGATAATAAAATAAAAATATTTATTTTATTCTCCATAATAATCTCCTAAACCATTAATTCACCACAAACAATTTCATGGGATAATCTACAGAATACATAGACAGAATGGGTGGGCTTAAAATCCTTGCATGGGAAAAACATACTATGTAAACATTATGTGAGATTAAAATGTATAACATTATATAATAAAAGAGATAACACATTATTAATAACAAGGTATACTAAAATGAAATAAATGATATCATTAAATCATGAAAATATTGGAATTATGAAAGTTTCATATAACATGACCCTAACATTTGTAAAGGATTAAAATCATAGAGAAAGTCAATTATTTGAATACACCCCATAGTGGATTAAGATTACTCCCTAATCCCATATATTCAATCTCTCGAAAAAAATATAATTACCTAACACATTGGAGAACTATCTTAGTGATACTGTAATAAAAGGATGACTATTATTTTCTAAGAAAAATGTAATCAATCGGGCTGAATAAATTTAATTATTACCTGTGTATTGAAATAGGGTTAGAAAATCTTTTCATATATCATAATAAAATTAAAATTCTTAATGAAGGCATTGGAAAGATGAACATATGTACTTTAAAAAACCAAAAATAAAATATATAATAATGTACTTATATATTTTAGTTTCATATATACATAATTTAAAATAAATCTATAACATAAAAAAAATTTCTTTGTTAATGAAACATTCTTTATAAGAATAAATGTAATGTTTTTGGATGAAAACATAGTTTCCACGTTGAAAATATATATATATATATAATTACTTTATTTTATAATTTTTTTAATTTTTCTAAAAATAATGTTGAAAACATGTAAATAAAGCTTTAATGAAATGAGTGTTCATGTAGACAATAAATTACTTTCATGTCATGTACATTAAAACAATGATTCCTTCCAGAATTCAGTAAAATATAAAGGGTACCTCATTCAGAAAACAACTATAACATTCCTTTTAAAATTATTTTTTAAAAAATAATAATAAGACTAAAAATTACATCTATAAATCATAGTAAAAGATTAAAAACAATTTTGAATTTATTTTTCAATAACATGGAATTGTAAGAGAAAGTATTTTCAACCGAATGGAGAAATGATGTCTATTTTCATTAAAAATAATATTTCAATATCTTATGTTCATAAATGGGGATATGAAATTTTAATTTTAATTTTTTTCAAATAAACATAGGGGAGGAAATTTTTTTGGTTTTTTAGGTGATAATAAAATTAATTTTTCATTATTTACATAGGCATAAATAATCATAAATAACATTGATATTTTGAAATAAATCCATAAAAATTTGTAAATGTTGAATCATTGTTCCTGTGAAAAAATAAACTAAAATGAAACAAAATATACCATGAATATAAATATATTTATTATGTAAAATATTGTAAGGGTAATAGACACAATTAAAAAAATTGATGTATAATACCAAATATATCCCAATAGAATGGAAATTTGGATAACATATTATAAAAAGACAATACCATTAAAGAGATAACTAATTAATAAATATATTATTTGTATCAAATTTAAATCTAAAAAATGTGGAAATTAATAAAAATAAATTTGTAATTACACACATAATTCTATAATACAAAATACAATAAAGTGGTAATATTATTCAATGAATTGAAATCATGTTATGAAACACTCGACACTTGGTAACTAGTAACTATTACACACTTGAATTAAATATGATTAATTGAAATATAATATTACATTAATTATGATATATTCATCATATAAAAAATAAAATAAAATTATATACACCATAAAATTGGAATTAGGTTCATATTAATCAAATATATCTCAACTAAGAATAATTGAGCCAAAACCCCGTACATCTAGATTGCCTCATCAAGAATATACTTATATTTATTAATAATAATATATTGTTAGTTATTTACGTTATTAATAACTTTCTTTTATTTTTTATTTTTTTCATTAATTTTTTACCATTTTTATAATTATTTATATAAAAAATTATGTTCGTGTGATATGTTTTAATGATATTTGGTTCTTCTGTCCAAAATGACTTTGATAGGTTTGAAATTGAAAAAGAAGTAAAATTTCCTTATTTTATATAATATTAATATTCAAATTATTATCATTTTATACATCATTTACATATTTAAAACCAACGATGAATTTTGGTTATGAAAAATAAAATGTGTTTCCCTCCTAGAGACAGTAAGTCGTATGACAACATGAGTAATGATTCTATTTTTAAATGATCATTATATAAACATGTTAACTGTTATTTAATAATTCATGAATAATTATAAAACACCAAATATCTTTCAATTTATATTCATACACATACATATTACCTCTATATGATTCTATAATGAAAAGAATAAATTGAATTTATTCACGATGTGGTAGTGTAACATACACATCAACGACATTATAATATTCCAATTAATGGTATGATAAAAATGTATATGATATATAACATTTCCAAAATTATTAATATATCATTTATATAATTTTTGATACTCCTTTCCATCCCAGGTTCCACCAAATGGCAAAGGGGAAAACATTATTCACAAAGAGGGTCACCCTTGAAAGAAGCATAAAAAATTTGAAAAAGGCATGAACCAGGAGCCAATTTGGACTGTGTCGCACAAGTTACCCTCATGCCGCACACGTCACATGCACAGAACATAAGGTTCATGCAAGTCACTTGTGCGCCCCATTTCATTTTTCACCCATGTTTCACAGTGGCCTATAAATAGCCCCTATCGCCCCCCATTCTGAGGACATATTTTTTCAGATGTCAAATTCAAGCTCTGGTCTCCCAAGTTTTCAAATCAACTCTTCGGAAAGTTATTTATGTATCTTTTTACCTGGAATGGATGACATGAAAGAGTATGATATATCCTAAGTGTTTCGAACTCATCAACACTTTCACGCCTATGTGTCCATGCCTCTTTAAAAGTAGAAACACTTGCACGCCTCCCAATCCTTTCAATGAAACATGCATGACACCCTTTTGGAAACATCTTAGGACAGTACTAAAGGCTTGAGTTAAGTCTCACCCATGTATTAACATACACATTATCCATCACTCAGGTGAACCCATGTCGTTCAAGTATACTTGTGCGGTAAGGAATTGCGTGAAAATTGACTTATTTGAACTATACATGTGCACCAACTTCATTTGTGTGACTTTCTCATGTTCACCTCTCCTCTTCGTGATATTAGCCCTTGAAACCATATTTCAAATCCATTTATGGAATGGTTACTTTGTTGGATTTTTTATTTGAATGGAATTCTGTGAGAACTTCTCCAAAAACCTCGTGACTTACAAGCTTTATGTCACTACAGTTAGATGTTTCCTCTATATATCATCCTTTAAGATGAGAAGATAATTTTGATTTGGGCCTCCTTCTCAAGAGTAATCCCCAATCACAAGTCCCAAAAACATGGGTCTCCTCTTAAGGAGTAATTCCAAGTCATAAATTTCTTTTAACATTGGTTCTATTTCTCCAGAGTAAACCCCAAGTTATAAGTCCTCTTTAATATTTGGTCATCCTCCCTACGAGTATTCCCCAATCATGGTTTATTTTGATTTGGGCCTCCATCTTAGGAATAATTTCCAATAATAAGTCCTTTTTTAAATTGGGCTTCCTTCTCAAGAGGTCTCCATAGGTTAAAACACTAAATCTCCAAAAAGTACAAATATCTTTATGGACCCTGCTCTTGGGCTTCTTTCCTAAAGTAAATCCTTGTATTCATTTATTTGGGTACGCATACATATATAAACCCCACATAATTTCTTATGAATACATCTTTCATGGAACAATTATCATGTTTACTAATACCTCTTGTTTCTCACCCCATGAATGACTCACATGAGCTTAGAGTGTAAAAGTAATAATGAAATATTTCTTTGGAACATTAATCATGCCTAAAAGTCATATTTCATCACCAAAAATACATGGACTTTGATCTCTGCCGTAAAAGTGGAGTACGTAGGAATACTTTATGAGGTTCATACCCAATTACTCATTTATTTTGTTATGTCCCATATGAAATTAAACTATTATCTTCTTATCAAACTTGTCGGTCATGGTCCCATTTTAACGAGGATATGTAGGTATCCCATCTGTGGGTACGATCCCAACTCTATAATAATCCTTATCCTTATGAATGACAATAATCATCATGTGCCCCACTAAGTGGCTTTAAAACTTGTATAGTCATCATAATTACCAAGTGATTTCTATATAATGTATTTAAGGATACCATTATCTAATAATATCTAAGCCATATAGATGATTCTACATTTATGAAGAACCTTATATACATATAAAAGATTCTCTAAATCCCATATATATCAATCATCGATTGAAAAATATAAAGGAAAAAACTCATTTTCATTCTTTTTAAATTAATAAGGATTCGTTAACATAGCATAAATCTATATGATATTCCCAGAGTAGGCAATAATTCCCCCCAAAAAGGTGTGATAACCCTGACCTCTCATCCCCTCGACCAATGCAAATTCTTAAGCCCCATCGATCCACAACTAATGAGAACCTACCTTTGGAAATTAGGTCTAAATGGATATAGAAACATTGGGTGTTTCCGGTTCTATGAATAAACCCATTAAGAGCCGATTAGAATGTTTGATCCTTAAAAGAACAGGGTAATCACCATTTCCTAATGAAAAAAAATAAATGGTGAACCCGATGTAAATCCTAAACCAAGTTAAATGATGTTTTCCTTATTTTTAGGCCCCTATTTCACTCAATCTGAGGGAAAACAAAGCAGTCAATAACCTATATGCTAATCCAAATGTTGTAGTTTATCCAAAATTATCTTGATTTTGTCTGTTATATCAAACAAGAACTCATTTCCGTGATCAAATGGCAATACAAAAATGGATTCTTTAATGTTCACACCTGTTAATGCCACGGCTGCTACTCCTGCTGGATACTCGTCCACTCTGAGGACAACATCACCTACTCAGCATCTTAAAGGCTCGGTCTCAAATCCATTGGTTAAGGAATACTATAAACACAATACAATATCGACTCTGTATGCCGCTTGACAAGACCTCCAAGTAAATAGCTCACCCTGGTTGTTCAGATAGCGACGACCTGTGATCAAGAAGAAGGTGGTGCCGACCACATTTTCCAACTGGTTTGGGTTCTTATACCCAGAAAGCAACAACCAGACCCTCCCATATTACAAGTAGGTGAAATAAGGCGTCACTAAAGGCCTCAATTTATGAAGACATGAGTCCTTCCCAATGGATCCCAGCAATAATCACTGCCAGACTCGTGCAGTAGTAAACCCTTAATATGATGAGGGTTTCACCTCTAGGTGTTCAGGTCAAGTCCCTCACATTCGAGAACCCAATAAGAATTGTCAAAGGTGAAATTCGGAAAAAAACGGAGCTGGTTCTTACCTCTTCCCCCTCCGATGATGTCCATAAACCTAAAATGATGGAAAACAACGAGCAGGAATATACACTCGTCTGTCTTAATTTCACGGCTCAGCAGACTCGTCTTGAAGTGACACACCAATCCCACTAGTAATTTCTAGAAGAGTACTATATGAAGGATTATACACATATTTATAAGTCATTAGCCCGTTAGCAGGCTCATCTTACTGCTTCCAATGATTCTTGCTAACCTAATGTGATGACCACCTGTAAACATGCACATACACCTAATTACACTCATCAATTCATCTAGCAGTCTCGTCTACCAGTGCTGAAGGTAGTTCATCAATCATATCAGTGGATAATAATCAAAATGCACATAAATCTACAATTTATTAGGATAACCAAAAGTCTCATTTGGTAGCACCTGGAGATTTCTATTTGAAATCTCCAATGACAAGCATGAGGCAGACACAACATTCTACCCCCACTCATGAGTACTGTCAGAATTCCCTGACAAGAAAAGGAGGTTAGTAGCAGGAACACAAAACTACTCCAAGCATGGAATGGATGTATATTCCCATTCTGGCAGCTGAATTCACCAACCACATTCTGACGATAGTGAAAGAGCAGAAGCAAATCCCTGACCATATTCTGGATACCTTTCATAATATTATAACAACATTAGTGACATCACATGGAATGAAACATAAATCTATCCCTATCAGTGGAGTGACTGATCAACATGTCATCTCGGAGTATATTCACACCTCTGCTCTAGTCTAAGAGTGTCATGGGGGCATACTCCCCCTTATCATATGGACAATCATGTCAGGCACATACACCCAATTTTAATGGAGATAATCAGCCTAACCAGACCATTTCTCTTGAGTAGTAACATACATCTACCCATATTAACCACTTTAGTCAATAAGGGGTTTCCAATGAGAGTAAGAAGGCATCTAAGAAAAAGACCCATCTAGAATAGTGAATAAATCAAGAGCCAATCTACAATATGGCCTTTCTCAATGCTGGAGTTTTTGAAGCCCTCATACAATTAGCTGTTTCAACTCAAGATTCTACTCTCTCATTTACAAATTCCAAATGTAACAACAATAATTCTGAAGGCCATCACCAGACATTTCTTCATGAAGGCTTGCTTCAAGAAAATTTAGTCAATCTAAAAGTATCATCTTCAGATAATAGCCATAATAACCCTCTGCGTGGCCATAAGACCAAGGAGAAAAAGGTTTTATCTGTTTCTATAACCCACCATGGTTGTCATCTCCATGATGATGAATTTAGCTGCTAAATTCTTATCTGCATTAGTAATTCACATTGCCTGTAAAATTATTCAATGGACAATGCTGTAACAACAAATCCCTCTTATCTTGAGTCACTTGAAAATGTGAATCCAGTCATGTCTAATGCCTTACATATAGCAGGTGAAATACTTTATTAATTAGAATATATCCCGGGGTTTAGGTCATTCTATGATCCACCCCTGGGTCATCCATCTTATAATATGACAAAAGAATTCTCTACCAATATTGTCGAATCTGATCAACCATCAAAGAAGCACCAGATTTGGTCCAATCAAGTAGAAGAATCTTCATCAGATGACAAATATGATGTGTTTAATTTGAGAAAACAACTGGAAAAATGATAAATAACAATAATATTTTGGCCTTTGGCTGACTACCAGTATGGTGTTATAGAAACATTGATAGAAAATAGTATTCACGATATTCATCTCAACAAGTGTAAAACCCTTTTTCACTTAAATGAGAAAATATTACCATATGATGAATATCAAAATAATGTTAAGGTAATAGAATGGTTGAAATGCCAAATTGACTTGGCATATCTCTCAGTTTTCTAATATCCAAATATAGAAAATCAGAAGAGAGCCCTTCAATGTACATTCCTTGGAACATTACAAAAAATGTTCCAGTTAATTATTAATGCTCCATCTGGTATTCATATCAGGGGATAAGGTGTTCATTGATTATTGCATTTCACTATTCTCTCTTGTCTAAAAATCCTGCCAAAAGTGGTATCATGGAATGTTATTTCCCATAGCTAGCCACAACTAACTAGTTTTATGTGTAATCAAAGGCTTTCTCAATAACATGCCTCAACTAGTTCTTCCCCAAGACATGTATATAAAGAACAAGTTGTCGAGTTACTCTTGCATCATAAAAATTAGAATATCGAACAAGCTTCACATTTAGAGAATGTGCATCATCAGGTGACAAACTTGTCAGAAATAATTCAACGGTCATCTAAGCCAGGTGATTTGAGTGAATGTAGGATGAGGCATCCAGCCGATTTCTGAACTGAAATCCAAAAAATCAGGGGAGCTTTTAAGAAATTTCAGATATAGCAGCTCAAGAGCATCCCTAGCTTGCCAGGCTGGGGACTCTTTTAACCCAACCCTTGAGATCAATAGACAGGATTTGAGGAGTTGAGATGGTAAAACATAAGCCCACCCCATTCCATTGAACTGGGGACCTTTTCAAATTCTCAATCTCTTTTTCAAGGAAAGTCAGTCTTATCTCGATTTGGAAAGAAGACACAAGAGGAATGCAAAGGAGAATTATCGGGGAATTCCCAACAAATTATGTTTCATCAAGAAGTTCCTAAGGGATCAACAAAACAAAAGGCAATGTCTAATAAGAGACTTAGAAGAAGACAGTATAACAGAAATCACAATAAAAGGGATGTTATTCATTATGCATCAACAAATTTCATTAATGCAGTTATCACTGATCCCCTTGAACAAGAGGTGCACATAGAGGAATTAGATGATAATGTTCCTATTCAAGAGTTTGTACACACAGAAGTAAATGATGGAGGGGTGTGTACTAGAAGCCAGAGGGTTTCCTAGAGGCAAGACATATGTTCGGTTAATGCCATTCCATACTCCAGAAAGGCACATGCCAAGGAAAAGGATAAATGTTAGGTCACATCCCACACTACTTCTAGAGAAAGAAAATCAATTTCACTAGAGGAAAGGTTCGCACAATAAGATGAATAAATTAAGGAGTTAAGGAGGTTAAATGTAGAACTAATTCAAGGTACTCTTCCTCCCAAACATGCTGGAGTTAATACATTATGGGAATTTGTTGCAGCTTCTGGGATGGATCATGAATATCCTCCTTTACAAGTACACCCACACAGGTCCAATCTTATGGGTCATGCACGACAACAACTGGTAGTATTACCATCAGTTGCAGTGCCAGTCGTTACACCCGTCCAAACACCAGTTATTGAACCTGCGCAGGTCCACGCTCAACCGGATGTTTCACAAAAATTATTGACTACCATTGAGTCATTAAAATCTTATTTGGAAGTTATGGAAGGTCGTTGTGCACATGTTCAACCAGAAAATAGAGCTTACCCTGAATGAGTGGATTCAATTCATCCCCCATCAAATTTTTTGAATACCAAATTCCCAATTTTTAATTGTTTGAGAGATCCAGAACAACACATAACACATTTTGTTTCTCTTTGTGATCCTATGATGGGAACTCTTCAACAACAAGAAGTAGTTAAGATCATATGTTTTGTACAGTCATTACTAGGTCCTTCTTTTGTCTGGTATACAAGTTTGAAGTCTCGGTCAATTACTGGGTGGGAAGATCTCTGTCAAAGATTCCTTCTTCAATTTAGGTCAACATTACCAAAGAAGATAGTTTTTTATCATAAAAAATGTAAACAAAGGGAAAAAGAAATATTTTCGTATTTCATTGCTTGCAGGAAGAGATTAACATTTTCCTTATGTTTAGAAATACCTCATGAAGAGTTTCTTAATTTTTTTGTGGAAAATTTTGTGATGAATTACGCAAACCATTGATCCCTGTGAAATACACAGGAGGGTTTTGAGAACATACTTAAATCACTCAGTAGATCGAAGACTCTCTTATAGAAACAAGGGCTAAAACTCATCTAATTCCATCTTCTCTGGGAAGGAGAATAGGGAAAGAAGAGACTATTATAGTTACACTTAAACAAGAACAATTACTTTCTTCCACTCCAAAACCTTATTCATATCGAAGAGCACCACCTCCTGAGTGTCAAAAACAATGACCTCCTCATCAAAATGCTCGAAGAGATCAAAAGCAGAAAACATATGAGAATTTAGCGAAAACATTTTATTCTTTCTGAAATGAGAAAGTTCCTGGTTACTTCATCTTAGATCTGGAAAAAAATCTGTTTTAGTTGTGGTGGCCCCAAAGGCCGAATGAGGAATGAGATGAAGACCTCCTCAGCTATTTCACCTGTCATCAGATGTTGGGGCATCCCATTTAGGAGTGTTTTGTCTTCCAAGACCTTATGTAAAATATGGTGGACTATGGACAAGTAAAACTTAAAGGTTCTTCATCCCATGTATCATGTGTTACTACTACTGTCCAAGAGGAAGAAGGTGAGTGGAATGATGACAAAATAAACAATTTTCAGAAATATGATTATTGGATGGTCAGAAAAACAATCAACCTAACTCATGCCATTTTACAAACACAATTAAAGCAAACAATTGTGCCTTCTGCTATTTTTTCCACAGAAAAACCCCCTTCATCATATGAAAAATCCTCAAAGAAGAAGAATAATATGAATAAAGTAGAGCAGCCATAAAAATAGTAGCTTGTGTCAAAGCGTATGTTGTATTTGAATCTGGAAGATTATATTCCATCTGCTTCAAAATCACAGGCACCACCCCACCAAACGGAACACTCTGAACTGGTGCATCAGGTAGAATATTCATCAGATAAAGAATTGATCTTTAGTTCTGTTAACGTGATTCAATTAACGGATCCCTATGCCAGTGACAGCTTTGATCTTAATGAGCATGAGTTCCTCATATCTAGGAGAGGAATTAGAGGAAGAGACAGAGGTATAGGATATAGAGGAAGTCATGGATGTTCCAGAAGCCAATATTTCAATCCTACCCCTGCTAGAACTGTATATTTGGTAGAAACATGTGGCAAATCCCTTCTGCGGGATCAATAGGAACAAGAAAATACTTCTACACATGGTAGATTCGGTCCTAGAACATTTATTTTCAAGGACCGGTTAGAGGTTACACCTTCTTCCTCTCACCAAATAGATAGACATAGTCGGTATAATATACCGAATCTACTATTATTTTCAACTCCTACCATTATACGAGATGACTCTACATCAAAAGCCTCAACTTCTCAGGAACCTGTAAAACCACATTTTCATGATGGGATGTGTAGACATTTGGACCAAAAGTTAGATGTCCTGAAACATTTTTCCCATGTACCGAAAAGGATATCAATTCTGTATACCTTGAATTTAACAATAGATTTTTTGGGAGGTGCGTATTGAGGCTTTGTCAAGTCCTCAAGACTTCGAAATTGAATTTTTTTCGGCTGAGGTCTACTGTATAGATAATGATCCTGAATAATTCCATGCAGTAATATCATTTATAGATTAAGAAGAAGATGATGTTTTACATGGACATATCATACCTTTGTATCTATCTAGAAAATTCAATGACATTGACATCTGATGATATTTCATTTAAAATGGATCAAGAGTCATCCTCATTACTATTAATATAGTTCTTCTATTGGGCATCATAAAATCTGATTTACCTTCTTCTACATTAATGTTCCAAGGATATGATAAAAATGAAAAAGAACCTCTCGGTGAGATTACACATAGAACAATGTTTGGAGAACTTGTGTCTAATTAAGATTTCAAGGTTGTTCGTCATGACACGGCCTTCAACATTTTGGTTAGAAGACCTTGGCTACATCAACATGCGGCCATACCTTCCTCACACCATCAATGTCTCAAATATTGTTTCAATGGTAAAATTGGGACATTGGATGGTGATAAATACCCATTCAAAACATTTGAACGCCAATACATTGAGGTAGAATTCTATCACATGGAAGGAAAAGAAAAATCCAAAACAGAGGAGGTTACCAAAATTAATGCTCCAAATGGTTTGGAAAATATTCCAGTAATCCCATTCATACATGTGAGTACAAATTATGTGTTTCCAATCATTAAATTTGACATGATAAACCTAAATCCAAACACTCTTATGGAAATTTCCTTAATTTCAATTACGCAACCATGCTAGATAGCATGGGTGAAATTTTTGATTTACCATGCAATGATGAATTCATAAATGGGGATGTCTTCATTTTATCCGCTGAAATCGAGAAATTCTATACTACCTCAACAATGCTAGAAAAAGTTATATAAATGTTAGAGGAAAATAATGATGTCGATTATGAATCCATCATCTCCACTTTATTATCCTAGGAAGAGCCTTCATCATCAATATGGTACAAAATGGAAGCCTCTTCTTCATGATGTTAAAATTTTAACTTCTCCCCTCATCATTGAAATCCTGCTTCGTCATTTACTAGGAAAGTAAAAATAGAAGAAGTAACACTTATTGAAGAAGAATAAGAAGATCTCAGGGATGCTCCTCCAACATTTACAGAGGGTATCTCTACCACAGTGGATGAACTCAGAGAAATAAATCTGGGTTCAAAAGAAGATCCACTCCATACATCAATTAGTGCATCCTTGAATCTAGAAGAGAAATATATTTATACTTCATTTCTAAAGAAAACCCGAGATGTATTTTCATGTAATTATACAAAATTTCCAGGTCTTAATGCCGATGTTGCCACACATAATTTGGTTTTTTCAGAATAACATCGAGGATTCAAGCAAGACACAAGTAGAACAAACCCAACTTTTGCCTCCAAAATTGAAGCTGAAGTTGATAAGTTTATCAAGTATAACTTCCTCAGAGAAGTTCAATATCCCAAATGACTAGAAAATATTGCCCCTGTGATAAATAAGAATTGACAAATTTGAGTTTTTATTGACTTTATAGATCTTAATTGGAATTGTCCCAAGGTTAATTTTTCATTTCCGATCACAGAACTCTTAATTGATGCAACAGGTGGCTACAAAGCTCTTTCCATCATTGATGGTTACTCTGGGTTCAATCAAATTCAAATGGCACCTGAAGATGAGGAGTCTACATCCTTCAAGGCACCTCAATGATTGTTTTCATATCGGTTAATGCCCTTTGGCCTGATGAATGCAAGTGCAACATATCAACGTTCCCTGCACCATATCTTCAAACCATTTTTAAGGAAATTCGCTGAATGTTATGTGGATGATTTGGTGGATAAATCTAGACAACGTTCTTCTCACTTGGTTGATCTAGAAATCATATTAAACAAACTTCGACAACATAATTTGAAGATCAACCCCTTGAAATGTGCTTTTGGGGTATCCCCAAGAAAATTTCTCGGCTTTGATGTACACCATCGTGGTATCAAAGTTCATCCTGACAAGAAAAAATCAATCCATAACATGTCACCTCCATGAAATTTGAAGGAATTGAGATGAATTCAATGAAACTTTTCCTATATTCAGCATTTCATTGACAATTTTAAAGGCAACTATTTACCCTCCAAATAATTAATGAAGATTGGATTTACATACCAGTGGACTGATGAATTTTAAGAAGCAATCGATATTCTACAAAAATATCTCTTCAGTCTACCAGTATTAATGAAACCCGTTGAAGGAAGACAACATATTTTCTATGTGATAGGTTTAGAGTGATCATTGGGTTCCTTCTTTACCTAAAATAATGATGCTGGTAATGAAAACAACATTTACTATCTCATTCGGACTATAATTAAGGAAGAAACTTGATTTTCAAGTATTGAAAAGTTCTACATAGTGATAATATTTTCATTTCAGAAATTGAGACACTACTTGTAACATCATGAGTTCCAATTTGTATCCGAAAATAACTAGCTAAATTTTATCCTTAGTCGTCCAAAGCTTATAGGACGTCTGGAACAGTGGGTAGTTATTTTTCAGCAGTTTGATATCCAGTATGTGTCTAAAAAGGAAGTAAAGGGCCATGCTCTGGACGATTTCCTTGTTGAACACCCATCTGTAAAAGATATATCTTTAAATATTAATCTTCTTGATGAGGATTTTTTCTCTAATCAAGATAATCCTCAAACATGGGAAATGTACTTTGATGGTGCCTCTAGAAGTCCAACCGGGAAGAAAATGGAAGATCCTAAATTCGAAAAATGTTGGGTTTGGAATTGTTCTTATTTCCCCAGAAAAGGATGTTTTATCCTATTCCTTCTTATTATTAGAAGGTACTACAAACAATGAAGCAGAATATGAAGCTCTCATTGTAGGCTTGGAATTGGCCTTTCAGGCATAGTTGAATCACTTGAAGGTAAAAGGTGATTCATATTTGGAAATCAAACTAATCAATGGGGAATATGCCATCAAAAAATAATATTTAATCCCTTTGTATGATTAAATCAGAGAGTTAATGTCAGAACTTCCCCCGGAACTGACATTTTCTTATGTCCCGTGATCATAAAACGCCCAAGGTGATGTAGTGGCTAATGTGGCCACAACCCTAGAAGATCGTAATAAGGATGAAACAATCATTAGTATTTCACACTATTATATAGTTTCACCTAATGTTTAAATCAGAACAGAGGAAATCAATAAAATTAGTCCCATTTCTGAACCATATGGTTATATTATAGGATGTATGACACCTATCAGATAATACATTCAAAATGGAAAACTCCCACCTTATAGAACAGGGAAAGAACATGTTCAGTGATGTGTGGTCAATTTTAGTATTTGTGATATCCTAGATCACCAAAAAATTATCTAAAAGCGGAGTTCTGATGGAATTATCTTCAGTTGTATTGATGGTGAAGAGACAATGGATGTCATGAATGAAGTACATGTAGGATTTTGGGGTTCCCACCAGTCTGGACATATACTATCTTGTCAAATTCGAAGGCTTGGATACTTATGGCCTTCAATGATACAATATTGTGTTGATTTCACTAAGAAGTGTCATTCATTCCAAGTATGTTCTGACTTCATTCATCAACCCCCAGAGTTGCATCATATGGCTAAATACTCCTGGCTATCTTCTACATGGGGAATGGATGTACTAGGACCATTTCCTCCTGCTACTGCTAACCAGTTTAAGTATACTCTTACTAATACTGACTTATTTTCCAAACGGAAAAATGTAATACCTCTCAATGAAGTAGGTTCTAAAAGCATTGTTAGCTTGGTCATGTCCAACATCAATAGCCGATTTGGTGTTCCTCATGCCATATTGATGGATAATGGAACCAACCTTTTTTAATTTGTGGTATGAAAATTGTATCAAGAATACAATATCAGATCCAACCATTCATCTCGGTATCATGTAGTGGACACTGGTCATGTAGAGGCTTTCAATAAGACTCATTCAAACATACTTCAAATGATAGTGTAAAAAGATAAGAAGTCATGGAATGATAAACCTTTTCATGCTCTATTGTCTTATCGAACTACCACCCGCACTGCTAGACAATCAAATCCATATTCATTGGTATATGGAACGAAATCCTTCTTGCCTATTGAAGCCCAATTACCTTCTCTTGTAGTAACCATTTGTGATCAGTTATATATAGATGAACAATATCACAAGCGATTGGATGAATTTTAATGAATAGATGAAGAAAGATTGTGCACACTGCACCATTTAGAAGTCTATTATAATCGAATAGCACGAGCATTCAATAAAAAAGTTATTTTTAGATCATTCATTAAAGGAGATTGGTATTTTTCCTCAGAACCCCAATGATACTAGGAATGAAGCCTCCAAATCATGAGCCAAAGTGGGAAGGACCTTACTCAATACATATGGTCTACTCCAATGGTGATTATTCTTTAATCTCAATGGATGGAGAACTCATTATAACTCCAATCAATGAATGATTTTTTAAGAAGTATTTTGTGTAACACAAATACACTCATTGTCCTTACTGCAACACATTAAACTGCAAAGCTCCCTCTATTGTCTAACATGATGTTAAACTATGTCCCCCCTTTTTTCCAACAAGACGTTAATCCGTGCATCGTCTGGGCAGCAAGACAGTAAATTTCCAGGCACCCCATGTCTATGATCCATGACATTATACAGTGATCACCGCATGCACAGTCGGATTTTAAACTCTGTCTCCATGCATTCCCCGGGAAAATAATAATGCATAAGCCCCACATCATCCTTCTTGGTCGTATCTATTGCGACATGATCATCAGGTATGTTGCTACTTCTTGTTTCTCACACCGAGCATGACTCACGTGAGCATAGAGTAAGCTTCAACCATGAGATTTTCTCTAGGCCACTAACCATGCTTAAGTCCCAACAACATCTTCAGGTCATTTTCCTCAAGTACACACCGATCACCAAATCCATCTCAATATAACTACGCGTACTTTGATCCTTTCCTCCTAGGTCGGGTATGTAAGAATCCTCTGATGGTTCATGCCCAAAACCGCTTCCATCATGTCGATTCACCTTCATCCCATACGATATTAATTTCTGAAGCTCCTGTAAACAATCTTATTCATATTGGTTCACATTCGTCCTACATGACATTAAACTGTATATGTCCCATCGTCCTAGTATTATGATGTTTAACAATACAGTCCACCATTTTCTTTTCTACAAGAAAATAAAATTCATATCACCGGTCCATGCATATGACCTTAAATTTTTTGTACTCTTGTCTTGTATGACAATAAAATTTTAACAATCCCTAATACCCTCTCTAGAGAGTAATCATCATCAACATGGACTCCAACCATGTCATATTTCAAGAACTACTTATTGATTTATTCTCATCCTTATGAGATATGTAGTGACACCCTTGTCATTAATGTTGGGTCCAGCCATAAATCTAATAAATCCCTCTTTACACCTGATATGTACGAACCAAATCTGTACAAAGGGTATTTCATGAACTACGTGTGGGGTTATTCCCATTCTCATGGGATTCATAGTAACGCTAAAGCATTCCTAGAGTCCATCCCTGAGCCTTTGGGCCTAACCCTAAACTCCACTTTCAGTTTCTTGGCTGAAAAGTCCCCCTAGGAGCACATGATGTGATATGGAACACCCTAGTCTTTATTCTCATCAGGTTTATAACAAATGAAAGATTTGTCTCCCACACTATGGTCTGAGCTCTATGAAACTAAACTAAGATCTTCTATGCTTTCGTCATGCATGTCGTTAAAATATATTTCATTAACTATGTATGGCTTGATACTCATCCTAAAAAGATACGTAGTGACATCCAGAATCTCAATTCAGGACCCAACAACAACATTATACAAATAATATTCATGATCTCCATAACCATTTTCTTGACATCTGGTCGTAAAATGTATAATACCTGAGAGATATTTTGACTGACTATACAACACGTTCTGTTAGGTGGCCTTACTTAAGTTTTCTATATAATGGACCTGTTAGTCCAAAAGATTCTACTATTTGACTATGCAGCTTATGCCCCAGTTGGCCCTGCATAATTCAACTTCTGTAACAGGTTTTTCATGTAGTGGTAAATTGATTCTTAGGGGAATCCTCTTTTGTCCCTATTGGTCTTAACAACAATATATAGGGATATAAAAAAATGGCCATCTTTAACATATTTGTTCCATACTCTTTTTCATGATCTGAAAGAATTATGTCATATAAAGTTCTATATCTACTATTAGTCATATGATTTAAAACCACATACACCTTTTTCCCCACATTTTGTTTAAACCTTCGTAGAAGTCACATTCCTCTAATGCTTTGACAATTCTGATTGGAAATATTCTCTCCATACTCAAGTACCTTTCTCTATAAATTAGACTCTTTGATTTGAAAATTTTGAATCACCATTAAAAATTCATTGGATTTTAGCAACATAAAGTCAAATTTCAAAGAGTTCTTATGTCTGACTATGCAACACGTCCCCTTAAGAGGCCTTGGATGAATTTTATACATAACGAACCTGTTACGAAAAGATTCTACTATTTGGAAATGCATCTTATACCATGGTTGGATCTACATAATTCATCCCCCATAATGGGTTTGTCAAGTAGTGACAACTTCATTCTTAGAAAATACTTCCTCTAATGTCTATTAACTCTTTTCCAATGTCATTCTTCAGATTCAAAATTTCTCAGAGTCACACTTTACAATTTTCCCCCTCCATACATGAATATGGTAATATGTTTCAAAAAAATTATCATGAATTGAGTCAATATCATACATTCGGTCAAAAGCTATTTCAACCTTAAATGATAGCATTTTTATAGTCCAACATGACTGACTTTAAACTTCCAATATCATAAGTCATAGTACTCATTAAATTGGGGTCTTATAAAGGGTACTCTGATAAAAAGTTGATTCCCAGCTCCCTAAACGTACATTGTGTATGATATAAGAAATATTGAGAAATTAAAGGACGAAAAACTGTTGGGTTTGATTATATAACCCCAGTAAAAAATCACACTATGAAGGTAAAGATGATTGAAGATGGTCTGTTTTCATTTGATGAACAGAATTAGAAGAACATCCACATAGTGGAGTCTATTATCTTATTTTCAAAAATTATAGATGACATTCAAAATGATTTCGCATCTGTTTCACAGCATCCCGAGCATCATCAATAGCCACTTAATGTTCATTTACCCGACTAGATTCACTCCCTTTGGCTTGATTAAGTGCTTCTTTCGCATCTTTGATTGCTTTTATACCATCCTCTGGGACTTCTTTCAATGAATTATAAAGCTATTCAAGCACCCCAGTAACAACACCTAGATTTTTCTAAAGATGAAACAGCTGTACAATCTTCTCCTTGATCTTTGGATTCAGTTCCTTTAGCTTTGCAGCATGATCGGACTTAGCTTGAGACACTGCAACCTGAAAATCACAAGTATTGATCAAAAATCAAGCCTTGATCAGGTCTTGACGACACCTTTGCTCTTACTCACTCCATCGAATGACTTTTTTCACTATGGAATGGATTTCTTGATATCCAGAACTGTCGAGTCCCATCATGATGAACATGGATGAATGTCTTGGAATTTTTGAAGGTAGATCTTCAAGAGGCATCTAAGATAGTGTCTTCCATATATTTTTCTATTCCTTGTGATGTAAAAATTGGACAGCCTTTTGCACCTATGGGTCTAATTCAGCATCACTATCATAGAGAGGAACATAATCAGGCATTAATGCACTTAAGGAATTGCCCGGTTCTGTCCCTTCAATGACCCCAATTGCTTCATCTTATACTACTGTTTGTGATGAAGCTGAGAATTCACCTCCAGATACTTCCATTGACGTTGATAGCCCTGTTTGGTCAATTAAAAGTATTGTTAGTTTCAAAGGACAGTAAATGTTGATTGATTTTCTTGCAGGATTATGTAAGCCATATATATCATCATATTTTACCTTATAATAGATTAGAATCTTGTGAAGAGTCTTCCCCATCATTCCTAGCTTCAATAGGATTTTCAGGATGAGTTTTAGGAGGGTCTGCCATGCCATGTTCCACCCGAGCTAGTGTTTCTGCAATAACAGGGTTTAAATCAATGTCTAAAACCATTTCATGCATTATTGGTTCAACGGCTTCATCAGATTGAACTGTACATTTTTTAACCAAATATGTCTATATGTGTAATCATGGGAATGTTAATAGGAAAAATGATGAAACTCAAGTCTGGTGATTCTATAACTAGATATCCAAAATCTTCTAAATCACATGGTAATTTAACATGGTCTAACATTTATTCAATGGACATGCCATGATTCATCATTTTTGTAAAGACCCGTAAAATTCAAAGGGAAATTTTTTTCTAATTTTCCTTGGGATTTTACATGAACTTAGTTTCTGACGGCGCCTGATTCCAAGGCCCGGTGTGCCCGGAATCAATTTCCGAAGTTTGGCTCGGGTACGTTCAGGGAACGAACGAGCGGGTTTTTCTAACTATTGAACCGGTGCTCGGAATAGAATTCTAGGGGCACCGATTTACTCGCAACGCCGGTATTTTCTTAAAGAGACATTTGCCGCAGTTGCGTTTAATCGAGAGCGGAAGTTAGTTTTTGGGTTTTCTTTAAATAAGAGTAATAATAAAATAACGTGTCATGCACTTTATTTTATTTCAGCCTCCATTGGGAGTGTGGTGGTTGAAACCTCCTCATGGAGGTTGGAGGTGGGGCCACCACACCTTAACCTCCCTTGAGAGGTTATGGTGGTGGGGCCCACCCGAATTAATCCTCCCGTGGGTGGTCTATTATGGTAGGGACCACACGGGGCTTAAGCCCCCTGTTAATGGGAGGAGCGGAAACCTCTCAACTCTCCCTCATTAATGAGGGGGAGGCTCTTAATTCCTCAACTACCCATTAAATGTGGAGAAACTCCTTGGCACCCTCCCCTATTAACTGGTGCCAACAGACCTCATAAATTGCGTCAAAGCAATTTATTTCACCCGACCCCTTTTTTTTAAAAAAATGTTATGTAACCACAATGGTTACATACCTCTCCCCCTCCCCTATATATAGGGATCTTGGGAGAGGGTTTGGGGACGACATCACCAAGCGACGGAGCACTGCTAAAATACCGCGATGCCTAACACTTGGGAAGAAGCTTATCATCGCGAACGAAGAACGCGCCACCTCTGACGAAGAACACTCGTTTTCCTTCAACGGAATTTCTCCGCTTCCGCGGCGAGACTCTTCAACGGATCTTCTTCTTCCCCTTCATCGTCAATGGATCAACAAACATGCTCGGAAGCGGAATCGGGTAGCAAGCGACGATGGCTTCGCCTTCCCTCAAGTCAGACGAATGCCGACGTCCCCCTATGACGTCGTCATCCTCGAGATGCCATACCGCGACGAACCTCGAACGACGACGCCTCCTTCTGATCGGCTTATACCCAAGGTAGGGGTTTGTATTCAATTATTTATATTTGTTCAAGATTTCCAACTTGATGATCTTCGTGGTTAAAAACCATTTGTTATCGAATTTAAACTTTGTGGTTTGAAACCAAATGATAATGAATAATGTGAGGGGGGCCGGACCGCACGAACACGGCCGACCCTCCTCCTTTTTTTGTGTCGGTTCTTTGTGGTTCGGTACGGGAAGACAAGGTGTCGTCGCACCATGCGGAACCTTGCGATGAGAAAATGCGCGGCACCATCGCGCCGCGCCGTGAAGTGAAGAACAAGAACGCGATGCCGACGCGCCGTGTCGGAGATACCCGGAAAATACCGCTGCCAGAGTGGGGCCGCGGCGGAGGGGAGTGGTGCCGTCGCACCACGCCGGACGACAAGGGCCACGGCCGGTTCCGGGCCGCGGCGGAGCAGGGTGACCGGAGGCCGGCATCGGGCCGCCGACGTTAGTGCATGAAAGGGACCGGCCATCACCGGTCCCGTGGTGCAAGAACCGGCCGGCCATGGCGGGCCGTCCGGACTTGGAGAACCGGGGGAATTAATTCCCCCGGCCAGCTGGCAGCAAGCGGCCCCATTAAGTGGCCCCGGTTTTGATGGAACCGAGGGGGCTTGCCCCCCACGCGCGGCGCACATGCGGCGACCAGGCTGCGCCGCTGCGCCACCGGCCGGGCCGGGTGGCCGCCCGGGCCCGTTCGACCCGGTTCGGCCGATCTAGGGAGGTACTGGGTCGGGCCGGGCCGGGCCCAGACCCCCTTTTTTCAGACTGAGTTGGTTCAAACGCCCATATCTCGGAATATGGACCTTCGATCGATGCACCGTCAGTTGCATAGCAATCCTTAGAACGAGAAGGTCAGTTTGGTATATCGTACTCAAGGTTTCAGAATACTTTGGGTTCGGCTGGGTTGGATCGTATGCGAAACCAACCGGGCCCTCGGAGCGGAAATGCTCGTTTCTTGAGCTCCGGATGTCCGATTGACGTGCCGTCGATTTTGATGGATTCCTATAAGTGAGACGGATCTTTTGGCTTTCTCCGCTCGAAGTTTGGATGTCGTCGGAGTGCGGTCGGGTTGGATCGCTCACAAAACCAACCGGACCCCTGGATTGAGAAAGCCAATAACTCAAAGACCGGGCATCCGATTGATGCGCCGTCTGTCTCGTTGTTTTCCTCTTGATGAGACGGAACTTTTGGCTTACTTCGCCCGAGTTTTTGATATAGTTAGATTGTGGCCGGGTTGGATCACACCTGAAATCCAACCGGGCCCCTGGAACGGAAAAGCCGATATCTTTCAGACAAGACGTCCGTTTGATGAACCGTCAGCGGCGTTGTTGATCACATTGAGAAACGTTCCCTATGAGTATACCCTATGGGAGTTCGGGGTACAGTTGAGATATGGTCGGGTTGGTTCGCTTATGAAACCAACCGGGCCCCTGGGACGAAAAGGCTAATAACTCACAGACCGGGCGTCCGATTGACGCGCCGTCTGTTGCGTTGAGACCCCTATGATGAGGTGGTCCTTTGAGATACTTCTTCGTGGGACTTTGAGATACATGGAGTATCGACCTGTAGTTCGTGGAGCGGAACCTCCCAGAGACGAGCGTGCGGAGTACGGAGACCGTGTAGCCGAATGAGAAATGACGACAGCTTGACCCACTCGACTTGGAGTGAGTTGACTAGCCCAGTGGACGAAGCACTACTTTCTGAGTTGCAGACCCATGGCGGACGGAGCACTACCTATGTGACAGTGCAGACCCATGGTACTCGTCCGGAGAGTACCTCAATAGGATACTTGGGGGTGTGCACTACTGTGTTTGGGTGACATACCCCGGCGGGAAGCACTACTGTGTTTGGGTGGCTGACCCACGATACTCGACAGAAGGAGTACCTCAGCAGTCTTAGGTTAGTAAGCAATACCTCGAAGTCGTGACAGGACCAATGTACACTCCAGAGACGGAGCTCTTCAGAAGTTACGGTTTCGATAATGAAAATCATGGTTTGAGCTGAGACTTTTGACCTTTGTGTTTACCTCATGATTGAAATGGTCACTTGTTAACGTAGGTATATGTATGGGCATATAGCTGGGTAGTGGTTATCTGATGATTTCTTGATCCTTGTGTTTCCTCATGTTTGAGATGGGTTACTTGATAACTTAGGCATATGTATGGCCATATACCTAAGTAGAGGTAATCTATTGAGATCTTCTTGTGGTTATCCTTGTTGGTTTATTGTTACCTTGAGGGTCTCAGGGTCCCTACTGAGTATCCTTATACTCACCCCGGCACGGGCTATGCCCGTACCTCGTTGTGTTGGTTGCAGACGACAGGCAGTGCTGACGGAGGCCGAGTGTTCGAGGACTGGACGGTACCCGGAGGTGGACTACACGACGAGTCAGTACCCAGAGGTGGACTACATGACGAGACAACACGCGGAGGAGGTTGACGAACGAGAGCGTGGAGGAGGCTATCTGTACCTACCATTCAGGTAGGATCCAAGGAGGATGACCCAGGAGCCGCTTCCGTCCTTCCAGCTGTTATCTATTATGTTGTACTTGTTCAGTTGTAGTTGTACTTTCTTTTGGGTTTGTATTCTGGCGCATTTTCTTTTCAGCACTTCTCTTGTACTTAGTATTTACTTTTTCCGCTTGCTTACTATGTGGTGCTTGTTTTCTTTTATAAAGGAAATGCCTTCCCAGTTATCGGGATTTACGCCTTTGGTGCTAGTCGCCAGCCCCTGGCCTATGGAAGGCGGGCTTGGGGTAGTCACGGCATGGGCCCCGATGACGGTTCGTGAAAAATTGGTATCAGAGGATTTGGGTCTACCGAAGACCTTATAACTCTGATATTTCCTTTCTATGAAGCAATAGTGTTAAGTGTACCGAGTGTGGTTTTCAGTTCAGGGAGTCCAGTGTTAGTGCAGGCGGCCGACGTATCCATACACCAGGACCCTAACAACTGATTTCTGACTTTGTGCACGAAAACACTGATTGCGTGTGTGTTTTCAAAGGTTTTCCCTTAAAACAGCTCAAACCAGGTCAGCTCACCAGGTATAATCGATTGACCATGTCACGTTATTTCTTTCAGGATGCCTTTTCACGAACGTCCATCTAGAGCCCAGAGGGACGTGCGTACTGACAGCTTTCCAAGTGACGAGGCTTCGGTACAGGGCCCTCATGCAGTTGAGGCACCAGTGGAGGAACCAGCGGTACTACCATACGTTGGACCACCGATGCCACCAGTCCCAGCAGTAGGCGATGCACGCCACTTGAGTGCGCTGCACAAGTTCCAGCGCCAGAGGCCACCCAGGTTCCGGGGAGAGACGAACCCGAAGGAGGCTAAGGATTGGCTGGAGACTGTGGTGAGAGTCTTCAGGCTAGTGGGGAAACTGACAGACCTCATGGTGATATTTGCTGCCAGCCTCCTTCAGGCAGCAGCAGGCAGGTGGTGGAGCCACTTGTTCCAATTTTTCGACGGGATGGAATTCACATGGGAAGACTTCGAGACCTTCTTCAGGGTGGAGTTTGTCCCAGCAGCTCTACACATCGAGTGTGTACAGGAACTTCTGCCTTTGTCGCAGGATTTTCGATCCATAGCCGAGTCATCTGTGGGTAGTAGAATGATGTTGTAGAGGTCCAGGAGGACCAGACCAGCAGTTTTCTAATCTCGGGTTTTAGGACCGGTGGTGCGGGGCACCTGGGGTGGGGTCAGAGCCAGGCGTGCCAGAAACAGGCTGTGTTACTCATGCGGTGGAAAGGGTCACCTGGCACGTGACTGTCTGACTCCTCGTACAGTTGATCCGCATGGGTTGGAGGAGCCACCAAGGCAGAAACAACGACGAGTGCTTGAGCAACAGCCGAGCAGTGGACAAGGTAGTAGAGCTCCGGGAGCATGTGGACAGGATAGGAACTAGTGGATACGTCCTTTGTACTTCTAGTTCCATGTTGCTGTTGTATTTGTGTCTTTATATTATGAGATGCAATAATAAAAAGAAACTTATCTTTGTTTGCTTTCCTGTCCTTTTGTTTGGTTGATACTGAGTGGTCCCGGTTAAAACTGTTGACTTTACCCTCACTTTTGAGATTTCTACTGTAGGAGACCCACTGACCTCACACTGATGCCGACAGTGTGACTCGACCCTTGGAGGCGAGAGTGACAGTTGGATCTCTTGGTAGTTGCGTCGAGGCCTTAAGATGTCATCCATGGCATGAATGCATCATTCATGTTGGGATTGACTGTATTAGGAAATGAATGTGGTTCATCCAGGGGATGAGACCAGATTTCTCTTATCGGCAAAGAAGAAATCATAGCAGCTCTTGTGAGACTAAAGAAGGTCCAGGTCATCCAAGAGCGGATGAAGACTGCACAGTGCAGTAAGAAAAAGGAAACTGATGTTAGTCTTAGAGACCCGGGTGTGTTAAATGTTTCAAGAAGTGGAAGCTTTAAGGATAGATGAGTCTGCGAAGCAGCAGACATGGAGTTAGAGCTAGGAGGGAAGTATGAGGTGGTGTACATCTTAACATGCTACAACCACCCGTCTTAGTTATCCCTTACAGGCTCAGGGAGCTGGAGGTCGGAGGAAGAGTGCGGCTGCATGCGGTCAATGAGTGTGACCCAATGGCTCTAAAAATGATTCAAGGGACAGTCTGTGTCCACTACTAGATGCTGTAGTAATAGACGTTAATATGAATCATTCATTACTTTCACAAATCTTTTCCCAGACCTACAATTTCCGGTAAGCCGTGGACTTGACCGTCACGTCTGGAGATACCTTGGGAGGAGACTCGATAATCACACTTACACCGACGGTGTGGTCAGACCGTCGAGGCGAGAGTTCTGGTTGGAATCTCTTGGTGGCAGCATCGAGGCCTTACAATGTTAGTTTGTGTATGGAATGGGCAATAACTGTTCATACTCAAATTGACGGTTTTAGGCAAATGTCGGGATGGGTTTTCCTTGGTCGGAAAAAAGGAATCCCCAGGCAGCACAGGATAAACTCTTTCACTGGAGGGTGTGACCGATCACTCTTGAGTCAGTCCACCATACACTCGTGGAAGAAGTCTTTTGAGTTTCAGTTCTAATAGAAAATGGAGACCTCTGGAGTTCAAGGATAACGACCACGCCCTTATACAGGTCTCACCTCGACGAGGTTTACGGAGATGTGGCCAAGGCGGCAAGTTATCTCCGAGGTTCAAAGGACCTTTCTAGGTCCTCACCTATGTAGGCGGGGTGGTTTACCACTTGCACCATCCACCTCAGTTGCACCAGGTGCATGACGACTTCCATGTATCTCTACTGAGGATATACGTGCTCGACCCTTCGCATATCATCGACCATGAGGAGCTGGACGATGGCGATGGAGTATCTTTCACGGAGGTTCCAGTGGGGATCGAGGATCGACAGGAGTGGATCCTTCAAGGATGGCCTATTCCTCAGGTGCGCTTTCACGGGCAGTACAGGAACCTCCGGGTGAGCACAAGGGAGCGGAAGTCTCCGATGCGTGCTCAGTACCGTTTTTGTATCCCTAGTTTATGTTAAGGATTTACGAGGATGTAAAGCCCTAAGGTGGGAGTAATGTAAAGAGCCGTAAAATTCAAGGGAATTTTTTTTCTAATTTTCCATGAGATTTTACAAGAATGCAGTTTCTGACGGCGCCTGATTCCGAGGCCCGGTGTGCCCGGAATCAATTTCCGATGTTTGGCTCGGGTACGTTCAGTGAACGAACGAGCGGGTTTTTCTAACTTTTGAACCGGTGCTCGGAATAGAATTCCGAGGGCACCGATGAACTCGCAATGCCGGTATTTGCTTAAAGAGACTTTTTCCGCAGTTTCGTTTAATCGAGAGCGGAAGATAGTTTTTGGGTTTTCTTTAAATAAGAGTAATAATAAAATAACGTGTCATACACTTTATTTTATTTCAGCCACCATTGGGGGTGTGGTGGTTGAAACCTCCTCATGGAGGTTGGAGGTGGGGCCACCCCACCTTAACCTCCCTTGAGAGGTTATGGTGGTGGGGCCCACCCGAATTAAACCTCCCGTGGGTGGTTTATTATGGTAGGGACGACACGGGGCTTAAACCCCTATTAATGGGAGGAGAGGAAACCTCTCAACTCTCCCTCATTAATGAGGGGGAGCCTCTTAATTCCCCAACTCCCCATTAAATGGGGAGAAACTCCTTGTCACCCTCCCCTCTTAAGTGGTGCCAACGGAACTCATAAATTGCGTCAAAGCAATTTATTTCACCCAACCCCTTTTTTTAAAAAAAGTTATGTAACCACAATGGTTACATACCTCTCCCCCTCCCCTATATATAGGGATCATGGGAGAGGGTATGGGGACGACTTCACCAAGCGACGGAGCGCTGGTAAAATACCGCGACGCCCTACACTTGGGAAGAAGCTTATCTTCGCGAATGAATAATGCGCCACCTATGACGAAGAACGCTCGTTTTCCTTCTACAGAATTTCTCCCCTTCCGCGGCAAGACTCTTCAACAGATCTTCTTCTTCCCCTTCATCGTCAACGGATCGACGAATAAGCTCGGAAGCAGAATCGGGTAGCAAGAGATAACGACTTCACCTTCCCTCGAGTCGGACGAACGTCGACGTCCCCCTACGATGTTGTCATCCTCGCGACGCCATCCCGCGACGAACCTCGAACGACAACGCCTCCTTCCGATCGGCTTATACCCAAGGTAGGGGTTTGTATTCAATTATTTATATATGTTCGAGATTTCCGAATTGATGATCTTTGTGGTTAAAAACCATTTGTTATTGAATTTGAACTTTGTGGTTTGAAACCAAATGATAACGAATAACGTGAGGGGGGCTGGACCGCACGAACATGGCCGACCCTCCTCCTTTTTATGTGTTGGTTATTTGTGGTTTGGTACAGGAAGACAAGGTGTCGTCGTACCATGCAGAACCTTGCGACGAGAAAATGCGCGGTGCTGTCGCACTGAGCCGTGAAGTGAAGAACAAGAATGCGACGCCGATGCACCACGTCGGAGATACCCAGAAAATACCGCGGCTAGAGCAGGGCCGCGGTGGAGGGGCGCGGTGCCGTCGCACACCGCCGGACGACAAGGGGCGCGGCCGGTTCCTGGCCGCGGCGGAGCAGGGTGACTGGCGGCCAGCATCAGGACACCGACGTCAGTGCAGGAAGGGGACCGGCCGTCACCGGTATCGTGGTGCAGGAACCGGCCGGCTGTGGCGGGCCGGCCAGACTTGGAGAACCGGGGGAATTAATTCCCCCGACCGGCTGGCAGCAAGCGGCCCCATTAAGGGGTTGCGGTTTCGAAAGAACCGAGGGGGCTTTCCCCCCGCGCGCGGCGCACATACGGCGCCCAGGCCGCGCCGCCAGGCTGGGTCATCGGGCTGGGTCGCCGCCCGGGCCCGGTCGACCGGGTTCGGCCGATCCAGGGAGGTACTGGGTCGGGTCGGGCCGGGCCCAGACCCCCTTTTTTCGGACTGAGTTGGTTCAAATGCACATATTTCAGGCTACGGACCTCCGATCGACGCACCGTCAGTTGCGTAGCAATCCTTTGAACGAGAAGGTCGTTTTGGTATATCACACTCAAGGTTTCGAAATACTTTGGGTTCGGCCGGGTTGGTTCGTACGCTTAACCAACCGGTCCCTTGGAGCTGAAACACTCGTATCTTGAGCTACGGACGTCCGATTGATGTGCCATCGATTTTGATTGATTCCTCTAAGTGAGACGGATCTTTTGGCTTACTCTGATCGAATTTTGGATTCCGTCGGAGTGCGGTCGGGTTGGTTTGCTCATGAAACCAACCGGGCCCCTGGAACGAGAAAGCCAATAACTCACAGACCGGGTGTCCGATTGACGCGTCGTCTGTCTCATTGTTTTCCTCTTGATGAGATGGAACTTTTGGCCTACTTCGCCCGAGTTTTGGAGATAGTTATATAGTGGTCAGGTTGGATCGCACCCGAAATCCAACCGGGCCCCTGGAACGGAAAAGTTGATATCTTTCAGACAGGACGTCCGTTTGACAAACCGTCAGCGACGTTGTTGATCACTTTGAGAAATAGTCCCTATGAGTATACCCTATAGGAGTTCGGGGTATAGTTTAGATACGGACGGGTTTGTTCGTTCACGAAACCAACCGGGCCCCTAGGACGAAGAGGCTTATAACTCACAGACCAGGCGTCTGATTGACGCGTCGTCTGTTGCGTTGAGACCCCTATGACGAGGCAGTTCTTTGAGATACTTCTTCGTGGGACTTTGAAATACTAGGAGTATCGACCTGTAGCTTGTGGAGTGAACCCTCCCAGAGACGAGCGTGCGGAGTACGGAGACCGTGTAGCCGACTGAGACCTGACGACTGCTTGACCGACTCGACTTGGAGTGAGTCGACTAGCCCAGTGGATGAAGCACTACATTCTGAGGTGGAGTCCCATGGCGGACGGAGCACTACCTGTCTGACAGTGCAGACCCGCGGTACTCATCTGGAGAGTACCTCAGCAGGCTACATGGTGGTGTGCACTTCTGTGTTTGGGTGACATATCCCGGTGGGAAGCACTACTGTGTTTGGGTGGATGACCTGCGGTACTCGACAGGAGGAGTACCTCAGCAGTCTTAGGTTAGTGAGCAGTACCTCAGAGTTGTGACAAGACCACTGTACACTCAAGAGACAGAGCTCTTCAGCAGTGACAGTTTCGATAATGAAAATCCTGATTTGAGCTGAGACTTTTGACCATTGTGTTTACCTCATGATTGAGATGGGTCACTTGTTAACTTAGGTATATGTATGGGCATATACCTGGGTAGTGGTTATCCGATTATTTCATGATCCTTGTGTTTCCTCATGTTTGAGATGGGTTACTTGATAACTTAGGCATATGTATGCGTATATACCTAAGTAGACGTTATCTGTTGAGATCTTCTTGTGGTTATCCTTGTTGGTTTAGTGTGACCTTGAGCGTATCGGGGTCCCTATTGAGTATCGTTATACTCAACCATGCACGGGCTATGCCCGCACCTCGTTGTGTTGGTTGAAGACGACAGGCAGTGCCGACGGAGGCCGACTGTTCGAGGACTGGACGGTACCTGGAGGTGGACTACACAACGAGTCAGTACACGGAGGCGGACTACACGACGAGTCAGTACCAGGAGGTGGACTACACGATGAGACGACACACGGAGGAGGTTGACGGACGAGAGCCCGGAGGAGGCTATCTGTACCTACCCTTCAGGTAGGATCCAAGGAGGACGACCCAGGAGCCGCTTCCGTCCTTCCAGCTGTTATCTTTTCTATTTTACTTGTTCAGTTGTAGTTGTACTTTCTTTTGGGTTTGTATTCTGGCCCATTTACTTTTCAGCACTTCTCTTGTACTTAGTGTTTACTTTTTCCGCTTGCTTACACTATGGTGCTTGTTTTCTTTTATAAAGGCAATGCCTTCCCAGTTATCGGGATTTACGCCTTTGGTGCTAGTCGCCAGCCCCTGGCCTATGGAAGGCGGGCTTGGGGTAGTCACAGCACGGGCCCCGAGGACGGGTCATGACAATTTTATCCAAGGATGTCCCAAATCCCAGGTTAGTATCACTAGTGGGAGCCCTCTGTATGTATTCTTCTGGACATTCATCTGCCAATATCTGACCCCAGATAGCGTCTTCAGAGACAGTTGTGGGGTCGGCATCGACGACTGCCAAATGTTCTATTACATGTGTTTAATCTAAAACACCATAGAATAGAAGTCAGTTTTGGTCTCATTTTATGTTATAGGAAGTATTGTTAATTTACCATCACTCTTTTCTCTTCCGTCATCAGCAAAAGGAGCGGTGTTAGGAATAGACGTCGCCTCATCTACTCTAAATATTTCTTCAGGAACATCTATTTCAGTAGGAACCTATGGCCATTCTATAGCAACATCGATTTTATGCTAAGGATAGTCAGTCCTTTCCGTTAAATATGACACTGAAGAAGCCCCGAAAATCCTGAGGACTTAGAGAAATTTTTCATAAGTTAAGATTCATGACTATCAGAAAGACATACCACTACTGATATAGTATTTGGTTGTGGTCATCATTCATCAATATTTTTCTTATTGGCCTTTTGGGTAGACTAGCATTATCACCTCCGAAAATATGTATCATAGATAATAACACCCTTTCTAGCTCCTCGTCCATATATTTTTGGCCTTGAGATACTTTTCTTGGATCAGGATTCAGTGGCTCCAAGAGCGGTGCAACTAGGGATATACCGCGACGATGGGATTTCTATGGTTCTTTCATTTGCAAGATGTAGGAAGAAGAGGATTTGTTCCGTGAATAATAAAGCTCTGGCTAAATTCAAATTTCAAAGAAAATAGAAATTTGAGAAAAAGTAGACTTACATCTTCAAGAGCCACGTTATCACGTCACTCTTCATTTAATGAAGGTCCAATCCCCTCAGTGGTACCACAGTCCATCATTTATTTCACCCGCTAAGTGACATGAACTAAATTATCAGGGGAATATATGAGAATTTACACCTCTTTAATCTAAGCCCTCACTTCATTGGGGTTGTCTTCAAAATGGATGTCAGAGGAAGCCCAGAGATTCTCCACTAACGGGAAATGTAGCCCATCGCATAAGTCCATCCTGGGGATTTCAACATCACTATATAAACATTGCCATGTATGGATAGCCTATGGTCGCAAATATTCCGAATGTGCACCAGAAGGCTGTGAATAAGGTCCTATAATATGGGACTTAAACTTTTACCCAGCTTCTATAATCATAGATAAAGGATATGAAAATGAAACATATTGCTATTTAAAAAAATGCCGGTGACTAAATTGTCTCAAAGATGTAACTCACTAAGAGTAAATGGAGTAGGTCACATGACTCTAGTGGGTGGATTATATCTGGCATGAGGCCGCTTTGACTCATTTCGAGCCTCATCATCCCCATATTGGGAATCCGATGAATCAGCTCTAGGTGAGAAATCTGGTTAGGAGGTAGAATCACCTTCCAAATGAGGAGATTCATTCCTAATCATTTTTATCTTTATTCCCACCTGAGGGACCGGTTGATTAAGTACCCCATCAAGGTTTGATTATATCCAACTCTTGGCATACCATGTAGTCAATCGACTTCATGCTCCAATAGTTGGTAGATCAAATACTTCCACAGTCTTCTCCACATATGTCAGCAACCATAGTTTATGAGAAACCATCAAATGTGGCTCGAACCTAACATGCACATGATGGGATACCGTAATTTTCTACAGATATTTAAATTGGTGTGCTAATCTGTATGGATAATAAGCCTCACATATAATTTCTCCATCAATCCTCGTGGCCAGTGTACCATCAGTACATGCCAGCATATATGCCAGTAACTCCAGGATGGTTGTTCCATCATCAACAAATCACCATGTTGTCAGATTCCCATATATAAAGAGGTTAAACTCTTTGAACATGCTCAACCTTATTTTGATATCATAATCGTTGAGGGATAAAGGTGAAATTCCAAAAAAGGCCTGAACAGACGGCCGAAACGAACTTCCATGAACCTGTACCCTACATTATATGACATATGTCTTGATGTGGGTGGCGATCCATGCACATAAAACATGGAATGGTCGCACTATTCATAGAAGAGAATTACCCATATAAACATGAAGTAAGATCTTATGAATCTTTTCCAAAACTGGGGTGGCCAACCCAACCATATTCCTTTCAACCTGCTAGGCTGCAACGACAAAGGTCCCCAGCCTCAAACCTCCTTTGGAATCCCAAACCGGTAAAAGGTAAACACTAAGCCACAAATCCAAAAAGAAAGTCGGATGTGTTTTTGCTAGAATTTTCCGGTTCACTTCATACCCCCACCTATCAAAATCTCCTACTTCCAAAATTGGCCAAAATGTGCTGGGAGAACCCCTCTTTATTGCTCTAGGGAAACTAGTAGGATGAGTACAAGAAGGTCCATACTCTCTCTTCTTAATCAAAAATATTTCCATCCATTCCTTTTGATGGATATCTTTTCTAGAGTGGGTTTTTGTGGTGGTGCTATTCTTATGCTTGTATAAAAGTTTCATTAACTCTCAATCCAAAGACAGAGTTTTCTCCAAATCATTCCTTGTAACTATTGGGGGGATGAATTCATAAAAAATATCTCCCAAAATTGGAGCCCATGAAATCTTGTAGACATCCAAAAAAATGATTCCTACTTATCCATGATTCAGATGTAATAAATTTGTTTCCGGGATCTAATGGCTGATTAACTCCAGCACAAAATAGCCATTCCTGTAATAATATGTCTGCCCAGCCCAGACAGCTTCATATATTGCAGCTCCATTTAGAATGTACACAAACTATGCATAGTCTTGTCTCACCCTATATTCCCACATCCACGTCGGCTTTACACCTCCTCCAGGATAGAAATCCCAACTCTTCTTCCATCCCTTATATTTATCCATTTGAGAATTTCAGAAAATAGAGGGATAGTAATGCAGCTGCAAATTAGGCATGTGAGGTTTTATATCTGGAGAACATGGGCTATTATGAATTATGTATGCCTTCTCCAATGTCCCAGAATTGGAAAATGATCATGTAACTTAGAAATTTTCCAAAGGGAAGTGGGTGTAGGTCTGAAACAAAGAATGATGGATGTAATTATTTGCCTCTGGAACGTGGACTCCTTGCAGATGAGAGTGGCCATACAAAGGAAAGCAGATGCTCTGTGGAAATTTGGCATGATATTTCTTCATGTACGTAGCCAAATCCAGGAGATTGTTCTTGCAGAAATCATAATAGTCATGACCAACAATGTTCATCATTTCTTTTATTCTCTTGCTATCCATCTCATTAGCTGATCCAATTCATTTGGGAGCCTTTGAATCTGCACAAAGGTGAAACAATCAATTCTTAATTAAATTTGTTTTGGGAAATTTTGGTGAATGAAATCAAAAAATGACAATGAAATTAAGGCGTACAAGTCCAAAACATGGAACACAACTCAATTCGGTTTCATAGTTATTGCCACCCTAGTCACGGTGCGCTATTCAAATGCATTTTTCCGAAGAGTGACATAAAAATTCCGAACAACGATTCGCCAAAAAAAAGGACATTCCCGAAGAGAGATGAAGTGTAGGAAGTCGAGTTAGTTTACGCGGGAATGATCCTGTATATATAGGTGATCCATGACACATGCGTTCCACTTCGGTGCACCCTTGCATCTGTGTGCCTCAGCACCTGCGTGGCACTTATGCGCGCCACAGACCCTAAATTTCTCTGGCATTACCTCCGAGCCGAATCCTCTTTCCTTTTTCGGATCCAACTCTATGGGACAGACTTGTGTTGACAGTCCTTTCTATCCTAGGGTCCATAGAATGGAAAAGGGGAAACATTATGCACAAAGAGGGTCACCCTTCGAAGAATCATAAAAAATTTGATAAAGGCATGGACCAGGAGCCCATTTGGATTGTGTCTTGCAAGTTACCTGTGTGCTGCGCAAGTCACTTGCACGCCACATAAGGGTCATGAATCTCACTTTTGAACTCCATAAGGATGGCGCAAGTCACTTGTGCACCCCATTTTATTTTTCTCCCAAGTTGCACGGTGGCATTTAAATATTCCCTGTGGGTTCCCCATTCCGAGGACAGATTTTTCTAGATGTAAAATTCATGCTCTGGTCACCCATTTCATAATCTCAACTCTTACGAAAGTTTCTAAGGTAATTTTTTTACATATAATGGAAGACTTGAAGGACTAGGATATGACCTAAGTGTTTAGAAATCATCAACAATTTTTCGGCTAAGTGTCCATACCTCTTTAAAAGTAGAAACACCTCTGCGCTGCCCTGTCCTTTGAATGAAACTTGTACGCAACCCTTTTGGAAAAATCTTCAGATAGTACTAAAGGATTGAGTTATGTCTCGCCCATATATTACTCTACAGATTCTTCATCTCTTTGTTGAACCCATGACGTGCAAGAATACTTGTGAGCCCGAGACTTGCGCGCCAAATGACTTGTGCAACCAACACTTGTGCGCCAACTTCATTTGTGTGCCTTTCTCTTTTTCACCTATACTATTCATGATATTATCCCTCAAACCCATATTTTAAATCCATTTACAGCATGGTTCCATTGTTTGCTTCCTTATCTGAAAGGAATTCTGTGATAACTTCTCCCAAAACCTCGTGACATAAACGTTTTATGTCACTACGGTTAGTGGTTTCCTCTATATAACCACATCCTTTAAGATAAGAAGATCATTTTGATTTGGGACTCCTTTTCAGGAGTAATCCCTAGTCACAATTCCCTTTAACATGGGCCTCCTTATCAAGAGAAATCCCCAATCATAATTTTCCGTCAACATTGGGTCTCTTTCTCAAGAGTAAACCCAATGTTAAATGTCCTCTTTAATATTTGGGCATCCACCTCAAGAGTAATCCCCAAGCATAATTTGTTTTTATTTGGGCCTCCTTCTCAGGAATAACCACTAATCATAAGTCCTTTTTTAATTTGATATTCATTTTCAAGAGTAAGCCCTGGGTTGAAACTGTCAATCTCAATAATGTATATGTATCTTTATGAACCGTGCTCTTGTGCTTCGTTCCTGAAGTAAGTCATGGTCTTCATCTACTTGGGTAGTCATATATACATAAGACCCACATCATTTATTATGAATTAATATTTCATGGCACAATTTTCAGGTTTACTGATACCTCTTGTTTCTCACACAGATCATGACTCACATGATCTTCGAGTGTAAAATTAATAATGAAATTATTCTTTGGGACATTAATCATGCATAAACCTCATACGTCTTCACCCGAACTACGTGGACATTGATCTCTGCCTTAAATATGGAGTACTTAGGAAGCCTTTATAAGGTTCTAGCCCAATTATTCATTAATTATTTTCTGTCCCATATGATGTTAAATATATCTTTCTTATCGAACTACATCGGTTCTGATTCCTTTTTAACAAGGATACGTAGGTACCCCATCTGTGGGTAGAATCCTAACTCTGAAATAATCTCTTTCCTTCTGAATGACAATAGTCTTCAAGTGCCCCACTGAGTGGATTTAAAACCAATATGGTCAACATAATGTCTTTGATATTTCTATATAATGTATTGAAGGATACCATTTACAATGAATACCTAATACATATGGATGATTCTCCATTGATGAAGAACCTCAAATAAATATAATAGATTATCTAAATCCCATATATATCAATCATCGATTTCAAAATCTAAAGGAAAAACTCATTTTCATGCTTGGTAAATTAATAAAGATTCGTGAACATAACATAAATCTATAAGAGAGTCCCGGAGTCTGAAATAATTCGCACCAAAAAGTTGTGATGGGCCTTACCTCCCATCTTCTAAACCAATTCTAATTGTTAATCCTCACCGGTCCACAACTAATGAGCACCTACCTTTAAAATGTATATCTGAATGGATATAGAATCATTGTGTGTTTCTAGTTTCTTCGAATAAACCCGTTAGAAGCCGATTGGAATGTTTGAACCTTAAACAAATACAGTCATCCCCATTTGAAAATGAAACCATAATATAAAATCATTAAATGCATCATTTCTAAAATCTATTTTGGGTGCGGATCGAGAAAAATAAAATTGGTTTTCCAGGATGTAATCAATTATACACGTGATGGAGGGATTCTTTTCCAATTTGATAATTGAGAAGATGGATATATGTTATGAAATTAAAATAATAAGATATAATTTTATGTGATATAATTATTTATTTATATAATTATGGATTAATAATATCATAATGTGGTTAAAAAGTAAATAATATAAAAATGCTCAGTTATGAATAATATATCTTATTCGGACCACATCATTAGGATTATAACTAGAGCCCCCATAAATTGAATTTCAGATAAAAAATTATTCTTGGACGTGGTAGGTTATGTTAGGAGGTGTTTTTGGATAGTAATTTATGATCCAAAAGTATTTTGAAGCATGTAAATGTGCATATTATTGGTTCCCATTTGTATGATAGAGAGTGTGATATTTTTGTAAAAACCCAAAACTATTCAATAATTGGATGTCTCTCTCAAGACCAATGCCTACATAATTTTTAAATAATATAGTTTATTGGATATATGTTTGATCCAAACTCCACCATTTAGGAATAAATATTTTTTAATCTTGTTATTATATTTACCTCTATGATTACTCATTGTTACATTTTTTTCACATTGGAAACTGATTTTTTTACTATAAATACTAATAATTATGACCAACAAATGAGCTAAATTATTGAATAGTATAGATTATTCAGAGTTAAAATTTCATATAAATTTTAATAAATTAAAATATATTAATTAGTATAATTAACATTAAATTTAAACCCTCCTTTAGTGTCAAAAATGGATTTTTTAAATATACTTTTTTTGTAAAAAAATAGATTATCACACATTAAATATATGATAACCTAACAAAATTATATGAAATTCAATTCATATAAAATTATTAAAATTATATTAATATTATTTAAAACATTCTTTAATAAAGGTTATTTTAATTAATTAATGTGTATAAATAATATGTACTTAAAACCCATGTCCTGAAATATCGGTTTTTAAGAATAAAATTTAACATCCACTAAAATCATAACAATTGATGATTCAAATTAAATTAATAAAATTTTAATTAATAAAATAATTTAAATATCACATTAGTACATAATCCAATATAAATTGGAACCATTAAATTACATTATTTAATTAAAAAATGCCATTATTTGAAAACGAAATAATTTTTACTAACCAATGAAAAATTCCAAATTTCAGAAAAATGAGTAAAATATTCCAATTTTTATTTTTGAAATGATTATTTCAAAAACGATTTTAATTTTATTAAATAATTTTTTTTTTATAATTTACATAAATTAATTATAATATTTTCATTCAAAAATATATAATAATCATTTTTGAAGTAATATTTTTTAAAAAATAAATTATCATTCTTAAAAGCTGAGTGAGTATTTCACAAAAAAATGATCAATAAATTTATATTGATTATGATCATAATATATATTTCATAAATAAGATAACACGAATAATTCCTACCACATTAACAACAAGGATATAATAATTTTATTTAGAAAACAATATTTCATGTTTCATTTGACCTTCATGTTGCAGTTTGTATTTGATTCCAATCATAACGTTCATTTAAAATATCAAGGTGTTACATTATCGACCCTTTGATAGATATTATCCTTTAAATTTTTATATGAAATCATTAATCATATTTATTAAATTTCAAAATAACATTATTTAAAACCCCTTATCATAAAAATTTATAAAAATTACTTCTTAAAAAGAGGGTAACTGAAATATAAATGGAATATAGAATAAAAATACTATGTCACAAAATATTATAAAATAAATGGTATGTAAACATATATAAATTGAAGAGAAAAATAATTCCCAATAACTAATAGTGTTTGGTTGAGAAAATTGATCCCAAAAATGTTAATTATCATAGGAATGTTAACGACCTGAAAAATGTAAACCTAAGAGATGTAAAAAGTCCATCAGTTCCTAAGAAATCATTTTAATATGATTATTTTTTTTCAATAACACGATCATAGAGTTGAGAAATAACTTTATCATACATACTATGAACATAAAAAATATACTTACTTCACATGTTCTATTTCATCCATTAATCAATTTCGACTATAATGTCTTCTTTTTCTCTAAACTATGAGTATTAAACATGATTTTTTCTGTCCTAATATAGTAAAAGTTTTTTTCTAATGGATCAAAAAAATATGAAAATGAATAAAATTTCATAATAATTATTATTAAAAAGTAATAAAAATCAAAATTGTCATCATAAGGTAAGATACTTTGTAAAATCGATAAACCTTCATACGATGAAATTCAACTTTATTCATTAAAGCCTCAACAATTATATCCAATGTACAATATATATCATTTGATAAATAAATGACCATATAAATATTCATATTATTAATGAATAAGGTAAGTACCAAAACATTTTAATGATTTGATCATATATTTATCCATGTTTATTTTTACAAATCCCAAAATAAATTAAATCTCTCTTGGGGTATCATATCAAAATTTATATCCAATAATTTTATATTATAATAAATTATATATATAACATGAATCACCATAAATAAATTGTGAAATCATTTATTTTCCACAGTTATTAGATGATTCATGTTTCTTATGACAAAAAAACCACTTATAAAAATAATTCTACCACATAAATCTAAAATCCAATTATAGAAATCTTTCAATCCCTTCACATCAATGATTTGTATTACATGGTTCGTTCCTTTATATAAGAGTTAACCTTTATCTGAAAGAATTGAGGAATATCCCAGGTAAATTAAGAATACGAAATTATTCTATTTAATACTACTTTGGAATTAAATATTAGTTTTACTTAAAAGGGGATGCTATGTCCAATAGCGTACTTAACACACAATAACAAATATCTCTGAAACTTACGTTTCAAACAATGTTGAGTTATACTGAAAAATAATATAGTTATTTTAAATGGTACTAAACACCTAGCCATTGTATTAGCGAGAATGAATATAACTAACAACAATATGATAATATTTTTTTATTAAATCTCTTTACATTTATCCAATAAATTTGAGAGGCATAAATGATAATGTATCCAATTTTAAACATGTATAACTCTAATATTCATTAAAAGGTCGTTTTATTGCCTTTTGATGGAGAAACCCTTTTTAATATAGTTTTGGTCACTTTAATATGTTTTATTTGAAAAAAATTAAAATTCTTCTTTAGAATCGGGACATCAAATTTTACATTGGGTAAATTTTTTCTATTTTTATGATAAAATTCATTTTTTATGAATAGGGAAATATATCTCATTTAAACTCAAAATATCATATTCATTTAATTTATTTATATAGTTAGTATGTTATTCTGATTTGATTTTAATTTTAATTGGATTATATTTTTAAAATTTAATCCAATATTAGACATTAGAAGACATTTCACTCTAAAATTGGACCAAAACAAATGTTATTAATTTTATAGTTTTTTCTTCTAAAAAACGCGATTTTTAGTTTTGACAATAGAAGTTAATTTTAAATTAATTAATGAAACTGATATGTTTTGAATTTTCTAAAATAGGCATCATTTTTTAATTCAGAATATCAAAATTATCTTTTGGTTATTTTATCTTATTTTCGTAAATACCGTCAATTTTTAATAAATTGAGATAAACCCTACATAGTAGTTAAAAACTGAATATTGCATTCAAATTAAATTTTACCAAATATTTGAATTGAATTTTAAAAATATATCTTTCATGGTTTTCATCAAAATGTAAAAAGTGGTTAAATATGATGTAAATAATATTTGATGAATAGTAACTTATGATTTTTATTTACTGTGGTTAAAGGTAAATAGGGTAATTCAAGGGAAAAATAAAATTATAGTAATATAAAATTACCATAACAGTTGTTATAACTTTATTAGATTCATAATACATGAGTAATAAAATCCATGGGTAGAACTTTTATCCTTTATAAGGATCTTGGGTAAGATAATAACATTAATATCTTTTTATTTAATTCAAAAATAAAAATATCACAAACATTTATTATTTTGCTAAATTAATTTTTATGTGGGGGTTAATTAGCTGATATATTTGTCTATAAATTTTCCATAAAAATACAAAAATATTTGTTACAACATGTTATTTTATTTATATTTTTTATAAATGAAATAGATAAATTTATTTATGACAGAATGATGATGTAATGATTAAATATTTAATGATTGTTTTGAATAAATGATATTTTAAATATTAAAATAAATTTATTTGGAAACTTTTTATGACATACAAAAATTCGATTGATGTTTATGCCTTATTATATTTTAATTAATGTTGTTTTTTCGAATTGATCAAGTTGATATGAATTTTTAAAGTCATGATATGAATATTATAAAAATTGATATAAATCAGTTTTCAAATAAACTAATATATAATTAAATGAAATAATAGTCTATAAGATATGATATTCGATAAAATTACATATATGATATTATAAATTCCATTAATGTTCTTTTTTGGGTATCTAGGAATTTTATAGTAAATATATTAACCATATAGTATGAATATACTAATTCACATGGTAAAATGTAAATTAGTGATCTAAGAGTTAAAACTAAGAGATATGGTAGTTTTATAACCAAAACACGTATAAAACCTATTTATTAAAATTATTTAGAACCATACAAATCTTATATCCCATATAAAAATCTTTTTATCCTTTATAAATCAAAAATGAGTTTATAATAAAATAATTTTTCTAGAGTTTTCTAAACAATACCTCCCCCCTTATAAAAGGCCATCACCTCTAACACATTACTCACAACTCTCAATCCCCATGGCATGTTTAAAATCTATTACATGAAGCTCCAAACGTACCTATATTCCTCATTAAATTCTTACCTTATGTATAATTCAATTAAAGAAAATGTTTTGGTTCAAACCGAAGGGAGTTACCTGATTTAAAGGTAATGTCTCCTCTCATGTTCTTTTCTATTATTTTCCTTCTCCACTACATATTATATTATTATTAATTGATTAAATAACAACACAAATATCTTAAATATAGTAGGTGGTTTTTATAAGAAGGATTTTAAATACACTTACACCTAAATTTATCTAATGGGTATGAACATACTGTTTCTTGGAAAGTCGAACTATCTGCCTCACAAAACGAAGATTATTCGATCTTCACCTACCATGTTATATGGTGACCATTTATGATGGAAATGTAATTATATATTATATTTATGATATTTAATTTATCTATATGTTTTTTAATTCTCTTTTAGAATATACCTTTTTGCTTTTCATGTTTTATATATATGATAATTTCATTTGAGGAAGTGCAGACTATCGCCCCCTCCAAGTGATATGACTCATTCATGATATATATGGAATGTATAATGGAGGTAATTAATTAACATATATTACCTATATAACAATGATATTATACTGGTATTATTATTTACATAATAATCATTTAATTTTAATTTCATTGAATTTGAAAAAGAATTGAAAGAAGGGTCCAAATGTATGCACAATGTACCGTCTCCATTAACGGTGCATTTCATTTGTTGTATAAAAATTTTACGGACTACTATAAATACATATAAACTGGATATATATGATATATATGATATCTAAATCATGAATATAATTTGTGAGATAATTCAATTTTTACCACATAGACAATTTGTAATTATATCATGTTCATTTTTACCTAATATCTGAAATTTGACAAAATGTCTTATATGAACTAAAATAATTAACTAATTTTTATACTTAGGTAATAAGTGATAAAAAAAGAATAATTTAACAATAAAAGGGATATTAAGAAAGTATAAATTAACAGATTATTATTATTTAGGAAATTAAATAATGAATGAGTCAAGTCGGACACGAGGTATGAGAGTTTCTATCAATATCGTTTAATTGAGGCATGTTTTGATAATATACAACTCATTATTTCTTACAGTGTATAATAAAACACTTTGAAATTTATTTTCATTCAAAGAGAATATTTTATCTACAAATCATTTAACTAAATAAAAAAGGAATGTTTTCTACTTATGTGGTGATGATTAATTCTCCACTATCGTAATCATTATTTGGCTTTCTCTACAAGCCTTAATGATTTTTAAAATGATAAAGAAATCCCTTATTCTATTTTTGTGTGTTTCTGTATTGAAAATGGTTTTTCAAATGGATTTATTATTTTAATATCTAAAAATTATTTCTTATTATTTCAAATGAAATTTTATTAGTGAACTGTTGAAATTTGCAATATTTTATGTTTTATGATTTTTTAATGGTACATTAAAATTTGATGGGTTGTAACATGAAAATAAAAATGAAGGAGGTTTCACGATAAAATAGTAAGGGTGGTTAGGTTATAACCTCCAGTGCATTGGGTATAGATATCAGCCGTGTGGCTATTCCATTTAGTGATATGTGCAGAAGTCGACCATATGGTTATTCTTTTAAGGTATGTTTATGTAATAAGTTTCCTTTATTTGTTATGTGTGCTTTCTATGGGATTTATGGTAATAATTTGGTTAAAAAAGGTAATTAAATGATGTTTTATTATGATAAGAGTATTTACTATGTTATAATGGTGAAAATTATTACATAGGATTATGTATCCATGGTTTACTTTTTGTTTTGAAAAATTAAATGTTTTCCTTCTTTGTGCATTCCATAATGATATTTTTATGCTCATACATCATTTTGGAAATGATTTTATCATAAAATAATGTGGAATAGTTCAGGGAATAGATCATTTAAAATTCATGATGATTAAAACATGGAACAAAACATGATTCATTTCTTTTAAGAGATTTCATTTTATGAAAAATGGATACTGAGTAAAAGTTTCTAAATATAATAATAAAATTGTTATGAATATGTTATGACATAAATCTATAATTCCCTAAACCTGAAAATATCCTCAATGTGAATTTTTAACTTAATAAATGATTATGTAATGATTAAGGATGTGGATATATAGTTGATATTAGAGGTCAATTTAGAAAACTTTAGGAGTTAGGATATTGTAAAATTAATTTCCATAATTTATTTTTAAATTATGGTATGAATGAAATGATATAGAATTTAATGTTTATAATGTTACTTTTCCCATGATATTCTTATGTTTAGAATGGTTTTTGACAGAGAAAAATACTCAAAAGTGTGAGGAAGGCATATAGAACAGAATAAACTTCCAAATCGGCATCCCGAGATGGTTGGAATATGAATTGAATGGTTTTTTGCAGTAATCGTGCAATTGAATCTGGCTATAAATGGAGGTGGTATACATTCACTAGATCAACCTGACCTACCGCAATAGAATATTTCAATAGTGGACCATTTTTTGAGGCAATGTTCCCCATCATTAACATGATCACCTAAAACTATTAATGATGAATGGTGGATCAAAGAACTGGAAAAGTTTTTCACTATCACGGATTATAAAAACAAGGAAAAGGATAGTCTTAATGTTTACCATTTCGATGGAGAAGTCAATAAGTGGTGTTTGATTGTTAAAAATATTAGGAATAGTGAGGATATTGATGGCCTTTGTTGGAAGGAATTCAATGGTATTTCACTTGAGAAATAATTTCATATTGATGTTCGACATAGAATGGGAAAAAAAATTCGTGGAATAGAGGCAGGTGGATGGCGTAGTGGATGATTAAGAAGAAAATTACAATTTACTGGCATGTTATGCTCATAATTTCGTCTGAGATCATGATAGTAAGATAAATTGATTTTACTAAGGAATAAAGCCATGATATCAAAGATCATTAGCCTCTCGTGAATTCGAAACAAATGAAAAACTTTTCATATATTCCATGAAATTTGAAATGGAGTTTTCGGATGATAAGGTGTTCCAAGAGTGCATGCAATAGAAGAGGTCCAGTTGGCATGAAAAAGGATAAAATTCCAAAAAGAAGCTAGGAGGTAAAATAATAAAACTTCCATCATGTGGGAAGTGTAGTAAAATTTATCCTGGAGATTTTATATCAAATTCTAGTAGGTTCTTTTAGTGTTCTAACAGTGGTAATATTTCTCGTTACTATTAGGAATATTATTATGAAACCAATAAAAATTCAATGGTAAAATTTTTTAGTTGCAATGAGTATGGGAATTATGCCAATGTGTCCAATGTTGATTACCCAGGGTGGAAACCAGATAGATAAAAAGTAGAAGGGTGGGGAAAAATATTTTTCTACTACTATAGTTTCTATGGGACTATCAAATGACGTAGTATTAGGTACTTTCTTTTTTCCACCCAATGGCTTGAAGGCCTTCATTTTTTTTAATTTATTTTGATAATCCAACATTCAAGGAGTGAGGTGGAACACTTATCGAGCTTGTAGGCATAATTATTACATGGCTCGTAGGCCTTGGAGGATTTCATTGCTCGTGGGCTTCAAACATTACATACAACACTGACTAACTACTTGGAACTACTCCTCTCCAACATCTTCATCATAAAATCCTCTCTCTACCTTCGCATGTAAGTTCGACTAGGATATCCCATTCATGAATAGTCTTGTCCCAGTGGTCGGTTCCATACCCTTTCATTCTTGCAGTCTATGTTGATTCTACTGTGGTAAAAGCTCCTTGCTCATCCTCCTTATAGAGAAATTTCCTTGTAGGTTTTCTTGGGTTTCATCTGCACTTCATGGTGTCCTAAAGGCCTTGAGATATCCCGATGGCTATTTTGGCCAGAAGGCTTGGGTGGTCCGAAGGCCTGAAAGGACTTAGGGACCAAATCAATGACTTGAAGGACCAAATCGTGGAAAATTCCCAGGTGTTACACTGTCAAACAATGCCTGCTATAGTCCCTATATAGTTCCTACTATAGTACTGCACAGTTATTTCTATAGTACCTTCTACAGTACTAATATAGTACCCCCGAAAATTATACTTCAACCAAATATTTTTGTTTGATTTAGGGTCTACACATTCTTTCAATTCTGAAAATTTTCTAGTAATTTTGGAATTCTGTCACATGATATAAGTCCTGAACTTTTTGTAAGAACACCTTGGGGGAATTTTGAGGAAAAAAGAAATAATAATAATCTCCCTACCTTTTTTTGTAGAATGAATTTTCCTGAAAACTGTGTTGCATTTCCTCTAGTAGAGTTTGATGTTATTTTAGGAATAGATTTGATTTTTGTTTGTCGTTCTAGGATTGACTATATAGCTAAAATGGTTTATTTTCACAAAAAAATTCAATTTGTGTAAAATAACGAACCCTTATCTTTGATAACATATCAATATGATATGAAACAAGTGAAAGATGGAAATGAATTCCACTATGCACATATTTCTAAAAAGGTACATTTCAGATTCATGATGTCCCAGTAGTAAATGAGTATGTAGATATTTATCCCGATAAATTTCCATGTATTATACCTGATCCGGAATTTGAATTTAATTGTTACTTAGTTCATGATTCTAAACCTGTTTAAAAAACCCCTTATCCAATAGCCGAAACAGATCTTTTAGATAAAAATAAACAATTTCATGAGTTGTTAGATAATTGTTTAATTCTACCTAGAACTTAATTGTGGTGTTCTGTAGTCATGATTGTTAAAAAATATGGTTCAATGAGACTTTTAATTGATTATAGAGTCATTAATAATATCACTATTAAGAACATGTATCCTTTACTTAATATCGATTAATTGATTGATCAGATTTAGGGCACTCATTTTATTGAAGATTGACTTGAGGTTGGGATGGCATATGTAGAATGTAAAGGAAGAAGACATTTTGAAGAATTTGTTTCATAATAGATATGACCATTATGAATTTTTTTATGCCTGCTAGGTTAACCAATGATCCCGTTGAATTTGTAGATGTAATAAATATAATTTTCCTTCAGTTCTTAGAAATTTTTGGGGTTGTATTTATTGATGATATTTTTTATTATTCTAAACAAAAGAAGTGCATGAAATTCATTTTAGGGTTGTTTTGAAAACCGTAAAAGAAATTTATGGGGAATTCAGAAAGTTTGAATTTTTGATACAACAAATTTCGTTGCATTGTCACATTGTTTCAAAAAATTGAATAAATGTTGATCCTGCAAAAAATAGATGTTGAATAATTTCCATGACCTTCAAATATAACCGGGATTCGTAGTTTTATTGGTTATGAAATTATATTATAAAAGGTATGTTGAGAATTTTTCATGCTTATATATTCCACTAACTAATTTAACTCTAAAAGGTGATATTTTTATCCTTAAAAAATAATGGTATGACTATTTCAGGAATTGAAATGAATATTAGAAAATGGTCCAACTTAGGCACTTATTTCCAGAAATTCTGAGTTTTTTATATATAATGATGCTTTATTGAAATTACATGGTGGTTTCCTAATACAGAAAGATCAAGTAATTTCATATGCTTTACATCAGTTGATAACTCATGAGATAAATTACCATTCACATGATTTGGAATTATCTACTATTGATTTTGCATTAAAAATTTGGAGGATTCATTTTTATGGTGTAATGTGTCAAATATATATTGATCAAAAATGTTTGAACTGTATTTTAATTGAAAAATAATTGAACCTGAGATAGAGGAGATGACTAGAGTTAATCAAGGATTATGATTGCACAATTCATTACAATCCAAGAATAGAAAATAATCTGGATGATGCTTGGAGTCAAAAAAGTAATGCTACATTAAAAATTTTATGGATGGAACAAGATCATTTGATTATTGATTTGATGAAATTTGACACAGAGGATGTTGTTGTAGAAAATTATTCTATTTTGTTCCAGGTGTCAGTGAAATCATATCTCTCATAAATAATTAGGCTAGCGCTGAAGGAAGACAGTGGGTAGTAGACAATGATAGTGTCTGTTCAGAAGGGTATGTTGCCAGAATATAACATTTATAATGATTTTATTTTAATATTTAGAATGACATTTTGTGTGCCTTATGATTCACAGTTGATGAATGAGTTGTTATATGATTATCATAGATCCCCATTTTTAGTTCTTACTAGAAGTACTAAGATGTACAAAGATCGTAAAGAGTATTACTAGTGGGATGGAATGAAAAGAGATATTGATTACATTATTGGGAAGTGTTTAACATGTCAATAGTTTAATGTAGAGTGGTAGTTACTGAAAGGGATGCTTTATCCTGTACTGGTGCCAGAGTGGAAATGGGAAAATGCTTCCATGTATTTGGCAGTTGGATTACCAAAGAATTATTGACGTAAATGAAATCTAGGTTATTGTCTATAGATTGACTAAATAGGCTTATTTTTTCCTATTCAAGATTCTTTGTCTCTAGATAATATCTTTCAATTTTATATTAAAGAGATAGTTCGATTAAATGGAGTTCCCATTTCCATTTTATCTAATCATGATTTGAGGTTCACCACTAACATTTTGAAAGGACATTAAAAGTCATTGGGTAGAAAATTAAAATATATTATAAATTTTCATTGGAAATCAAATGGGCTTTCAGAATGAACAATTCACAACCTGGAGTATATGTTACGTTCCTTTTCAATGGGTATTCAGGGAGTTTGGGACCAACATCTTTCTTTAGTTGATATTTCTAATAATAAAAGTTTTCATTCCAATACACAGATGGATCCATTTGCAGAATTATAAGAGAAGTGGTGTCAAACTCCATCTTTTTATGATGATGTAGGTGAAAGGAAACCGATGGGACCAATATTTGGAAAATAGATGGTAGAGAAAAATCTAGTGATACAGAAATACATGAGGATATCTCAGATCAGGAACAGACATTATGCATATAACCACAGGAAGGATCTTTCATTTGAGGTAGGTGGTCATGTCATTCTCAATGTTTATCCATAGAAAAGTGTGACACGTTTTTTTATGAAGGGAATGTTGAGTCTGCGATACATAGACCACAATGAAATCCTCTAAATAGTTGAATCAGTAGCTGACAAAGTGGATTTTCCTCAATTTTATCCCATTAGACAATACTTTTTTGTTTCAATATTGCGAAAGTATATGTCAGATCCTTCTCATGTTTTGAGATCAGAGCTAGTTCCTTTGGAATGGATTTTCTCTTATGAGGAACAACTAGTCTAGATTCTGGAATGAAAATAGGAATTTTTGAAGAATAAGTTTATTCATTAAGTAATGGTTTTGTAAAAAAACTATATGGTTGACGAGGAAACATGTGAAACATAAAATTTAATGAGGGATAAATGCCGCAATTTTTTTTGAAATGTGAATAGAATTACAGGGTTGAAATTTCCCAATGAGGGGAAGGATATAACATCACAATTGAATAAAGAATGTGATATTTTTATATTAATTATTATATGGAAATTAAATATTATTTTACTTAAAGGGTATACTATGTCGAATACATACTCAACATGCGACAAATGATTTTCTAAAATCTTACGTTGCACATAATGTTGAGTTATACCAAAACAATTTACTTATTTTAAATTGTTGTTAATGCATAGCCATTGTATTGGAATGAATAACTAAACTAATTAAAATATTATTCTACATGTCTCTTAAATGTCTTTATATTTATCTGATAAATTTTAGAGGATAAAAATTATAATGAATCCAATTTTAGAGATGAAATAATTTAATATTCATTAAAAGGTTGTTTTGCCGCCTTTTGATGTTGAGCCCTTTTAAAATCAAGTTTTTCATTACTTTTATATGATCTATTTGAAAAAATAAAATTATTCTATAGAATCGGGACATTAAAATTTTCATTGGGTTAATTTTGGGTATTTTTATGATAATATTCATATTCAATTAATAGTGAGAAATTCGACATTTAAATTCAAAACTACTTTTTCCTCTAATTTATTTATAGGGTTAGTTTGTTAGTTTAATTTGTTTTAAATTTTAATTGGATTATATTTTTACCATTTAATCCAATGTTGGTAATTGGAATTATTTTCACACTGAAATTGGTCAAAAATGAAAGTTAATTTTTTTGTAATTTTAACTTCTTAAAAACATGCTTTCTAGTTTTTACAACAGAAATTAATTTTAAATTAATTAATAAAAATTATATGTTTTTAATTACACAAAAAATAAATCATATTTTAATACAGAATATTAAAATTATCTTTGGGTGAAAATTTGGTGTTTTGCTGAAAATGGTAACTTTTTGAAGAATAGTGTAAAACACTACATAGTAGTTAAAACTGAATTTTTCGTTTAAATAAAATATTATGGATTCTATCATGACCTGTCATAGTGGGGCCCGCATCGTGACTCCCCAAGACTGCCTTCAATAGGCCTTGGGCTGGTGACAGAAATGAGTAGTCAAATTACTAACGTGGGAGGCATTGCCTAAGAAACTCTACACACGCACACATCTATAAGCACACAAATGCTGAAATGTAAAAACCACTATGTAACTAAATTCATGCATTACAATAAACCCAGCCAACAATGTATGATAGAATGTAATGTACTGAAAGTAATCTAGGCCAGAAAACCATCCCTCCAAAAACAAGAGTCTGAAAAACATCAATGTCCAACCTTTAAACACAATGATGTACTTGGACTGATGCTCATAGCCAAATTAACACCTCGTCCTGAAGGGAACTCAGAAAGCTCGGTCCTACCTTGATTTTCCCTAAGCTCTGTCAAAAGGAAGATCATCTGAACAAGTCATGACAAGTGCGAGCAATGCCCGTGTAGGGGTGGGTATAACAATACTTAGTAGATGACCCCGAAAACACAAAGAAAGTACACAAAGGAAAGTCACAGACAGCTCTACACAGTATATTTCTACTGAACATATAATGGAAGATCAAAATCCTAATATACCTAGAACTCGGACCTGTGGTGTATAAACAAGTCACACAACCGCATACCCCCGCTTGGGATTCAGTTCAAATATTTCCACGAAGTACTCAATCCGGGAGAACACACTCCATGAGTCTGGTATTTCTGATGAAGTCCATATGAGAAGTACTGTTCTTCAGGAAACATCAGAAGAGGAAGTTATACTCATTTTGGGAGACACACACTTGAGTGGGAATATCACGATAGATATATACAGTCTTTTCGGGAGACACAATCCTGAGTGGGAAATATCCTCCTTTATGAGAGTCTTATCTGTTATCATTCCCATATTAAATTCAATATATATTTATTCTTGGTCACACATCATCTTGGGTAAATATCATACAAAATCATGTTTAAAAATATATCCAATGATTCTTTTACAATGATACAAAACTCATATATTCAATAACATGTTCTCAAAATTCATGTTAATGTAACATGTATTGGAAGGATTGCTAATATGGAAAAAATACAACTTATTCAACTTATATGATATATTATTCTAGTAAAACTTATGCATTAATTATTCATGTATTTTCCTCGATTATTACTTCCACACCATTATTAAAAATACATTGAACTCATAATTTTTCATTTTAAAACTTCAACATAATGAACACAATCTAATTTCAAATCATAACTCACGATTTTAATTGTGCTAATAACATTGATTTCAAATGAAGAATAATTAGTAAATGGTATATTGCCTACTAAATGATTCATAATATTTAATATAATTTTAAAATCACCAGTCATGGGGGAGGAACACCCATATTTAATTACCCACGTATTTTTGAATTTCATTCATTAAAATCAGATTATTCAAAAAATGATTCTTATTAATTTTTTAAATGAACTGAATTATATTTAACATTTGTAAGGTACTAACTAGTTAATACTGTAATTAATTTTTTATTCCCTATGACCATTTTTATCACATATAAAATATATTTATTCTAAATAATCATACTTGTTTTAGTTAGATTGTAAATTGTTTCCATCTTAGTATTATTTATTATACAATCTATTACCTACATATTAGAAATACATTCGTTGGTTTATTCATTCACATATGTAAAGATATTTTATACCAAAACATATATGGTTTATGTTCAAGAATTCTAAATTAGTGTAAATATCCTTTAAATATTAATTTTCATTAAATATCAAATTTTCATCCAATAGAATTTTGACATAACATGTCATTCAGAAATATATTTGGGTCACATTTTTTCTATAATTCAAAATATATGATTCAATCAATTATCATCATTCATCTGGAAATTTTTCGTTGAATTAATATCCAATTTGTTTATCCGTATTTGAACAGAATTATAAATTAATATTGTATTGACAGTTTAAACCTTATAGAAATATATTTTTAGATGGGAATTTTACAAGAATATTACCATATTCTTTAGAGGAATACCCCTTTTCATATGTGGATATTTGTATTACTTATTGGTATTTTTCATAATATTCTATGCCTAAATAAATTTTTGTTAATTAATTGATATTTATTTATCCATTATAATTATTGTTCTTCAATATCATTGATTATATTTTGTATTCAACAAAATTCAATATTATATTTATATTTTCTTCTAAAATATCTCCCTCTAATTTAAATTCATTTCCTTTTTCATCAACCAGTCTCTTATGCTATTGGACAAGAATATTATTATCTTTATTGAGAGCTTTTATTTACTAATGTTATATATGGTGTTTATATTTGATCATGTAATCACAATTTTTTGATTATGCATCATCAACATCTATTATAGATGAATTAATGTTTATTTGAACTTGATATAAGATATTTATAATATTTTGTATCACTATAACATCATATCTACCTGATATAAGATCAATTTATAAATATTATTTTAACATCGGTGTTTTTATTTTTAGGTATTTCTTTTTTTCATTTTGTTTCGGATTTTATCAAAGATTACTCCCTTTAGTTTTTGGAGGAAACTCCAGTTTTTTGGCTTGACAGCAGGTGGCACATAGTTTGTGCAAGGTTAGGGGAAAATGTGTTCCCTGTCCCAAGAAACCATGTGTATAATTATTTTTTGGGACGTTTGTTACCACATATCTAGAATATGGTTTGGTAAATTATGTGGGATAACTATAAAACATGTTCTTATGGGAATTTGAGGGTGACATTATTGTTTCATAGTATGAAAACAGTTCGACATGTATAGTTCATTTAAAAATTTTAATTTACAATTTATTATTCATTGATTTTATCCCAAAAGAACCTTTATTACTCTACATTTGGGATATTCATCCATGGAAGACTCCAACAAAATTTCATGCACCCTTTTAAAACCAATATCTGAGTGTTATGGGTTTGTTTTCATCAATGAAACATCAAGTATGTCATTTTCATCTTGATTTATTCCTCATTATTGGGTTCACCTTCCAATCAGATTGAATGAATTTTATGCATTCAATGAAAGGTGTAGAATATGGTCTGAAAGAGATTTAAATGGGAGAATGGGTGGAAGGTTGATTTTTAAGAGATATGGGTTTCAGTTGCATGTAGGCTTCTTTTTTGTATAGTTTATATATAAAAATGAATTTTGAATCATATTATAAAATGGTTTTTAATGCAAGTATGAATTTAAACGTGTATGTACCCCGTGATATAGTGGAAATACATAAGTTTTCTCATTTTTGTGTTTCCAAATGGGTCTCAAAAATTTTGAAAGTATTGAAAAATGTATTTCGATATGGTATTCATGTGACCATAAAATGAATATTAGTTTTGTTGTGGAAAATGACTCATTTATTATTTTTCTCATCAAACTAGTGAGAAAATGTGAATGTGGTGATTTTATTTTTAATGTATTTTTTGGAATGTGTTTGTAAATGGGATTACTGTTATTTTATAGGAACTGATAGTTGAGAATAAATGGAATACAAATTATCTAGGTGGGATAAATATATATGTTACACTAGTTTATTCAAAAGTAGTTACGACCCATATTCATCCCGTATGATTTTATGTTATAAAAGTCATGTGATATGATGGGATAGAAATTGGACATGGGATGTATTCTCATCTAGTGGTTAGTGAATAGGATTTTTGTTGGTATTTTATTATGATATGGATACCATTATACAATTGGATGGGACACCATTCTATTGGATTGGGAATGAGAAGATTGTTGATAGTTTAGTAGAGAATTTCAATCACCAAGGGATGAGGTATACTATCTTCCACTTGTGCATGTAATCAATAAGGATTTAACCATGTCACTCTCTCGTGAAATTATTCTTATGATAGGTGGTTCTCGACATCAACATATCGTAGTCCATTTAGGAATTTTTATTTAATGAATGAATACCTGTGAAAATGTGGTTTTGTTATTAGTATTACTTTAGAATGATTTCCATAAAATTCATTCCTAGAAAGTGTTTCAAATAATCTTAAGGAAATTTTATTTTTTGATTTATATTATAATGTTATATTTGGGAATATTTTTCTTTTCTGTGGCATCCTACTTGGCTTTTCCACACACCCTACATACAATATTTTGTATGTGTAGAGATTGTTACATAGGACCTTGGTAATGAAAAGAAACAACATGGTGGTGATGGAGGATCTGGTTGCTAGTGGTACACCTCATGTAGGTTTTGATATTGGTGGAATTAGGGTGATGTCCATGTTGTTTCATGGAGGTGTTTGTAGAGTTTCCTTTTACCTTTCCGTTGAAGAATATTTGAATTTTCCAAAGTCGTAAACATAGATTCTAAATTTTTTACCTCATTTGTTTATAGTTATAATTGTTTGTGATATTTTTTATTTTTTAGTTTTTAGAATTATATAAATTCGTAAAAACATTCCCAAACAATATTTTTGAATTCTATGCACCACATGCCATCCAATGGGGAATGAGAATGCAATTCGAACTATTTCAGGAATTGGGTTTGGTGTGCAGTTTGAAGAAATATTATTTTAATTGGATTAAAAATGGAATCATGGTAGGTCAAACTCTTTTGGGTCATGTTATTTGGGGAATTTGTATTGGTAAAATGAAGTTAGGATTTTTAGGGATGAGGTTATGGTTGCGAGTTGAGTATCTTTCCAACATACCTCGTGACAAGACTCAAGTCAACATTGAATTTTGGTTTTTGGTTGGACATATCCTCCATGTAAGACATATTGGTTATAAAATATATATAGACACTAGTTGGGGGGAGTGGTTTGTGATAGATGTTTATTGTTATGTATTTAGTAATGTATGGATTTATGAAATTATGGTAATTATTTTATTGAATAAAATTTTTATAATGGTCGTATTGATAGTTTTTCATGTGCTTATTACTAATGTAGAAAGATGAATCATCAGAGACATCCTATGAAACTGTAGGAATCGTCCAGATATAGTTCCCCATAACCAATTGATCAGAGGTTAGTGTAAGTATTAGATCAGGCTATACAAGATTTTAATCAAGGATTTGGCACTAGTCTTGATATGTTTAGAGATATTAATCCATCTCTTGGAAAATAAAATTATATTTGTTTCTAAATAATAATTCATCTTCTTTTTGGGTTGGAACAGATACTTTAGAAGAAAATGATGGCATTAACAATTAGAGAGGGTTATTTAATTTCTTGATACTCATGAGGTGGTCAAGGTAAAATGTGGCTCATTCTTGTTGGAGGGTTCCAATTGGAAGTCGTGGGACTCTGCCGGTCCAATTATAAATCCTGTGAATATTAGTTGGAAGGATTTCAATTCTATCATCATCAAGAAATATATTCCTAATATTTTGGAATTTTCTAAGACTCGATTATGTATCGAGACTATCCTAGGAGTTCAAAAGTTGATAGAGTTTGCTATCCTCTTTGTATGTTTTGTTCTATACACACCCAATTTCATTTATAATGAGAAGCTTATGGATCAAAAGTTCAATATGGGGTTATAGAATGAAATAAAATCACACGACATCCTCTTCAATATGAAGACCTATACAGGGGTGGTCAATCATGAAATTATAGGAAATAACAATCATGGAAGAATGATATGTTTTCTAGAGATGTTTCAGTAGTGTGAAGTGGAATTTACACTTATAAGAATAGAAAAATAGATTATAATGTAAATAATAGAGGTGGTTGTTCATGCCATATTTCCTAGATATCTTGAAATGTGCCTTTGGACACTGGGTCAGTAATGAGCCATCCACGTGGAAAGGTTGGATAAAATAGATATATTTGTCTATCTCTTTTCTGAACATGTAACTATGGTGGAGATAAGTTAAATTTGTAGTAATTTTCCAAAGTAACAAACTCAAACTAGATTGGTGAAGAATATAAGGCTTCAAAGAGATGTAAACTAAGCCAAAACCATCCGTTAAAATGGGATCTCATTTTGGTGTTTAGGGTGGTACGTCTATATCATCTTATGGGTAGAGTTAGTTAATGGTAGATCCATAGAAATGTTTTTATTCATAGGATTAATATTTATCTAGGAAAGTTCATGTAGTGGATCAAGTAATAGAAAAATTGGATTTAGGACCTACCATAGTTCAACGTAAAATTCATATTAAATCATATTTAGAATTTTTTTTTTCTATATGGGAACCTCTATTTATTTTATTTCATTCCATGTTTTGGATGTGTTAATGTTTCTAAATAAGATTTTTTTTATACGATAGAGTTATTAATGATACATTGTAATAAATGAGAGAAGGATTTTATGTTTCTATATTGTTTACTAAACATGTTTTGGGTCGAGAAGGAATTGGATTTTCTAGTTTTAAAATGGAAATTTTTTGTGTGATCCTTAGTATAGATTAAATGGTTCTATTTTAGGAAAACATTGATTTCTATCTGGGGTGAGTAATGTTTTTGACACAAGATGAAATAAACCAAGGTTTTTTAGGGATAATGGGATCCTCATTTGTGACATGAGGAATATTCACATCTAGAATTTTGAAATATTATTTTTGAGATATCATCGCTAAAACTATAGGATTATTATAGATATCCTAAAAGTGGATTACCAAATGTTTTGGTTGTGTTCACAATGGTTTTTGTAGAGGACATCACATGTTTTCCTCCTCAGTGAGATGTGGAGTTCACTATTGATTTGGCACTAGGAAAAAATCATTAATTTCTTCCCTTATTCTATATATCCCCTTTAATGTTCATTAAATTATTATTATGGATATATAATTTAAAATCTAATTGATTCATTCTCCCAATAATTTAACCTTTTTTCACCAAAATTCTATTTGTGAAAAAGTACGATGAATCTCAGTAATTGTGCATCAATTATGTGAATCTGAACAGTGCTATGATAAATAAATAAAAAATTTCCCTAAATTCATGTCCGTTTCGATCCTCCTATGGGGTCATCATGGTTCTTTATGACTGATGTTCATTATGGGTATCACAAATCCAATGATATAGATGATGATATTTTAAAAACAACCTTCCAAAAATGGTAAAACCATTTGAGGTGTTTTATTCATACCCTTGAGGATAAAAAAATGCTCTATTAGTTGAATTTTGATCATGAGTATGCTCTTCCACACATACATCAATTATTTTGTTTTGGAATTTTTGGATGAAATCAATGTATATTTATGGACAGAGTAAGAGCTTCAGTGGCATTTGAGGACTATGTTAGGCACCCATCAGGTTCATCGTCATGATGTGATGCTTTCTATGTGCACCATCCGGATCAGGGTAGTAATGTGAATGGGTCATCTGAACATGAAACATGTTGTTTTGGTGGACCCTATGAAAAATATTGGAGTGATTTCATTAGAGTACCTGATTTTTTTTGAGATTAGATGGTTCAAGGATTGGTGGCATTTTATAAGAGGGTTTTTCAATGTTGCTCTTTTCATGCCTCATCCAATACATCACTTAACTGGAAGCGGTAATCTATAAATGGAGCCCAATGTGTTAATATTAGTTTGAGGAGATTATGTAAAATTAGACCAAATCCCATTTTTTATCATTCAAGAATAATGAAAGGGATATGATGTTTTTTCAATTCCTCAACAATGGGGCTTGGATGTCTGTTGTAATAGGAAGAGAATGCTGTGGCATATGGTTATCAAAAAATACAACCACATAAAAAGAATTACCCCACCCATGATATTGATTTCACAAAAGTTGAGGAATCCTTGAATACATTGTTCCATTGTCTTTTGGGGGAAAATTAATTTAGTTTATTCGTATCATAAAAGGTTGTCATACATTTTCTCCTAGAAAGTTCATTATCTAAGGCGGCTACAATGAGTTGAGTATCATTAGGGGTTATATTTTGATATTTTATATACCATCATAAAAAATGGTGGTTTTAGATTATTTTAGTAGGTATTTTTTAGGTAATGAGTTGTAAGAGTCTATTGATTTGTGGACATTTTATGGTCTCTTTTATCAGATGCACTTATAGAATAAGAAACATATTGGAGGTGCATTCTTTTCCAGTGTTCTAATAAAACCATCTATTATTGATTTTATTTAGTGAGAGTACAATTTTTTCTTGTGTTTTATGAAGTTTTAAAATGTTATGGAGGTTCCTTGGGAATGTTTTTTTCCCTTAGTGAGTGTGTTTGCTTCTTAGGTCGCTTTATGGTGGCCCTATCATTGAGGAATGTGGTGATTCAATATAGACACTACTCTTAATGGGTCATTCATCTAGGTTCCACAAAGATATTTTATTACGTGAATTGTTAGATTCAGTGGCCTACCATGAGGTATTACATGGATATCATTTTATTGTTGTATTATACATGTCATTTCATTAAATAAGTGAACCCAAATCCCTTTCGTTTGGTTTAGCAGATTACCATTCCTATATTGATGTTGGATGATACTTCCATAGAATTTATTTTTTCTCCATCCTCGCACACCATGGGGGAGGAATTCCATTTCGGTAGTGACTGATCATTTTAGTATATAGTCCTACTTCATACTAGTTAGGGATTCGTTCATGATAAATGAGTTGAGTAGGTTGAATGTGTAGGTGGTTTTGAGGCTTCATTGTGTGCCATAGAAATTTTTTCTGATATGGATTATAAAATAACCTCATGGTTTTTTGAATTACATCATTATGTAGTGGAGTTAGGGGTATGTTGGGTCATGAAATACCATTATCAAATGAATGGTTAGATAGAGTGGGGTAATCAAATTTTGGAAGACATGAGATGAGAATGTGAATTGGATTTCAGAGTCCAATGTGATAGAAATTAGAGGATGGTTGAGTTTTTGAATATCGAAACCTAATAATCCTCAATTTTAATGGATATCTTTGAAAAACGTTATGTTAGGATTTTTCAGTCTCTTTTATGTAGTGATAAGGTTGGTGAGACCCTATTGATTGGATCAGGGCTTCTGTGGTAAACAACTGAAAAAGTTCAGTTGATCGAGAATCATTTAATGATAAATAAAATCCATTATAAGTCTTATTTTGATCAATGGTATTGATCATTGGGTGTTTCTATTTGTGTCTAGGTTTTTTATGGTAGCACCTCGCATGTGTCATCATCATTTAGTTATGAAATGGATGATAATTTCATGGTTTTTCAGATCATTGGGGATTACCATGAAAATTTTTAAGCTAGAATTCATGTTTTCTTTTACTTACTAGTTTATGATAATATAGTATGTGTTCCTTGTCTCTAAAAAAATATTACTCTTATCTATTCCATGTGTTTTATTGGGAGGGATTGAAATTGGAAGTAGACTTCTCAGTGTCTGAGCTGCCAATTCATATTGTGGATTCTCAAGAGAAATTGATTTCTAATAATAATAACAATTTTTTCTATATTTTTTGATATCATGGAAGTGATAAGAATTGAACTTAGGATAATAAGTATTGGGTTGATGTGGAGTGTCCATTATTATTCTCTGATCAAGAATCTCGTTGACTTTATAGGGCATCAAGTATCCATGGTGGGATGAATTTTTAAATTTATGTTTTTATATTACGGAAATTATTTAGTCTATTTTGGTCTTTAGTTTGTCCCTTAATTTCCCCCAGAGTTTTTTGTGTAGAAATTGAAAAACAATTATGAAAATTATTGGTTCATGGTTATGGGACACTGTATGTCCTTACCTTAGAAATTGTGTTTCTAATTTTATTTTTTTGGATTTTAGAGGCAGTTAGGAAGGACCACGGTTTGGTAAATCGTTTGGGATAACTATGTGTAATGATCCTCTTGGATAGAGAGGGATGCATGGTTGCTGCATATTTTAGAAAATTATGTACGAAACCCATGTTACATGTCTAGGTCATTAAAAATATGAAATTTACACTTATTCACTATTTGATTTTATCCCTAAATACCTATCATTTCACAATATTCCAGTTTTTTATCCACGGGAACATCTTCAATTATTTCTTAAGACACTTAAACTCTAATATTTTGATGTTTTTGTGTGGTTTCATCAAGGAAACATAAATTAAAACATATTCCTCTTGATTTCTTCATCTTTCTAGTTTTCATCTTCCGAAATTCATGAGTACTTGTTTTCCAAAATGTTACATGGCCTAAGATGGTTTGATCATGAGTTTTTTTCAAATTATAATAGTTAGTTTTGGTTAAAATATTTATATGTTCTTATGGTTGTGCAGTTGTGGTTTTCCACTAGTATTCAGATGATTCCAACTATGAGGAATGTGGTTCCATGCTTTTACATTATTATATTAGTTTGATAATCTATTTTGAATTCTTAAATGTGTTTTATGGATTATTTTTTTGCGAAAAAATATTTTTTGGAAATCTATTGTCTGGAATATGTGATGAAAGTTTATTTTGAAACAAAATTTGTTATATTTAATCAGTTCATTTTTGTGGTGTTTCTTGAAAGTTTTTTATACCGTTTAATAAAGGTTTCCATGGTTTTTTCAATGAGATTTATTGGTTAAAATGTGTGTAAAGTGCATTTCCCATGAGAAAAGGGTTTTAGTTCCATGTTGTCTTCGTTTTTATATACTGTAAATTGTGTAGTGTGTTATAAAATGGTTTTCATGTGAGTATGAATATATTAGGGGGTTTTCCTATGGATATAGTTCAATTCCAAATGTGTTCTTATTTTTCTATTTCTAAATGTGTTTTATAACATGTATAAGTTGTGTGAAATGTATTTCTAAAGGCATTTGGTGTGGGTTTTAAAATTAAATTTTCATATTTTTGGAAAATGGTTGTGTATATTGAGATTTTGAGAATTGGATCAACAAAAAAAATGTGAATGTGGTGATTTAATATTGTTATATTAATGTTTGTCTTGTGTATGACATCATCATGCTATATGTGATATTTGAAATTTAAATTGATCACAATGGATATCCCGGGTTCAAGGTAGGTGAACGAGAACTAGTACACTAGTGGACTCAGAAGTGGTTGAGGCCCAGATTCATTTAGCAAGATTTTTAGCACCAATCTGATAATGAAGGTTATCATTTTCAGGTATTTTATTTTATTTTAAATAAGATTTAATAAAAAGGAAAGATAGTTTTAGAAGAAACATAACTCAACACAATTTTTAACTGAATTTTATTAACCAACATATTCAAGTAATCAAATATACATTACTTGAAATTGTTAATCATATTGAGGAAGAATATTACTAGAGGTATGTGGTCATCAGATTCACTTTGAACCTAATATGAATGTTTTCATCGTAATGAGGAAAATAATATTCTACATGACTATAATTTGTATGTGATGATTTGTTTTTAATATTAGAGTTCTCATAATTTAAATGTATTCTAAAAACATGTGATGCAAGATTGAAGAATAAAAGGAGTGAAAGAGATTCTAACCATTATATTAATAGTTATCATATCTGGATAGAAATAGACAAATGTTTGAAAATATATTCATCGATATTGTAATAATTACTATTATATTCTAGTCTATTCGCTTCTGGACAATCATAATTAGGATGAAAAATAAAGACATATGTTTTTGAATGAATAAGAATATTCTTAAAAGGATGGGAAGTTATAATACATTCTAGTGTATGTCAAACGATACTAATTACTACCCTCGATATATTAAAAATCCTAAAGGAGGTCATGATTCTAGAAGAATTTTATGGATGTATAATGTTTTAAATGTATAATATACTGAATTTGGTCCACCATATTCAATATTTTCATCATATTCACCTGGGGCTGAATAGTTTGTTCAGCTAACATTAGTGGTATCATATTCAGAAAATAAACAAAAACTCTGTTTTTCTATCAACTATTTTGTTTTTCAGTTAGGATAAGATCCATCATACCAATGTTGATACCAATTCATCCTTCTAACGATATTAATATATAGATATGATAGAATCACATCATTTAAGTAGATCAATATAAGAGTATAAGTAAATAACTGGATGTGTTTTTTGGGGAGAGCATGAAATGTGAAGATCATGTGTTTTTATCAATAGTTGGTACATATCATCAAAATGAATAATTTGAATGGATATCGTGAGAAGATAAATGTGGTCTATTTATTCAAATATATGAAAGGATTGAAGCTTCATAATGATGAAATTAGATCAAGCATGTCGGTATGGAAATTGAAATCAAGATTTATGTTTGTGATGAAACATAGAAGATAGGTGAATTGTTTGGAAGATTTGATAATGATCAAGAATAAAGGATAATAGTTGAAGAAGTCTTAAATACACCCGAAATTTTAGCAAAATAGAAATTTTTCGTAATTTGGTTGAGCAGGAAAGGTTTTTTGATTCCCTCCAAAACCACATTTGGGGCACCTATAAAAGGGGAGTAGTTCATCGTACCTGGCCAATCATGAGAGTAATGTTCATGGGGAAAGTGAGAATATATGAATTTATAGGGGTAGAATAAGAAGATTCATGATTGAGTATTTATTGAGAATGTATTTCTAGATTGATGTAAAAGGATAAGAGAAATGATTTCAAAGTATTTTGTTGATAATATTTTTCAACTGATTAATATATTCTTCATGTAAACATATTCTTTTTATTTTCATATCGTTTAGGATAATCAGATCGGGAATATTTTATTGGAATGATTTATAAAATTTGTATTTCCAAACTGAAAAAGAATGTGTTCATAATTTTCTCAATCATGTTATACAAATTTTTTTTTTCTTATTTGGAAATTGAACTGGGAGATTCATAATAAGAGACTTGGAATAAAAATCAATATGAGTTTTATAACAATGTCCCTAAAGATATTCCCAACTTCTGGTTAAGAAATTAAAGAGTTGTTTTCAAAGATTACATTTTTTGGATGTTCAAAAGTAGCACATGTAAAATGTATTGGTCAAAATTATTATTACTGTATCATTTATTCTAGTTAGAGAAAAACTACTATATGATTTTTTGAAAGTGATACATGAGTGTATGGGAAAATTCTACCCATTTTATTCCACACAAAATAATTTTTTTATGTAGATTATGAGGTATTGGGTTATTTCCAAACCTTACCAAGGTAGTAAATATTCATAATGAATATCGAACTTTTAAATACAGGTGTTCCATTGGATGTGTGTTATATTTTTTAATAGGGAAAGAAATCATTAATCAGAGGAGAATTGGTTTCATTTGTAAGAAAACATAAAATAAATAATAATCACTATTTTACCCCATCCTTATCATAGTGATACAATTTTCCTTACTATGAACCATAAATTGGATATACATGGAAGGTTTCAATTAATTATTCTCTATAAAATTGTTGAAGAGAAGATTAAGGAGAATTGTAATTATTTGATGAGTAAAGGTATTATTTTTTTCTATGGAATGAATTATCATATCTGGGTAGATGGAATGTTTCTAATCCTTATTCCCATAAGATATGATTTTCATGAAGCTGTAACAGATGGTTTTCCAAGTATTTATGATAATTTAACTCTTACATAAATTGATAATAAGAATCTCTTGAATTATTGAAGGTCTAATAATTATTTATAATCATCACATTCTAAAATTGAATTGATAACGGTGAAAGATATTTCCACAAGAAAAGGTATGTGGGTAAAATTGAAAAACATATATGAAGGAAATAAAAAGGTAAAGAACAAAATATTACAGATGTGGATATTGAAGTGTAAAAATTTGAAAATCAGTGAATATGAATCTTTCAGGTAATTCATTACCAAGTAGAATTATATTGTTAGGACTATCAAATTTCTTGTAGAAAATTTATATTATTCTATATATTTTTACAAGATCATTAGAATTCTTCCCCAAATGTTTTCTACGAAATTTTCTTCATTATAATAAAGATAACATGACAAGTTATCTCTCAATTAATTTTATAGAATGGTCATCACATAATAAATGATATGGGATAATTCTATGAAAAAGATAAAAAAATATGACATAATGATTTCATTCAAGGATATAATGAATGTAAATTCAAAGAATATCATTTTTACGTTGATGTTGGTGAATCTAATTCTGATATTTATGTATGTAAAAAATTATTTATGTAATTATATCATTGTTTTCTAAAAATGTGAAAGGATTTATAGGGATATAGAATGGGAAAAATCCCATGAAATGTTTTGAATGTGGAATTGTTGTCAACATTACTGCTAATTTTCCTAAGAAAAATAAAGAAGATGATAGTAAAGAATAATACACAAGTCCATGAAGATCATGGAAGCAACACTGAGATAAATGATTATAATATTAAACATGTAAAAATATAAAATTATTCAAATCCAAAACAATGAGTTTCTCATATAAAAATTATGAATAAAAAGTATGTGATACAGAATACAATATATCTGCTGAGAGTGGTATTGAAAAATATATTATCGAAATTGTAAATTATTATGTATTTTAATGTATTAATTATGAATAAGAATAATGTCACGATACCCTTCCACCAAAGATACCCCTCCTGAGCTGGCAATGGTTAAAGAGTGATAAATACCCCCCGAGTCCCGCCTCTAGTAGGCCCCTGGTTGGCGACTAGCACCAAGGGTATGCGTTTTCACAAATATGGGAGGCATTACCCTTTTATTATTTTACGATCGGGAAATAGGACAAGTCATCCACCAAAAAGGAAAAGAAAAAGTGTATAGAAATAAACCCAACCCAAGCCCACATGCATGTTTAAACAATTTTTATAACAAGGTGCAAGTACAAGAAAGCTCTAAGTACAATACCAAAAGAAAACATGACTACCACAACCGCAACAACTCCAACTGTCCAACTAGTAGGGTCCTGCACGGCCCTGGTAGTCCTCCTGAAAACATGAAAGTAAACGTAGGGTGAGCATACAAGTATACTCACTAGGGAAACCTAAAGCTCTCGTGCACAAGTGGGGGACATCGTAATGTCTCGTGAGAACCACAGAAGGAAACTAGAAAGGAATTCTATCCACCCAACCTCACCAGCCACACTCACCAAAAACATAGTCACAACAGGTAATAGTATATAAGGAACAAGAGTATTGGGAACCCCACTTGATTTCCCCTTAGTTAGCTGCTCTTCCTAACAGAGAACGTCCTGACGTTGCCACACTCTCCCCGCCCGAAAACTCCTGGGCCTCACAACCACGTTTCCCGCCCGCACACACCTGGTCCTCACAACCACGTATCCCGCTCACACACACCTGGGCCTCACAACAACGTATCCCGCCCGCACACACCTGGGACTCAAAACCATGTATCCCGCCCACAGACACCTGGGCCTCACAACCACGTATCCTGCTCGCCCACACCTGGGCCTCATCCCGAAGATTCTTGGGAAATAGTAAAACCTGCCCGAAGAGTCTTGGGCTAGAACCACGCCAATCGAAACCTACCCAAAGAGTCTTAGGTGTAAGGTTTCCTCAACCCATCACAGCCTAGGGGAGAAGGAGCAGTAAGGAGCTAGTAACTAAGGAAAAAACACCCTCTCCCATGAAATGGGAGTGTTCGGCACTATGTGCTCAATATGGGTGGGTTGAGATAAAACACAAAAGATACAGATATATATATGTATACCAAACACATATCCCAACCGATGGTTTCTAAATAGAGAAACTGAGCACATTCCTCGGCACTGCTACTACGAAGCATGCATACAACAAACAAACCCAACCCAATTTAGGTTTTCATGTTTCAGCAGAATCAATTTATTTAGTTCCTTAACTACTGGGAAACTATCCACAACCAACCACATCAATCGTTCGTAAAACATATCCCTACCATCCACAAATCTAGTTATAAAAACACAAGCAGCACAACAAAGTCCTTCGTATTAACCAACCAACCCATTGATTATTAATCCCATTCCATTTCTGCACCCCACCATTCATTAACTTTTCCACTTTTTATTTTTTATTCACAACCCATATTTCGTTCACATTCAAAACCATCCCTGCAGCCCCGCTGCCAACCACCATAACCATAATCACACTGAAACCCATACATCAATATCCCTTTAATACCATATATTGCAGCCCTACTGCCCACCCGATCCACAACAATCCACAAAACAAGGTTCGTGCCACATCATCGCCCTTTTAACATCATTTACCACAGCCCTGCTGCCTGTTTTATTCGTAACAACCCAGGATTCACCCCTCTATTTCACACACCAGTAACCATAACAAAACCCACATGTTCATTATTCCATTTTTTTTACCCGAGGTGACCACACAAGGGTTCCGGATTTTAAACATCCAACTCTACGTGATTAACCAATTTCCACATTCCACAAAGTTTCCATCCACAAAACGGTCTAAAAAGATAGGGAAACATTTAATTGCACAAGAAAAGTCCCCCAATGACCGTGATATTCAGTAGGCATAATCCTATTCCATTCACAACATATCAATAGGATTAACAAAGATAAACATAACAACTTCCCCATCCCCATTCTTTAACCAGTTATTATCTTTATTTAATGGTTCAACTATTTCTCATGAAAATAAGAGGATACCCACCCCACATGATGCACAAATTAGAGAGACGAAGGTAAGATCCCTACCTCAAAAGGTTCTGATCACAATGCTCCCCGGATCAACATTATAAGACGTCTGTCAGCATCCATCACTTCTGTCGGGTCCCAGAAAAACTTCCTCATATGGATGTCGGAAAGGAAAGGCCAAAGGAAAGACAATGGATCAAATCTCGTAAGTTCCACCTCGTCGTTACGATCTCGTGGCCGCTGAAAGATCGTAAATCGGAGCTCGGATGAAGAAGTTATGGAAGAAAGAGCCTTCGAGTCTCTTGGGAGAACGCTGCTTAGAGGAAAGGGGAGGAGAGGGGTGAGTTGAAAAGGAGGAGGGTACCCCTCCTTTTATAGGTGAGAAAAGAAAAAGTACACGGCGAGTACTTTATGGTACACGGCGTGTACTCCATTATTTTACACGGTCTCCACGTGGCTTCAAACACGGCTCCGCGGACCTTAACTGGTCAACACATGGTTTGAGGGTAACGCATACGTGGGGAAGGACTACACGACATATAGTTTGGACACAAGGCGTGTATTCATTTATTTCACATGGCAAGGACACAGATCCAACATGGAACACGGCTGTTGACTGGCAACGCGTATGTAGGGAAGGACTACACGGCGTGTAGTACTAGACACATGGCGTGTACCCATTAATTTCACACAGTAAGGACACAGCCTTCAACACAGGGTATACTCGGCAAGGGGGTACATGACATGTACTCAAACTACATGACGTGTAGTTTCAAAATTCCGGAAAGTGTGGGAAAAGTCCATTTTACCCTCCAGAACACTTCATGGCCTTTTTTTGACAAAGGAATGGGTCGGAGAGGTCCGAGCCTTTACATCAGATACCTCTTAAAACATTCTCATCCCTGAGAATTCAGAAACCAACCCATAAGACCCCAACAAGATACCTCTTAGGGTTCTCGTTATAACAGGAACCCAACAAACAACCCTAATCATATGTGTTAGGAATTCCTTCTCCTATGTCGAGATATTATCCGCTTTTGGCAGCACTGACTCGCCTGCACGAGTTTAATCGCATCCTCATTAATGTGTCTCGATTATGAATTGGGTCTTCCCACTTTCATACATTAGGATTTTACAACTTACACTACCCCTAACACCGTACAACCCACACATTGACCGAACACATGGTTTGGGAAAAATTCATTCTTCTATGTCAAGATATTATCCGCTTTGGGTGGCACTGACTCACCCGCATGGGTTCAATCACATCCTCATTAATGCGTCTCGATTAAGAGTCAGGTTTTCCCTTTCCCCACACATCCAGACATGCTACACACTTCCAGAGTACATGGAAACATAAGTCCTCACAACCGACAAGCCAAGAATTCCATATATCAATGGTACAAAGTATAACATCAACACAATGCTCAGAAGAACATGTGAAAACACAAGTCAAAACAACTCCGGGTATTGAGTAAGAATTTGGGTCTCCCGCTCCCAAGTGCTCTCCTCGAGGCCACCATGCCTCCACAACACATGAACCAATGGAATGGTTCATCCACGGAGCACCTTCTCTTTACGATCCTCGATTCTGACTGGTCGTTCCTCGAAGGTCGTGTCATCTCCAATTTCTAACTCTCCCTAGTCGATAACGTGACAGTCTTCGTGTAAGTACTGATGAAGGTGGGAGACGTGGAAGGTGTCATTAACCTTCTCCAACTGATGTGGAAGGGAAAGCTGATTTTCCACCTCGCCGACTCACCTCAGCACCTCAAAATGTTCGATGAACCTAGGTGAGAAATTTCTCCCTTTCCCAAACCTCGGATGCCCCCGTTGAGGGTAAACCTTTAAGAACACATGATCCCCCACCTCTAACTCCAAGGGCCACCTCCGGTGATCATCATATGACTTCTATCGGTCATGAGCCTCTTTCATCCTCTCACGTACAAGATGGACTTTCTCTGTGGTGCTCTGCACTACCTCTGGCCCAAGAGCACCTGTCTTACCAAACTATTCCTAGAAAATGGGTGAACAGAATGGTCTTCCATACAAATCCTCAAACGTTTCCATGCCAATAGTAGAGTGGAAGCTGTTGTTGTAGGCGAACTCTACTAAAGGCAAGTGTCGTATCCATGATCCTCCGAAATCCAAAACGCATGCTCACAGCATGTCCTCCAGCGTCTGGATAGTCCGCTCTGTTTTCCCATCGTTTTGGGGGTGGAAAGCAATGCTGAGGCATATCTGGGTGCCAAAAGAATGTTGTAACCCCCTCCATACTTGTGAGGTAAACCAAGTATCCCAATCTGAGACGATATTTTTCGGGACTCCATGAAAACGCACCACCTCGTCTACGTACCTCTGTTCTAAGGTACTCACTGGGCATGACTCCTTATTTGTTAAGAAGTGATATGATTTTGTCAGTCGATCCACCACTACCCAGATAGCATCATAACCACCCTGAGATCTGGGTAGTCTTGTGAATATGTCCATTGATATTTCATCCCACTTCCACTCGGGGACATCTAAAGGATGCAACAAACCACTGGGAACATGGTGTTCAACCTTCACTTGCTGAAACACTAGGCATTTAGCCACAAACTCTGCCACTTCCCATTTAACCTCGGGCCACCAAAACTGTTCCCTTAGGCCTTGGTACATTTTTGAAACTCCTGGATGTACCGCCAAGGCTAATCTATGGAACTCACGGAGAACTCCCTCGCGCATCGTCATCAGGACAAAAAACCTTCCATTGAAAAGAATCCGATGTCGGCTGTCCTCTGACCATCCTTCTGGCGCGTTCCCATGATCGAAACGACCCCACATCACTTCCGCCTCGGAGTCCCCCCACTGAGACTCTTCCACCTGCTGTAACAAGGAGGACTTCACCGTCATCTGAAGCAAACATCCTCTAACACCTTCTACCCTGGCATCCAAGTGCAAGGAAGCCAACTCTCCCATAGCCATCTAAGCATCAGTGGATTCCCAAACCACCTCCTTATGTGACTTCCTGCTCAGGGAATCTACCACAACGTTGCCCTTACCTTCATTGTAAGAGATCTCAAAGTCATTGTCTTGGAGAAACTCGACCCATCTCCATTTCTATAGGTTCAGGTCACACTGGGAGAAGATATAACGTGGTCTCTTGTGATCTGAGAAGACCAGAAAGCGCTCCCCAAAGATGTAATGTCACCACAAAATTAGTGAGAACACTACTGCTACAAGCTCTAGGTCATGGGTGGCATTGTTATGCTCATGAGGGCGTAACTTCCTAGACCCATAATAGATCACATCCTTCTTCTGCATCAGCACGCACCCTAGACCAAGGCCAGAAGCATCACAAAACACCTCATACAACAACCCTTCCTCTGGAAAACTGAGTACGGGAGCACTGACCAACATCTCTTTCAGGTAGTCAAAAGCCTTCTGTCATTGCTTACTCTATAGGAAGACCTGGTTCATCCTAGTCAAAGCTATCAATGGAGAAGAAACTAGAGAGAAATATGAAATGAACCTCTGATAGTAACCTGCTAACCCCAGGTAACTACGAACTTCTGCCATGCTCTTGGGTGTTTCCTAAGAAACAACTTCCTCCACCTTTGACGGGTCTACTGACAATCCATGCTGAGACACCACGTGCCCAAGGAAGTGTACTTCTTGCATCAAGAACATACACTTCGACAATTTCTTGTAAATATGGTGGTGTCGAAGGACATCCAAGACTGCCCTAAGATGCTCACTGTGATCCTCCTCTGATCTTGAGTAGATCTGGATGTCATCGATAAATACAACGACGAACCGGTCCAGAAAATCTTGAAAGACAAAGTTCATAAGTCCCATGAACACAGCCGGTGCATTCGTAACTCCAAACGGCATCACTAAAAACTCAAAGTGCCCATACCTGCACCTAAAAGTCATCTTATAGATGTCACTGTCATTTACCCTTAGCTGATGATATCCATATCATAGATCAATCTTGGAAAACCAACCCGATCCCCTCAGTTGGTTGAAGAGATAATCTATCCTTGGAAGGGGGTAACGGTTCTTGACTGTTACATGAGTAAAAATTCGGTAGTCTATGCATAGCCTGAGACAACCATCTGCCTTCTTCATGAACAAAACTGGAGCACCCCATGGCGATACGCTTTGTCAAACAAAACACATCTCCATAATAACATCAATCTGACTCCGCAACTCCCGCAAATCTGAAGGTGCTATCCGATAAGGGGGCATCAAAATTAGATGGGCGCCAGGCTGTAAGTCTATCCCGAACTCAACGTCACGTCGGGGGGGGGGGGGGGGTAGAGTCACAACCTCCTCAGGAAAAACATCGAGGAACTCCCCAAAAACCTCTAGGACATCCATCATCTCTATATCCACTGGAACCACTGATAAACCACCTAACAAAGAAAGGAGAGGCTTCACATGCTGGCTTCCCACCTGATAGCTCCTCTCACCAACAAAAGATACGCGCTTCCCATCCCCATCGGAGAACAAAACTATTCTCCAGAAGTAGTCGGTAACGAAACTAGTGGAAAACAACCAATCGATGCCTAGGATTACATCGTATGGCTGCATCTGTAACAGAAGAAGGTCTCCACTAGATCGATTTTGTCCCTACGTCAGCCCACATCTCCGGCAAACACGAGATACGCTGGTCTGGCCTCCAACTGGTGTACTCAGCACCAATGTTACGGAAAGTCTCTCTAGGTCTATTCCCAAATCATGGGCGAGACCAGGTGCAACAAAGGAGTGTGATGCACCCAAATCGAACAAAGCAGAAATAAGAGTGCTTAACAAACAAATCATACTTCGCACCACCTATGGTCCTGCTTGATCTGTCATCTTTGCTGTGTACAACTATCCACGCCCAGCTCCTCTACCTCTCTGATGTCATCGACCTCCTTGACCATGCCCCGATCGAGGTCCCTGAGGAGCACCCTGGGGTTGGCCTCCTCCCGAAAATTCTTCCCTTGGAGGAGCATGGTCCTGCTGCTGCTGGAAGAGCCTCGCCAGCAACTGGTGCTATTGAGGTGGGTGATGACCCTGCCCACCTCCACCGTACTGAGCTCGGGTCGGGAACCGACTCTGAACGTGCCTGAAACGTCCACAAGGAAAATACTACGGTCCTGGGCTCGTGAAAAAAGGACGATGACCCGAAGATCTGAACTGGAACTGCTGGGGCCTACTCCCCACTGGCCTGAACATGGAAGTTTCCGTCGCAGGAGACCTACTGCTGACTGCCTTCCCCTTCGACGAGCCCGGCTGGATCCCCTCACGTGGTGAACCTCCCAGTGAGTGCATCCTATCTACAACCTCTACCTTCTAATGTACCGCCTTGTATGTCGGAAGGGTGAAGGGGGTGATAGCATACTGGAGTGAAGGATGATGCACCTCCTCCAAACGCCTCGCCCGAGACTCCTCATCCAGAAAGAGATCCGAAGAAAAGCGCTGTAGATCCTTGAACATGATCCCCAACTCTCATACTAACATAATCCCCTACTGAAGGGAGAATAACTCCTGCCACTTCTCCACCTTGATCATTGATGAAAGGAATTCCTATTAGAATTCCTTCTCAAATTCAGCCCATAGAACCTCTGCCTCTATCCTCTCTCTGAGGTAGAGCGTCCACCACTGTCGTTCCACACCTCTCAACTGACTGACTTCTAGGGGAACCCAGTACTCCCTCGAAGCACGAATCAAGGTAAAAGAGATCCCTAGCTCCTCAAGCCACCCCTCAGTCTCCGTATCCGAAGTGATGCCCTTGTACTTCTTCAGGGTCGACCTCTGAAAAGAAAAAAGTGTCTTCTGCCACTGGCTATCTTCCTCCTCTCGATCAATCCTCAACTGATCGACTTCCTGAATCTGCTGGGCCTCGGCCGTCTGAGCCACCCAGGGATGACGTCCAGGTTCCATAGCTATACGGTAAACAATTATTGCCTAATCCCATGTAGTAAGGAAAATCTCAGGATTTTATTTTATCATTTTATTTCAATTTCTTTTCTAGAACACCCAAATCAAGTAAAACAAAATCATGATGATGAATGTACATTCCCTAGGGTCTCTACCCTGCACTCAATATAGTATCAATTGGTCATTCGGTAGGCTCAGAGTCCTTGCATCAGATCACGGGGGGCCCTAAAATCGCTTTTCCTAGCCGGTCTTCCCTGGCCTATGTCACGCACCAAGATTAACTAACATTTTCGCCCTACCAACCCATGCAATCCTCATTGTGCCTAACTCTAGACTCCCTCCCATCTCTCAACCATCAGCTCTGATACCATTCTGTCACGACCCCCTTCCACCAAAGATAACCCTCCTAAGCTAGCAATGGTGAAAAAGAGATAATGACCCCCCGAGTCCCACCTCCAGTAGGCCCCGGGTTGGTGACTAGCACCAAGGGTATGAGTTTTCACAAATATGGGAGGCATTAAAATTTTATTATATTAAGATCAAGAAATAGGAAAAGTCAACCATCAAAAAGGAAAAGAACAAGTGTATAGAAATAATCCCATCCCAAGCCCACATCCATGTTTAAACAATTTTTATAACAAGGTGCAAGTACAAGAAAGCTCAAAGTACAATACCAAAGGAAAAAAAAAGTACAACAACCGAAACAACTCCAACTATCCGACTAGTAGTGTCCCGCATGGCCCTGGAAGTCCTCCGGGAACCTGAAAGTAAACGTAGGGTGAGCATACAAGTATACTCAGTAGGGAAACCTAATGCTATCATGCACAAGTGGGGAGAAATCCTAATGTCTCGTGAGAACAACATATGAAACCTAGCAAGGAATTCTATCCACCCATCCTCACCAGCCACACTTACCAAACAATAGTCACAATATGTAGTAGTATATAAGAAACATGAGTTTTGGGTATCCCGCACCATTTCCCTTTAGTTATCTACTCTTCCTAACGGCGAACGTCTTGACGCCGCCACACACTCCCCGCCTGCACACACCTGGGACTCACAACCACGTATCCCGCCCCCACACACCTGTGCCTCACAACCACGTATCCCACCCGCACACACCTGGTCCTCACAACCACTTATCTCGCCCACACACACCTGGGCCTCACAACCACGTATCCCGGCCGCACACACCTGTGCCTCACAACCATGTATCCCGCCCGCACACACCTGGGCCTCATCCCGAATATTCTTGGGAAACATTATGAATTTCCTGAAAAGTATGGGGCTATAACCACCCCAATCAAAATCTACCCGAAGAGTCTTAGGTGTAAGGTCGCATCAATCCATCACAGCCTAGGGGAGAAGGAGCAGGAAGGAGCTAGTAACTACGGGAAAAACACCCTCTCCCATGAAATGGGTGTTTTCGGCACTAAGTGCTCAACATGGATGGGGTGAGATAAAGCACAAAAGTTACATATATATATATATGTACACCAAACACACAACCCAACCTATGGCTTATAAATAGAGAAACTGAGCACGTGCCTCGTCACTACTACTACAAAGCATGCATACAACAAACAACCCCAACCCCATTTAGGTTTTCACATTTCAGCAGAATCAGTTTATTTAGTTCCTTAACTACTGGGAAACTATCCACAACCAACCGCATCGATCGTTCGTAAAACATATCCCTGCCATCCAAAAATCATGTTAGGAAACACAAGTAGCACAACAATGTATTTCTTATTAACCAACCAACCCATTGATTATTAATCTTGTTCCATTACCATGCCCCAACATTCATTAAATTTTCCACTTTTTATTTGTTATTCACAAACCATAGTTCATTCACTTTCAAACCCATCCTTGCAGCCCCTCTTCCACCCACCATAACCACAATCACACCGAAAACTGTATATAAATATCCCTTTAATACCATTTATTGCATCCCCGTTGCCCACCCGATCCACAATAACCCATAAAACATGGTTCATGCCACATCATCGCCCTTTTAACATCATTTACCGCAGCCCTGCTACCTGTTCTATTCATAAAAACCTAGGATTCACCCCTCCCTTTCACACACTAGTAACCAAGACAAAACCCACATGTTCATTATTCTATTTTGTTTAACCGGGGTGATCACACAAGGGTTCCCGATTTTAAACAGCCAAATTTATGTGATTAACCAATTTCCACATTCTACAAAGATTCCATCCACAAAATGGACTAGAAAGATTGGGAAACATTTAATTGCACAAGAAAAGGCCCCCAACGGCCGTGATTTTCAGTAGGCATAAGCCTATTCAGTTCGCAACATATCAATAGGATAAACAAAAATAAACATAACAACTTTAGCATCCTCGTTCTTTAACCAGTTATTATCTTTATTTAATAGTTCAACTGTTTCTCATGAAAAAAAGAGGATACCCACCCCACATGATTCAAAAATTAGAGAGACTAAGGTAAGATCCCTTCCTCAACAGGTTCTGATCGCAACGCTCCCCCGGATCAACCTTAGAAGACGTCCGTCGGCGTCCTTCACTTCTGTTGGGTCTCAGAAAAACCTCCTCGGGTGGATGTCGGAAAGGAAAGGCCGAAGAAAATTCAACGGATCTAAGCTCGGAAGTTCTTCCTCTTCGTTAAGATCCTGTGGCCACAGACAGATTGTAAATCAGAGCTCCGAAAAAGAAGTTATGGAAGAAAGAGCCTTCGATTCTCTGGGGAGAACTCTGCTCAGAGGAATGTGGAGGATAGGGGTGAGTTGAAAAGGAGGAGGGGACCCCTCCTTTTATAGGAAAGAAATAAAAAATTACACGGTGTGTACTTTATGTTACACGGCCTGTACTCGGTTATTTCACACGGTCTCCACGTGGCTTCCAACACAGGTCCTCATATGTTGAATGGTCAACACACGGTTTGAGGGTAACGCATACGCGGGGAAGGACTACACGACATGGAGTTTGGACACACAACATGTACTCATTTATTGCACTTGGCAAGGACACAGCTCCAACACGACACACAGACGTTGACTGGGAACACGTACGCGGGGAAGGACTACACGTCTTGTAGTACTGGACACATGGCGTGTACCCATTAATTTCACACAGCAAGGACACAGCCTTCAACACGGGGTATACCTAGCAAGGGGGTACACGGCATGTACTCAAACTACACGACGTGTAATTTCAAAATTCTAGAAAGTGTGGGAAAAGTCCATTTTACCCTCCAGAATAGTTTGTGACCTTCTTTTTGACAAAGAAATGGGCTAGAGAGGTCCAGGCCATAAAAAATTAACATAAATATAATTTCATTTAATTGATGAGTTGAAAGAATTTATAAGAAATATTTGAATTATTAAAAACTAAAAAATTTAGTTAAATGTTAAATATTACTCAACAAATAGTGAAGAATGATTAATGACAAGGTGGTTATGATAGTGAAATAAATATATGATTTGATAAAATATATTGAGGATAAAAATAATTGTTATCAGTATATGGGAGTGACTTTTAATCCAAATGAAGAAGATTTGCATCCTGTTCAACAGCAAAAATCCTGAAGTTGAACAGAGAAATACAAGTTTCAAAAAACTCTATTTCTAATGTTAGTGATGGTTATAAAAAGGAGAAACATAAGAATGATAACAAAATATTTTTCAAATGTTGAGAAGAAATCTATATTTGTTTCTGAGATGAATAAAGTTGTAAGGTTTTGATTGTATCCAAGAATAAAAATGTAGAGAATTCAAAATTTTCTAAAAACAATGATTCTGAAAATTATAAATATCTATTGTTCTCAAATACATCTAATTTTGATAAGTCATAAATGAAAAGAAAGATTCTAATTGGTAATTGAAATTTCGGTGGTTCATGTATGAATGGAAAATTATTGATGAGAAAAAAATTATAATTCTGATGAGTATTAATATTTTATTGGAAAATACTATTTATATGAATACTTCTAGTATTATGGGGGATTCAGACATATAAAAAATATGTGTTGATTAATCCAATGACATTAAAATTATTCCACATTTTAGTGAATAAAATGTTTATGTGGGATCCAATATTCTAATAGAATAAATTATGGTGATGATGTTTTGAAGAAACCTGAGAATGGGGGAGTAATGATTGAAAATAAGTTCCAGCACCTAGAAAATATTTCTGAATGATGTGAACAAATTGGATATTTTACTAATGGATGAATTGTATTGTTACTAGGAAATTTTTTTTTTATCAATTATTGTAATATGAAGGTGAATAATGAAAGGGAATAAGAAAATGACCATTCACTTGAAACATCTAGGAATGACATAAATTGAGAACAACTTTGAATTCTAGATAGTGGTTTTTTTTAACATATGATATGATATATAATATTATTGAAGAAGGTAAATTATTTCAAGTAAGTAAAGGATACCTTTCGAAATGATGAATCACTAAGAATAAATTGTGTTTCATCAACTATCAATGGGAATTTATTATTAGAATCTAAGAATGCATTATATATCAATGGACCAAAACAAAACCTACTGAGTTTTTAGCAATTATGTGAGGAATGTAATAGAGTTACATTCCAGAAATATGGTTTTGTTATGAAGAGTGAAAATAATTGAATGATTTCTATAATATGAAAACATAAAAATGTAAACTTGTATCAAGATGGCGAAATGAAAAACACTTACTACTTTAGTAAGTTCTAAGAAATTCAATTATTTCATACAAATATAAGAACATGTGTCAATGAAATAAGATCATGTTTTTTTAAAATAAACAGTATTTGAAAAATTCATAATTTTCCATGAATAATATATTTTTGTTTCCCAATATTTTAGAATGGAAATATTAAAAATGATGTGTTCAAGAATGTTGATATTTTTTCAAAACAACCCCTAGAGATTATTCATTTTGATATATTTGGGCTACTGAAAAAAACAATCAATAAATAGTGATAATTATTTCATTACATTCGCCCATTATTATAATTTCATTACTTGTGTTGAGTTTATAAAACAGAAGTCATATGCTTTGAAAATGTTTAAAAATTACAGAAGAAATGATGGTAAAGAATGTATGTATTAGGGGAAGAAATTGAGAAATGATAATGGTGATGAATAAAGATGTAAATAATTTCGTATTTATCTTGAGAGACATAGAAATCGATATGAGTATAATTCCCAATATACACCCTAACAAATTGGGGTTTCTGAAATAAAGAATTGAATTTTTGTATATATGGGGAGAACTATGTTACTTGAACATCATATTTCTCGTTAGTATTGGAGGAAACCCATGACAACTTCTTTTTATATCCAAAACGGGTGTTTGTATTTGACTTGTTCATATATAAAACCATATGAATTGTTTTATGTCAAAATTACAAGATTGAATCACATAAGAGTTTTTTAGGAGTCCATGTATTATAAAGAATAATGGTTGAAAACAATGAAATCATGAACATAATTGTGAAGATGGAATCAGAAATGGAAATTATTAAGAGAAAAAGAGTATATATATGATTCTATAAAGAAACTGGGAAACATGATTATTAAATTGTTTTGAAAGTCATTGAATGATATGAGGAAGAAAAACGTATTCAGTATGATTATGAAATTAAGCATGTTAAGGATAATATTGATAACATTTATAATAAACATGAATACATTTGTAATCAAGAGGAATTTGACATATTTTTTTATAGTGATGATGAAGATACATTAAAATATTATCTTTGTTTTAATAATAAATTAGAAGCTCATAATTTTATTAGTAAAAAAAATGTTTAAACAAGAAGAAAAAAAATTTTATTAACCATAATACATTGTATTCAAAATTTGAGTTGAATGATGCAATAGAAGAATTTTAGCATCAAGACTTGGATCAGTCCATGAATAGAGGGATAGATCAAAATGAAAATAATGATAAATGGGAAAACATACACAATACAAATAAAAAAAATTATTAGTTCAATGAGGGTTTTCTAAAACAATATGAATGAATAAGGTGAAGTGATAACCAACAAAGAATGACATTTTTGAAAAAATTTATTCCTATGATGAAGGTATTTGTTTTGATGTAACCATTGATCTAAAAAAAATATTATAAACTATTAGAATCTTTCTTGTTGTTTTTGAACATTTAGGACACAACATATTTCAATAGAATGTTAAAAATGTATTCTTGAATGATTATGTTGAGGAATAAATATACATTGAACAACCATGTAGATTTACCATTCATAAACATTAAATTTATGTGTATTGATTGAAGAAGAACTTGTATGGGATAAAAAAATTATTGAGGGTATGGTATTGTAAATTGTATAATTTCGTATGGAATATTATTTTTATGAATGTGTTACTTGAGAAATGTTAATATATTTGATAGAGTCAAAAGTATTCCCTCATTTTAATTGTTAATTTTGATGTTGTTATATTTATTGGGAATCATTAAATATGTTTTAAAAGGTTTTCTACGGAAATAAAAAAAGATTTTTGAAATGTACATGCTGGGAGGAAATTAAAAACATTCTTGGGATAAAAATATTCCCAAATATTAAGCATATATTTCTATCTCAAGAAATGTATGATAAGGAACATAATGAGATGTTTTTTATGGAAAATATATAACCTTTCTATAGGTCAGTTTCTTTGTGAACAATTATTTCAAAAAAATAGAGAATGAAATGATCATTATGAGAAAGAATTTATTTAGTAGGATTTTTATATTTGTCTACCTCAAGAACTGACATTGTTTATGTTGCTACCTTATGTGCAATATTTCAGAGTGCTCCTAAAATTGACTTTTACTAGCTAGAAAAATAATTCTCAAATTCATCCAAGGCACAATTAATTTGAAATCATATATTCTAGTTCCAAGAGTATTATTTTTTTGGACTTTAGATGTTTATTTTGTAGGAAATTTTGGTGATACAAGATCCACATCCAGTATAGTATTCTTTCTGGGAATGAGTTGTGTTAGTTGGTATTAAAAGAAATATAATTCAGCAACTCTCTTTGTAGCTAATGTTGTATATGTTGATCATACTCCAGATACTACCCAACTTATGAGGATGAAAACTCATTTAAAAGACTCAAGTATTGATGTGATGTTACCTTTTCTCTTGTGTTATGATAATTAGAGTACAATCAATCACACCAGGAATACAATTCCACGTTTTCATTCAACAAAAATTTGTATAAAATATCATTTAATCAATGATCATGCGTAGATGAGTGAATTAAATATTGAGTATGTTCCTACATTAGACTATGTTGATGAAAAATTCACAAAACCATTACTGAGGGAACCATTCATTAAATTGAGGATTAATATGGGCATCCAACCACTCTCTCATCACGTTTCAAGAGTGTTTTGTTGTCCCCCACTCATTTTAACTTTTTATAGTGTTGTCAACGGAGAGATATGATTTTTTTCATAAATATATCATTATATAAACATGTATTAAAGCATATTAATGGGTATTCATTTTATTTTTCATTGAATGTGTGTGAAATATTCTATATATTTTTTTAATGGTTTTATACAACATGTTTTATTATTACAAAAATGTTGAGGAGCTGGGAAACCATGGTTGAAGAAAATAAAGGAGGATGATGTTTTCAGAATGACTTATTTTAGACATCATGATCTTTCAATAAACATATATTATTTTTTAAAATGAGTTATCTCATGTAGCCTTAAAATTGTTCATAATAAATCTATATGTTAATAATGAATATTTAATTGATTTATGAAAGATGGTTAAAAAATCCAAAAGGGGATATTGATAGGACCCTACTAATAAGGATGTTGACCATTTTCAGGTATTGTCTTTTTTGTATAGAATTTTTATAAAATAATAAATGAATATTGAGAAAAAAGGTAAATTACCTCACTTTGTATTTGAGTAATACTTAACAAAGTATTCAACGAATCAGACATACATTGCTCGAAAATTTCTATCATATTAATGAAGAATCTTGATGTATGCAAATAATTATCAGATTTAATATGAATACAGTCTGAATGGGATGATCCTTATGAGGATTATTGGATATTGAAGGACTATGATTTATATGATACAATTATTTTATGATATCCAAGTTCTCATAATTCACAAGTATTATGAAAACCTGCGATGAAATATTTATGAAAGGAATTAGTGAAATATATGCTTCCAATTGTATTAATATTGATGGAATCTTAGAAAAAATTGAAAAATGTTGGAGATTGAATTCTGCATATCCATAATCATGTCTATCATATTCAGTTTAGTTTTATTTAGGGAAATCATATTCAGGATGAGATGTAAATAATGATGTTGCTGGAAGAGTAAGAAGACGCTAGAATTGTTTGGAAGTTACAATAAACTGAAACGTATGTTAGACATTGATAAAGTCTGTACTCAATGTATTGAAAACCATGAAGGTAGTCATGATACATGTTGATGTTTGTGGATGTATGATGTTATTGAATCTGAATATTTTGAGACTGATCCATCATATTCAGTATTACATTATATACACTAGAGGAAAAATGGTTAGTTATTGAGATGTTATTAGAACCATATGAAGAAGAGAAATATAAAATCTAATTGTTTTTTCAAATATTTTGTTAATTGATTCAAGATCCATCATATCGTAGATGATTCAAATTCATCTATAGAAATATAAGACATTAGAGATGTTATTGAATAACTTCATTCATGTGGATCAAGAGAATAGATTATGGAAATAATTGGTTGTGTTTTCAAGGGGGAGCCTGAAATTTTGAAGAAGTTGTTTGTTTTTAAAAGTTGGTATAAAGAATCATAATGAAGAATCAGATTGGAGTTTTTGAATAAGATAAATGTATTCAATATACTTATATAATTAATTGGTATAAATAATTCTAATAATCAAATCAGATCAGAAGAATTGGTATAGAAATTGTTATAGGATTGATGTTTGTGAAGAACATCAAAAAAGGGATGAACTGCTTATAAGAACTAAGAAAGATCGAGAAAAATGAAGAATAGTTGAAGATATATTAAATGTACACAAAATTTATCTGAAATTATGATTTTAGGTAATATGGTTTAGCAGGAGAGTTTTGAGGATTCTCACGCAAACAACATCTGGGTCACCAATAAATAGGAAGAATTATATCATAATTAACGTACTATTATAGTACTATTCATTGGAGGAATTTCATGCACCTTATTTATTGGGATAGAAGAAGTAAATATTAGATTTAGTATTTTTTTGGATATGTTTTGTTAGATGGAAGTAGAAGGAGAAGTGATAATATTGCAACATATTCAACTTATCATCATATTCTACTGATTACCATATTCTTCCCAACACCATATTTGGATGATTATCCTATCAGGTTGGATAATAAGACATGGATTCATATAATGGGAAGAGTTATAATATTAAGATTTCTAGACAGATAAATAAGGCCTTCAAAAAATTTCACATTCATATTCTAATATTTTTCTATATGTGGCAATCAAACATGGAGATTAATATTGAGAAAATCAGAATAAAAATAGAAATATGTTTTATATCAAAGTCCATGATATTATTATTATATTTCATGTAAAATATTTAATAGATTTTCTTAAATATTGCATTTTTGTAAGTTGAAAAGAAGCATAAGTAACTTGTTTTGTATCAAAAATATCATATTGCAACATTAGTTCTTGTTGGAGAACACACACTATCTGATTATTTTCAAAGTGCTACATGATTATAAGGGTATATCATACACATTTTATTCCACATTAATTTATTGTTTTCTAGTTTATTCATTGGTATTGGACAATTTCCAAACCATACCAAGGACATAATTATTATTATTTAAGAGTGAATCTTTTAATTACATGTGTTATTGTGGATGTGCGTTATACTTGTTTTAGGTATTGAATGAAATCATAAATAGATGGTTATGGTTGTTTAACTAGAAAGGAAACATAAATGAAAAAATATAACTAATTCACCCCCTCACCATCATATTGATACAATTATCTAAACTATGGTCTTTCAGGATTAATGATTCCACCAATTACTAAATATGTGATACGATAAGAGACCACTAGACCATATAATGTGTTCCCCTCTACTGTCTCGTACACAGAAACATTGTTGGTATTGGATTATGATATGAAGACAAATATACTAGGGGATTGGATCCTCACTAATGAATCATGCATGATAACGATTTAAGTAATTTAGTGGATTATTTTGATCATCAAGGTACATTTTTAATAGTGTTCCACTTGTTCTAGTTACCTAAAGGTATTTTCATATAATCCTCTTTCATTACATGATGCTTATGTGATGTGGTGATAACCATTTACATATGATAGACCGATTATTTATATTCATTTCAGGAAAAATTATTTATGAAAAAGGTTTTTCTAAAAACTATTTCTTGAGAATTTTTTCCATAAAATGTTTTCTTAGATGTGCTTCAAATATAATTTTGGAAATATGAATGTTTATTTTTCATATAATGTATTAAACTGATTTTTTTTATTTTTTTTTGGAATCATACTAGGCTTTAAGACAAACATTACATACATCTATGGATACATGTATGAATTGTTAGGATTGACCCATGTAAAGGAAACAAGTGTCATGGTGGTAATGGTGTCTCCAGTTTCAAGTGCTCCACACATTTCATGTGTTGGTGGTGGTGGCGTGAGGGTGGTGTCCATCTTCTTCAATGGAAGTTCAGGAAGATTTTTTTATCCCATTTCTCTTGTACTATGTTTGGTTTAGGTTAAATTTGTAAACATTAAATCAAAAAATTATTTTTTCTCATTTTCTTATAGTTATAATTTTTAGTGATTTTTATTCTTTATGGTTGATTATGATTATATAAATTGGTGAAATAATTCAGAAAGAATATTTTTGATACTCAAAAACATCTTTTGAACCCATGGGGATCCAGAATTCCATTTGGTCTATGCCATGAATCTTCCGAGGTGTCGGGTTGGATGTCATCTTAGTTTGGATTGTGAAATTTCATATAATATTTCATCTATTGGTTTTTTGAAATCACATATTTCTTCAATTATCAATTAAATATAAATTTTATTTGGTTATTCACCTCATTTCTTGGACATTTTCATATTTTACATATTCATAAACTGTAACATTCTTCTTTTAAAAAACTAATTCCATATTATCAAAGACCATTAAATTTATAAAATTTATCAAGGAATGCAGCATTTATATTCCCCCTTTAAATCTAAAATATTTTAAAACAAATATAAAAAACTTTTTATATTTTTCATTATTCGTAAAATCACATGAAACAATAATTTCTATATCATTAAAAATTTTCATATTTTTGATTTCTTCAAAATACATCTCTTAATTCACATGTTATTTGAATTCATGGTGTTCTTTCATTCTATAATCAATGATAATATTATGAAACCCATCAACATAAATTTACTATAACTCCCATTAAGAGATAATCTTTTGGGATAAAATATTTCCTTGAAAAAAAAATCATTAATTTGTTCAAATTTATTAAATTATCTTGTTTCTCCCCAAAGTCTCAAATATTACTCACATTATTATTTAGTCCAATAAATAATTCATCCATATTTTCATCATCATTTATTTTTATTTCATTAAATATTCATCTTAAGATCGATATATTTTACTCCTTTACTTTACAATGATATCTTCTGTTCTCTCAAACATGTCTCTGATTTCTATACTAATTTGTACCCCCATAACATTAAGTTATAAATTCTATGATATTGACATTAGAATAATTTTTTTTGAATTTCCTTCCACTTAATGAATTATCTTATCAACAAATATTATCATACCATAGTTAGAAAATATGGGCAAGACCACAATTGTAGAATATATAAACATCCATAACCATATATAAAAGATATGCAAACATTTTATTCTTCGAACCATGATAATTTTTTCAATAAAAATATTGTATACTCATACTATTGACTATATTTATAATATAAATGGATCATAGTGAAACTACATGAATCTTACATAGGTAGCCAATATCTGGTACCAGTTAATGTTCCTTATTATATTGGTTTCATCCACTCAGAAGGGTGGTTGAATTAATGGATGGAATTGTTTAAAAACATTTGTAAACAAAAATTTACCTCACTGACTTGATAGAGTAAAATCCACAAAAAAAAAATATATACCTAACATGGTAATTCATAAAATGATAGGTAATGTACCAAACATTTTTCATTATGTTTCTAATGAGATATGGAATCTTACTCATTGTCAATTTTGGTTATCCGACCCCACCCCACAATAACTTAATTTCACTATAACCCCAAGTGAAATAATCTTAAAATAATTCATGTATCATTACCAAAAAAATGATAGGGGTCACTTAAAACATAAAATCATAATTATATAGTATAATATATGTCTTGGAAATGAATAAGATCCCTAGAAATCCTAGATTGATTAAAATGTAGACATATAATTCTAGTATTCAATAAAATAAAAAATAAATAATTGATCACAATGAAAACATGTATTACAGAATAAAAATATTTTCAGATTCAAAATATATCCCATGATGATAAGAGTTTCAGTAGATGTTGATGGAGTAAAATTTAACCTCATATTTGGACTTCTATAATTCCATTCTTTTTTTACATAGATTAAAATTTCATTTAATGTTATCTCCCCCTATATGTTTTTATTTTAAAATTATAATTGTAAATATGAAAACATTTATTCAAAATTCTACATTATCACCAATTTATATTTAATATTTTAATATAGTGGACATGTATTGAAATATATCGCATGATCATCATATTAATATCTCCAAAGGATCTCTATAATATATGTCAAAAATTATAACATAATCATGGACCAACCTTAATTTTTACAACGTAATAAAATCATAATTTTACTCTCTTAAAGAACAACTAAATACTTCAAAAATTTATAGAATAGTGTCTATAAAACTAAATAATATAATTAAGGAAGAATTTATTTTCATTTAAAAAATTTAATAAGTATAATCCAATAAAATATTTGAATTCTTCAAACATGGAAAATCTCAATTCATACAAAGTGACCATTTGGAATCACCAGCTTAAAGAAAAATCTATTTCATTGAAATTAGCTACATAGTGCCTAATAATTTATAATTTTTATTCTCATTGATTATTTTTATATGTTAATATTTATTCAAATACATTGGCAATCTCTTATATAATTATCATTAGAAATTTCTTACATGATTCATTTTTCTACATCACTGAAATGTACAATGTGAATTCAAATATAGAAAATATAGTATAAATGATTATATGAATATTATATGTGAATTTTACATTCAAAAATTTGGATACCTAGATTACTAGTTTGTCTACATAGTAGAAAAAATGTCATGAATTAGATTGTTTTCATTCACGGATTCAACTATGTGGATATATTATACTACCAAAGCAAAAAAGAACCATTTGAGCCTTCCATAAGACTCTCTCAAAAAACATAACAGCCTCATAAAAATTTAACACTTGAAATACAAATCCATATCGACCATATCAATCTAATTCATACTTATTTAGCACCCTATTAATGTTTTATGAAAAATACAACAACCCTGACTCACCATGAACCATGGGTTGTTCATGTTTCCTCAAACCCTCCTGAACATTTATGGGGATATTCAAACCTTGAAATATAGGTCATGTATTTAAAAATTGAATAACAATATTTAAATATTTTTTTTGATATGATACCTTATAAGATAGTATATATTGAAAATAAATCATTTTAGGGTTGTAATACCAAACATTTCTCAAATGAAGGAATTTTAGATGAAATCCATTACCTCAATCCATATTTACTTAGAACTGGCACATCATTTCCAAAATAATTATATTAATATCATAAAATACATACTAAATAAATCTATTCCCATTTATATCCATTATATTTATCATTTTTGTTGAGCAAAGTATTGTTTTCAATAATACGTATTAATGTTATTTAAAGGGGGAGATTATTGAAAATAATACTCTGTCACTTTATGATAATTTTTATGGTCACAAATACCCTTAGTTATTTTATAATGATTTTATTTAGTATTTTGCAGGAGTTTATTAATTTATTTTTTTGAAATAATGCGAATTTTTTACTTAGTGCGAAATCTGTTTTAGCACGTTTTGGAATCATTGTTCACATCTTACATAGATGAATATAGCATGGAATCTGTTTTAGTGCATTCTAGAATCACTGTTCACATCTTACGTAGATGAATATAGCATGGAATCTGTTTTAGCACGTTCTGGAATCACTGTTCATACCCTATGTGGATAAACATACCGTAAGGATGAAAAGTGTATACCTTTTTGAGTTAAGGGAGAAGTATAGTTAAGCAACCATACATTTTCAGAAAAGTATGGAAGAAGAACATCACGTTAGAAAGGAACCCTACGTTTTGGTTATCAGAAATGTATGGAAGGAGAACCGTACATAAATTCTAACCGTTATGTTTGTTTCTCAAAAGTATGGTTCATCAACCTTAATTTTGTAAACAACCATTAAATCTTGGAAAAGTATGGATCAAGTAAAAGTATGGATCTTTTACCCTATGTTTGAGTGTTAAAGAAAAATAATGGATGATCAACCTTATGTTTGTATTCAACCTTTCGTTATCAACCCTATGTTGTTAACCCTACGTTTGGAGGCTACGTCATCAACCTTACGTTTGGTGTCGGAAATTTTGATAGACGATATTCTTGTGCAATGATCAGTAAGCTGATTTCTGGGAGGATTTCAAGATGGATTTAATGTCATTTTTAAAGTACGACATTGACTGATTCAAATCCGTTTTATTAATGGATTTAAGATTGAATAAAAATGATCTTATTATGCAGAGTCTTATGGGAAGTTACGAATTCTCTGTATATTCAAATTTTTGAATATCACGAATTAGAAGGAGACTTTTATGTATTTAAATGTGCAGGAGATATGCTTTATTATATATGCTCTCTCTGAAACATCAGGTACAAGATATGTGATCGATCTATTATTTAAAGAAGGTGGAAAAAAGAGATTGCAACTATTCATGATTGATCTGTTGATTCAAAAGGAGCATAAAAGCTCTGTTTGTTCAAGAAGAAGGAACTCGATAAGAGATTCACATGTTCTACATCGAATATCTACTGTGGATCTACTACTTCTGAATTTTTGAACTATATCTCTATATTTACTACAACTGGATCAACTCAGAACTGCTTCGTCTTGAAGATCAATATTTCTAGAGACTTTGATCCATCTGCTATCAATTGCGTTCTGTTGCAATTGTGAAGATCAATTGGAAATTTCTTTCTGAAATGATTTTTTTCCTGAGTAACCAGCTACTCATTCTAAGCTGTGTAGGTTCGTGTTTGAACCAGAAAAATTTGTTTTTCCTTTGATTGTAAAGGTTTCAACTACCTGTACACAATTGTGAATCAGTCTGTGGAATAGAGGACCAGATAGTGAAAATAACCAAGCTCGTAGAGTAGAGCGTTGGTGGAGTGGACTAGGGGCCTTATGTTCCCCAAACCACTATACATCTTTGTGTTCTTATTTTTACTCATTCTGATGCACGATCAAATTTGATAAAGAATAAATGATAGAACTTTCTCATGAAAAGGGTTATTGAAAAATTTCAAAAGACACATTTCACCCCCTATTGTGTATAATATGTAGATTCAGATCCAACAATTGGTATCAGAGGAGGAGATTTTGATAAACCATTAGAAAGATAGAAGCATTTAAGGATTATACAACAGAGCATCATGACTGATACAAGAGAAGGGATATCGATGGTCAGAGCACCATATTTTAATGGAGACAACTATGGTTGCTGGAAATCAAGCATGATAATATATCTGAAAAAATCAGATATAATGGCTATTCAAAGATTCTGACTCCTTATTTAATTACTGAAAATCATGAGACGTGGAGTTCTGTTATAGAAGAAGAATAAGATATAAACTCGAAGGCTATGAATGCAATTATCTACGGTCTTGGACCAGATGAATTTAACAGAGTCTCTTAGTGCCCTACAGCATATGAGATGTGGCAAACAATAGTTGTGGCATATGAAGGAACAGACAATGTAAGGAAAATGAGATATGAAACTGCAAAACTAAAATTTGATACTTTCAGAATGGCTGAAGGTGAGATCATTACCCAAATGAATGAGAGATTGATAGAAATTGCCAATAACATAACTGCTCTATGAGAATCTATCAAGTAGGCTGATCCATCATTAAAATTACTAAGAGTAAATCCTACTCGATGGAATGGTATCTATGCTGAAATCATACAATCAACACCAGTCAAAGATCTAACTATGAGAGGGCTGATTGGTACACTGATGATGTATGAAGCTGAAATGCAAGATGTGTCAAATGAACATAATGTTTTTATCAAAAGATAAGAAACTGCCTTGAAGGTAACTCCACACCAAAATAATAGAAAGATGAAGAGAAAAGAAGTCAAAGATAAATCAGAAATCTCTGACTCATCCAACTCAGATGAAGAACTAACTCAACAAGCTAGAAAATATAGAAAATTCTACAGCATGAAAAGTGGCTTCAAAAAATCCCTTAAGGGAGATAATAAGGAAGTAAGAGGTTATGAATGCCAAGAGATGGGACATATCAGACTAGATTTCCCACAATTGAAGATGCAAAGAATAATAAATTCTTCAAAAGAAATGACTTTGAGCAGAAAGACAAGAATGCTATGAAAGCCACATGGAGTGTATCTGAAGACTCTAGTAGCTCTTCTGAATCAAGATCAGAGAATGAAGAAGTCAATATAAAAGCATACATGTGTTTCATGGTAGAAATTGAGGAGATATCAGGTCACCAGAGAATAAAAGATATATGGTACATGGACAGTGGCTGCTCAAGAAATATGAGTGGAAACTCATTGAATTTTTCTTCACTCGCTCAAAATGAAGGAGTACTTGTCACATTTGGTGACAATGCCAATGGAAAAATCATTGGAATTGAAAATGTTGGAGATCCAAAAACAGTTTCAATCAACAAAGTACTTTATGTACAAGGAATAAAACACAATCTGATAAGTATCTCTCAACTTTGTGATAATGGATATACTGTTTATTTTACTAACAATTGCTCTATTGTTTCTAAAGATAAACTGTTTAAATTCAAAGCACCAAGAACTGAAAATGTCTATAATTTGGATTTATATTCCTTGTGTAAATGACAAGTAAACTGCTTGACTGCTAATGTAAGTGAATCTTGAATCTGGCATAAGAGACTTGGTCATTGCAATGTATATGTTTTACATAAGTTATCAATGAAACTTTTAGATTCTGATATACGTTTTCTCAAATTTGAAAGTGACAGATTTTGTTATGCATGTCAACTTGGAAAGCAACACAAATCATCCTTAAAATCTGTTAATAATGTTGCTACATTTAAACCTCTAGAACTTATTCATATGGATTTGTTTGGACCTTCAAGAGTAGCATGCTTAGCTAGTAAATTATATGTATATGTTTTAGTCGATGACTATTCAATATTTACATAGATTTTCTTCTTGAAATTTAAAAATGATACATTTACTTTATTTGAAATTTTCTGCAAATCTGTTCAAAATTAAAAAGGATTCAATATAACTTCATTAATAAGTGATCGTGGTGGAGAATTTGAGAATCATGAATTTAATTCCTTTTTCTCGAATATGGGTATTAAATACACATTCTCTACACCAAGAACACCTCAACAAAATGGGATTGTAGAAATAATAAAAAGAACAATTCAAGAAATGGCTACAACTATGTAAAATGAATATATCCTACCTATATATTTCTGGGAAGAAGCTGTGAATACAGCTTGTTATATAATTAATAGAGTTTTAATTAGACATATTTTGAAAAATACACCCTATAAACTATGGAATAATAGAAAACCTAAAGTAAATCACTTCTATTGAAACCCTTTTGAAATCCAAAAATCGCACTTCTTCTTCTAAAACCCTATCCTTCGATCTTGTGAAACCCTAACCTTTGAACTTCTGAAACACTAGCCTTCAAACCTTCAGAGACTCTCGCAGAAATGGTAAGGATGAAAAGAGCCAGTGAGGCCGAGCTGAGCAATTCCAAGAGACAATGCACCGAGGGAAGAAAAATATTACCGGGCAAGGTAATTGATATCGACTGGTTATTTCAGAAAAATCTGCTGTTGAATCAAGCGCTGTCGTTTCAGAATCTTGAACAGATGTTCAACAGTGAAAATAGGGAATTTCTGTATAAAGTAGAACTTAGATACTTCTACATACCTGTACAATTTAGTCTGGGAGATACCGAAGACAGTATGATGGCTAAAATAGAGGATAGGGATTTCTCGATCTCTTCAGTAGAGATTAGTCAGATTCTCAACTGCCTTCATCAGGGAGTTTTTCATTTTGACTTGAAGAATATAGGAGACTATGTGCATAAATCTAAAGACATAATGTCTTTTCCTTTTGGTACCAAGACAATAAAGAAAATGATTGTTAAGGATTTGGAGCCTGATCAGAAGATTTTGGTAAAATTTATTTAGACCGGAATTGCTCCACGAATGGCCGAAATGGGGAAAATTTTGTACCCAGATATGTATGTAATGTTTCTTATGTTAAGTGATATTAAGTTATACTTTCCCAGATACATGATAAGGTATATCAGTTACTGCTGTCAAAGAGAGGCCAGGATGAATTTCTATCCCTTTGGTAGATTTATTTCTAAGGTGCTGTTTAAGAATGACATGGTGGGATTAGTGGATGCATGAGTTAACTGTCATCACGTAAATACATTTAGTGCTATAACTTTGAGGAAATTTGGATATTTCTGGGGCACAATTAAAGGAATGCTTTTGCCAGTAGGAGATGAGTAATACTCAGAGAGTGCTCAGGCTCAACCTGCTATGTCCAAGGAGGGACAAGATGAATCCAGATTCAGCAATGTAGCAAGAAGGATTCGCTTTTAAGTGGAAGATGTTGAGGAAGACAGAAGTCAGGAGGGACTTAAATCAAGAAAAAAAGACCAGTAATAGAGGAAGTCACTTGCACTACTTTGGAATCTACAACCGAAGCTTTATTTTCTTATTCATTTGTGAGAGAAGCTGTTGCTGATAAAACCATGGAAGTTGTTACTGAGAGAACGGCTCTAGTAGAGAAATCAAGAGCCTAAGAAGAAACTCAAAGGGAAAATTAGGAATAGATTATAGCTGATGTTGAGGTTTTAATTCAATAGGAAAAAAATGGAGGCAATGCCTGGTGAAGAAGTGGCCAGACCTCAAGAAACTTCTGAAAATATTTTTCATGAAAACCCAATGGAAGGCATTGATACTGATGTTTTTGTTGAGCTTACATCGGAAGCTCACACATAGGTACTTCGAGATGATTGTTCTATGGAGGAGTTTTAAAACTATAAAGAAAAATATGTGGAACAACCTTCTCAGGATAGATAAAAAGTGAAATATGATGTTGAATCATTGCCTTTGGTACTACCGCATCAACCTGAGAATGTGAATCAAGCACAGGGTGCATCTGTTTCAAGGAAAGAAGAAGTTGAAGAACTGTACAGAAAAATATCTCAGTTGGAATCTGAGAATGCTTCTATGAGAAATACCTTAGACTTAGAACTTTTGAAGTTTCAAAAGCTGAATCAGTGTACAGTTTCAAGGCAAGAAGCTGAAATGTTTAAATAGGATATGCTGAATGCTATTACACAATTAAAATATGAAATGGTTATGAAGTCAGATTTATCATATCTGATGTTATTTATGGAGAACCAATTTTCATCAGTTGCAAATAATGCTGTTAGCGGATCAGGTACTTCACCTAATTTAATCAGATGGTTTCAGGCTATCATAGCTGCGTCAAGCAACATAAATGACAGGATACAAGATCTTCAATGTAACAGTGATCCCTTGTCAGTGTTGCTGTACAATAAGAAGTTCTTAGTGGATCAACTGACAACTAGTGAGCCATCGATCAGAGTTCTGTTAGAACAGTTATCAGAGAACCTATCAGTATTTATTGAAAAAGAGGAAAGGATGCACGAGTTTTTCAGAGTCAATTTAATTGAGTATATTCATATGACTCCAGAGAACGAAGAGCTAATTATCATGATTTGAGATGTGACGATGAAGAGGCTTCAGGAATAGTTTACATAAATCAAGTCTTCAATCTAGAGGAGATAGATCCTGTTGCCTATCTTACCCAAACCGTGATTCCTGTGTATATCATTGTCATGTATATACTACTGTTTTTGAATGAAAACATTCTTCACTGATTATTTGTCTCTTTCCTTATTTGTTTTACTAACTTTATTATTAAATATTATAGTACTCCAGATTTAATTATTGATAAACAGTTTATAATACCATTTACTAATAGTTCAGTGCAATAATAAACGTGTTAAAATCCATGATTTTTCATTATTTTTTACATCAAAAAAGGGGGAGAATGTGGATAAACACAACAACAAAACCTAAATTTTATTTAGGGGGAGAATTCATTTTATTGAGGGAGAAAATTAAATGAGACATTTGGATTTATCATTATCTTTTTGGTAGAAAAGTTTTTATTTAAAACTTTATAACGAATTTTGAAAGTTCATTTTTTTTTAAAAAAAATAATTATTTTATGGGTTTTGTGATCATCAAAAGGGGGAGATTGTTGAGCAAAGTATTGTTTTCAACAATACGTATTAATGTTATTTAAAGGGGGAGATTATTGAAAATAATAATCTGTCTCTTTAAGATAATTTTGATGCTCACAAATACCCTTAGTTATTTTATAATGATTTTATTTAGTATTTTTTAAGAATTTATTAATTTATTTTTTGAAATAATGAGAATTTATAACTTAGCACGAAATCTTTTTTAGCGTGTTCTAGAAACTATGTTCACATAATATGTAGATGAATATAGTGCGAAATCTATTTTAGCACATTCTGGAATCCCTCTTCACATTTTATGTAAATGAATATATCGCGGAATCTGTTTTAGCGAATTCTGGAATCACTGTTCATACCCGACGTGGATAAACGTAGCGTGAGGATGAAAAGTGTATACCTTTTTTAGATAAAAGAAAAGTATGGTTAAACAACCATACGTTTTCAGAAAAGTATGGAAGAAGAACCTTACGTTAGAAAGGAACCCTACGTTTGGTTATCAGCAAAGTATGGAAGGGGAATCGTACATAAATTCTAAACGTTACGTTTGATTCTCAAAAGTATGGTTCATTAACCTTACTTTTGCAAAAAAACCCTAAGTTCTTGGAAAAGTATGGATCAAGTAAAAGGATGGATCTTTTACCGTACTATTGAGTGTTGAAGAAAAAGTATGTATGATCAACATTACATTTGTATTCAACCTTATGTTATCAACCCTAAGTTGTTAACCCTATGTTTGGAGGCTACATCATCAACCTTACGTTTGGCATCAGAAATTTTGACAGATGATATTTTTGTGCACTGATTAGTAAGCTGATTTCTGGGCGGATTTCAAGCCGGATTTAAAGTCATTTTAAAGTACGACTTTGACTGATTCAAAGCCGTTTTATTAATGGATTTATGATCGAATTAAAAGTATATTTTTATGCCGAGTCCTAAAGGATGTTACGACTTCTCTGTAAATTCAAATTATTAAATATCGCGAATCAGAAGGTGACATTTATGGATCTAAATGTGCAAGAGATATTCTTTATTATATATTCTCTCTATGAAACACCTGGTACAAGAGATGTGATCGATTCATTATTTGATAATGGTGGAAAACAGAGATTGCAACTATTCACGATTGAAATGCTGATTCAAAAGGAGCGTAGAAGCTCTGTTTGTTCAAGAAGAAGGAACTCAATAATAGATTCACCTGTTCTACATCGAATATCTACTTTGGATCGACTATTGTTGAAATTGTGAACTATATCTCTATATCTACTACAACTGGATCAACTCAAAACTTCTTCATCATGAAGATCAATATTTCTAGAGACTTCGATCCATCTGCTGTCAATTGCGTTCTGTTGTAATTGTGAAGATCAACTAGAAATTTCATTCTGAAATTATTTTTATTCTTGAGTAACCAAATTCTCATTCTAAGCTATGTAGGGTCATGTTTGAACTAGAAGGCTTTGTTTTTCCTTGGATTATAAACGTGTCAACTACCAGTACTCAGTTGTGAATCGGTATGTAGAAAAGAGGACCAGATAATGAAAATCATCAAGCTCGTGGATTAGAGCTTTTGTGGAGTGGACTAGGGGACTTCTGTTCCTCGAACCACTATACATCTTTGTGTTCTTATTTTTACTCATTTTGACATACGATCAAATCTGATGAAGAATAAATGAGAGAACTCTCTCATGAAAAGAGTTATCAAAAAATTGAAAAAGACACAATTCACTCCCCTCTTGTGTATAATCTGTAGATTCAGATCCAACAATTTTTACCCATTAAATATTTTTATATATAAATATTATCATGTTTTTATATATTTTGACATCTACTGAACATAATCATTATCGACTTGAAATAGTTTTGTAAATGTTGAGATGATATCTATAATTATTCCAAATACAATAACTATTATATGATATATGTAATTAGAATAGTTTTACAATATATTTTATAAATCAATAATTTTATCTCTTTTCCAACTTGTTTATAAACCATGAAGATAAAATCAATGAAGATCTTGTTCAATGATTCATAATGAATGAATGTTATTTTTATTAAATAATATGTTATATTTAAATATAAAAATAACATATCCACAAATATTATTTAAATATTTAAATATTATTTTAATATAAAATTATTTCTCATATTAATTTGTATCCTAAATATATATTACTATCCAAGTGAGATGTTAAACTGACCCTAATATAAACCAGCCAAGATTAATGGATGATTATGATATGGTTTAGTTCTACATTAATTATACTATAGGAAATATTATCTTTTTTGTATTTATTTTAGTATGAAATATCATAATTTTTAATAATAACAAATAAAATATTATTTTATATATAATCATTACATAGAAAGAAGAGATCATTTTTCTCTTAGTTTTCTCATTTCAAATGATAGAATTGGAGAAAATCATTTTCTAATCATATAATTAATGAGATCTTCATTTTTTTCATAATATAATATTAATGATATCATAAAAAAATATTTCATCCTTAAACATTCATTAAAATAACAATATTTGGTGGTGGTGAAAAGTAATTTCAATGTTCATGGAAGCAGTAGTTTGATATACACATGAATAACAATTTTCGTTTTCCTAATGGATAATATAAATTTATAATAATTGGTAATACCATTAATATAATAATATTATTTTATAAAATTTATTCAAATCTATTTATTTTAGTATTTGAATAATAAATATTAATGAATATAATTAATAAGAAATCAAATTTGGTCGATGATACTCGTGTTTCGTATATAAATTTTCAAAGGAATTCTCCTTCAAAATAAATGAATTTTATAACTAATAGTGAAAATAGTCATTTTAATGTGGGTTAGGGTTATAAGTTATGTATATTAGAAGAGTTTAAATGATAAATTATAATAATAGGTTAATCATGATGCGTAGGGAGTATTGCATTTTAATAATTGGGGAAAGGGCACTTTTGGAATAACACTTCACATTTTCAAAATTATTAGGTCATTATTCCAAGATCAATGAAAAAATTGAAATAAAGAAGATTTTAATGTTATTCTTAGTTTAATCACACCACAAAAAATATTTTTGGAGACAAACATTAGTGTATTTAGTCATTTAGTTGTAATTTTTCTTTTTTACTAAATTTCTATATTACTGTGGTAGTAAATTTCATGTTATAGTTATATATTATTTTTTAAAAAAATTTATTGAAAATTTTACTAAAATTGAAACTTATGATATAAAAAATTTACATCATTCTATAAATTCTAATTTTTATGGGTTTGGAATTATTATTTTATGATTATGAGATTTATTAGATAAAAATGGTATTTGATAAAGTGTGCTTTTAAGATGAAATTTTATATTTATGAATCTATTTTTAAAATGATCAAATAAAATAACACATATTTTTAATATTGTATATCAATATAATTATATTAATCATTCCTGTAAATAAGAAACCAATTCTTGTCGAAAAAAATTTAAAATGTTTTTTAATTCAAATTATATAATTCCAAAATTAATTTTTTGAATAAAATCAATATATATATTGGAGAAACATGTATATCGAAAAATTAAATTTTCAGATATAAAATGTTGTTATTATTATATTATATCATTTACCAACTAAATTGGTGTTAACTAATTATTAATTTACTATATAATTTATCATTATTAATCATATTTAGACTAAAATGGTAATTTATATAACATTTAATGGAAATTGTTTTATAAGAATACTTTTTAAAATAATAAAATATTATATTAGTCGTTTTAGGAAAGATAATTGAAATTTATTCATATTATGTATAGAATTTATTTTATTTATATATAAATTTTATAATGTTTTTACTTCTATTCATTCCTATAAACTCCATCGCAAGATTTTATTGGTCATAATTATAAAATAATATTTCTTCTAAATATATCATGGTACATTTTGGGATAAATTTGGTGAAATCATTCAAAAAACAATATTTATATAGAGTTGATATAAATTTTATGATTATTGGGTGTTTTAATGATTAATCATTCATGATTTTCTGAAATTTGATTATATATTTATGTTATAAAATATTTTATGAAATTTATTTCAAAAATTTTATTCTACATTTAACTATTTTTGAGATATAGAATTCATAATAATATATCCACCCATGCATTGGGTAATTTTTCATCTCCGGATATACAATATATGTATTATGATTATAATAATATGATATTGGAGAGTATCTATTTCTTAAGAGATAATTTTTTATTATAAATTATTTGGTTTCATTATTATTAGAAGCCATAAAATATATGACTATGATTTTCATTTAACCAGGATTACTTATGTAATAGTATTGTTGGTCATCTTTTCTAATTTTTTTGATTATATAATTCTCAAACCCATGTTTATAAAGCAATCATCTCTGAATTATTACTATGTTAATGACAAACTCTTACTAGGTTTTTTAGCTCAAACTTTTGTTTTCATATAAAGCACTTGAAATATGAAAATAATATAAATGTTAACTGATCATATCATGGATATATCTTGATGAATATTTTATAAATATTAGTATTTTTTCCCTTCAATTCAACACTAGTTTTTCAATAATCATTAAACTTATGAGTTTTGGAATTTTTTTTCTATAAATGTTAGTATAATGTATGAATGATGTAATATGCTCTTATTATAACTGAAAATATGTGTTTGAGGAATCATATATAACAACTGAAATTTTATTAAAAATATTTGTTTCCTAAATATTTTTTTTTCAAATTTATATATTATTTTACACATACAAACACGTACAAAAATGGAGAACAATTTATTTCATTAATAGAAGTCATTTAATTGGTAAAAAATTAATCCCATGAATATATCATGAACTTCAATTGGAAAATAGAAAATAAAAAAACTATGATGGGAATATTTTGATCACCCTTATCATTTAGAATAATCCCCCCTATGAAAACACTTGGGAAAAGATATTGAATATTAGTAATCCTATTTATGCATTTTAAAACAAAAATGTGAATCCATGCATTTAGTTATAGTGATGTTTTAATAAAATATTATATTTTTATTTATAGTAGGTATTAAGATCATTAGAATAGAAATGTAACCATTCAGAGTTTTAATATATCTAATTGGAATAGTAACCTGGCTATTGAGAATAGTATCATGACTGTTGGAAAAGCAATTTATCATAAAAATAACAATATTTAATATAAATAATATTTATCATGACTGTTTTAGGGAAATATAAATTTTATAATTCCATAAAATAATTATCCAGTATGAAATATCTATGAAATTTTAAGAACATTATTTAGTATCTTGTTATATTATTTCAGTCATAAGAAAATATTTTTATATTAGAAATTGAAATCACCTATGATTGATGATTATTTTAAAAAATTATTTACATTTTAATAAATAGTTTACATAAATTTACGAATGATAATTTTTTTTGGAATACATTAATTTATTGTCGAATATTATACATATAAAATTTTCATAATCTAAATGTTTTAAATGATATAATTCATCTTCAAAAAAATTAAATAAAAAATTATACATAAAATGGATTGACTATAAACAAGTTTAATTTCATTAATGGGTTATTTAAACTCAATAAAACTATTTCTCAAGTAAGAAATGTAATTTTTGATGTGTAAAGTATTCCGTTAAAATTTTATTTTTCATTTACCATAATTAATTTTGATTAAACAAAAAAAATCAGATTATAAGGTGTTTTATAGTAATAAAATAATGTTATTTAATTAAAATATATTTCATAATGTGAAAATTATTACAATAGAAATTTTTCGCAATGTTATTATATATTATTCTATATTATAACTCAAAAATACCCTTATCCTCAATTATACATAAGCATTTATCCCACCCAAGGAAAACCACTTCGCTTCCATCTAAAATGCCAAATTACAACACAAATTCAAACAATGACACAACTTTTAATCCTAAGGGACATTTTGGTGTAAACCAACTTCATGTATTAATAGATTTATGTACCATAGGAATGAAGAGACACCAATAAGATGGAGGAGGAGAAGTTATGAAATATTTTATGATTTACTATAAGGGGATTATAAAACATAAAGGCTTTATTTGTTGGTTATCTGTTCATCAACATTAGTTTATATATATTTTTTCTTCTAATGTACATAAAATATACTTTCACTATTCTTTCCCTTTTCTTTTTCGTGATATAATTGTTTTTAACTCCCAAAAAAAATCTAAACCTAATAAATTATTTATATAAAATTCATTACCTTTTTGAATATCACATTGATTCCTTTTGAGGTATCTCTTATCCAGTAATGAATGATGATGTGTTATACTCAAAAAATTCTATTTTCATTATTCAATTTGGAAACCCATAGGTAATTCCATGATGTATGATATTTTAAATCCTTTATGAAACCCATTCATTTCCATATATTCAATTCATGACATGAATGTTTTATATTCGATTTAGAATGCATTATTATGAATCTTTTATGAGTTTAAGGGTGTTCCTAGTATTATATATCCCTCAAATTATTGGGTAATGTGATATATCACATGATATTATGTCTAATATTCATGAAATTAATGAAATATTTTGTCATTATTATGATGTTATGATTCTTCCTCATGTGTTATTTAAAAACATTGTGTTTTCATTGTTCACAGGTGTGGATGGTATTTGACCTCTATGTTATGATGTTTTATTATTATGAATATTTCATATTCCATTCTTTAATAAAATGTTCCCCTCATTCTTATGATGTTTATTCCATTGGTATACAATTTTGATGATTATTATTCTCACAAATGAACTATTTTTTAATGTCACTTAAAGCTTATATAATATTTATCCACTTAATTAGATTTTAGCTCACCAATTTCATTGATGTATATCATCACATGAAAATATGTAATATAATGAATAAGAGATATTTTCTTTAGAAATATAATATGGTTTCAAATAATGTTTATGTTATATTTTTTTCAACTAATATATGAGACAATTATACCAAAAATAAATAACCTTTGGGTCATGGATTGTATCACTATTATGTTTTTATTCTAAAAAATTATGTAAAATCCGTGTATGTAAAACTCAGGTCAATATAGTTGGAATTGGAAAACAACTATGTTAATTTGGTAATTTTGATTAGATGATATTATTGAAAATTAGACATATAATTTCGTCCTAATAACCCGATAACCAAACTGCCCCAACCTAAAATCATGAGCGGTTCTGGCAGATAATGCCTGGAATGGGACATGATGGCCTCTGGATCATGATTCATTGGTTCAACACTAGGATTATATGCACATTATAATAATATTGGTCGGTTCTTACCATGGGTTGGCCTGTGTGAATCCGGACTCTAAAAAATTCATCTTCACTAAGAAGGAAACTGTAAACTTGCTGGTACAAATACTCGAATACCTTCCAAAACCATCCATGGGTGTGCTTAGATCAACAGGTCTACGTGGTGGGCCTAGTTTTAAATCACAAAAAATAAATCATTAATATATATATATATATTAATATCTCATTCTATACTAATTTTTTAACCAAAAAAATTGTGAGATGTCATATTTTTTAAAATTAATTTTCATTAAATAATTAATTTAAGCTAACCTGAAATTAATTATTTTATATCTATATTATGATTTTATATTTCTATGTTGGTTATTCTTAATTTTTATTGATATATAATTAAATGGGAAAGTAAATACAGAATAGGTTTTCAACTATTTTCAAATAAACTCTTTGACCTTTAATTATTTTTTTAATTGGTTTATATTTTTTGTTTTTGTTAAATTAAATAAAATATTATAATTATAATAGGAATGTGAGGTTGAGGGATCTTTGTAAATGTATGCATTGAAAAATATAAAACATGTAAATGATTTAGAATTAAATAAAAACTGTTTATAATATAAAATCATTATAAAAACAAATATTAAAAAAATATAAAATAATTGGAAATTATAGGAAATACATTTAAATTTAAAATATTATTGAAAAATAAAATAAAAATTCTAATTAAAAAAAATAATTTGTATAAGAAATGCTAAATCATTATAAATCTGTTAAAATACTATTTAAAAAAATTGAAAAGTATTTATAAAAACTTTTCATAAAAATTTATTTCAATAAAAATTGATTTAAAATATAGAAAAAGATATACAAAAATTTATTGAAAAATATTTTCAATATTTTTAGAAAAACATGTAAATAAACGTTAAAATAGATGAAAACAATGATTTTTTATTTTTGAAAAAAATATAATAAATTGTTGAATACGTTTAAGAAATACACTTAAAAAATGTTTTAAATGTAACTATTAAAAAATTCAACATTTTTTTACAAAACATTTCTGAAAAATTATTTTAAAATTGTTTTTTAAATAAAATTCAAAAACAATTCATGAAATATTGTTTAAAAAATAGTTTAGAAAATATTAAAATTTATTTAAATGAATTCATAAAAAATTGGTTTTTAAACTTGTTTAGGAAATATGTTATCAAAAACTTGTAGATAATCATTTCAAACCTCTTTTCAAAAATTAATTTTTTTAAAAATTAAAAAATTTTCCAAAATTATTCTAAAAAAAAATAATGTACCTAAATAATGTTTTCAAAAATGCATGGAATAAATATTTGACAAAACACTTTGAAAAAAAGATTTCAAAAATAAATTTTTTTTTGAAAATTCATTTTTATAAACATTTTAAAAATAATTTTTCAAATTTAATTAAAAATATATTTTCAAAAAACCAATTGAAAAAAATTTGGAATTGTTTTTATAAAAAAATGATAAAAAATGAAGATGAAAATAAACATTAAGAATATTTTTAAAATCATTTTTAAAATTTCCCCAAGGGCATATCCATGGCCTGACTAGAAAAGATTGGCCTTATAGTCTAGTCTAGCCTATGCCAAGGGTCTTGCAACCACAAGGGGTTGTTCAGGCTCTCTTGGCCTTGGCCTAATATTGGATAGTGGACTTGATTTTTGGTGGTCATGCTCAGCCAGCTGAACCAGATCTGGACAAGGTCAAGTCAAGACGAAATTACACCCATAGTTAAAATCCTTAGGATATGTTTTTGTTTTAACAAAAGAAACCTACACTTGGTTAATGAATAATTGAATTTTTTTCCAATCATTGAAATACCATTTTATATACTATATTTAGATGTGTGTCTAGATTTTTTTACCTCAGTATAATAACCCTAAAAAGTGTGCATTTTATATTAACTCGATTTTCACTTGATTAACAACAAACATGCCTTATTTCATGCTTAGTTTTACACTAATATGTTAGCTTATTTGTTCAATCATAAATAATATATAATCTATTATGATTGATATATATATATATATATATATATATATATATTCTTACTTTTAATATTATAGATGTATTACAACACATGGTCCTTTGGGAATAATTTGATGGTATATCTAAACATAGGGATTTGATAAGATATGAATTTATAAATAATTTTAATATAATAATAATTTAATAATTAATTATTTATTAAATTATATTGTGTTCAATAATTTTTTATTTTTGAAAATTGTGGGAACCGCGGAAAACCAGAATAATGACTCCTATGAGGCCTAATACAATGATTGTACTAATGACTTTCCCATTATGATGGGATGTATCAATCATGAATCTTGTACAATAGAGACAGTATATTTATTAAATTAGAATAGATAAAATAATGGAATCCCCAAGGATCAGTTAGATTAGAAATCATTAAAGCCAGATTATATACAAGAACCTTACCTTACCATTCAACACATAAAATACAACACAGATAATGCTGTGAGAATGAAATTAGTTTCCTACATTAACAATATATATCAATCATAATAAACCTATGGAAATCATGGTAAAATAGGACATAATAAATGTGTGCAAAATGATTCTTTGTATGGGTAAGCGTATAACAGAAGCTATTATCAATAAATAATCATAAATAATAATAAAAATGTGTGTAATTGAAACATAATCCCTTTATACATTATCATGAGAATAATTAAGAAAGATTAAATAATAATATATAAAATAATAACATGATCCAGAAAACACAACCACCAATATTATACTATTCAAAACAATCACATGGAATATCAATAACTAATATAATATTAAGGGAATGCATACTAGAGGATATCATAAACATATAATCATGAAATAATCCAGGCCATATTTCATAAACATAAAAAACCAAAAGTAATTTGTCTCATGAGACCAACTTATGCATCAAGGGGTTATAGTGGGCCCCACCCATCACTTATTAACTCCAATGTATATATCATATGAAAAGGAAGAAACATAATTAACTTAAACATTTGTAATAAAAGAATTTAACACAATGATAATACATTTACTGTAAACCTTTCATGGTATCAAAATATAGAATCCATAGTCAAACATATCATAATCCTTTAATAATGTATTGTAGATTGTATAATAGAAGATCAACATTATTCAAACATATTATTCGAAAATGTATTTTTGTATATATGAAAATACTATAATAAAATCATTAAAAAATAATTTCGAAAAATAAACTTTTACTTTGAAATAATTAATCTAAAAGTCTTTCATTTATAAATTAATCAATTTTATTTAAAAATAACAATGTAAACATGTAAAACAATATTCAAAACATCAAGGTGTCTTGATTGTGGTAAAATATTCTCAAGCCATATAACTTAAAGATACACATTATTTTTGTATTTTTTCCAAATAGTATTAATGTTCCTCAGTTGGAAATTCCTAAAAATGATTCTATAAAACCATTTTAAATTTTTTTAACATGGTTATAATAATGATGAAATTAGTCGGATAGAAGTAAAATTATTTTAGAAAATATTTTTTGGAATCATAAACAATGATGATAAATATTTCTTAGTAGATCCATAGGTATTAACAATCCAAAATAATAATGAGATTGTGAAATTAACTCTTACCTTGTACTTTTCAATTGATGGAGGTGTGTTAACCTCATTTATAATGATTAAATAATGTTATTTAATTATACTAGAACTACATCCATATTTATGATATCATATATGATCCTCATATATTTTTTTGGTAATAATGTTTCATTATTATTACGGTATCATGTGATAAATCATTTATTCTCTCATGTTTATTGTCTTGTAATTCATGTTTCTTGTCTTTATGATATATTTATTTGATCTCATTTATGATATTAATTTAAAAGATATTAAATTTATTCATTATAAACATTTACAATCACTCATGGATGGATGACAAGTAGAATAAGTCATATCGCATCCTGGAGATGGTAGGTTGTACATATTAATGAGCGACGATATGATCCTATAAATTGTAAAATCATGAAAAATGGGATGGAATATTAATTATACTGATTAAATTTCATCAATTTTTATTATCTATATCCTTTTATATCTATCATTTAAACCATATGAATAATATGTTGATAAATAATAGATTACACCACATTGTGGAGACCAATACGTCTTACATTCCCATATGTGGTGTTCTCATTTTTCATTGGATGGATAAATATGATGCGGGTGTTATTTAGTTAGTATTGAAACAAAACTTGAATAGCATTTAGAATAAGAAATAATCATTAAAATATTTGTAAAACAATTACCTCTTCTTTGATGGACTTCCTTTGATTAACATCATAACACCTCTATGTGGGGGCATTCTGCCTGAAATATGTCATATATAATGTGGTGAGAGACTTTATGAGTGAATTTCGGTAGACATTGGCTAATATAAATATTTTTCTAAAAATAATAAAATCATAAGAATGATTTTACTTTAATTGGAAAAGAAGGGGTAATTCTTATATATTCTCAAAATAATAATTTGATATAAATTAGATTTCAATTCAAAATGGCTCTAATGTGAGTTATTTCGACATAACCTGATTATTGGTCTAAATAATCTCATCCAATAAATTTTCGACTATTTTAGGATATATTTTTAACCTTAACTTTTGGATTTAACATGAAATTAGTTCCTTTAAATCTTACAATGGAAACATATGTTTTTATTACGTAAGGGTTATGTAATTAATGTAAAATACCAAAAGAACCAAAAAATGGACAATTGATGACATTTTAAACCTTATTATATTCATTTATACTAATTTTTAATATATTTGTGTTTTATTTAATTTAGGAAAATATTTTATTCCAAGAATCATTTATTCCAACTTTTAAACTATTTATTATATCTCTTTTTGAAAATATAATACCAATATGAAAAAATAAATAAAAACACATCTAATATATCTAAAAATTTTAAAAAATTTAAATAAAATTCTTGGATGTCATTTAATATAATAAATTATATTTATTTTAATACTTTCATTGCGTTTTTTTGTATTTCAATTGATTAAACAATTACAGTGCCATTATAATGGAAGCTGTTAATTAAATTTTATCATCTATAAAATATAAAAATAAACTATCTTGATGAAGATATTTTTTTCAATTGAAAATTAATAGTCAAATTTATATTCTGTATAACCATATATTAATAATTATTTACTAATTAAAAATAAACGTATGACATTTTTAACTAATCATTAAAAAAATTGAATAAACATCATATTCTCACCCAAGTTGTTTAACATCATTGAATTCATAGCGCTATGATTCATTAGGTAGACAGCAACTCATAAAAGGAAATTTGGAAATGTGTTGGGGTGACTTTTTCAAGTTTATATTATTATTTTTTCCCATCATTACTTAATTTACCATTTTTCATGTTAATAAAAAACATTTAGAGTAACTATTCATAATGCCCCAAAAAACCCTTTTAAATAATTTAGATCAATTGATTACAAATGTACGATCTGTTTTTCAAAATTCAAAACACATAATTTATAATAAATAAATTATAATAATCCCATTTATGGGGGTGAAAAAACATGTTACTAATGTTGAAATCGGAAAAATAGTAATACTTATTTATATCTAATGTCAATTTAAAATTGATGCAAATCAAAAAAAATTATTAAAATGATAAGAAAATAATTTATTTATACATTATACCGAAACAGAATTATAATTTAACAGTATAATATATTTTGATAGAATCCATTTTTTCAATTTAAAATTAATATTTTTTATTATTTTAAGAATGCAAAACTTATCTAAAAAATAAAAAAAATTAATAACAATAAATTTTGGTTTTCTAATTTAAAATAATAATTTTATATTTGTCAAATATATATAAAAAATTAACAAAAATTGGATTTTAAAAAATTCTCTATTAAATAGAGGTAAAAATGCGTTAAAAAAGATACGTTTTAGTGCAAAAAATTATGTTTGTTCATATCATATGCCTAAAAAATATATTGGATGAATATAGAAAATATTTTACGGAATATATAACATATATATTTCATTATTATCATTTAATAACTATAATTAATTAAATTTATAAATATAAAACTCATTTGGGAGAATAAAAATAAAAATGTTTCCATTATAATCAATTGGTTTATATTTTCATTCTTAAATAATTATTAACTAACGAATTAATATTATATTTATATATTTTTTGTTACATGGTTATTAATATTAATAATAACTAATTTTAGGGATATATTATATCTTATTATATTATATTATAATATAATGTGTTCTTTAGTAAAACTTAGTCTTGCACAAGATATCATCGTAAGTTTCTCCTACGTGTAATACGAGCATGCTCAATTTCGCATGAGTTACAATATATAAAATATATATTATTTACAAAAAACTGAAAATATATTATATTCAAGGGTTGTGATATTCTCCTATACATTAATATATTATTTCCTCATAATTTAGAATGTGGATTAAAAATTTGTGGTTTGAATTTTCAAAATATGACTAATGAAATCACACAACATATAATAATTAATGAGACATACAGTTGATGAAAAGCATTGTAATTACAATGGTCACAAAATATAACTCATACTTGTTTCGATATAGTAAAAAATTTACATCAGAGATAATTATTACCATAATGTTTATATGGAGACTGATAGAGAACATGTCCATAAAAAAGATAAGAATCACAAAGTTGTAAAACATTGATGATCTCAGGGACAATTTGATTAATTAGGAAACTAAGTAATATGGAAAACATTTCACTCAAAACCCATTTTTTATATATGATGAATTTAATCACTTTATAAGAATATAAATAATGATATGTTTCTGTAAACACAATTTGATCTTTTGATGTGTCTTCAACTATTTATACATATTTTCATAGCATAGGTTTCATCACAGGGTGAAGTAATACGACAAATTCTAAAACCATGTCTAAATGTCATCTTAAAAGTTTTCACAATTGGTTAAAATTTTAAAATATTATGACTTATCCCTTTTTATGGAAGGTCACTAAATTTCAATTACCAACATAATAGTGGATTTTCCCTAGACAACATAATGCACACCATTACATATCAATACCATAATAACCTAAAAACCATAATGATAACAAGCATGATTCCAAATATTTAAATTAAAAGTACTCTCGTACAATCATTATATATCACATGATTATTATATCCTTAATATAAAAACATAATTCATGAATCTAAAAACAGTAATATATTAATTATAATACTTTAATTGTTGTAACTACGTAATATTGACCTTGATCCCATCTATATATCAGATATATATTTACATTAAATTTGGGAAATTCATTTGTATCACAACCCATCTCATTTGAAATGAAACATTTCACATAATAATATTCCTTCTTTCTCTTACAATCATGGTCTTTTTAACCATTTCTTCACACTTGTAAAAAACATCCATTACATTCATGCAATCTTTGGGGTGTTTCTTAACACAGTTACAACTTGTAAGAAAATCCATCATTCCATTTTTCCCATTATTTGTCTCATTCTACACCATTATCTTGTTCTCTTTCATTCCCATAAATTAATAACACATGGAGAATTATTTCAAATTTATAAAATCAAATGAAACTATAACTTCATTGTACTAGTATTTTATGAACACCAATTCCTTTTGATGGAATGGATTTAACCGAACAGTGAAATGATAAATCTTACCCATTGTGTTACATTTAAAATTCATGGAATTCATATCTATTATTTTAAATTTTTCATCATATCTAGTAATATTATCATAATCCTTTTCCCTCAAACTCAGAAATTTTCCTTCCATATCTGGTTAGGGTTTATAGGGGATATTTTTTCCATGAATATTTCTATATATTCATTCCATTCCATGCTTTCAATTTCTTCCTCCTATTTAGATTTCAGAATTAGTGACCACCATTAATCATATACTGCTGAATGATGATAAACTACCAAGATAACCTTGTGAATTTCCATACGTCCGAACATTAGAAATAAATCTTCTATGAAACATATATGTCTCATACCCCAAAATGGATATTTAGTCCCACTAAATAATAGAGATTTTTGTCTCACTATGTTGACTTACATTGTTCATACACATTACAGATAATTATTCGCCATATAGGTAAGGTTATTGTTCATGAATCGAGTCTTTTTTCCTCAGTATAGTGATAATGTGTTCGACACCAATTGATGATTTATCTCCAATATCATTATATTGCATTGGAGGTAAATTCGTACATGGATTATGTGCCTCGATATGGCTTACATTTATTAAAGTAGAATCCATTTATAAATAATTAAATACACTAGATTAGATCATAACATTTTTAAATATAATGTATAATCCAAGAACTAGTGAATCACATAACCAAAATTGAAAATTTACGAATAACTAATCTATAAATATTAAACATGTTTTAATTGGAGACATATGAAATTTTATATCATTCATATTTTTTTAAATAATATGTGAACTATCATAAAAATTACCCTTGAGATTTTTAAACCATGTGTGTGGTATGGCTCGTTATCAGATACAAAGTTATGTCAAGTCATGCCTGGGGCACCATGTCAGTGTTGTTAACCCAACATACATATGTTCTAGAAGCACATCTACTTATAGAATAAATATATGTAATTATTACTATGAATTCACATGTAATCTATACCTTACCAAAATTATAGGTTTTTCTTCAATTATTATCACCAAATTCTATCTTATGTTTATGTTCCATATTATTTTATTTCTAAAACTGGTTTCCATGATTGCTTCTAAACATGATCTGATACCAATTGAAAAAACTCAGACCATATAATCCTATAGACTGTGACTAACATTCCTACATTGGAATAGATAAAATACTATAATCCCAATGTAACAATCATTTTAGCAGTCATGGAAGACATATAAAAAACCCGATTCTTACATTAAAATTGAAAAAATATTAAAACATATATAATCCTTTGAAAATTCTTTTATTATCCATGAATATCCCTTCATATCTTTCAAAATAAACATCTTCGCATCCAATGAAAACAAAAAATAAGAAATGGGTTATCTTTGATTCTTAGATAGGGTAAGCCTATAGCAAAAGATATCATGATTAAATAATCATAAACCTTAAGGTAATGTCTGTAACTGAAACACAAGACTTTTAAACCTTATCTATAAAATAATATTGAAAGAATAAATAATAATATATAAAATAATAACATGATCTATAAAAATTAACCAATGATATTATACTTTTAGAATGATATCATGGATTATCATTAACTATAATCATAATGAATGAATGAATAGATTTGAGAATCATAAACATATTTTCATGTATTTGGCCAGGACACCATACATAAATAGGTAGCAACGCAATCTATTTTCCTTCATGATACATACTGATTCACTGAGGGGATATAGTTGGCCCCATTACATCTCTTACTACGTCTAATGCATTCCTTATGTGAAAAGGGAGAAACATAACCAACATAAATATTCGTATTAAAAGTAGAATATGAAATGTTAATACATGAACCATATACAATGAATGGTATCAAAATAGAACATCCACAATCAAAAATATTATAAACAGTTCAATAAAAAAATTTATATTATATCATTATAGAGAAACCTTAATCAAATGTATTATTCAACAAAAAATGTTTACATAGGTGAAAACACTATAAATAAATCGTCAAAAATATCCTGATAAAAATACGCATTTACTTTAAAATAATTTCATTAAAATACAAATATTTATAAAAGATGAAAAATTATTTAAAAATAATAATGAAAACATGTAATGAACGATCAAAAACATCAAGGAATCAGGATTTCATAAAAATCATCTCACGTTGTATAAGATAAAAATAAATAGTCGTCCCTTAGTTGGGTCGAACTACAAATAGGGTACCTCTTTTAAAAAAAGATTCCACTAAAATTTTATTATAAAAATTAAAACATGTGTAATATAATTAAAAAATTGTAAAATTATATTAAAAATATTGTAAACTATTTTTTAGAAACATTTACATGGTTGATAAATATTCCTTAGTAGATACATACGTATAAACAATCTCAATTAATAATGTGATTGTGTAATTAACACTTACATTGAACTTTTCTTTAGGTTGGGATTCTTTGTCCTATTGTATATTGGTAAAAAATTATTGTTAAATTATATTAGTACAATGTCTATATTTATGATATCGTATAAGATCTTATTATACTTTTTTGTTAATAATATTTATTTATTACCAATGTTTTATGTGTTATGTGCTTCATTTTATTGTTTTTTCCATGAAAGTCACGTTTCTTATGAATATATTATATTCAATTCATATCCAAAAATATATTATATTCATGGAAATTAATTTTACTCATTTTAGAAATTTATAATCCATCTTGAATTTTTAACTTGGAAAATGAATTGCATCGCATTGTGGAGACGGATGGTCGTACAAGAGATTGAGTGATGATATAATATACTTAATGGTAAAAGGGTCTAAAATGGGATGGTATATTAATAATAAAGTATCAATAACATGTCATATTTATAATTTATATCCTTTATATCTATCATTATACCGATCCAAATAAAGTGGTGATAAAAGGGAGAATACACCACATTGTGGAGTCAGTAAGTCGTACGTATGCATACCTGGTGATTTTTCTTTTTATAGGATGCAGAAATAAAGGAATATGGACCATAATATAAACAACAACATAGAATATATATGATACTATTGTTATTAATTTTTATATTAAACAACAAATTAATTGAAATTACAATAACTAATAAATACGATTTTGTTAGTAATTCAATTTCCTCTTCTTTGGTGGACTTCCACAAATTAAAACCATGAAACCTATAAGGAGGGTGTTATGCCTAAAATAAGGCCTCATGAATGTGGGATAGGATTTTGTGATTGAATTTTGGAAGATATTGGCCAAAAAACTAAGTTTTGATGTGTGATGAAAGGAGAAGACTGGGTGACAAATTATAGGAGAGGGGTGGATAACTTTTGAAATTATCCAAATATTAAATTAATATAAATTAATTTTCAATTAAAAATGGATCCAAAGTGAGATATTTAAAATATAATATGAATATGGGTTTAAATAATCTCAATAAATATTTTTTACAATATTAGGATATATTGTATGCATTATATTTTCGTTGTAACCTTAATTTAATTCTTTTAATTCTATCCCTAGAAACATAAGTTATAATTAATTAAGGGTTAATTTAGTCAATATAAAATTACAAACGAACCTGAAATGAATCATTGATGAAATTTTCAACATTACAATATGAATTTTACCAAATTTAATGTTTTTAAGGCTTTTATATCAAGTAATAAAATATTATTTATTTTAAAGTATCATTTTTGTCTGTTTTGATATTTTACACAATTTATAATTTTAAATATATAATAAAAAAAATAAATTGGAACAAATTCTTCTAATATATCATTAATATGTATGATTTACCTATATAATTTCTCTATATCATTAACTATATAAAATTATACATCATTAAATGTTTTAAATATCATTTATTTGATATTTCTATTTACTAATCCATTACTGCATCATTATGATGAAGGAATTTAATTAAATTATTTATTCTCCCAAAATTAAAAAAATTATCATGAATAAAAAAAAGTTATAGTTCAAATTAAAATTAAAATTAAAATTTATTTTCTATATATACCTATATAAAAAATGATTTAATTTTTAAAAATATGAGTATCATATTTTTAACATATCATTAAATAAAATACAATAAATAAAATATTGTCACCCAAGTGGATTAAAAATGGTGAAATATGAACAAAAAAATTCTCTAGGTAAAAAAAACTAATCTAATAAATATTAGATAAATTTTAGGGTAATTTAATAAATTTTATATTATTACTTTTACTCTTAATTATTTGATTATCTTTTTCTGTGTTAATAATATATTTAGAAAAGTCCTTATTACAATTTCCCAAAAAATTATCATCATAATATTGAAAACATTATTAAAATTACTAAATTGATTTTTTAATATTCAATACATAGAGGTCACTATAAATAATTTAAAAACAATCTCATTGATGGGTGAGATAATGAGTTATTTATGTTTAAATATACAAAAGATTAATCAATTTTTATATCTAAATTAAAGGTAAATCTGATTACAATGACCTATATTGAATAATATTATAATAAAATAATTTATTTATACTTTAAAAATAATAAAATTTATAACTGAACAGAATAAATTATTTCTATGAATATTAAATTAAATTAAAAATTGATATTTTTCATTATTCATCAAATTGTGAATATTATCAAAAATTTCAAAAAATAAAATAAAAGTAAATTATCATATTAAAATTTAAAATAATAAGTAGATTTCTTAAAATAAAATTTATAGAACTATCATCAATTGGATTTAAAAAAGGTTCTCAATTAAAAGGTGGTAAAACTACCTTTAAAGAAATATTGGTTATTATGTATCATATTTTTTTCCATATCATATTCTTATAATATATATTTGATGAATATAAAAAATATTTTATGTAAAATATAACAAAAATATTTTCTTCATATCATTTTCTAATTGTTGTTAATTTAATTTAATAAATCAGAACACCTTTGGAGTCATAAAAATAAAAATCTTTTTTATATTCAATAGGTTTATATTTTCGATTCTAATTAACTAGTAACCATAAAATTAATATTATATTTACATATTTTGAAATGATTATTAATAATATAAATAATATCTAATTTAATTTGTAGGTTATAAATTATTATATTAAATATCAATATAATGTGTTTTTCGGTATAACTCATTCTGGAACAAGTTATCAAAATATTTTCTCTTGTGTGTAACACTAGATTACATATTTTTCAATGAATTAAATGTGAAAAAATATTAAATATATTTAAAAATAAAAATACTATAAATTATTGTGGTGTTACATGGGAAATGAAATTAACAATTTCATAGTGATGTTTACATAGTTCTCTTGGTCTATGAACAATAACCCAAACCATGAGTAAATACAACATTACCCAATGAAATAGAAAAATAGCTATTGAGTCCATTATTAGGCCTTGACCACAGACGTTCAAAGGGTCTTGAAAGAAATATATACTGAATAGTGGGTGAACTCATTGGAAAAGAGGATTTCTATGATCCACTATTCATAAAATGATATAGTTAGAATGGACATCTACATTGTTGGTGTAAAGGATGATTAGTGGTGGGTGTGGATTCAAAATGGAATGTCAAGAGATAAAATGGAAGAAATATAGTAGGAAGAGTTTATGAATTAATTTCATAACATTTATTTCACTTGAACTCTTTAGAAACAGGTAGATATATAATTACAATTATACCATCCTGCCTTTTTATCACATAAACTTTCATTTCATTTTACAAAATAGCGGATCTTTAAGGTTTTGTGTCTTAGAAACCAGGAACTTTAAAAAATGAAAACATAAAACATTATTATAAAACACTTGAAAGGATTCTCCTAATGTTCATCCTAGGTTCATTATGGCATCACATAACCTAGGGACATACATCAAAAGAATGGGTGAGAAAAAATCCCAGTAAGGGAAACAAGAGAAACATTTTACATGTAAACATTAGATACTTTAATAAGGTCATGAAAAGAACATTAAGGCATGAGAAAGAAATCATGAGGCATATCATAATAAAAATAAAATTTTCATGACATGAAGATGTGGATGCAACATTTTATATTGACAATCGTTTCGTTTCACCAAGGTCCATCTCCAAGGTGTCTTTAAAAACTACAAAGGTTATTCACCACGGTGTCGTTAAAAATGGTCATCTCTAGATATTAAGTTTTTACCCAATGCATTGGAGCGCTATCAGGGTGCACCCTTAAATTTGCCTTTATTATCATTTGAGCCTCATATATCATCATAAAAGACTTCATAAATAACCCATATAGCATAAAATAAATGGGTTTCATTTCATAATCACATCGTTTTAAAAAAAACTTCTTTAAAGACATGATCTTTACGTCACTTTAAAACCGACAGAAAAGGAAGGTGGGTCTCATGTATGTAAATCCCAGAATTTAAAATAGAACATTTTGGTATATATGTGAATACCCCTTTAGTAGAAAGTTCTTTGAGTATTCACTTAATAATATAAAAGAACTTTAGAAAAAGAGAGGGCCATTTTGAGACGGAAATTCTGCAGCATAACGGCTATGTTATGAGGTTTTAGAAGACCTTAAAAAGAGAGAGAGAATGGGTCGAACATTCATAAATGACCCATAAAACAGTATATGTATAGAATAAGAAGGATACATGATCATGGTAATGAAATTTAAAGGACATAACATTTGAAATGAAAAACATGGAAGGAAGACAAAAATTATATTTCTCTTATGAAAGTTCGGCAGCCTAACAGCGTTACTTAAACATCAACAAAAATGATTTCAAAAGATCAAATAGGGTCTCTCATCATGTTAACATAAGAGTTCAGTATGATATATATAGAGATAATTCCCCAACATAATTAAAAAAAACTTGAAATACATGACATGAATGTAGAACTTTGAAAAGAATGTGAAGGGTGAAAGAATTCCCTAAAACATTCGGCAGCCTAACGGCGCCACTTAAAACTTAAAAATACTGAATTGAAGAGATCAAATGGGGTCTCTCATCATATGAACATAAGAGTCCATTATGATAGATATAGAGATCATACCCCAACATAACAAAAATGAAGTTGAAATAATTGACATGAAAGTAGAGATTCAAAACGAGAAGGGTGAAGAATCACTTAAAAATTCGACAGCCTAACAGCGCCACTTAAAACTTCAAAAAACTGAATTGAAGAGATCAAATGGGGTCTCCCAGCATATGAACATAAGAGTCCATTATGATAGATATAGATATAACACCCCAACATAAAAAAGGAACTTGAAATAATTGACATGAAAGTAGAACTTCAAAACGAGAAGGGTGAAGAACCACTTAAAAATCCGGCAGCCTAACGGCGCCACTTAAAACTTCAAAACACTGAATTGAATAGATCAAATAGGGTCTCCCATCATATGATCATAAAAGATCAGTATGATAAATTTAGAGATCATACCCCAAAATTATAAAAAGGAACATGAAATACTTTACATGATAATAGATCTTGAAAAATGAGAAGGGAGAAAGAATCTGTTACAAAAATTTCGGTAGCCTAACGGCGCCACTTAAAACTTCATAAAACGAAATAATGAGAGTAAGAGGGGATCTATAATTATGTGAACATGAAAAGGGCAGAAAGAGGAGTATAAAAGAACACCCTTTAACATAAGAACAGGGAGAATAAAAGAAATTACATAAAATAGATTTCTTGAAAAGAATGAGAGAGATCAGATGCCTTACCATAAAACGTAACTCTTAAAACTCAAAGGTTGGGACCTTGATGGATTGGAGGCACCTTGGGAGGACTCCTCTGGAGGTAATGAGACCATTACTTCGTTGGTGGAGAGTGGGGAGTCGATAGGATGAGAGGATGGCTTGGTATTTATAGGGAAAGTGAGGGGAGAAGGCATTAATGGCAAAGGGACACCTCATTAGTGGTTTTGGCAAAACCATGGGCTTTCCCATGGTATTTTCACATGGTATTGGCCACTTGGGACACCTCATACCTTATCTTACTATTCATAAGTCTACCATATTGATTAAATACTTCATACATCATTTAATGATGTCATTAAACACCCGTAACTTAAAAACTGTATTTTCACTATTAATCGAAAATTCAACATTATCATAATAATCCCAAAATTTCACCTTAACCAAATATCAGTGCTCTAATTTCAAAAATGAAATCCGTTTTATAAAAACAGTTTTCTAAATATTTTTAATTAAATTTTTAAATAAAACACTATTAATCGAAAATTCATTTTTTTTAGAAAAATCCCAAAAAATTACCTTAACATAATATTGATGCTCTAAGTTCAAAAATGAAGTCCATTTTATAAAAATAATTTTCAAAATATTTTTAATTAGAATTTTAATTAAAAACACTATTCATCCGAAAAAACTAATACTTGAATAATAATTTATGAAACCATTATTTAACCATTTTATTGAATCACATTACTTAGTCAAGGTGCCTAGATTATATTAATACTTTCTTTAAGTGAGATTACTAATCCATTTGGACACATTACTAATCCTAATCATAAAATCACTATTCATAATTAACTATTCATCAAAAATCAAGTTGATCTTATTAGACTCTAAATTTCGTACTGAACATAATTGTAGAAGACTATTTTGTGAAAATAATTACACATTTTTAATTATTTAAGGTTTACATAAACATTTTTAAAATTTCCTTTTTCTAAAATTCATCAAAAATATGCATACTATATTTATCTGGTCATTTGAAAAGTCATAAAAGAAATCGAAATTTTTATTTAAAACAAAGGATTACACAAAACAGTTACGATCTCTTTACATAGCCCTTTATCACAAGAGCATAGGACCTAAGTGTAAGGTGTGCTAAGGTGAGAGAATCCGAGGGAGGCTCGACCAACATCACACGAGTAGTAATTTCTATCAGATGAGCTTCGATCGGTCCAAGACTACAGAGTGAGGCCATCGAATCTTCTTTCTATATTAATTAATCAAGATTACTAGTATTTAGAGAAAATAATCAAAACCATTAGTTTACATTGGTCATATTGACCAATGGTCAAATAACGGTCAAAACCCAACAGTCTCATTTTAATTATACTCATGTTATCAAATGAAACATTTTTGTTGAGTACAAAAATAAAATAAAATAACACATAAAATTATGAAATAAGATTTATTCAAAATTTCGGGTCGTTACAACAAGAGATTAAGAAAGAGGAGGTTTAATGGATTATATCTTATAAATAACATTTCATAGGTATTTCAAGAGACTCCATAGGTTTTTAATAGATATATTTTTATGTTTTCATGAATCCAAACAATGAAAAATTTCTAGATATATGAGACATTTTGTGTTATAAAAAGAGTAGTTTTATTTTATATAAATGTTGGGATAGGGTTAGGCTAATGGTCCAACGGTTATGAAGATAATAAATAAAATATGGAGTTTCAATATGTACAATCAAATGAAAAATGATTAAAGAAGATCAAACCACCTGTATGTCAATAATTTAGGGATAATAATCGTAGTAATTGATGTAAAGGTAAACCAATTTTTTTAAGAATGAGATATTGACCCAAAAAACATTAATTTAGCAATCATATAATGAATATTGATATTAAACACCCATGGTCTAATTCATCAATTACATGAAGAATGAGAAAATTGAATCCAGTGCACTATACCATGGGTCAATGATGATAATCAACATTGGAAACATCTAAATCTAATGGATAAAGGGAAATAATATTCCATCACTTCAAATGGGGTGGAAAATAAAAATATTGTCATAAAATTTACAATTAGCATTCACTCATGAATTAAATACAATTATTTTATTATGGATCCACACATTCCAATTCAACAGACATGTTTGTTAGAACTATTGATTACCCCCCTGATACCTTGAAGAAGATATATCTATAAAAACATTCAGGGGTGCAATAAATGAATCATAAGTGTTAGACTCGTATCCTATTAGAATTTTTGGGAAGATTATTTCATTGAATATCATAATCCATGCCTTAATAGAATTTGATACTACACTAGACATGTAATGGTTACAATTATATAGGGATCATGTTATCTTTATGTAAATGGAAATATCTTTCTATATTCTGAACTATCCACTACTCACACAAAGATGTGAGGAATATCATGAATCTCATATGGAAAATTCATCTATGGTGTGGGTATTGATACGCAGTGGAGAAGCATTCCCTTATAAAAATTTTTAGTATATATTATGTATCGATCATAATGAATTTCCCATTGTAAGAGAATGTACTGATGTATTTACTGAAGAGTTAACTATCCATCACCTGGATCATGAGGTATATTTATCAATAAATCATATACCATGTCCCCACTATACCTCCTAATTCAATTATTGAATTTCCCTGATCAAACTGATGGAGATAAATACTCATCTATAAGAACATTTGAAAAAAAAATTCATATTTCCTAATACTCCACAGTGGGGTTCACTGGTGCTCATTGTCAGGTAAAAGGATGAAGTCATCTGTTGTGTATCTTGTATCTAGAGATCAATATGATCACCATAATGAAAAGTTATCATCTCCAAATGAATTTTTACTTTATTGATCAAATATTGTGGTATTTTTATATCATAAAGTTGTATATTCATTCTATATATCATAAACAAAAAGTAACGAAGGAAAATATTTCCATATAATTCTTCTATACAATGTATGGACACTTTGTGTTCATAGTGACACCCTTAGAAATTAAAAATTCCACTAAAATACTCATAGATTTAATGAATAATGTTTTAAGATACTACCTTAGTAACTGTTTTTTGTATTTATTGATGAAATTATCATTTTAATGAAGAAACAATGAGCATAAAGGGAAAATAATGATTTTGATTGAAATATTAAGAAATTAGAAATTTTATTCTAAGGTTAGTAATTGTGACATTTTGATGTAGAATGTCACAATCTTGGGGAACATAATCACAAGTTATGTAATTTATATAGACACTTTAAAAAGAAAATTATCGAATATGACATACCATCAAATGTCACAAAAATTTTTATTTCTCATTAATTATTTTTATGTTACCAACATTTGATGAAAATTCATCATCATTGTTTTTCTAATAATCAATATTATCATGTTAAAGGGTAAAATATTCCAATATAGTAGAATGTGAGGAAATAATTTTGGTGTTTCAGAATGGGTTAATTATTGCACATGTACAAATATTAGAATATGGGGGAGATGGTTTTTTGATATTAAATGATTCATCATAGAATGTTTTTGTTTTTTCACTCAGGAAGAATGATAAAGTGATTTAAAATGACTTGAAAAAGATGAAAATCCATGAGATGAACAACCTGCCATATGATCTATAGTTATTAGCAGTGATTTTCACCTTAATGATTTTGTATAGATTCTTCTATGGTAAGAAGTGTGATATATATATATATATATATATATGTATCATAAGACCCAAAAGAATATGAAAACCCAGAAAAAACTAAATATGTGTAATTGAAGATGGATAAATCTTATATGGGACAATGTCTTCAGGATTAACTATTATCTTTGAAAGATGAATTTGGTAGTTGATTATTCAAGTATAATAGAACCTATTACAATATTTCTGATGTTGATTAATAATTACCATCTCTTTATGGATACACAATGATTAGTTCTATAAAACATAATGGTAGTGGATACATCACACTAGAAAATTAATATACAATCATATATCATTGAAATAATCGGTGTGGCACAATGAGATAATTTAGTTATTTAAAAGTGGTTGAATGAAACAAATGAAGGGAATCATCAGGAATTTCACATTGATAGAGATACTGTCATTCCGTTTGAGAACTATACATTATTTTCCTTCATCACCAAAAAAAATGATTGATCCATTGCATAATTAAAACACCTTATAATTTCCCTTCCATCCTTGATGTACCATGATATACCACAAACATTGAGATCAATAATAGTGGTGAAACATGAAAAAAGTATATTAAAATGTTCACCAAAATGTTTTGGTGTTATAATAAGTTAAAACACAGTTATATATGCTCAATGGGATGATTCCACTATTACCCATTCCCATAAGAAAATGTGAGAATATCACAATTGAATATTTCACCGATCTCTAGAACACATATTATGGAAACAATGTGATGTGGGTTGTAGTGTATTGACTGACCATGACTACCTACATTATCACTATTAGGGATTATTTCCCAATTTTATAATTTTATTTGATATATATGAAGAGATTGGTGAGGCTACAAGGGGAACCACCTAATTGTATAATATATTTATGAAATTATGTTCAAAATAAACATCGTGAAATAAATTTTTTATTGTATAATTAAAACACATATAGAAATTAAAAATTGTTTATTTAGATAAGGGAGAACCTTAAATTAGTCTATAACTAAATCCACCAAAATATAAAACATTATAGTAATATGAAAAATTGTAAAATATGAAAACAATAATAGGAAAATATGGATAACCCTGATTTTATAGAATCACCACCCCTAAAAAAGATGTATTGGAAAAGAAACATAATATCTATAACCCTATAAAAATATTTGATATTAAAAATATGTTCCCTTCTATCAAATTATACTGCATTTTCAATTTAGGAATGAATTACTATCTATAGGACATAACATTATCATTATAATAGAAATACGACCAATAGAATTGTTATGTGACTCTGGATAAGAGTAACATATTAATCGAAAAATATAACCTGGCTATTTAGAATATTTACATAGCCATATAAATTATAATTGGAACTAAAAATAATAAAATGTAATATAAATAATATTTAACATTATTATTTATTGAAAATATAAATATTATAATGTAATAAATAAAATTTCATGATTAAACACTCTAAGAATATATAATCACTATTTTAAATAAATTTTATTTCAGAGTATTTCATAAAGATTCTATTATTTTATAATTATGATTTAAATTACCACTATTAAAAAATTATTATGAAAAAACTTATTTAATTTTTATAATCATTACTTTGCAATGGTACAAGATTAATTTTTTTATATACTTCTAATATTAGTTGATTAAATAAAATACATTTTTTCATAACAAGTATGTTTTAAATGACATCGTTCATTATGAAATAATAACCTAATAAACTATATAACTTTTATCAGTAAAAATATCATATATAATTTTATAAATGAGTTATTTAAATTAAGTAATTTGTTTCCCGACATAAAAACTATTCCCCAAATTATAAAGTCTAAATATTCAATTAAAATAATTTGTTTTATTTTTCCACATTTTCTTTTGATTAAACTTATAAATTCATATTATAATTTCATTGAATGTACTACAATAATTTAATTTAATTAAAATATATTTCATATTGTAGAAAATATTACTATTGAATGTGTTTCCTTGGATGTAATATTTTATCCAAAATAATAACTGAAAAATTACACACTCCCCATGTATAAATAACTCCCACCCTTACCTAGGAATGATGCTTCAATCTATCAAACTAAATCTAAGGATTATACCCAATACCTTCACATTATACAATTATTATCATTATTGATGGAATATAGTAAATCAATATTAACCATAAATTTATTTTACATTCATAGTAAGTAAGAAACTCTGAGAAGAGGGAGGTAGAAATTTGACATAATAAATCTTGTTTTCAAATCCTGGAATTCATGAACAAAAAATCCTTCTCAATAGGTTATATCGTCATTCATTTTATTTTCTATGTAGATGTTATTATAATGTACCTAAAATTTACATTCATTATCCTTTACCTTTTTATTTTGTGGATATATATGTTTATACCATAACAAACATATTTATAAGCATAAAAAATGATTTATCAAAAGGAAATTAATTTCCAAATCATCACATTTATTCCTATTACTTTATTTCTTTTCCACACAAGAATTATGATGTTTTTTGAAAAACATTATTTACATTATTAATTTTTAAATACTAACGAATATTCAATTAATTATGATATGAAAAATCAAATATGAAACAAATTCCTTTCATTGGGTTTATATCATGACAATGATTATTTTCCCTTCTATGTGGAATGCAAGGTTTTGATCCTTTTATGATGTGATGGGTGGAAAAAAAATTATATATCCCTCCAATCAATTTTTTGATTTTGATATATTTATTGATATAACTTCTATTATGTGTGAACAATATGATTTCATTATTCACAATAATTATGTTTTAATTTATATGTATATATTATGAATTAACTTGATGATAACTTTTATCGTAATAATTTGATGTATTTGAACAATATGTTATTTTGATTTTTTGTTATTCAAATGCCAAATTTAATGAATTTAAAATAAAATTCCCTCATTCTTTTTAGAATGGTCCCATTCTTATAAAATTATTATTATTATTATGTCCCCCATGTATTACTGATTCATATCCCGTGTGCTTTCTATGTTATCCCTCCCCTTACTAGGGTTTTATATCACCCCATTAATTTATGTATATCCATAGGTCAATAAATATTAAATAGTTAATTTTAGATATTATGGGATAAAATGAATAATTATTTAAATAATGATTATGTTTTAATATGTATATGTGATATATGAGTCTAATTTCCCAGAGACACTAAACCTTTAGATATTGGACTGCATCAGCATTAGGTTATTTATCGTAATAAAGATGTAAGATTTATTTAATAAAAATTAGTGTCTCTATATCATAATTGTTAATATATTATCATTTAGTTCTTTTTATGAAAATAGGATGCGAAATAATAGGATGATAACTCTTTATTTTTAATAAATTTTTTATTTTTCCATACTATATATATATAGATTTATCATTTCCACATTATTTATATTAAGACATTTTACTATGTTATTACTTTTATGAATTTATAAGATTGATGTTAGAAGGATATTTTCAAATATTAATATCAACTATAGTGAATATAAAGGTTAATACAATATGCATTTAATGTTAAATTGAATAGAATTTTCCCTAGTGTAAAAAATATTATTTCTATATAAACCCAAATGATAAACAGTACGAACAATAACCATATAAAAATTACTAACCCGTTTCAATGTGTTTAAGATCACGGGAGATTCTAAAATATATGATGTAAAAAAATAATATCAATTAGTGGGTCCATGGATCTTCATGTGGTTTCAAGGTGAATATCCTCTCAAGATAATATAACAACCATTACATAATCATTAGAATAAAAAATTATTATCCTGTACATATACTATTTATAATAGTAAATAGTTTATGTTTTGATAGTAGTGAATTATTTGAAAAAACATTATGATAAAAATTGTATCTTACAATGATATTACAAGAATATATTTCTGTTGAACCCTCTGGGAATTGATTTTCTTTATTATATTTTGATAATCCCAACTATATTTTATTTATATCATAATTATGTTTGATACATCTCACATATGCTTTATTATATGTTGTTACGTTAAATTATGCTTAATATAAGTCTTTTGGATATATGTACTCTGACCTAACACATTCTGCCAATAGAATGCTTAAACAGTTTATAGCTACCGATACAGAACAGTGGCTACCGTTATGACTTAGAGCTACCGATATCGTATAGAGCTACCGATACGGAGTTCACCGATACATCAAGTCCACCGGTACTCAAAGTTCACCGCTACATCAAAGTCTACTGATACGGTACAACAAGTCTACCGACAGAGTTACAGTTACAAGCTCACCATTACTCAATATTACCGCTACATCGAAGTCGACATTTACTGATACAGAGCTACCGATATGCTGAAGTACGCCGATTTGCAAAGTCTACCGATACATCAAGAAAGCTACTGATAGGGACTTACCGGTACCGATACAAGGAAGATCCACAACTATCGTTACAAGTCCACCGCTACTGATGTGATCAAGTGTACAGTTGCAGCTACCGATACAAAGTCTACAGTTACAAATGAAGTCTACCGATACAGACACCTACCGTAACAAAAGTCTACCGTTATCAAGAGCTACCATTCCAGAGACAGAACCAGACACTCCTTTAATTTATTTATCATTATTTAATCTAACCAACGGTCATATTAGGAATATTTTAATTCTTTGTCATTTATTTAATGATGTTTGTAGGATGTCAGGGAACCGTACCTCATACCTGCAAAAAGTAAATCTTCTTTTTCCGGAGCTCATGCTTCAAATAATGTAAGGATGTGCCCCTACAAAGCTGAGATAAATAGACGAATACATAGAGACATACATTCCATGAGGTGTGCTGGAAGAACAATTAAGCGTGAATGCAAAGAGACGAATCAACTTACATGAAGAACTCATTCGTTACTGCATACTAGTGAAGAGCTGAGAACGAGAACATAACACAAGACCTTCATCGACTGTCTTTACACCTGGAAGTCAAGGAAACAGACGATACTCTGTTTTCCAGAAAAAACCAGAAGAGGACTCAAAGCGAATTTTGATCAATCAAAGGAGTCCAGAACTGCACGACAATCACTAGAGCCATTTCTAAACTCTAAATATTTTCTCTGTGATTTATCTTTTTACATATTGAGTAGTGTCTGTTACATGCTGTATTTTACACACACATTATCTCTTGTTCTCTAACTGGAGGATTTGTAAATCCTAACTCAACTCTCTTACACTTTGTATTTCCCACTGGCATAGTGGTAGAGGTCGGGTGAGACCTGGACAGCTGGTGTTGTTGTTTTTGTTCCAACAGATAATAGTGGTAGAGGTCGTGTGACCTGGACAATTGTATACTATTTTTTATCCCCGATATAGGGTGTGGATCACTTTTTTATAAATTTTTGAGAGGACTAAGTCTCTTCTTGATACTGAACCTCTTGGTTAAATCTGCTGTGCTTATTTATATTCAATGTTTTTTTTTATTCTGCTGCTAATTACTTTAAAACCAAAACTGTTTTAAAAGTAACTTTGATAATTAAACTCACAGGTGTTTTTATTAGTTTTAAATCAGTAAGTTAGATTGAAAAGTTAATCAATTCTTTTGATTTGATTAACTGGGAAATAATCAATCCTTTGAGAACCTAACAGAACCTTTATGTTGATATAAATTCACTACAGTTTAATTATGTGTTTTAATTGGGGGTTTTTAAGACAATGTTTTTAAATAGAAATTTTAATTGTAACGCAATTCACCCCCCTCTTGAGTGTCCACTCCAACAAACATTTGGTATTAGAGGAGATTTAAATATTTTTCTAACGTACTCTATTTTTCAACTGTGATTTTAGTTGTATTTTAATGTTCTTAAAATTTCTGTTATTTCTAAATTTTTATCTCCTTAAAATCTTTGATTTATGTTAGTTATCATGGATAATAGACTTGAAGGTGTTGCTACCAATAGAACACCATTTTTCAATGGCACTAAATATGCTCAGTGGAAAATCAAGATGAAAATTCATTTAGAGAGTATGGGTTTTGATATTTGGACTGCTATAGAATCAGAATATAAAATTCCTAATACTGTTAGATCTACTTGGAATGAAGCTACTAAGACAGCCTACAACAATAATTGTAAAGATATGAATGCTCTGTTCTGTTCATTAGGAGATGATAAATTTAGTAGAATATCTGCTTGTAAAACTGCTTATGAAATTTGGGATACCTTAGCTATTTCTCATGAAGGAACAACTAATGTTAAGGAAATGATATTGAACACTTATACTATTAAGTATGATAATTTTAAGATGAAGCCTGATGAACCCATTTCTGATATGTATCTCAGGTTTAATGAAATTGTCAACACAATGACTTCTCTGGGAAAGGATGTTCCATCAAGGGAACAAATTATGAGAATTATGAGATGTCTACCTGAAATATGGAGAGGAACTTCTGTCTATATTAGAGAGTTGTGTGATATTTGTGAAATTCCAGCCAAGGAATTAATTGGCAAGTTGATGATGTATGAAGAAGAACATAAGGTGAAAAAAGAAGAAGATGATGAACCAAGAAGGAAGTCTGTTGCATTCAAGACTTCAACTTCAAAGAATAAAGATAAGGAAAATATTCAAGCTATAGACGAGAGTTCAAGCTATGAAGATAGTGAGAGTGCTTCTGATAGTGATGCTGAGATGGATCACATTTCCAGAAGGTTTAAGAAGTATTATAGGAAGAAAATGTTTTTCAGAAAATCAAACTACAAAGGAAAGTTTGACAACAAGGGACATTGGAAAAAGGATTGGAAGAAACCTAAAAAATCAGATGAAGTTGTCTGCTATGAGTGCAAAAGGAAAGGACACATAAAAGCAGATTGTCCAAAGATGAAGTACAAGAAGAAATATGATTACAAGGACAATAAGTACAAGAAATCCATGAAGGCTACTTGGAGTGCTTCTGAGGATAGCTCTAGTGAATCTGAAATTTCTGAAACTAAACTCCAAAATAAGGCAAATATGTGTTTAATGACAAACACATCTGAGGTAACAGCTGAAACTCCTACCTTAAATTTATATTATTATGAAGATGATTCTGACTCAGAAAACATGTCAATATCTGAACTGTTTGAATATTGTGACATGTTAGAAGAAACCTGTAATGAGCTGATAGAAAAATACCAAGGTTTAAAAAAAGTATGTTTTAACTATTAAACATAAATCTAATATTGATATTGAAATGGAAAAGAATGCTCAGTTGCATAAAGAAAACACTGAACTGAAATTATCTAATGAGCAAATTATGAAAGACTTAGAAAAGTTTACAAATGGTAAAGATACTCTTAATTAGATGCTAGGTAAACAAATAGCACCTAGATATACTACTGGTATAGGATACCAACCAGGATAGAGAAAATTTACCCAAACTAAATTCATTCCTAAATATGGATAGAATACTACTAGTTCTAGTTCTAGAAATTTATATGCCTCAACTAGTTATATTTACAGTTACAGATATAATAAGGTTTAACTTTCAAAGTCTGATGATTCTACAAATTTTATGAGACCCATAAGACAAATTTGGGTACTTAATGTTTTGTTGGCTAACCTGTCCGGACCCAAGAAAATCTGGGTACCAAAATCATTTCTTATCTAAATTTGTTTTTTAGGGAACCTGCTTAAGGAGATCATGTAGAAAGACTTGGAATTTGGTCAGTGGATGTTCAAGACATATGTCAGGAGACTTCTCATTCTTTAAAAGCTTAGTCAAAGTTGATGGAGGGTTTTTCACTTTTGGTGATAACTCAAAAGGAAAAATCATCAGCTTAGGCCAAATTGGTAACACTAACTCGGTATTGATTTCGAAAGTTTTATTTGTTGATGGACTGAAATATAATTTGTTAAGTATTTCTCAGTCATGTGATTATAGTTTTTATGTTAAATTTGAAAATGATTCTTGCAATGTTTTTAATTCTAAAAATGTTTTAGTATTTTATTCCTTAAGAAATGAAAATGTTTATGGTGTTGATCTGAATTATTTAGAAAAGAAAAATATTACTTGTTTAAATGATTTCCATAAAGATTCTTGGCTTTGGCACAGAAGATTAGGACACGAAAATGTAAAATCACTTAGAAAACTTGCTAGGAATAACTCATTTAGAGACCTACCCAAACTTGAATTTCCAGCAGACAAAGTTTGTAATCCCTGTCAAAATGGAAAGAAACATAAAGTTTTTTTTAAATCAAAGAAAGAAGTTTCAACTTCTCAACCTCTCGAGTTGGTTCACATGGATTTATTTGGACCATCTATAGTTTCTAGTTTAAATGGGAAGCACTATGTCTATGTCTTAGTAGATGACTTTTCAAGATATACTTGGGTATATTTTCTAGCTCACAAAAGTGGAGCTTGTTCTTACTTTGTTAAATACTCCAAATCTATAGAGAACCTTAGTGGACTTAAGATTAGAACTCTGAGAAGTGATCATGGTCGTGAGTTTGAAAATCATGAGTTTGAATCCTACTTCTCACACAGTGGCTATAGTCACAATTTCTCTTCCCCTAGGACACCTCAGCAAAATGGTGTAGTAGAAAGGAGAAATAGAACCCTTCAGGAAATTGCTAGGACTATGCTTAATGAGTATGACCTACCTGTTTACTTTTGGGTTGAAGCTGTAAATACAGCTTGTTATGTTATAAATAGAGTCTTGATCAGACCTGTTCTTAAAAGGACCCCTTAGGAGTAGTGGAACTGTAGGAAACCCAGGGTTAACTACTTCAGAGTTTTTGGTTGCATAGTCTTTATTCATAATATTAAATATAATCTTGAAAAGTTTTCACCAAAGAGTAATGAAGGAATTTTCTTAGGATACTCTATAACTAGTAAAGCCTATAGAGTTTTCAATAAGAGAACCAAATGTGTGGAAGAATCTGTTCACATAAAATTTGATGAAACTGATCCACATGAGCCTAAGACTTCTCTTGAAAATCATGAAGATGATCTATCTGTTTTGAACCTTAATGATAAGGACAGTGGACCTATAGTAAAAACTTCAAGTTCTGGAAATTTTCCATAACCTGCTTCTGTTGATTCCCAACCCATTGTTGAACCTAAAATTTCTAGTCCTACCTTTACTAGATCAACTAGAATTCTAAAGAATCATCCTTTATATGTTGTTGTAGGAAATCTTGATAGAGGGACACAGACTAGAGCTTCTCTAAGAAATCAGGTTGAACACCAAGCTTTTCCTTCATAGTAAGAACCTACAAATATCAATGATGCTATCAATGAGGAATTTTGGGTAATGGCTATGAAAGAATAACTAAATCAATTTGAAAGAAACAATTTCTGGAAATTAGTAGAAAGACTTAAGGACACTATAACCATAGGCACAAAATAGGTTTTTAGAAACAAAGTTGATGAATCTGGAAACATCATTATAAACAAATCTAGGCTAGTTGCACAAGGTTACAATCAAGAATAAGGAATTGAATATGAGGAAACCTTTGCACCTGTAGCTAGATTAGAGGCTATTAGGATCTTACTTGCCTATGCATCACATCTGAATTTCAAGTTATATCAAATGGATGTGAAAAGTGCTTTTTTAAATGGTTTTATTATTGAAGATGTTTTTTGTAGAACAACCACCTGGTTTCTCAATTCATCATTTTCAAAATCATGTTTTTAAACTTTCTAAAGCTTTGTATGGTTTAATGAAATCTACGAGATCTTGGTATGAAAGACTTTCAAAAATTCTTATTTCAAAAGGATTTACAAAAGGAATATCTGATCCCACTCTTTTTATAAAAAGGATTTCAAAAGATGTTTTAATAGTACAAATCTATGTTGATGATATTATATTTGGATCTTCGAAAAATTCGTTATGTACTGATTTTTCAAAGATTATGAAAAATGAGTTTGAAATGATCTTAATGGGAGAGCTTAAGTACTTTCTTGGATTTCAAATCTTTCAAACTAAATATGTTATTATATTGAATCAAAGTAAATATACTAAGGATTTATTAAAATCATTTGGCTTGGATAGTATTAAGGAAAGTGATATACCTATGAGTACCACCTGTAAATTTGATATTGATGAATCTGGGAAACCTGTTGATCAAACTAATTACAGAGGTATGATTGGGAGTATACTTTAACTTACTACTATTCAACAAGATATTATGTTTAGTGTATGTATGTGTGCTATATTTCAAGATAATCCCAAAGAATCATACTTACATGCTGTTAAAAGGATTTTTAAATATCTTAAGTATAGTGAAAATTTGTGTTTGTTTTATCCAAAAGGAAAATCATTTGACTTAATAAGTTATTCAGATGCTGATTTTACTGGCTGTAAGTTAGATAGGAAGAGCACATCTGGAACATGATATTTACTTGGAAAGTCCCTAGTATCATTGTGTAGTAAGAAACATAACTCAGTTGCATTATCTACTGCTGAAGTAGAATATATAGCTGCTAGTAGTTGTTGTGCACAGATTCTGTGGATGAAACACACTTTATTGGACTATGGATTTGTTTTTAAACATGTTTCAATTAATTGTGATAACACTAGTGCGGTCAACATCTCCAAGACCCCTGTGTCTCACTCTAGAACTAAACACTTTGATGTTAGACACCACTTTTTATGAGATCATTATCAAAGAGGTGATATAACTATTGAATTTATAGGCAATGAACTTCAATTAGCTGAAATTGTCACTAAGAATTTATGTTCAGTAAGATAATGTTTCATTAGAAATTAATTAGGAATGATAAATTACCCTTGAAACGGTTAGAAAATTCTCACCGTTAGAAAATTCTCACCGTTAGGAGACCTCACCATTAGGAGACCTCACCGTTAGGACATCCTCACCGTTAGAAGACTTTACTGGTACATATCACGCTGTTTCAACTTCTGTAAAGCCAAGACATCGAAAAATTTTTTATATATATAATTTATATTATTTGTGGATCCTAAATGATATTAAACTGAGTCTAGATTTCGCTCAACATCACTGCGAACTCGTCTGTTCGAATCACTCCAACCTAACCCTCTCAAGCCGCAAAACCCTAAAACTCGAATCAGTAATGACCCGCGTCAAGAGACCTCAGGTTATAGATGGGAGTGATGAGCCGCATGTGAAAAGAAAGAATGTTTCGAATTCTAGTACAAGTGGAAGTGGAAGTGGAAATGCAGCTCGAAAGAATCCAATAAACCTGCATCTCTCAAAGCGGTAAATTGTCATTGAGAAAAAGGTGTGTGTAGAATGGATCATGGAGATCAAGTCCTTGGTTCATAATGTTTCCGAAGAACAAGGTTGGACTGAGTGCTTTTCCAACAACAACGGACCTTACTATCCTGAGCTGGTGAAGCAGTTTTATGATTTTGTCTGCTTTGAATACACTGAGGATGAAAGCATAAGATATCTTTGGTAAATGGTCAGGAAGTATCTTTTTCTTCAGTGGAATGGGCTGGGAACTTAAGAGTTCCCCATGAAGGAGATTATGCATTCTACTCAATGTCTGTACCTTCGACTAGTGATGTGTTTCAATATGAAGATGCTTTTCTAGAGCTTATAGGGAATGGGACCCCTAGAAAGGTGATTTCTGCAGAGATGGCAGGAGAAGATAATCTATTGTTCAAAATTTATTCAGCATGTTGTTTGTCCGAGAAGAGGAGACTTTGCCACTTTGAGATTCCAAGACTTATATCTGTTATATTTGCTGAAGCACAGTGTGAGAATCAATCTATGTAGACTGATTATGGTTCAAGTGGAAGAGATGACTAGACCGAAGTCCAAATCAAATGCACGGTTTTTCTCAAAGCTGATTTCGGTGATGCTAAAAGAGAAAGAGGTTGCTGGACCTCAGGATGATCTGGTAGTGGTTAAGGACAACTTCTGTATTACAAGAACTGTCTGTAAATATATGAAAGTCAGATGGAATCCTTGGAAGAAATCATGGGTGAATGATGATGGAAAAATCTATGACAATTATACTCATGTGGATCATCCTTCTAGACCAATGGATGTGAGGGATCCTGGTCTTAGAACAGATGATCCAGAACCAGTCTACAGTGATGATGAAGCTGATGAGGAAGGGACATCATTTGAGGAAGGAGGAGACCCAGACTTACCCCCTAGTCCTGTGCATCAAGTTATTTATTATGGAGCAGCTAGCCCTCCAAAAGAACTACCAAAGAGAGAAACTGTCTAGAAGGAAAATGATACAAAAAATACAGAAGAAGAAGAAGAAGCATGACATTATGTTTTCAAGGACACCTCTATGGAGGATGAGGCAACCAAGTCTAATCATGATGTTAATGGAGAAAAGGAGGCTGATGGTGAAGCTGATGATGGGGAAAATGTTGAAAAAGAGCTCAGTTTGAGTCCTCTAATAGTCAGTACAGTCAGGACAGTGCCTGATCAGGAAGAAGTAGCAGCAACACATGTTGATGAGAAAGTTATTAATGAATCAGAACAAATGACTATTGAATATGATTTAATTGTAGAGGAAATTGCAGAATTACGTCAAGAAGGATAGTTGGAAGAGATACCTCAGGAGAATCTTCCAAGTGAGGGGGAGAATCTTGGTTCAGTATCAGTGCTATATGACATTGAAGGTTGGACATCAGATCCCGGATATATGATTCTTGGACTTTATTATGGTGATTCGGATGAGGAAGACCAACCTCAAAAGGAATCAGTTACCTTACCCACTATGGCTGAAAATGTGGCAACCAGGGAGGATCTTGAGTCCTTCCAAGCTGAATTGAAAGAAGCAATAAGGGAATAAGTGGCAGAAATGAAGAGAACTATGGTAGAAGATATGAAAAGCATGGAAAAATCCCTTGAGTTATCTATTGGATGTGGTATGTCCAGTCCTGTGAAAGAAATGATGGATGAACTTAAAGTGTTCCATACTCAGATTAAGAGTTGGACAGGAGTTGTAGTTTCTTTGAGACAATCGATTGCTTCTCTTACTACCATGCATAGCTGTCATAATCAAGTAAACTCTGACATTCGATATATCAAAGAAGTGGTTAAATAGTTTTTAAAAGTTTTTTAGGCCTTTAAAAAGTCAGTTATAGAATATCTGAACAGCCAGGATGAACTTGTTCAGAAGGTCGTTAGTAGTCTGACTCAATCCTTCAAGGAGACCGTGACTTTTTCAATGAAACATCTTCCCTCATCCAGCTCTAGTGTGAACCATGACCAGATCCGCACTATTATTCAGGAATAATTGGCTATGGCTAGTCCCAGTGGTGCATCAGATACTCAGATTCTTGCTACCACTAGGAAAGTTAGTAGTTTTTTTCGTGATCACATGTCGGCAGCTACTGCTCCTCAAGAGGCAATCAAGAATAATGTGGATGCTTATTTTGAAAAGGTTTATACCAAGCACCAAATTACAAACCATTTCAAACTGTTTGTTGAGAATATGAAGTTACCTCCAATTACCCAAGCCTTCAGTGAACACGCTAGTATGATCAGGGAGCTTACTCCTGCTTTGGACAAATTCATCGAAAATAGGGATGATTTTATGTCTCCAATGGAGAGAGGATTAAGAATTATAATGGATTTCAGAAACCTGTTGCGGCCCTTCCTGCATGTGGATGCTAGACCAGTTATTGTACCTCTTGTCCTTCTTGCTTCTGCCTCTGGGAGTACTCCTCAATTGTCTCTAGTTCAAGCCATCAGGAGCTTGACACCGATGATCACTCAGAGGAGCTCAAATTTCAGATCCGGTACAGTTTCTGTAGCTGAACCACCAGTTGTGCCTTCAGCTATTCTGAAACCCTCTACTGACCCTGCATCTGAAACCTGTGCTGATCCTAAGGGAAAGACACATGTTCCTGAGTAGGATTGAGTGTTTCTGGATCTTGTTTGATAGGATTCATTTTTTTGTTTTATTCTGATTCTATTCGTGTACCTTTTGTATATTAATGAAATTCCTCTTCATTCTCTACTTTACAATGTTTCTATTACATTGTCATTTATTCTCTGCTAATATTTCCCTTTTCTCTGCTACCATTCTTATTGCTAATCACAAAGGGGGAGAAAATGCGAACATGAGAAAATGAGAGCAAATGAGCAATGAGACCTAAGAGTTAACAAAGGGGGAGAAACACACAAAGGGGGAATGAGAAAATGAAACTTGAGGAACTAAGACTTGAAATGGGGAGGAATATGGAAGTTTTGTTCAAAAGAACCTTTTCCTCTGATGCAACTTTCTTTTCCACCTTTTCCTCTGATACTATTTCAATTTTCTTGGCATAAGTTGTGATTATCAAAAAGGGGGAGATTGTTGAACCCTCTGGGAATTGAGTTTCTTTATTATAGTTTGATAATCCCAACTATATTTGATTTATATCTTAATTATGTTTGCTACATCTCAAATTTTCTTTATTATATGTTGTTACTTTCAATTATGCTTAATATAAGTATTTTTAATATATGTACTCTGACCTAACACATTCTGTGAATAGAATGCTTAAACAGTTTATAGCTACCGATACAGAATAGTAGGTACCGTTATGACTTAGTGCTACCGATATCGAATAGAGCTACCAATACGGAGTTCACCGATACATCAAGTCCACAGGTACTCAAAGTTCACCACTACATCAAAGTCTACGGATACGGTACAACAAGTCTACCAACAGAGTTACAGTTGCAAGCTCACCGGTACTCAAGCTTACCGCTACATCGAAGTCGACAGCTACCGATACAGAGATACAGATATGCTGAAGTACACCGATATGCAAAGTCTACCGATACATCAAGGAAGCTGCCGATAGGGACTCACCGCTACCGATACAAGGCAGGGCTACAACTACCATTATAAGTCCAGCTCTACTGATGTGATCAAGTCTACAGTTGTAGCTACCGATACATGTCTACCGTTAAAAATTATGTCTACCGATACAGACACCTACCGTAACACAAGTCTACCGATATCAAGAGCTACCATTCCAGAGACAGAACTCGACACTTCTTTAATTTCTTTATCTTTATTTTATTTAACCAACGGTCATATTAGGAATATTTTAATGCTCTATCATTTATTTAATGATGTTTGTTTGATATCAAGGAACCGTACCTCGTACCTGCAAAAAGTAAATCATCGTTTTCCGGAGCTCATGCTTTAAATAAAGGAAGGATGTGAAACTAAAAAGCAAAGATAAATAGACGAATACATAAAGATATACATTCTACGAAGTGTGCTTGAAGAACAACTAACCGTGAATCCAATGAGACGATTGAACTTACACGAAGAACTCATTCATTACTGCATACCACTGAAGAGCTAAGAACGAGAACATAACACAAGACCTTCATCGACTGTCTTTACACCTGGAAGTCAAGGAAACAGACGATACTCTGTTTTCCAGACAAAAACCAGAAGAGGACTCAGAGTAAATTCTGATCAATCAAAGGAGTCCAGAACTGCACGTCAATCACCATAGCCATTTCTAAACTCTAAATATTTTCTCTGTGATTTATCTTTTTACATATTGAGTAGTGTGTGTTATATAATGTATTTTACACACACACTATCTCCTGTACTCTAACTTGAGGATTTTTAAATCCTCACTCAACTCTCTTACACTTTTTATTTCCCACTGAGATAGTGGTAGAGGTCTTGTGTGACCTGGACAGCTGGTGCTGTTGTTTTTGTTCCCACGGATAACAGTGGGAGAGGTCGTGTGACCTAGACAGTTGTATACTATTGTTTATCCCTGGTACAGGGTGTGGATCGCTTTTAAATAAAGTGTTGAGAGGACTAAGTCTCATCTTGAGACTAAACCTCTTGGTTAAATCTACTATGCTTATTTATATTCAATGTTTTTTCATTCCGCTGCTAATTACTTTAAAACCAAAACTGTTTTAAAAGTCACTTTGATAACTAAACTCACAAGTATTTATATTAGTTGTAAATCAGTAAGTTAGTTTCAAAAGTTAATAAATTCTTCTGATTTGATTAACTGGGAAATAATCAATCCTTTTAGAACCTAACAGAACCATTATGTTGATATAAATTCACTACAGTTTATTTTTTTGTTTTAATTGGGGGTTTTTAAGACAATGTTTTTAAAAAAAAAATATTAATTGGAACTCAATTCACCCCCCATCTTGAGTGACCACTCCGACCTACAGTTTCTTTAAAAATAACTACTCTCACTATGTGGGTCAATATTGAGAGGTAATTCCAACATCTAAATAAATCAGATATTGATTCAATTATGGTGTTTTTGGATATATTTAATAGATTACAATGTATTTAATCATCATTATTCACTAACCATGATATCAATGTTGTGATATTTTATAATGTTCTAATTTAATGTATTTATAATTCTTAATAGATTTCAGAATTTGATAATTTTGAGGTGTTTTTAAATTTTCTAAAAATGTTAAAATGATGTTTTGATATCCTCACGATCTTATAAATAATTTGATTAGAATAAGAATGAGAATAATCAAGATGGTAATCAAACAAATAGAGAATAGTAAATGTAAAATTTTATGAATCCCCCATATCATATGCATAGAAATAAATTTGATGGACATTTTGTGTAAGGATCATTGAGGTTATTTTAAAAGTGGGATATGTTTTCATCATTCTTGGGAATGTTAAAAAGGAATGTTTCATGGGAATGTAAAATAAAATCTTATTATTTGATAAAAATAATTTTTTAAAATAATAAACAGATGTTGTGATACATTTTCTCTAATTATATATGAAACCATGTTAAAAACCTATATAAAAGGTGTGTACCATAGAAAATAGATTCCTCAACTACCATCATTTTAGGTTCAACATCATTTATGAAAACCCTGTTATTTATTACACACTTAATCATGATTTATTACGTAAACTCTTTACTTGATACAACATGTATGATTGAGAGGTCATGTTTTTTTGGGGCTTATTAACTTTACATAACAACATAAAACATAAAACACAACATATTTATTGAATACATACTTTACATGACCATTACATTCCCTCGTACTTAGCATTTCCTGGGATAACCTGAGGACATGCATTAGAAAAGGGTCGCTTATAAAGCCCAGTAAGGGAGTTAACAAGGCATAAAATTAATTATTAAATAAATGTTAGGAAATAGTAATATCAATGTAGAATAAGAGAAAAATTTACAATAAGGCATGATATAACATGATTAACATAACATGGAATTGTGGAAACAATATTTATCATGATTTTATCATATGGCATGGATCATTACACACTGAGCATGTGTAAATGTTCTTTTTTTTCTTGAATTATAATGAGTAAACACTCATTTAACTTGATTTATCATGGTACCAATCTTTTCCCAATTCATTGGATCACTATCTGGGTTCACTCTTATTAAACAGTTCATTTCATGCATATGTGTTCCACATGGATCATATAACACGGAATCATTCAAAATCATAAGTTATTCCCCGATTATGAAATGTGTAATACACAAATTAATGTGACATTCAATATGTATACATCCATAAATGGGAATCCCCTAGATAGAGGAAAGGGTATGGTATTCACCACATAATAATTTTTTCTTGGAAAATCACGATGCAATTTTGGCAGCATAACAGCGTGACATAAGAACTCATAAAAATGGATGATGATAGATAAATGGGTTTCCTATCATATTTACAAGATATTTATTATAAGGGGTCATATGGATACATTTCCTAACAAACGTAATGGAATTTAGATTCCAAATACAAAATAATTACTTGGATGTAAATGAGGTGAGAGAAATCCCTCACTGAATTTATGCATGGGAACAGGTTAAAATGGGTGGTATTAATGAGAAATAAAGGTGTATCCTATAATCCAAACGTAAATATGGATGTATAGGGGAAGTTATAAATCATACCCCAACATTTTTATTTGAAAAAAATGTGCATAAAAACTTATAGAAAATTGGACAAAAATGAGAAAGGAAGAAATCCCTTACATGGATGTGTGCTACAAAATGCTTGTGAGAGGATTGAGAAAGGCTTTTCGGAGATTGGGGTGCCTTGGGAGGATCTTAGAGAGGGTAAGGAAGAGTTTTGATGTACTCAAAATGATTTTAGTGATGAGGAAGTGGTATCTTGGGTGGGTTTATATAGGAAAGGAGAGGCAATTCATTATTATATAGGTTTGGGACACCACACATTAATCAAATCAAAACCACAATCCTACCGATAGTTTTTGCCCATGGTTTTTCTAAAGTGGAGTGGAAAACAATATTTTATTATGCCAATGGCTGAAATTCATAAAATAATAGGGTTTCTTATGTAGAGATCAATCACACTCTCTATGAAAACAATTTAAAAAGAAAAAAATGTTTTATAAGTCTTGGAGGGTCCACTATTTTTTTGTAAAATAAATAAAACAAATCTAAAATAACATTATTTTAATGGTAAACCAAATATTTTCCAAACATAATGTTTATTGTATTTTATTACATAACTAATGGGTCATTATTATGTCATTAAACACATCATATTTTTAAATGGTATTTAATTTTTACGCAAAAATTCGAATTTCATCAGAAAATTATGAAAAATTATCCATTTGATAATTTCGACATCCTGATTCCAAAAAATAATATTCATTTTATTTAAATAATTTTACTAATATATGAATTTTTAATATTAAAATAGAAACTAACTTTTATTGAAAATTCATTGGTTTTGAAAAAAACAGCTTCCAAACCATAATAAAAATTACAATTGTATTCTTAAAAATTTTATGACCATTTATGTTTAATAAAAAGGAATTTATTAGAATATTATTTTATTCAAAAATTCATTAATTCATCCAAATAGATTTCCAAGTTGAATATTAACTATGAAAATTATTTGTGCTTTAAAAAATATTTACAAAGTATCAATAATAAAAATAATGTATATTCATTATAAAATAATAGTGTATATAATAGTAGTACTATGATAATGTTAAATAACCCCTTAAAACCAGCATAAGATCATAGGGAATGGAGCGCGATGGTGACATGCTCTTGGGGTGGCTCAGATATCATTGCTCGGGTGATAATCTCTATCAAATTCCACTTATCTCATAGGCAATTCCTCTTGAGCTTTACATATTCAAGATTGGATTGGGCTTGGTCAATATCGATGCCCAATAAAGCCACCTCCTTTCTGAGCTCTGAAAAATCATCTTCGTATGGGGAAAGTCTACTAGATGAGGCCATCACTTCCTTTGTCTGAGTAAATTGGATTTGTTAAAGCTATATATTTATACTAATCATGTGATCATTATTCAATGGCTATTTTATCAATGATTGCAATTCTTAATGGTATTTTAAAATCCAAAACAAAAAAACAATTAAGTGCATACGTTTTACATTACCATAAGAAGACATATAAATAAACCAAGAGTATTTTTTTTTATAAATTTATGGGCCATTATAATTTTCCCCCCTTAAAAAATTTCACCAATGAAATTTCCTTTTCCCACACTAAAACAGATGCGAGTAACTATTCTTCATCATTTCCTTTGATTACCACGTTTTTTCTTAAAACTTGTGGTTTCATCATAACACCATGTTGCGGGGTATTGTCTTATTTTATAGAACTTTTTCTCTGTGATCTAATATATACACTGGATTCTCCTCATAAGAATGTTCATCCCCTAACTCTACCACCTCTGAAGAGAGTACATGTGAAGGGTATGGTATGTAATTCATTAAAAGGGATACATTAAATACATCATGTACTTTGTCCATGGTAGTTGGATGTTCTAGTCAATAGTACATGACCCTGACACAATCAAGAATCTTAAAGGGGCCGATGTACCTAGGACTTTACTTACCTTTCATTCCAAACCACATGAACTTCCTCCAAGGGGATATGAGTAGAAATACATGGTCTCCGACTTTAAAATCAAGGTCTCATCGACGGTTATCTGCATAACTCTTTGGTCGACTATGGGCGGCATTGATATGCTCCAGAATGGGTTTCACCTTCTACACCATCAATTTGACCATTTATAGTCCTAGTATCATATTCTATCTGACTTCATCCCAACACTCTGGGGTTCTACACCTTTTTCAATAAAGGGATTCATATGGTTCCATGTGGATGCCTGAGTGGAAACAATTAATGAAGGAGAATTTAACCAGTGGAAGATGTTGGTCCCATTATCCTTTTAAGTCCATAGGACATACACATAACATATCTTTATGTGTCTGAATATTTATCTCATGTTGCACATTAGTAAGAGGATGATAGGTCGTAATGTAGTTCAATTCAGTGCCTAGAGCTTGTTGGAGTCATTTCTAGAACATCGAGGTGAATCTCATATATTGATCGGATACAATAGATAGTGGTACTCCGTACATCCTTAGAACTTATTTGATGTTAATATGTGAAATTTGATCGAATGATAAGTCCTATAAAAAAGTGATAAATTGAGTTGTCTTGTAATGATGATCTAGAATGACCCATATAACATTGTTTCCTCTGGATGTCCTTGGAATTCCAGTGATAAAGTCCATGGAAATTTTTTCCGACCTCCATGTTGGTGTGGGTATTGGTGGCATCATCCCCATAGTCTTTTTCCACTCAACCTTCACTCGGGGACATACCAGGCACATTGATGTATATTCACCAATCTCGCTTTTCATGTTGTCCCCCTAAATGTTTTCTTGGGGATCTCGATACATCCTTTTGCTCCCTAGGTGGATAGAGAATGTTGAGCATGTGAGTCAACCAGAAGCACCTTCTTTATCTCTGGATTAAATGGTAAATATTATCGTGACCCAAATATCATAATGCCATCCTTGTAAACCACAAACCGTGAAGATTCCCCATTTCAGATAGCTTCCACCCTTTCATAATTTCCAAATCCTTTCTGTGAGAATCCATTATTTTCTCCTAGAGGGACAATTGGGCAATCATTTGATAAATGATTGATGATTTTCCTCCCTTAATGATTCCCATGTCCATCCTCTTCAAATATAATAATATTTGATCCTTTCCAAATTTCATCAATGATAGTGATTCATGATTCCTTCTACTTATTTCATCCACCACCTTGTTCACTTTCCCAGGTTGGTAATGGATTGAGCAGTCATAGTCTTTGGTCAGATCTAACCAACTTCGTTGGTGAATGTTCCACTAATTCTGTGGGAATATAAACATGATGCTTTTGGGGTCCGTATATATTTCGCACTTCTCCCCAAAGAGATAATTCCACCAGATTTTTAAAGTTAATATCCTCATAACGAACTACAAATAATGTGTTGGATAATTATGCTCACGAACATTCAATTTCATTGTTTCATAGGCATTGAATTTTTCATTTTTCATCCACACATATCCCAGAACATTCTTCAAAGCATCACTGAATACCAATAAATGTTCTCCATTTGTGTGTTGAGTGAGAACAATCATAGTGATATGTCTCTTTTTCAACTCTTTGAAGCTTTCATCGCATTCATCAATCAAATAAAACTTTACTCAATTCTGAGTGAGCATGGTATGAGTGCTAGAAAATCATGAAAAATTTCTCAATAATTGTCAATAATATCCAGCTAACCCCATGAATCTATGGTTATTCATTATCAATGTTGTCCTCAACCATCCCGTTTATTGCATTTGTCTTACTGTGATCCATATATATCTCATTTCTTGGGATGATATGTCCCAAGAATGAGACCTCCTTCAACCAGGACTCACACTTGTGGTACTTTTCATAGATCATTTCCTTTGTCATGGTCTTTAGTATAGTTCTTAGATGCTCCTCATGATCCTCCATGGTTTTGGAGTATATTATAATATCATATATAAAGACTAATTTTTTTTCGAGGATACCTCTAGAGACTATACTCATCAATAACATGATTTCACTGCACTCATACCTTGTACGAAAAGAATTATTGGTGATGTCTTCCATCTTCACACTTACTTGATAATATCTCAACTGCAAATCTAACTTGGAAAAGTATTGTGATCCACGTAGCTGATCGAACGAGTCATCAATTCATGTGATATGATACTTGTTCTTTATTGTTATTTTTTATTCTCACGATAATAGATTCAAAGGTGCATTGACCCATCCTTCTTCAAGATTAAGGGGACCGGTGCAACCCATGATGAAGCACTTGGGCGTATAAACCCTTTATCTGGATTCTCCTTTAGTTTTTTATTTAGATCCCCAAGCCCCAAAATAGCCATTCAATATGGAGTCTTGGATATTGGTAGTGCCCCAGATATAAGGTCAATTGACAATTCAACATCTCTTCTACGAGGAAGACCATGAAATTCCTCAACAAACAATTCAGAGAATTCCTTCACAATATGCATGTATTCAAGGATGGTTTCATCCATTGGACACCATAATTTGATCCAGATACGCATGATCATAGGGAAATAATAGCCAAATTTGAGAATATGGAGCTAAAGAATATTCATCCTCATATTTGAGCTTATTCAGAACCGGGGGTCAATGCTCCACATGGAAAGTGATTTCTCTGTCACGACAATTTATATTGGATCTATATAAGGAAATCCAATCCATGCAAAAAATTGCATCAAATTCCACTAGAGGGAGTATGATGAGGTTCTCCGGGAAGTTCAATCCACTTATAATGATAGAGGAGGAGTTATATTCAGGGGATGAAATGATTTCCACATCTTCCATACTCACTGACATCATTACTTCCATGATTTGTGGTGTTGTGGGTATTGTTATACTAATCATTTTGGATATAATAGAGTTCATAGAACTATAGATGATAACCACACCTTCAACTTTTTGATTCTGGTTCTAACGATTTAATTCATCCAAAAATACTGAGGGAAGATAACTATTGAAAATTTAAATGGTAATCGAAGGAATAACCAAATGACTTATAAATTACATTTATTCCCCTAGCATATGAATCTGTAATCATCAATCTCTTATATTCATGATATACACTATATCATATATTCTTAGGGGTTATTTTTTAAAAATAAATTTATAATGGCTCTTACTAATCTTGTTAATTAACCATTGCATATCCCTCAGGTGTGTCATAAGAAAAAGTGAAGCAAGTCTGTTGTCAGGTACCAGAATATCCTGGGTCAAGCCAAAACATCTTGTCAGGGTTTTCACCCCCAGGTACATATGTGCCAGATCCGCCTCTACCTACTTGTATCCATACATTGATGTATTTTCATGATGAACCACATACACAATACTCACCATAACGTAGGGATGTTTTTATTATACATAGTCTTGTCTTTAATGCTTTACTATGGTTTTAATCCTAATCCATAAATAACTAAACCTATCCTACGATACAAACTATGACAATCTTTCTCTTTATTATACACAGAAACATGATTTATTAAATAAACTCTTCACTTGATACAACTTGAAATATCGAGAGGTCTGGTGTATTTTGGGCATAGGAACATTACATAACAACTTAAAACATGAAACACAACATCTTTACTAAAAACATTCTTTACCTGACCACTATATTCCCTCTTACTTAGCATTGCATGGGATAACCGTATGACATGCATAAGAAATTGGTGAGATATAAATACTATTATGCGAGTTATCAATTCATAACATGAATGATAAAATATATGTTAGTCAATTGGAATATCAATGGATCATAAGAGAAACATGAACATAAATTCAATATATAACATGATTAACATAACATCGAAATGTGGCAACAACATTTAACATGATTTTAGCATGATCCAAGGATCATTTCACATGTATAATGAGTAAAACATCATTGCACTTGAATTATCATGAGTAAACCCTAATTACACTTGACATATCATGATACTAATCTTTACCCAATGCATTGGAGCACTATAAGGGTGCTCCATTCTTAAACATTTAATTTCATGCATCAGTGTGACACATAGATCATATAACATGGAATCAGTCAACATCATAAGTTATTACATGATTATGAAATGTTTAATACACATAGGAAAGTACCATTATATATGTATATGTGAGCAAAGGTGAATACCCTTGATAGAGACATGGGTATGAAATTGACTACACAATGATTTTGGCTTGGAAAATCATGGTACAATATTAGCATCATAACAGCGTGACATAAGAACTCATAAAAATGGTAGATGAGAGAGAAAAGGTTGTCAAATCATATTTACATGAATTATATAGTATGGAGAAATATATATACATTTTCCAAAAAATTTAATAGAATTTAGATGATTAATACAAAATAATTACTTTTATGTAAATGAGGAGTGATAAATCCCTCACAGAATTTCTGCATTTGCAACGGGTGTACATGAGAGGAATTAATGAGAGATAAAGGGTTATCCCATCATCCAAACATAAATAGGGAATTATGGGAGAGGTTAAAATAATACCCCAAAATTTTTAATTAAAAATAAAAGGGCATAATAACTTTATGAAAATTGTACAAAATTGAGAAACAAAGAAATTTGTCACTTGGAAGTGTGCTTCCAATGGCTTGGGAGAGGATTGAGAGAGGATTATTTGGAGAATGGGGTGGTGTTGTAGTATTAAAAAGAGATTATTGATGTGTTGAGATGAAATCCAAAGTCATTGAGTGAAGAGGAAGTGGGATCATGTGTGGGTATATATTGGAAATGAGAGAGAATTATTTTTTATTTAGGTTTGGGACACTACAGATTAAACTAAAAAAACATCAAACCAGACCATAGTTTTTTCTAATGGTAGTATTCAAAGGGTAATGGAAAAGAATATTTTATGAGGCCAATTTTCTAAAATATTAACATAATAGGGTTTCATATGTGGAGGTGAGTCACACTCTCAACGAAAATAATTTAAAAAGATAAAATGTTTTATAGGTGTTGGAGGGTCCAGTAAAGCTTTGTAAAATAAATCAAAAAAAATCTACAATCACATTATTTCAGTGGAAAACATATATTGGACGAAAAAAATGTTTATAGTATTTTATTAAATCACTATTGGGTCAATATGATGTCATAAAACACATTATATATATAAATGGTATTTCATTTTTACCCTGAAATTTGACTTTCTCAAGAAATTATGAAAAATTCACCATTGGATGATTTTGATGCCCTTATTCCAAAAATAATATTGATTTTATATAAATTATTTTTTAAATATGTGAATTTTTACTTTTAAAATAAAAACATACATTTATCGAAAATTCATGGGTTTTGACAAAAACAGCATTCAAACATTATTAAAAATTACAAATGTATTCACAAAAATTGTATGACATTTATATTTTATAAAAATTAATTTATTGATAATAATTTTATTAATAAATTATTTAATTCAAAAATCAATTAATTCATCAAAATAGATTTCTTAGTTTAATATTAACTATAAATATTTGTTTTGCTTTAAATACTATTTACAAATTTAAAATAATAAAATAAATTTATATTATTTATACAAGAATAATTTACATAATAATAGTGCTAGTGTATTATTAGATAACCCCTTAAAACACCTGCATAATACCATAGGGTATGGTGTGTGATGGTGACAGACTCTTGGGGATTCTCGGATAACAATGCTCAAGTGGCAATCTCTATCAACTTCCACTTCTGTTGTAGGCGATTCCTCTCGAGCTTTACATATTCAAGCATTGCATGGGCTAGGTCAAGAGATAATCCCAATGACGCCACCTCCTTTCTGAGCTCCATGAAATGGGATTTGTATGGGGCACGTCTAATGGATGAGGCCATCCCTTCCTTTGTCTTTGTAAATTGGATATGTTAAATCCCTATTTTTACACAAATAATTTGATCACTGTTGAGCGTCTATATTTGCAACGAAAAAAATTCATAATGTTTTTTTAAAATACAAAACCTAAAACCAAATAAGTGTATATATTTTACAAAACCATAAGAATACATATAAATAAACCATGAATAATTTTCATTATAAATTTTTGGGTAATTATATATTTCGTATGGCATCATAAAAATATATTTCTACCATCTAAATGAATTATTCACATATATCATATTTTTAAAATAATTGAATATGTATTATTCTGTTTTTGATCTGCATATTCAATAATATATTTAAATTTCATTGAGAGTATTAATTCCCAACCTCAATGGGTGTACAATAATCTGTTAGTTAAACGAAGAATAAGGTTTCTATTATCCTTAGGATACACAAAATTATCTGTATAATTATTTTTATAAAAATTTACAAATAATTTTACTAATTCATCTCTTTTTTTTAATTTTATGTTATTCTTAATATGTAATGAATCTCATTTAATATGGATATTTTTATTTATCAGAATAAGTTTTTTATGTTTATCATTAAAAACCATCACATAATAATATATATATATATATATTTATGCAATGGGAAGAATTAAATTAATTTTATGATATATTATTTTGATATTTAAATATTAATACCTTGGTATGGGTAAGACACTATTACTCAATTAAAGGGTTTTATGTAAAGTAATAATTTTTTTAGATATTCCAATTGTATAAGATGTTTTAGGGTATTTGAATGTAATATTCTTAGATCATCCCCAACCAGATATTTAAACTAACTAATTGAGAATTAATCATAACCTATATTGAATTTTGTGTATCTAATGGTGAAACATGAGTTCGATGAATAGAAAAAAAACATCATGATATTATGGAAATTGTTTCAATTTTCTAATTTATCACCTATGACTGTGCCTATTTCGGTTCTAAAAAAAATTATACAATTTTTTTTGTATTGATTTCAAATATCTTAATAATATTGATATTAATAAAAAATATATTATACCTAAAATGAGTGACTTATTTGAAAAATTTATTGATTTATAGTATTTAATGATTAACATATATCATGATATCATAAATTTAATAAAAGGAATTATTATATCTTTAAAATTTAATTTTGAGTAATGTATAATCTTTGTGAGATTTTGGTAATTTCAATTGACTGAATAAAATAATTTTTTTGTTTTTATATTTAATGAAGAGAGTATTCAATAAATAACTTGAGAATAATTATTTATTATTTACTTAATATATTCTTATCCATTAAAAACATTCTTAGAAATATGGAGATCATTTATGGAATTTTATTGAAAACCATGAGACAGAAAAATTGTTATACCATGTTTATAATGTGAGCATTTGGTATATAATAAGTGATTTTTATTATGTGTGTGATTTATAGTGAAGTAATATTTATTGATACTTAAAAGAATAATATTGTTTAAGAATATCCAACAGCAAGGATGGTAACAATGTTACATTTTTTTGTTGGCACTACAAGGCCAAACGAGACCGATGGGTGTGTTTGAAGTATGGTTTAAATTTTCACAAAGAATATATATTATCATCACATTGGAAATATTTTTTTGAATCCATAATTATTGATTTGTCCTCTATATAAAAAAATGATGAAAATTAAATGTAATCAAATAAATATTTAACATGGGTAACCACAAAGGGATATGTCATAAGATCATATAATGATGATGTTTCAAATTACCATGAAAATATCTCCATAGAATTTCTGATTAAAATATTAAGTCTAAGCTCACTACCATACCAATTATTTCAACCTCATTGTTTATATTTATTCATTTAATTAATAAATATATTCATGAATGAGTAAACATGTAAATCATTAAAATAAAAATAAACGAATCATTAAAACATGGTCATAGTGACTATGTTTTAACTTAAACTAAAATTTTCTGACAAAATTAAAAAACATTAAGGACATTATATTCAAAATATATCAATGAAAATTGATGTATAAATTTTCGTTAAACAATTTGTATCATTTTTTCATCAAAATCATCCTTTCGTAAATTGTAATATATCAATTTTTTCATATAATGTCATCCTCCATTGAATTTTAGAATTTATATATATATTGAAATCATAAAAAATGTTCTGTGGTCATGTGACTGAATATATAATTCCTTAAATATCATTACATGTAAAAGTATTATAGAATTTTACAGGACAAAATATGTTTCACAAACCGTGGTTGGATTATGTTTTTCAAATTGTAATTTTTTTTACAAATTCAAAGCATCCAAAAACCGTGGACATAAAATCCTTATCTTTCAAAAAAATTAACATTTATTATAATTGAAAATTATAATCTAATCTATAAAATTAATTTGTTTTAATAAAAATTGGATTGGTTTCAATAAAAATAATTTGAAAATTTTTCTCCAAAAATACCCATCTCTGTGGGCTCTAAAATGACAAAATTAAATTATTAGGAAACTTGTAAATGAAAATTCCATTAGTTGTCTCCGAAAATCATTTGAAACAATAATTATATAAATTTAACTTCCATGGAATGGTTTTATATTCTTCAATTTATTCAAAGAATACATGATAAAAAAAATTATTCTTCACTCTAGATTTCAATTATCTCATGTTTCATTTGGTTTCAGATTATTCATCACAAACTATTATTTGTACATAGGTTCAGTGAAACTGATTATAACATTTTTCTAAATCGATGATGACTATCATGTCCTAATATTTTTTAGTAAAACAATATTTATTTATCATAATTTATTGAACCATGATGTAATCCATGATATAATTCATCATCTCATGTTCTCCGGAAAATTTGTTTTAGAGAAATTGTCAGAAAAAATGCTGACATCCCCTTATTGAAAAGGGATCTAAGTGCCCGTGACGTGATTTTTCATCACATATTTATGTTTAATTTAAAACTTCATTATTTAATAAAATATATGTATCATAATATCTAAAATTATATTCAAAACAATATGGATTCTCAAAAACAATTTAATTATTAACCCAATAAGAACATGGTTTTACATCATAAAAAAAATCCATAATTAATAAATTTATATTTACTATTATCCATTAATAGATCCTTGTTAGTTTCCTCCCTTTAACATCAATTTTATAAAAATGTTCATCAAATAGAAATTTAGTCATCCATGATAAATTAAACAACTCAATGTAGTCAATGTGGATTCTATCTTGTTCTTTCTAGATAAACCTAGTTCCCATAATCACCCTATCTACATTAGCTGGAAATCCACACTAAACATAAATAAACATTTGTATCTAAAAAATAAAAATAGATATAAAAAACTATTCTATTATTCTTGGTCTATGTAATTAATATTGTTTATATAAAAAAATATTTCATGAGATAATTTTATTATTATATTGATATTCTATATCCATTATACAAAAAGTTAATCAATAATTTCAAAAAATGAATCCCCCTATCATTATTAATTATTCTAGTCATACTCATGGATCATTCCTTTCCTTTTTAATTGTACCAATAACTCCCCATCAAAAGTATATCTTCAGACCATTGATATGACAGTTATACTCGGATTCCACTTTTTATCTCTTATAAAACTATAATCCAACGTTTTTATTTCACCATATCAATACTTTTTTCACATTAGTTCCACCAATTACTATGTTATATAACAATTTAGTAAAAAATGAAAATCATAAAGTCCATGTAAACATTATTAATGATGTAATAAATATATATGGATATAGGGGATGTGTCAAACCTCATTATTTTTTTGGAGGTGGTCAAAAAAGATATTAATTAAATGTTTATCAAATTCCAATGTGGTAATTGTATTTATTAACACATCCACCGTCTCTTGATAAAATATAATGTGCTTTAACCTAATAATTAACTGATCAATTTTTTTATAAAATTATTTCATATCAAAATATGTTACATAAATCATTATAATATTGGGTTTTCTCACAATTCAATATCACTCTTTCGATAAGAAAAGATTATCATTGGCATTTTTACGTATTTACTATGATCATCTTACTGTTGTTTCATACATTTAAACTGAGTACATTAATTTTTCCAATATATATATACTCTTTTCTAATTATAGAAACTGAATAAAGTACATTATTATTTTTAATATGGCCATTATATTTTTTCAATAATAAATATGCGTCCACTAATATATTATTTAGCCAAAACATATATAGCCTAATATATATCTAAATATACCATTTATTATGATTATTTTATTATGTTTATCTATAAGACATAAAAAAAGTTTCTTGAACATACAAAATGATTGTTTTTAATATAATGTAAAATTTAAGAAGTCAAATTAGTTGAAATATTATCATTAAGAATATTTTATAGGCAACATATAGAAATATCAATATTATATGAAATTGGTTCCCAATCATGTATCTATAAAAAAATCATGTATGCATTTCAATTATCTTAATTTTCAATATGGTTCCATTACTAAATGATTATATTTGAAATATTTCTCTAATTATTCATGTAAATCTATTTTTTAATTACTTATAATTCCCTAAAAATGTATAAATGTGTACTTACCTTTTTTCTAACATTCATAAAAAATTTTCATTTCATCTTTCATCTTTATTTCAGAATTTGGTCATATAATCCCTAATAATACCAACATCAATTTGATCATTCTAGAAAAAAATATAATATAATCAACATACAAATATAATAGAAATTTTTTAATTTTGATGATGTTGTATTTTTTTAATCTATACATCCCTGCTTAAAATTTTTACTCATTAATTAAGATTCATAATGTGAAAAAAAATCGTTGTTCTTGATTCAGACCATATAATGAATTATTCATGTTATTTTACTTTCATAAATTATCAATGCTTCGAAACCGCACCATTTGATTAAGATTGATTTTTCCCGTGGGTTATGTATAAAAGAATATTTTTACTTTTATAATGGAGTTATTTTATAGCTTATTTGAATTGAAATATTGAATAATAATATAATCAACATTATTATTGTCGAAATAATGTATCTTCTATATATATTCTTTCAATTATTTAAAATCCCATATAAACTAACATCAACTTTTTAGGGTAAAATTTTTTAATAATGAAACTTATTTTTTACCACCCACTATTTTCCAATGTTTTAATAACTATCAATCCCCCTTTATAGCTCACTTATTTGATTCTTCAATATTTGATACAATATCTCATTCTGGGATTTGACCAATGGTTCATGCATTTCCACATATTAATATTATTTGCTCTACACCAATGATAATAAATTGGTGTAATAAACACTCCTTCATCATGTTTTTCTTTGATAATTATTGTCTGTCATAAACTTTTGTTCATTAATTTCAACACTTCACAAATTAATTTGATTCAATGGTTCAAACAATTTAAGAACTAATTCCTATTTTTATTGATCCTTAGAATCCTCTATATTTGTTCAGTTTTACGAATCTCAAAAAATTATTTCTATTATAACACAATAATATGGTATATTTTTTTAATTTTAAATAAACATGATACTTTTGAATATTTCATGAACGGAAACCTCAAGTATAAATGATCTAGTGATGTAGTATTTAAACATATCAAAACTATTTGATTGGTGGGTATAAATAGTATTAACCAAATTATTACATATATATATATATATGTTTTTCTATGTTAAAATTTATTTTTTAATTCCCAATAAATAATCATTAAATTTCTGATAAATTCATTTAATGATTAAATGTCTTATTTTTAAAAGAAATTAAATTACCTAAATATTATGTATTAATATCTAAAAATGATATTAATCACTATTAAAAAAATTTAATGAACATTATTGGTAATAAAAAAATAAATATCCATACATTTGTTATTTAGAGGTTAATATTGAAGATAAATTCATTTTAAGGTAAAAAATAGTTATTTCTCCTAAAACTGTATTTATATATAAAACAATTTTTTATGATTATAAATAAAATGAGACATTTATTTATTCATGATTTTATAGATATATTTGGTTTCTAAATTCAGTAAACTATTTTAATATTTGTTTAATATTTTTTACATTTAAATGAATTAATGTTAGTTCAGTTTTATTCTTATAGATACATTAATAGAAAAATTTTGATTTATGACATATTTCATGATGAATTTAAAATTAATTTTTTCCAATTATATATATATATATATATAATATTTTTAAATAGATTTCATATTCACAATCAATATAATTTATTTAATTGAATAGGCTTAAATTAATTTTCTATAATAATTATTCGTAAAAAATGAAATATTATGTGAGGATGGTTAAGGTTAAAAGTGGATTTTCAATAAAAACAAAGATAAAAAGTTAATAATAACATAAGAAAATTCTATAATATTAATTTTATGATGATATTTTACAATATATGATACTGATTTTTATTTATTGGACAATGGGACAACTTGCGCATGAATGGGACCATATTATACTGAAATCTATTATGTTACTCCATTAAATTCCCTTTACTAACTGATAAAATGAAACCTATTCTCATAAATTATTTATATAATTTTATTATTATATCATCAAAACAATTCAAAAAAAAATATATTCTATTTATCGTATATCCCTTATTTTTCACTGATTAAAATTAATTTATGAAGTTATGTGTAATCCAAATGTTGTCTCTCAATGAAAAGTTATTGATCAAACAGGATCTCTTTCAATTTTATTTATTCAAACATCTCTTATAATCCAATTGAATCCATTATAAAATGATGAACCTAGTATTAGAAATATATTTAGATTTTATTATTATTATGGAACATATATTTTCCACCCCTTTTCTAGCCCATGAGAAAAAAATTATCTCTCGTAGTTAGAGTTGACTATCTCCATCACATAAGAATAAAATTAATTTTCCATAACCACCTCACATTTATTGATATAATGATGGATTTAATAAATATATATTATAATTATTATTCTTTAATGTTAAAATTTTATTTTCATATTTTCTTTTTTTATAAAACAAATTATACGAATATCTATCCATAATTAAGGACTACAATTTCTATGAACATTGTACTTGACCATTCCATATCTAACATGCAAAGATGGTTATAAATATGTTAATAGTTCATATGTCTAATATTTCATTCAGAATTATATTAATATAGATGATAGAATCATGATCAATTTAATAGATTAGAATATCATTATTGAAACATTCCTAGAAAATGAAGCATTTTTCACCAAAAAACTATGATTTTAATAATGATTTATCAATAAATGGGTGTTAAAAGGATATAATTAGAGTATATTTTTTTAATTGGTATTAATATGTTTATATTGTAGAAATATAATAAATTTTATTTAATTATTCATTAGGATATATCTCTTGTGAAGAATGATATACTAGAGATAGGGGTTTTACATTATAAAATCTTTTTTACCATGATTTATTATGCTCAAAAATATTTGATGATTTTATATGATATATCTCCCTTAATGTTTTTCCCTTTTTCCCATATTTTAATTATTAACAATTTATATTGTCAATTTCATCACATTAGCTAAACTAAATGTAGTAATATTGTATTTAAGTCAAAGTTACTCGGGTTTTCTATTCAACCAAGAATATTTAGATAAATATCAATATTTTCATCAAAAAAATATCAATAACATTATTATAATCTTATAAAATTATTTATTATATTAATTTTTATGCATATTTGAATTTCTATAAATAGGTTTAGAAGGAATTTTCTTGTTTTTTATGGTTGTGGTATATTTTACCAAAGGTATGATAGGAATATTTTTTATATACACCACATGAATGGATTTTTCCACATTCATGAAAACACCTTTGATTTAATATTCCATTAAAAATTTCCATATTTATATTAAAATAAAATTTTTTCATTGATATTTTTTATAATTTTATGATTTCATATAAGTTATATCAAAATCAAAATAATAATTTTAGGGAAATATTTCAGTGCTATTCTAAAATAATTACTCATTTATGGAAACATATGATGATGTTACTTATTCTTAACTAGAGATTTCATCCAATTATACCATCCATATTATGTTTCATGAATGTTTATGATTATGATAATGAAATATTTATGAAACCAATTTTCTATTCCATCGTCTATGATATTATCAAATTATAAATGTTTACACGGTCTTGTGAAATATATCTAAATGGATTGTGATTATGTGACTATTTTATCATTTATATAAATATAATTTATTATTTAAACATTAATTCAGTATTCACTAGAAAATTACTTGGTCGGTGATCCCAGCCCAAAAATAAGGTTCATGGTAGTTTATCCCAATACAATTTCTGGAACATATTTGGTAATCGCAAGCCTGACATGCAACAAATATCTTAGTGGATATCCTTGACAAAAAATTTCATTGATTATTATTATTAAAATAATTATGCCACTCTTTTTTGAAATCATCTTACTCCAATGTTATTGTCTCATGGATTATGTTTTTGGATTTCCCTTTAAATCATGTATCTTAAACTTCTATGAATTATGCCTTGACCCATGGTTATGATCTATGAATTGTGGCTATGATATTCAAAATATTCAGCTCATGTTCTCATCCCATATAATAACTTTTTAAAAAATGATATTCAAAAGTGATCTAACATGTTTACCATTTCTCAGGTTCTTATCTCACCCTTTATTAGGGTTCCATTTAAATAGGATATAAATAATGGTTTCAAATATGAATTATAAATGGATGGATATAATTGTGAAGAACTTAATGGGAGATGATTTAGTTATTTTATGTTGTAGTTATTTTGTGACAAAGATTGAAAAGACTATAAAAAATGATTGTTTTACAAATGGATGTTAATGATATGTAATATACATTCATCTAATAAGATGTAACATCTTTGTGTTTAATTCATGGGTCACCATAGTTTCTAACAAAGCCCCGATTCATTTTATTTTGAATGTATGATGAGTAAAATTTAGTGGTAACCCTTCAAATAATCAAATGTGTAGAATAATATGCTATGTTAGTATAAATAATGGATTGTGTTTTCGAAAATATATATCCATTTATAGATCTTGGCTTGCGGATGCAACTATGAATTAAATTCACCTAGGGGTAAAAACTCTGAAATAGTTGGATTTGTTATTCTCTCAATCATCATTGGTGTATAGTTAGTGTTCCTAAGACTGTACACCTTTATAGACACTCCCATGGAAAATTATTAGATTATATAACATTTTAATTACAATACATTATGAAGGATTTTAAAACACGATGACTATGGATGATCATAGGTATACCTTTGGATTCATAGGTAGAAAAAAGGTGCCATGATTTAGACATTTTATAAATTATTTTCAGGATCTTGTGGTTTCTCACTATGATTATTTTTTCACCGATATATATATATATATATATATATATTTGTTTTAGACAATGGATACAACCATATAGAATCATGTTAGCACTAAAATTGATAGATATTTAATTGATTTTCAATTTACTAAACTGAATGTTATAGGATATGGAATGAAAATTACCAATTTTATACGTAAGAAATATTTTCAATCCATGAATACTATTTTAGATTCCAAAGAGTGAATGTGTAAAGCAAAAATATATTGATTCATTCACAAGGAATCATTTACCATATTTTCTACGTCCAATGATCCACTAATTACTTTTAAATATATTAGTAACAGAAAAAATTCATTTTCCATTCTATAGTGTTTTGATCAAGAAAATGTAATTTTCGATATTTATTATTAGGAAAGGGATCAAATAAGTAGTTGTCTCAAATCATGAAAATGGGGAAACCTTAATGATTTGACTCTAGGGATTAGGATGAGTTTTTAATGTTATATTTCAATAAGTACATTCCTCACATTATTCATAAGAAAATAGGGAAATAATTCCTTGTGATATAGTTGAATCCTAAAGAATCCATTAGTAAATATAAGTAAAATATTTCAAGAAATCAAATGTTTACTTTTATTATTATCATCAATCCTTCATATGAGATTGATCAATTCATTATTTCCTAAAAAAAATAAGCTCAAGGGATTTATTTGTCAAATAAATTAGTAGGTATGAATACATCCTTTGATGACCTCTCAATGTAGAAATGGATTTTAAATTCACTAATAAATGTCAAGGGCTGGATATGAAATGAAAGATGAATTTGATATTAAAATTATAATAACAAAAACCATAGTGGGAAGAATTTGTGTCTTCTTTTATGTTGGAATTTTGGAAATAAGCAAGGATGAAATTATATTAATGGGACTAGGGAATTGTTTACTATAAATAATAATATAATCATTACATTTAATGAAAATGTTATCTGAAGAAGTTATATAATTATTTTTATGGGAAAACCCCCCAGAGAATGTACCACCTATGCTTCAGTAATTTAAACACAATGTGTATGAGAATTATTCAAATAGGTGCTCAAATCTGTGTGTTAATGATGAAAAATGATTTCCGAAAACATTAAATACCACAGAAAAAGGAAAATATAATTTGATCAGTATTACCAATGTTATATAGGATAAAAAAGTAATGAATGTTTCACATACCATTAACATTAGTATTTTTAATCAGTTGTTTGATTCTGGAAATATCCACATTTTATATCTAACAATTTTTCTAGAGGTATCACATTATTAGACACTTAATTAGTTGTTTAGTTAGTATTGATTTATCATAATTGTCCAATATTTTCTTATAAGGTATATTATTTTTCTATAATTGAACCTTTTTAGATGGTTCATTTGGATAATTTAATTATTCTTCTTCTAGTTGAATTTTATGTTCTTTTGGGTGTGGGTTGTATTTCATTATGTAAAATCCATATAAATTTCAAAAAAGGAAATTCACATTTTATGTTACGAACTAACCAATAATATCATATCAATGTGATTATAAACATGAAATATTAATTAGTACAAATTTATATGTCATGATTCCCATTCAAAGAGGGTATTTGGCTCAGAACTTTGAAGAGAAAATCAATAGAAAATACATGCCCATATTATGATAATTTTATTATGTCCATATTGAATATCTACCTAGTCATACATTGAATGTTGATGTGGAGTTTTTTATTATAAATCATACCTAGTATGAAACATATTATAAAAATTATATATACTATTATGGGATGCATTATATGATTTGAAGATGTAACTCTAAAAGAATATTGATAAGTGAATCATTCATCCTAGTGAATATCTATAAGGTGAAATTGTTCAAATTAATATGATGAAATGTGAATTAATGTGAGTCTACATTGATTATATGGAACCTAAATATGATCGTGGTCAGGAATATGTTTCCCCAAACCCCTATTGAGGATTGTTTTGATAAATTACATGGTTTGAAGCATCATTACATAATTTATATTGGATCAGTATACTATCAACTGAGGGTAAACATCATGTTATACCTAATATATACTTACATATGAGGTATGGAAAAAATTAATTTATAGTGATATAATTTTTTTAAACTAATACTACACAAATGTTCATAAATTTAATGAATAACATATTTATATATAACCATAATTAGTTTTGGTAGTCTTTATAAATGATTTTATTATATATTACATGATTAGGGATAAACATGAATATCATTTTTGGACTGCACTAATGTCTATAGAGAAGGATAAAAATTAAATAAAATTTAAAATATGTGAATTTTTTCTATAGAATATATTATATTTTGGGACATATAATCTCATTATATGGTATATCTGTAGAAATATCATAGACAGAATGTATTGAAAATCATACTTGACCAACCACAATCACTAATATATGTGGCTTTATTAGATGGAATGGATATTATTGATTCATTGCGAATTAATTTTTAGGGCAATGTAATCCAATCACCATGTTACCATAAATGGGAATCAACATCCCTTGGACTGATGAATAAGAGTAAAATTTCATGGAACAGAAATCAAGATTTGTTGGTTCACCTATGATCATGCTACCTTGATTTGGAGAAGTTTTTTTTATTTTTCATGAGTCATCAAAGAATTTATTGGGATTAGTTATTATTTATAATGATGTAGTGATACATTATTCCTCACTCCAATTGAATATTCCCAAGGATTGTTACCCAACTCAAGATTTATAACTATAATAGTAATCATTTATTTCTTGTTATGGATGTATTTTTTTTGGATAATGGTTTTTCATATATAAATTTCATAAATTAATAACATATATATTTACCTAAAAGGATTTCAATTTACTATAGGGAAGTTTTTAGAGTTGAATAATGATTATTACAATTCAATTCATTACCACTCATTGAAATTGAATAAGGTGACAATTGCTTCGAGTTAAAATAAAAACAATAGATAATCTATTAGGATGAAAAAAATAGATCCAATATTTTGGTATTTATAAACTATAGTCTTTATAATATTAAATTAATGGGTGAAATCATATCTTTAATAAATGAGGGTTCAACAATTTACCCATGTTATGATTATAGAGGAGAAAAATGAGGTTGTAGTGGTACGAAAGTAGGTGAAAAAGTTATTCAATTATTCCTTGATTATGATAGAGTAATAAGTTTCAAAAATTTATTATGTGTGTCATTAATACTACACTTTATGGAGGAGATACTTGAAGAAGATGATGTCTCATCGATTTTCAATTCATCATAGATGTTGGAATATTTAAAGAGATCAAAAAGTGTAATTTTCTGTTGGGAAAACATGAAGATATATATCACATAGTACGTATATTGGTTCATATTATATCGTAATATTAAGTATAAGATATATAATTATATTCATATGGAATGACAATTAGCCATACTATAAAGTATATGGTAAAATGTCACTATGGATATCATCATCGATCTCACTAAAACACCTAAAAACTATAATTTTATATGGGTATTAGTTGACTGCCTTATGAATTCAGAAAAAAAAATTCTATTTGATAATAATTTTAAATTTAATATATTGTATGGTTATACAACAAGTATATTTCAACGATTCATAGAGTACAACATTATGTTGTATCTGATTGTGGTCTGAGGTTCACCTCAATGATGTGATAAACTGTACACAAACCTCTAGATATAAACATTCTTTTGAGTACATATAATAAATAAAAATTTGGTAAATTTGATGGTAAAACTCAACCTCTATATGTAACAATAAGATCCAATCATCGATTTTTAAAATTTGTTAGGGAACAACACCTTCCACTTACCTAATTCTCTTATAACAATACCATACACTCAAGAATTCATATAGATCCATATGAACCCATCAACAAAAGGAAGATAAAATAAAAACTTTGATGTAATTAAGTATCATAAATAAATCTATTAGGACATAATCTAGTCTATTAAATTGTAGATAATGTCATATTCATTTAGCATCACATCAAGAAATCATAGAGACTATATAAGAGTTCAAATGTTTATAATAAGTGAGATCTGAAATTAAATATTGGTGAGAACATATTATTTTGAATTCCTTCATGTAGGATAAATATGAGGGTTGTAATAATGGTAAATATATTCTCAAAATATATTTCTCTATTCATAATTGTTGTTCTAATCAGGGTAAATTCTTATCATTGGGTACTTCCCCATATCCTCATTTAGTTTTAAAATTTGTTCCATGAATATCTTTTGAGGATGTTCATATCATAACCATCACATGTAATAAACATAATGGTTTCACCATGATATAATTATCCTTCATATATAGAAAACCCATAAAAAACTTTGGATTATTGAGATAAAGTGTTACGAAAGAAGACTAGTCACATAGTGAATGTTTTTTTGGAATTAGAAATCTAAGGAACCTATATGTGAACCTAAAAATGTGATGAAGTAGATACATCCCCATTTTTTTATTTAGAGATACATAATTTTTTGGGGGAAATCATTTTAAGGGGGTATTTTTAATTACCTAGTATTTCATAATATCTTTCGTTGAAATATACATGAATTATTGGATAGCTTACTTTGTATACAACCCTGAGTCTAAATAATCCCATGATATACTATATAATTATAAATATGTTATTATGTTTACGGGTATGAATGTAATTAACTAAATTTCATAAATACATATAGATATTCCAAAATTCAATTATATTTATTAATGTCTAAAAAATAATAATTACCATTTTATTAAAATTATTTAGTTGTTTAATAAACTATTATTTGTATAAATGTATTTTTATACATATTATTTATTATTATTTAAAAATTTATATTGAAAAAAATTAAGAAATAATTTTTATTAATATTTATTATAAAGTAATAATGATCTATATTTTTTATCTAACAGTTATAAATGAAGATAAAATAATTTAATAATAAAAATAGTTATTTTTCATAAAAATGATTTTTATTTTGAGATGTGTTTTTATAATAATAATTCCAATAATATTTTATTTATTAATGGATTTATTTAGATATATAGGTTGAATATTCCATAAGACTAATTTAGAATTTCATTTGTTATTTTTTACTTGAAAATGAATTAATGTAAATTCATTTAAAATATAACAATCATTTCTCTGAAACTGATTTTTCATTGTGTTTTGTGTAGTTATTTTTTAATTAAATTGTACCAAAAATATATATTTACTTATTTAAAAGATGTAAATATTTTTATTTTGAAATATTTAAAAATATTAATATGTTATACTTCTTTTTTTGTCATAATGGGCAGTAAAAAATGTAAAATTATGTTACTATGGTTGATCTTAAAATTTTATTATTGGGTGTTAAACTATGATATATTGTAACAATGAAACATAAATATGTCTATTTATTATTTTTTAAGATATTTATACTTTATATTATATGAAATTTTAGTTACTTTATATTTTTAGAACCTTTGACACCAATGTGTCCTTATATTATTTAAATATTGTATTTTTTTTCCATGTGTGCCTCTTCCATTACCTATAAAAGGGAACTTCTTATCCTCTATTTATAAAAAAATTGATCCTTCTATATCAGCACGTAACAACCCCAAAACTATCTCATGTTCCTAACCTTAGTCCTATCTTTCTTTTTCTTCTCCAAATAAAAATCTTTTAATGCTGAATGTGTATGCTAGTGGAGGTCTCTCAAAAAAGAAGTGTAAATATTTACCAAGATCATTCAATTTTATTTGTTTGTACACAACCTACAAACCTATTTTATCCATAATAATATGATTATACCAATATAATCAATAAATTATATTTTATTATGAGGACTTAATAACATTTTTCTATCTTCCTTCTATCAAAAGGGAAATAAAAGTATCACACAAGTGTAAAATTGGACTATCATTGTAAGAAACCTGACATTTTTGTAGAAACATCTGTGTATTATCAGGTAATATTTTTAGTTTATTATGGAAATTTTGGGATGGGTTATGACCTGATATGTGTTTGGGTGATGTTTTTTTTGGATTTTGGGATGACAGGGGATGTGGACGATTTGCGCATGGTTTGGCCAAACAGTGTGCATGCAAACTGTGTGGATAGTGGAAGTCATCAGGGTTGGCACATTGTAAGGAAAAAATGCACCCTCAATCCATGTGGGTAGTTGAAGACCACTTGGTTGTTGAATGGTTTGGCCTAACCATGTGGTCTACCTGGTGAAACGATTCGTGCAACATATTTTATTCAGAAAATTTGTTTTGAAACAACCTGAACCCCAGAAACCTATCTAATTCGACCTAGACTCAGGAAAAAAAATTCTATGTGTTCCCAAATACTTACATATATATTACATGGTGATAAAACAACATTTTTCGATATAAAAAGTTTGGATTTAAGATCCAGTCTCCTCCCAGTATGTGAATTTCATCCTGATGCTCCTCTTGTTATTTCTATTACATTTCAACTTCTTTTCCTGGTTGATCACCATCATTTTTTGGAACTAAAACATTAATATGAGATCTAGATCAAAGATTGTGTATCTAGATCTATATTTTCATAATCTTGTCCCTTTTGATCTGAATTATATATTTAGGTATTTAGATCTAGAGCTTCATCAATGAAGATGTTCCGCTTGGATTTTGAGAATTTCATTGGGCTAACATTAGTCAATATATTGAGGTTAGTTGTCTAATTCATACTAAAATAGTAGCGATTCTAATATGTGTATGAGTTTATGATTTTCTATAATCTCATGATGATTTATTTCCTTAATTGGACTAATTTATAATGTGGAGTTGAATTGATAATTGAATCATAAAACAAATAGGGGGGTCCCAAATAGATATTTGGGATATTTGTTAAGGGTAGAGTTATTGTAATTGATATTTAGAATTGACTGTGATGAGATAATTAGTTGGTGAAATTTATTATAAAATAATTATGGAGTCCAGTTATAATAATTAATTATTATAATTAATTATTTTCTATGATGTTGACCAAATATAATTAATTGTGTGAATTAATAATGTGTCATAATATTGATAAAATATAATTTATTGTAAGAATTATTTATTACTAGTTGGGATTTGATATGGATAATTAATTGTGAAGAATTAAATATGGAATGATCAATTTGTTGATTTATCAATTAATTGATTAATGAATTAATGTATTAGGTGATTAGTTAATTGTTGAGTTAACTAATGTCCATTGAACTATTAAACAAATCATTGGATTAGTAATGGACTGATATGGATGATTATTTTGAATTAATGAATGAATAAATAGATAAGGTTTTTTGGGTGTTATACAAGTTTTTCTAGACCAATTCGAAGTTGGTACATGGACATGGAAATCCACCCCTATAGTTATCCAAGCATGAGATTATGGGGTGCTAGGCATGAAGACCTACACCGAATGGGAAAATAAGTGCTCGGCATGACGAATTAAACTAAATGAGATTGTGGTGCTAGGCATGATGGCATACCCAAAATTAATTTTCATAATGAATTGTGATTCAAATGTGATTTGGTGAGCTAGGAATGAATACCTACACCAAATTATTAATGATATTTAATAATGAATCAATTCTGAAACATGAATTGAAACTGGGCATAATGTGTTGATTAAAGATTAATGGACAATTTGGTAACTATTTAAATAATTCTTCGTATTTATTGCTTCATAAAACATCATGAACAATTTTTTGACTGGAGTCTTTTTAGACATTGTTGGAGTTAGCCTACTGAGTTTTACTCACACACTATGTGTGCCACCTGATTGGCCCCTATGTTGCATTTTTGTTGATGGACACCATAAAGGCATTGCCATGGGATATATTGTTGTTTGGGATTAGAACATGTGAGAGGGAACATGACGTGGTTTGGAACATAAATTGGAGTTGTTATGTATTTAATAAGAGTCACATTTTAGACACATGAAATTTGAATTTTCAAATCATGTTTTCCTTTCAGCTGAGAATTGTATTTTAAGGTTTTCGTTATAATATGACATGGATTTGTTTCGGATATTTAAACACTTCTGCACTTGGTTATTTCTATAGTATTTTATTGAATATTGTTCTAATAAAAGAGGGTATTGTCTCCCAATGACTGACATACCAGACCATAACATCCAGTTAGCACCCTATGGAGTACCGGGAGGTGCACATGAGGGCATGTTTCCATATGCTAGGGGCACCGTTCAGTGTCTCCTGGGTCAGGACTTCACACTCATCTCCATGTAGTGATTTGATTAATTTTATTTTAACCCCAAAAATTAATGGTTATAGTGATGTATTTATCAAATAATTATGATATTTATGATATTATACTCATTCTTTAAGGAGGAGATATTATTGTTTCCTATATTTATTCTCATTAAAAATGAAAACAATGTTCATAGGTACATATGGACTTATATCCTTATGAGTGGTGTAACTCAATTATTATCTATAGAAATTATGGAACATTATTATTATATATAATGAATATAAATGATATTCATATCATCATTAAATAAATTTATATTATTTAACCAGGAAACCTGTACACAGACAAGAACTATCGAATTGAAACATTCATGAAAAATTAATCAATTAACACCCAAAAAAGAATTATATTCAGATGGAATAATTAATAAATTGGAATTAAACTATAATAAGTAGACTATATTTGGTATCATAGGTATGAATATAGTTATTTCAATGAATTATTATAAATTTTAATTTATTTTACTCGTTTATTGAGTTCATTCAAATAAATTCATAAATGAGGTAAGTGTTTTACATTAAATGATAGAAATATAAATTTTATGGGTAATCTTAGTCATGAATATTTACATCCATGTCCATAATTTCACTTAAAAAAATTCGATATTATTTTTAATATTTTTAAATGATTGATTAAATTTATTTTTACACATATTTTACATTCTATAAATAATTTACAAGAATACATCTTTTAGATTTTGGGGCAAGGTACATCAAACCAAATGTGTGAATATTATATTTTCTTTAACATATACAGTGTGTATGACTATCCCTATCATTATGATAATTAATTTATTTAAATATTAAATTAATATTTTCCATATTTAATTTATAATAATATATTACCATGCATGTGATTTCACCCAATGCTATAAATCAGATCTTATATTAAAAATTTATTCATTGTTTGAGATGTTATGAATGAAAATTATATTAAAAAATATTAAAAAATAAAATTTAGTGATATATAATATTGAAATAGTTATAGAACATTCGAGAAATCATCATAATAGTATGAATCATAATTGATATATTAAAAGAATAAAAAATTTATTTAGACCATGGAGAAATCATATTCATGAATAAACCTACATTTAAGATAGGAAAAAATAATAATTAATAATGAAATATGTACATTTCCATGTAAATTTAAACATAATATAGATAGTTTGAAACAAATTAAAAATAAAAATATTAATTAAATTGAATCCTTTTTTCTATAAAAAAGGTTGATTTATATAACAACATATTCACTCTTTAACAGATTTCTTGTGTGTCCTTCAGAAAGATAGTGTCATCCACATCATGGTTACTAATTGTTTGGACATATTTCTTTGTAAAAGGATGATAGAATTGGTGTGAGTAGTTAATGTTGTGGATCCCCTATTATGGAGGTTGGGTTCATAGTGTTGAATATCTATTCAATAGTTAGTTTTTTTGGGAAAAAATGTGAAATCTATTTTTCATAGGTGATATCCATCAGAAACAAAAAAAATTGATAATTTTTTTATGTTTTTTTCATGAAATCAAATAAAAGTAGAGATTATTGGGGAAATAATATATTTAAATAGTAATATGAAAATAACCGAAGAATTGAGGTGTCATGTCCTATATTCAGTCGCCACACAACTAGTGCTCCCTACCCTATTTGTCACCTGGAAACAAGTGAATCTACCAAAATGTTAGAGGTTGTCGACTAGTAGTGATGGCATAGGGTGTGATATTGGGTAATCTATTCCCTCATTGGCAGAGTGTAACATAATCGAAAAAAATGAAAATGCATAAATAGTAAATAGTAGACAACTAAAATAAATGGTGGAAGACTAATACGATAAATAACCATGTATCATTCCATAAAAAAGATTATGCATCATGCTATATGTTTTAAGAAATAAACCCAAACAAGTACATTGTTGCAATCCACAATATATGTTCCAAAATAATACAAAATAACAATGGAATCTCAGAAGAATTTCAAGCCCTGACTCAGTCCCATACTGTCCTACTCATACATAGAAACTCAGGTCCCCATATAATGGTGCTTTCAGTGATCAATACCTGAAATCATATAATTTGTTCTGGCCCAAAAGCATTATCAAAATTGGGTGTGAGACTAGATCTCAGTAGGTAACCACCAATGATCTTTGTCGAACTATCTGTGAATATATATGTAATTGGCAGTGTACAATAGTCAATTAATTAAATAGTATATACTCAAAAGTAAGAAAAAATGACGTTTTTGATGAAAATTCACTCATGTATGGGTGAATACAAAATTTATGATTGTTATTTTTCTTGGAAGACGCATCATTAGTCATATCATTTCATTATTCAATTTATAAATCATTCTGGTCATGACATCATAATGTGGAATTCAAGTATCATTCCTATTGTGTTTAATAGAAACCATATAATCATGGTATAACATAACAGGAAACTGATTAAAAACAATTTATATAAGAATTTCAACATACATTCCAGGTTGAACGTCGGTATATAATCATTTCAACTTGTGATAGTGTCAAAACTTGATATATAAGTTTTTCATCTTGTATCAGGACCAAGCCTGATGTCTAATCATTTTATCATGAAAAAACGCATTTAAAATAAACTATTACACGATTAAAAACAAAATAACTCACATGGATAACTCATATAAAACTCCTAGTATGTGAATTAAACATTTAAAAGGATTAACATAACAATTTTCTCACATGGGTAATCTATATAATGAGAAATTCATTTATAATAACCCAAGAATGGGATTTTATGTCATGCCCTATAGGCATTCATGAAAAAATGTCCATCCAAGATAAACACACCAATGGGGTGTCACTAAATCCATGTTCATAACCCTAAACATTCTTTCAATCCTATAATTAATTACCTAATAATCAATAGTCAATTATTGGGTTCATTATTCCATCATGTGATAACCTAAATATGGGTGTGAAAGACTTCAGCATATATAAATCTCATAAAAATTCGTGAAAGGCTCAAGACCACTTACCTCATACACTAATGACTATTGTCATCCAGTGTTGGGTTAAAATTTTCCCTAGAACAGAGTATATCTATAAGACATGTATAAATGTTCAACCTCAAATAACTATAATGAGAAACAAAATCAAGAAGAAAGACTCAAGTGGAATTCAGATCTGTCCGAGGGGAATCCATTGCATCAGAGGGTGTTTGAATTGGAGATCATATGATGAAACAAGAGGAAAAGTATCATTTGGATTTTCTATCCCCATTTCTCATTAAAGGGGGGAATTTTTTATCCGTTAGGAAAAATGAAACTACAATCCTAAATAATAATAATTAAAATTACACGGAGTATATTTGAGATTACACATCATGTTTGTACAAATCCTTTCCATTCAAATACCCAACAATGTACTGGGATTACATGGTGTGTACTCATCTATACATGGTGTGTACATCAATGTACATGGTATGTAGTCCCCAGTCACATCATTTAATAGTCTTGTAGCTTTCCATGGACCAATCTTCCCCCATTTTCTTAAGTATAAACTGAAAAGGAATGATGTGTTCCTCAATGGAGAACTGGGTTCTAAAAAACATCCCCCATAATGAAATTCCTCCCCAAATTAACCAATCAATGGTGGTGAAGAAACAACTGAGAATAAATATTTCCAACGTCATTATGGTTCGACCTCCCTGTCTTAAGTATCATCCAAAACTCAGTCGTTCTTCAATAGAAACTATATAAAAGGACCATATCGGCCATAGAGAAGCATCGTACACCGATCTGCAATTTTTTTGGGATGCTCCTCAAAGGAGGCATATTCCTACAACTATGTTACCTTAGGCTGAAAGGTGTTAGACGAGTCTGAAAAGTAACATCATAACCGTGAAACATAGAAAACATTGTCAATATCCTTGTACATCTAATTTAACTGCAATTGATAGGAAACCGGCCCGACCCTCTCCAAAATATCAAACAGCCCAACATATCTCGATGAAAGATTTCCTTGTCTATAGATCCACTTGTGTTCCAACCTCATTGCAACACGTAAGAAAACTTGATCAATGACCTAAACTCAAATGGTCTTCTACCGGGAACAATATATGATTTATGATGAGACTATTCAGTATCCATCATTTTCAAAATCAGCTAAACCTGCTCAATGATCTCCAAGACAAGACTAGGTCGCATCATCATTACATATCCTACCTCCATCCAACATAGGGTTGATCAGCATGGTCAACCATAAAAATACTAATATGGATCCATATGAATAGTATCATGGAATCTATTTGTGTAGTAGAACTCAAAAAGGTGTATATGTGACTTCTATGAAGCCCTAAAACCGAGGATTCTTGACCGAAGCATGTCCTCTAGTACCTGAATCATACAATCGGACAAGCCATCAATTTGTGGGTGGTAAGTTGTGCTTAAAAGAACCTGTGCACCGAAATCCCAATATAGAATATTCTAGAAAGTATATTTAGAATTGTAATCCATATCTAAAATCATAGAATGAGGAACCACATATAGTCATACAATCTCTTGGATGTACAACATCCCATCCTCATCAACATTGAAGGATTCGTTAATCGGAAGGAAATGTTCATTCTTTATAAGCATATCAACCACAAACCATAATGTATCATTGCCTCGGGGAGACCATTGTAAAAATGTTATGAAATTCATCATGAAGTCATTCCATTCCCACATATGAATGGGTAGGATCTACAAAATTGCTACTGGCCATTGGTGTTTTTCCTTTACCTGATGACGGGTGGAGCATATCCTGACAAAACCCACAATGTCTCACTTCATACCTGTCCACAAATACTGACGATGTAAATCTCAATAAATCTTGGTGACAAATAGATGCACTACCCAAACTGAAGCATAATAATCCCACACCAATTCTTCACGCATGTCGGACGAAACCCATATGTGACCCTGTACTATAATATTAATGATGTAATTCTCAATACATCTTCATGAAAACTAGATGAACTACAAAAACTGAATCATAAAAATCCCACATCAGCACCTCATGCTTGTCTTCCAAAACCCTTACGTGACCCTGTAGCCATATAACCACATCCTCATCTATGTTCCAGCCAATAGGTGGGTCCCTAGATTCCACACTCTCTCATAGAACAACGTCTTCAAATCCAATATATATCTCATCCTCACTCAATCTAGTTGTGCAGAGTTAATTTCTAAGGATGTAATAAAAGTATGTCCCTGACTATCATGGAACTCCAAGTGCATATCAGGGAACAAATCCAAAAGCTTCCACTCACTATTGTCTTGTAGCACTACCTGCATATGAGTCCTCATTCTCAATACACCTTCTAGTGCATTTCCTTTTCTAGGAATAGAGGGAGGTATGATGTAAAAATACCGATGTTATTCCACCCACATTTACTGCCTTAAATTCAGATCAATCTGAGTAATGTTGTACTTGAGACTTTTTATTTCTTGTTTACACCCCATAACTATCCCAAAAAAATAAATGACTCGAACCATGTAAAGCATGACAAAACCGCAACTAACTCGAGATCATGCGTTGGGTATTTCCTCTCATGTGGAATCCACTTTTGAGACCCATTTCTAACAAATCAATCCCCCTACAAACGAACTACTCTCATACTGATACCTATAGCATTAGATTACATAATTTAACTCATGTCAGGCTCTGGTGAAATCACTATTGGTGTTGATTTTAATCTAAATATCAACATTTAAAAGTCCATTTCAAATGGATCATATCATATTTACTTCGCACCATTATTCTACAATCCCATCATTGGAACTACTAAGCAATATAAGACATATATGAAATTCTTGTAGTTACCTACTATCTCTAGAAAACATCACACCTCAAATATGTTCTTGGGATTCTCCTAGAAAACTACTGATCTCACCTTATCTAGATACACTAATACTCCTCTCTATGAGATAATGTGACCCAGTATGTGAATTTGATTCATCCAAAAGTGTAACTTTTTGAGATTAGAATATAAATAATGCTCTCTCAACATGTTCTAAATGATCTCAAGAAGGTTGGAATTGTCATGGCGATTTTAAGAATATATCAAGATGTCTCCCATGTAAACCGCAACAAAAGAATACATGTATGTATGGAATAAATAATTAATCAATGAAATGAAAATTACTAAGAGATTCTTGAGACTGAAAGGCATAAATGGATACTCAAATAGCTCATACATGGTACAAATGGTTTTATGAGGTATTTCTAGAGGTCGAAAACACACCTAGTGAAAACTTGATCACAAGTATATCTTCACGAACACTCGAGATCCTCGTAGATGATAAAATTAGTGATCTATCTATGGAAAGGGATATCATTTCTAATAGTAAACTAGTACATCATCTAATAGTCTTCACATATCCTAAGAGTACCATCTTCCTTTTTTAGGAGAAGGACTGGTGAACCACACATAGAAGTAATAGGTCTAATAAACCCACTTTCCTCCAATTTCTCTATCTATCTCTTGATCTCATGAAACTCCAACACAGCCATCCTATAAGAAGGAATATATAATAGAGAAACTATATGTACTATCTAGATAGAGAAAACTACCTCTCATACTAGTGGTAAACCATAAAATTTATTTGGGAATACATCCCTATATTAATCAACCACAAGAAGTAAATCCATCTCACATGTTTTTTATCCATCCAAATATAAACTAGAAATTTGTGACGTTACCCCACTCAACCCATGTTTCTCTAGTCTAGCTCATCTTTCCTCGACCTCCCACTCTCCCTTGTGTAAAAATGATCTTCCCCTGGTGATTTGATACTCACCCTACAACAATATAAATAAACATTGAATTGAAATTAAGCAATACAATCCATTCAATGGATGACATCAATGCATGTAATCTCTAATACAGAGAGATCCCAAACAATGTGACACCCACCAATCTTAAGGGTTCATTCATTTAACTATCACACACCTACCGTTATTATCCCTAATGGAGTGTCTAGTTTCATAATATTATTAGAAGTGAAAATATTGAGCCTAAGTATATTCAATATTTGAATGGATACGAAATGATTGGAAGCCCTTATATAAAATAGAGAAGAAGCTAAAACAGAGGAAACTAGAATAGTACCTCTGATGGTAGGAGGTCCTGGATCCAACTCATGATTGGTCTGTTGCACTACATAAGTCTGGCCCATACCGCAACTCTATGACAAAACTAGGATTCCCAGAATTGATTCACTCTTCTATCTTTAAAAACCTATAGTCTTGCTACCTCGACCATGACCAGCACCTCAACCAGAGTGGCTTGAAATATTCTTGTTCCCTAATTTGTGAGAATTTGTTGGCCATACTTGGGAACATGGACTAGGTGAAGATCTTCTCTCAGTTTACATCAGTGGAAATGTCTCTTCGAGGCACTATAGATGGCTCATCTTGCCACAATCATATCATTCAAATGGGTCCATTGGGTAATAAGGTTTCATGTTCCCAAATATCCAACACTGGTATCCCCTAACCTGGCTACATGTATAAACGTTATGACTACTAGATTCACTGTTATTAATCTCCATATGATTCTTTCTGCTACTTGTTGAGACAGTAACAGATCTCAATGCTATGTTTATCTAGCCATCACCTCTAGATTCCATCTAATTCCTCTTAATAATCATTGTGGGGTTCACTATTGTAGATATATAATCCTGGAAAATGATATTCACCTACAATCAAATGACATACCTAACACCATCCCCGAATCACCTAGCCTATGAAAGATCATCCCCCGTAAAAATAGTTTTGATGCACTTCAGCTTAGTAAAATGAGTTTATTTATTCCATAACTGATAGAGGTCCCAACTAAAAATGCAAAAACAATCGGGTATTGTTGTTCATTAATGTCTTCGTATATAAATGGTCATATAATAATCTTTATAAGTATTCTAAAGATATATCTTGATGATTCCCTATCCGAGTAACTACATCCCACTATCTATTAGTGGAATAATGTTTCATATAAGACATGAGCATGACCCTTCAGCCCGGATGCCCATTTAGATGATCAATGAAAGATATCATGGTCTAGCCAAGACTCTATAACCTATAGTCCCATATCCTGTGAAAATGTGGGAGGATGTTTCATCAGGAACACTATAGTCATCTCATCCTGAGATGTGGTTGGCTGAGGTGTTCTAGATATATCTTCATAATGTGCACATTGTTTTCATGGAACATTGTCTTAGTTCCTACGTCCTGATAAACCACTCATGCCTTAGTTGGCATTAATGGAGATTCCACCGGTAGCAAATGAAATACCACCTCTAGGGTATTCACATCACTACCCTCCTAGAGTACTACTAGATGTTTTTATGGTGTCATTTCTCTGTATAGTCCATCACATGCACCTCAGTATAAGATTTTTCATCAAGGTACGTAGTTTAATTGTTCAATAACTAAATAAGATATGAAAATCCTTAACATTTCACAAAAGTAGGGTACACCATGTGTATAACATAAACATGGAGTATCCCCATAAACTCTAACATGGGTCTATAACTTCACTTACTTTGGTCATGAATGCATTATAGGTACACGACATGTTGAGCTGACACATGGTATTTCCCCTAAACCTATCACATGGGCATGTAACTCTGCATGCCTTGGTTGTGGAAACATCTTAGTTAACTAGTGTGTCAGGATGAAACAAATTGTGTCCCAATAAACTATCACATGGGCATGTATCTCCGCCTTCCATGATGGTGTAAACATACTTGGTACACAACTTTTCTAGCTGACACACAGTGTGTACTCATGTCTTCCCTCTTATCCATGTACTATTACATGGAAAGAGCCACACATGTCTGCCTATGTAAAACTACACAGTGTGTACATAAGGTGCACAAAGTGTTCTGATCAAAAATCATCAAACCCTATTTTCTCTCCTAGGTCCAGTGATACAATAATCTACTACACAACGTGTACTTAGAGTACATTACATGTTCATGAAACAAATAATTCTCAAACAGAAGAACACATTCCATGTGTTCATTGGACCACACACTATGTTGTCTCGGTTTCTAGACATTAGGCCTCATAAACATCCCTGGAACCGATTTATTGAAAAATAAAGAAATGGTGTGAAAAAATTCGATCCATGGGAGTCCATAATCTAATATAATTAATTATTGGAATCCACATATGGCACAACAAAACACAATTTATATCCATCCAAGAGGGACCATACTTTTTAGGGACAATTCTTGGCATCCATCGAATTCAAACATAAAACATACCAATATACCTATCAGAACAGAAATCATATCTATCAAGATATATATTCTCAACAAAAAGCATATATTTCACAATATCTATCATAATAACATGTAATTATTAACGTTCTCTAAATTGAATAACATGAATTCATGACATGTGACATCTAATACAAGCTTATATGATGCATGAGATGGAATAACCTAATCTCATAAAGTTGCATCAAACCAAGTGCCAATGATATCAACAATAATAACATATAATAAGTGAAACAACCCATGTTAAAATCGAATCAACTATAATAGCTCAAAATCCAAAAGCACAATTCCATTCTTGGAAATTGGGATTTTCTTTTTACATAGGGTAGCTACACCTGAGCATAGAAAATTAACAATTCCCATTTTCATTATATAGTCAGAATAATGTAATGAAAACCATAAAATAATTCATCAGATGCCACATTGTTACATCATTGATCCAAATGCCACTCTATTAGTGCTCGCTACCCTATTGGTCACATGGCCATAAGCAGTTTTCCCCAAACTCTTGAGGATTTCAACTAGTAGTGAGAGACTTGGGTATGATACTAGAAAAACGGTTCCCTCCTTGGAATACTGTAACACAAAAGAATAAATAAATTCAACAGTAGAAGTAGTAAACAAGATACAAAAAAATAAATAGTAGAAGAATGATAAGATTAATAACCAAGTAATATTCCTTACAGATGATGGCGTAGTATGTTATATGTTCTTTTAATTCATAAAAAACAAGTACACTTTTGTCATCCACAATATATGCTCCAAAATAACACAATCAAATAATGGAATCATATAAAAATTTCATGATTCAGATTGGACCCATTCTCTATTTATACTAACCAACACATCAAGTACTATTATAAGGGAGCCTTCCATAATCAATAATTGAAATCATATAATCTATTGGGCCCCAATGTATGACCCAAACATGGTGTGATACTAATTCCCAGTAAGAAACCAAAAAATATTTGTGTATATCTATCTAGGAATGTATATAATATGTAATGAACCGATGTGAAAGAAATAAACATTTGGTACTCCGAAGTTAGCACAATAGATGTCTCAGAAGAAAATCAAAATCAAGTATGTGTGAAGATTGAATACAAGATTGTGACTTGGCATTGCTAATTCATCCTTAGTCATTTGATTTCATTATTCAATTTACAACTGAGTCCAGCATTTCATCCTAATGTGTAATTAAGGTATCACTTCTGGTGTGTCTAACACAAATCATATAACAATGGTATAACATAACCCAAAACTGAATCAAAACCATCTATATAGGAATTTCAGAAGTCAATTATTGTTAAAACCTAGTATATAAGCATTTCAGCATGTTTCAAGGTCAAACCCCAATATAAATTTTTTTCAGAATTTATTTCGGCCATCCCTGGTGTATATGCATTTCAAAATGAAAATAACACATGTAATATACACAATTACATGGTAAACAACAAAAAAACTCACATTAGTAACACATATCACAAGCCTAACATTTAGGTTAAAAATTTATTGGAAATAATATGACAAGTATTTCACATTCAGAATTTATATAATGAGAAATTAATATTTAACAACCCATGAATGGGAATTCAAATTTCCCTTCATAAGCATTATCATTGAAACAATCATCCAAGGGAAACACACCCATGTGGTGGCCCTAAATCAAAGTTCACAGCCATAAACATGATTTAAATCATTTAATTAATTACCCAATCATCAATAGAAAATAATAGGTATCATTATCAAATTTTGTGAACCATAAAATTTGGTGTGTGTCACTCCAATATATATAAACAACATAAAAATTTGTGTGTGGAACAACACCAGCTAACTCATACTCATATACTCTCCTCATTTAGTGTTTGGCTGTAGTTTTACTAGAATGATGTATATCTAAAAAATAGAGTAAATGAACAACCATAAATAACTATTTCTAGAGAATAAATTTGGAAGAAAGTCATAAGGGGAATGAATAGCTCACTCAGTGGAATCTAACTCAACTAATAGTGTTTGAATCCTAGATCGAATGATGAAACAGGAGGAAAAATCCTGTTTGGATTTTCTTGGTGTTCTTATTATCAAAGGGGGTTCATTTCTATCTATCTGAAAAATACGAAGCTACTTCTTAACTTATTAAAAAAATACACTCTATGTATTTGAGTCTACATGCCGAGTCTGTACAAATACTTTGCAGACCATTACACTACTGTGTACAAGTAATACATGGCGTCTAGCCATCAAAAAATAGTGCGTACATAAAATTAATTATTTGGTAGTCTATATTCACGTCATGTAATAGGTTTTCAGCCATCCCATGACCGATTTTCTTCTATTTTTATATTTATAAATTAAAAAATTAATATTTTTACCTCAAAGGTGGAACCACGTTCTTACATGTTCTTCCATTACCTTGTAATTTCATTAGAAATTTTGAGTCAATATTTTCAGACTATTCTTTTATGTTTTCCATCATATGAGGATGAACTAAATTAGTATGGATTGATGTTTTTTCATAGTATCAAGATATTATAACATGTTTTTGGATAGTATCATTAGCATCAAACTAACTCCATATATTTTTCTACCAAAATAATTGACCATAATGAATTAATATAAATTAATATAAATTAATAGTAGAAATTTAAATCATTTAAGAAAAAGTATTATGTTTAACTCTTTCAGGGATAAAAGTAGAACAACAGCCAGATAGGATTGGAATATAACAACAACCAGAATTTATTCAATGTCTGAGTTTTAACATACCTTCACTAAATAAAATATTAATGTGTATTTTAAAGGATATGTCATTGATATTTATTTGAAATGAAATTAGATTATTCACGGATAAAAATATATTTACAATATAGTTTAAACAATCAATGATGATAAATGTATGGATATTTAGTAGGATTAAGAGATCTGTACTCATATAATTCATTATTTTTTTGGAATAAGAACATACAAAACAAAGTATATATCAATTAGTAATAGTTTGTAATTATGAACACTTTCACTACTCCAATCCATCATAAAAAAATAATAAAAAATTATCAAATTAATTAAAATAATTATATGATGCTCCAAATAAACATGGAACATATAGAAACTAATAAGAACCAACTTCTACAGTGAAAAAAGGTACAAAATTATATACACCATATAGATTGTTGGACCCCTTGTATTCTTTTTATGATATATTGGTACTTGAGAACCATTTAATGATTGTTATAAATACATATAAAAAATATGTTAATTGTGTTAAGTATCCAAAAAAAGTGTAGAAGGATCCTTACTAGATAAATATTTTACAAATATTTCTACCTTGAATAGAGAATCATATATGATTTAACAATATAGTGAATTGGGATAACATTTGAGATCTGAACAAAGGATAGAAAATAAATCTACTATCAAAACCTATGCATAAAAAAAAATTTCAATTAGAACATGATAAACCACATTTATTTTCATGTAATTATTCAAAACATGTCATCATTTGGCATAAAAGATATAAAATTCACATCTATGAGTAATAAGGCATCCAAGTAAAAAAAATAAAATTTATAAGATAGTATAAGAATATAAACAAACCTTTTGATTCCATGAAACTTAGATAGGGATCACATTTATATATTATCTCAATGAAGAGAAATACCATCTTCAATATCAATGAACAACATACTAGATTCATGAATAATGTGGTTTGGTAGCCTGTAAATAGAAATATCATGATATGTTTTAATTTTGTTCTACACAAATAGAAAATGGCATCATAATGTTACAATTCATTTTATGAAATGTTATAGTAAAAAACTCAAAGATGGGGCATGTGTTAAAAAATATGTCATATCATCATGGATAACATTTCCATCTATCAATAGAGAATTATAGTTTTCAACATATGAAATTGTTTGGGTAAACAATATATATCGAAGTATATAAAATAAATTATATAGTAGCAGTTGAAATAATATCTTTATCAATGAAAGAGAGTATATAAGAAGAGTTTATGGATAATAGAAGTTGAAATATTTTATATGGTTGGAGTTAAAACAATCTTAATATTATAGGGTGAAAATATAATAGAACAAAGAATATTAATCTCAAGAAAATATGGTTTATATAATGATGGAATGATGGGAAACCATATATACAATATGAGTTGAAATAAAAATAAATTTTCAATTAGTTCATATGAAATAACCTTGAAACAAATTAAAGATTTTTTTTAAAAAAATTAAAATGTAATAAAATCCTAAATAATGTGGGAAAAACTTGTTATTAATAAGAAACGTGATAAACACAATATTTTTAAAAAAATGTATAGATTCAAAAAGTACAAGACCCACATATTTCCGAGAAGATGAAATAAAAGTGAGAAAATTAATGTAAACACTATTGATAAAAAATATTAATAAATCACTTATAAAATTAAAATAATGTTTATTAATTATATAAAAACATATAATCATTAAGAAAAACAATAGTAAATAAATCATTATGATATTATAAAATACTATAATAGTAATAAATAAATATTTTTAATCATTTTTACCGTTTCATTTAAAACAATGATACAGTGGTAATGAAACCTAAATTAAAGAAGACAAGAAAGTTCATTGGGAACTAATTTAATGGTCTTTTTATATAGAATCGATGTATAGATCAATAATAAAATCTCATTTTTCATAAAATGCATCAAATTATGAAATAACAACTAAGATAAAAATCTGTAATGGGGGACGAGAAAAGGTATCACAATATATTGGATTATAAAACACCTAATGTAATATACAAAAACGTGTAATGGAATTCCATATAACATTTTATATCTATAAAATGTACCCACCAATAACAGAACATGATATCAATATTCAGGGGTTTTTAGTGCTTAAAGTTAAAAAAGAAGAAGATATCCTTATGACCATAAATATGAATGGAAAATAATAAATGAGATCTATAAGTTAAATCCCATAAAAAATACAATCCTATAAGAAATAATAAGTGAAAATAACAATAGATTATATAATAACTTAATGATGGGAAGTAATATATTTTTCTGGATTTGAATAAATGTTAATTGTAATTTTTTAAAATGATATAACCTAAAAATGAAATTTTATCTAATGAACATGAATATGAGGTAAAACCCCTCATAATTTAACAAAACAATATTACAAATAAAAATTATGATTCAATGAAATACTTGAAATAAATATACATAAAAAATTACATGAAACACTGATTTCCTAGAAGATGAAGAGGAATAATATGTCAAACAAATTTTTTTAACAAAAAAATTAATAATAGAAAAATTATATAAATGGAAATCTAAATAATACTAGAGAAAAAATTAACATGAATCTTTGATACCACTATATTACAAAATAACATATGGTGATAAATAAACCTGAATAACAGATGTAATGTATGGATATTAAGAACCATTTTAATAATCATGCAATATATATTAAAATTATAGATTGGGAATAGTATTGAATTTTGTGGAAAATTCATCAAATAATGAGTCAGTGATTGAATACCAGATCACATAATGAAAAATAATCCTTAATTTATGAATATGAAAAAATATACTATAACAACTTATTAAAAAGTTGTATAATATTTGAAATAATAAAATTAGAAGAGATTATTATTTCCCTTATATTATGAAAATACATGTTGTAGACATCTGTATAAGTTTATAAACCACATATAAGATGAAGGAAAAAATGGTAAATAATATATATTGAAATAATTAAAACACTTCTATTGGTAATTAGTTAAAATCATATAACTCGAAAAAAATTAAATTATATTTAATGATATTTAAAAAAAATATAACCCTCATAATGTGAAAAAACATTATTACAAATAACAATACTGATAATAGAAATAAATTAATATAAATATATATAACAAAAAGTACATGAAACATTGATTTCTAAAAAATACAACAAAATAATATATAAAACAAATATTGATGACAAACAAAAAACAATAAATTAAAAATTATGTAAATATATATATAAATAATATTAATAAAAATGACCTCAATTCTTTGATACCATTACATTAAAAAAATAGGATATGGTGATAATGAAACCTGAATCAAAGAATACACATAAGGTAATTACACACAATTTTGGTAATCATGTAATTTATAATCAAATTAGAGATCTAGAATAACATTTCATTTGGATTAACATTCATAAAATAATGAATATTTGAAAAAATATCATATAAAATAATTAAATATATTCCTTAATTAGTGAATATGGAAAAAAATAAAGCAATAATATATAAAAAGGCATATGTTTATGAAAGTACATAAAATTTAAGAGGATAATATATTCACAATATTAGAGGAACACATTTTTTGTAGACATTGAATCAAAAGTATCTTTAATGATGGTATTAGTTATGGAATATGGGTTCTTGAAGAGGTTGATAGGTATACTACATAGTGGTTAAAGGTGAAGCTAAACTGGAAAAACATGTCAAATGGGAACCAAAGGAGAAGGAGAGGGAACTCGCATTCTATAGTAGTAGGGATTAGAGAGAACCATAGTGGTCTTAGATCAATGAGAATAAGGTGTTCAGGATGAAGTGACAATAGGAGAAGACTTTGGAGGAATCAGTTTTCATCGGTAACCCGAAAGATGTGGTATTCGGTGGAGGGGACAATTGTCAACTATGTAAAAATAATTAGATATGAGGTTGGAGAATTCTATTTTCAATAGTAAAAATATATTGTCGGTATAAAGTGGAGAAGAAAGTGGTCGAATATAATACAAAAATATGAGGGATGATGGAGGAAGAGATTTTTAGCGGTAACCTTAAGATAAGGAGTGTTAAATCTCAAGTGGGATAGGATTGATGGAGACAGAATGAATATGGATTTAATATGGTGTAATAAAAAGAATTATGGAGAGGGTGGAATGTGTGATAAGAAAAACCATTCTTTATAATAGATATAGATAATTTCTTTAAAAATTTTAAACAATTATTATTTTAAATAAGTGATGTAAAAATTAAAAGCATATTTTCCCCAAAAAATATTCCACTGACTTTAAAAGTAATTCTTCATCAGAGTTACCATCTCCTGATATTACTTGTGATTCATTGGAAATATGATAGCATGAAATTTTATATATTTTTCGTGTTGATGATTTATTATTATGATTATGAAAAATTAATGAAACTCTTTTTCTTTTCCATGACCAAATATATAACAAAATGATAAATGTTTTCATCAAATTGTAGAATATATATTAATGGGTTATGATGATGTTTTAGGTGGGTTCATTAATTCCCAATAATGGATTGATTAATGATTAATGGTTTATAACCTCAAATAGAATTTTGTAGGTTATCCTAATCATAAATGAGAGTTAATATGATGTTATCATATGAACAAAGAAGGTACAACTATGGATATACCAATCCTACAATGTATTGAATTTCAGGGTGGGTAAGATTAACATAAGATTCTATTTATTATGATTATGCCACACTTTACTCTACTTTTTCATTTATACCAATTCTATTCTCCCATTGGTCATGTTCATTGATTTATTTATGATTTTTATCCTTTGAACTACCAATGTTTATCTTTTGAAATATGTTTCATATAATTGAATTTCTAAGTATTATTTTCAATTGTTAAGGATATTTTTCATACCCCGATAATAGATTTTAACATTAAAATAATCAATAAATTGTATCACATTTATTTACACTTTATGATAATCAAACATTATACTTTTTATGTTTCTTTTCCCCTATGGCACATAGAAATTTTATATGTATGATATGTATAATAAGTGTTCATGTTATAATTTAATCACTATGAGGTGATTTAATTCCTTCATATACATGTTTTTTGTGTATCCATGTTGCAAAAATAAAACAAACCCGTTATGAATTTTGGGGATCATAATGATATTTAATAAAAATTCATATAATAAGACATAATATCTATATATGTAATTTTTAGGACGCCTAAACTATTTTACTATTTTGTAAATATTTTTCCAATTATGAAATTTCACACTTGTTTCTAAATTTCCTATTTCTCAATTTTAAATTATTATTATTTTAATTCATCCTATTGAGCTTATTATTAAAACATTTTATAATATTTTTTATTCATTAAATAAATTTTATTCTCTCCTTAAATATCCACATATATATAGTTTCATTTTTTCCCAACATAGTTCTTGATGAAACATTTATTTCATGATACACTACCATATAGCTAAATTGGATTCCTTTCACACTGCATCTCATATGATGTAATCATTTCTCTAAAAATAGAACAAATCGCTATTTTGAATATATAGAAGCCCAATCATGAACTATTTACAAAAATTTCATGATATTAGACTCTCATTGAGTAATTTATTCTATATATTATTCACTATTCGGTCTATATTTTTTACATATCCTTTTCCCCATGAAGTAACCATTAAGGAAACCAAATGTTTGATACCATATGTCAAAAAGTAATTCTATACTATAATAAATGTTCATTATGCTTTATTATATAATCACAAGATCAAAATTTATCTCCCTTTGTCATTTTCAATATACCATTGGAATAATTTATCTAACATCATTAATTTTTTTTATTTTAATAATCATAATTTATCACAAAAACAAGATAAATCAAGAATCATATTGAAATTATTTTATCATCGAGTTGTGAGATATTTAATTGGACTTCATCCATAACTTAGAACCAGATCAAGAATGTGTGAAGCTCATTTTATTTTTCACCAATGGGATTTAACTCTAACATCCCACTTAAAAAATCATCCCTAGTATTTTAAAAATAAATATCCATGGTAAGAATATCCATCACAAAATCTAAATAGGGAGATGTTTCATTATTTGTTAATTAATTTTTTGAATCCATCAATATAATAAGTTATTATTCATTCTTACCATAATGATACACATGTTCTCTTTTCATTAGACATTATAGATTATTCCTTTTTTCCTTTATCTTATCATTAATTTGTTTCATCATTTTTCAATAATTTGACATCTATTTTTGTTAAAATTTACTTTTATTCTTATTTCAAAATGATAACCTATTCTCAAAAGATTTTGATAAATCTATTCCACATATAATATTTTAATATTCCTTAATTAATACTAATTAATATTCTTTCCACTTCCTTTCGTCTTTAATGGTCTATCATTTACAAAGGGAATAGTTTCCTCAACAATACCCCAATATTTATTATTATTTTCATATTCTCAGCTATATAGGATGATTTCTGATTATTAGGAGACTCAATATTAATATTATTTTATTTTTTTACTTAAATATATGATAAGATATACTCCCCTATCTTATTACATTTGCTGAAATATATAATTTGTTCGGATGACACATAAATAGGTCTATCCTCTTTTTAATGAATAAGATCATGGAATTATTAATCCACCAAATATAATACGTATAATTTGTTTATAATTGAATATTATCTCATTTGTTTCTTATAAATTACCCTTATAAATCCAATTGGGTTTTTCCGGTTCATCATTTTCAGTAATATTACATGATTTGAGTACAATAATTGATAAAAAAATAAATTTTTTTAAAAAAACCTTCTCCATTGAAGTATTAAATATATTTTCATCCTGTTTTTTTACTTTTTTATTCCATTACTCATAATTAAATAATTTACACTTCATAGTATGTAATTATGTGAACCAAATATTCTAAAAAAATACTTCAATAAGGTTATTTCTTTAATAGAATTAAACCATATGTTGATCTCCTCTGAGTATTTTCCTGGTCAACATGGAATTTATCATACACTATGATACTACATTATCTCATAATCACCATTCAAAACAATAATGTGATTTATAAAAGGCATCCTTATTATAGTTATGATATTACTTGTTTCATGTGGAAATAAATTCTTGACATTGAGTTGTTTTAATGGTTTAAGAATTGGAAACATGTTTATTTTATGTTTTATATTTTTAATGTTTAGTTTAGAAGCACAAAAAATGAAATGTATTAATATATATTTTCGATGGAAAATTATTTTAGAATAATTGTGAAAAAAGTATCACTAGATGTTCACTCATCTAGTTCTTCAGCGTAATGGAGTTTAAAACATTATATGTTAAACTTCCAATTAAATTATGCCCCATGAAATCGATTTCTAGAACTATAAACATCAAGAACCCCATTCACTATATTAGTTCATCCTCATCCTCTAGTCTTGATCACATAATGATCTTCCTTCTGACCAATGAAGAAAAAAACAAGCATCCAACAAACAGACACAATAAAGAAAAAAAAGAAGAAAAAATCACAACACATAAGGGTATTTTGTGGTTGATATAGTGTTTCCAATATCTAGGAGATAATGATATCATATTATTTGATTAAAAGGGGAAAATAAATCTTTTTTACAATGGGAATTAATATTCGAAATCATTACTCATACTCTCAAAATAAGTCTCTCTAATTCCTTAACAATTGCACACTTTGACACTCATCCATTTGATCATAAAACATCAGAATTTCTACCACTACAACCTATATGTGACCAGGTGTAATTATTTCAAAGCCACCTAGCCTTATTCAAGGTCACATTAGTCATTTCAACTTGTTTCATTATGACCATATATCAATCCCAACTTTATAGTGCACCTTACCAGAGATCCTATCAGAACCACCTTCCAGTATTCCAGGTTAACCACACTTTGGGTAATAAATAATGATTTTACCATTTATATTCCTACAATTACAATTTTTTGAATAGATTGTGTCACACAAATGACAAAAATAATACAATTCTTATCTTATTTTATTGATTTAAAACATTATAATAATATCTAAATTAAAATATATTAAAATAATGCAATAACGAATAATATGATAATATTTAGTTGAGATATTTTGTAAAATATTTATATATTTTTTTTAATGAAACACCTATTAATAGTTTAAGATGTATTAATAAAAATTAATTATATATTTCAATATAATTGGATTCGTAAAAATCTGTTTTTGTAAAATATTAATTAATTGTGTTTGGGGATGATTATTTAATATAGAAATTAATATTTTTTTTAAAAAAATTTAAACTATTTTTTTAAACATCTCTTGTGTAATGAATGATTTTAATGTATTGTGTTTATTTTCAGGAAACTAAAATAGTATCTATCTAATTGTTTTAACTATTCGTGCAATATGAATAAAATTATTTTAGGAATCCATGTGTCTTAATAAAAAAAAATATAATGATGTATAAAATTCCATTTTGGGAAACTAAACATTTTATTATTTTTGGATTAAAAATTATATATTTAAATGGATAATATTAATTTCATTAATAATTGATATATAATAATCTTAATATTCAAAAAACACATTTTTCTAGAAAATAAATTTTTATTTTATATTATTTTTTATTTATAAGTTTACTTCCAAAAATTTTCAATTTAAATTGAATAAATTTTCATTTATTTTTTATTAAACATGAATAATTTCTTAGTTTTATAATTTCTATTTTTTTTGGAGTGTTTCATTTTTCAGTGAACCCTATATAAAACAATTATTAGAAATACAATGATTTTTTACACATCATCCTCTAATAGATGTAAAATAAATATTTATAAAACCCTTTAATTTAACAAATATGAATTTTATAAAGAATATTCTACATTTAAAAACATTATTTTTTATTTATAATCTTTTGTATTGAAATTGGGATCAGAAGTTACATTTTTTCTTATACTATATTTTATGTGTTATAAAATTATTATTATATTTTAAATTTTAAAAATATAATATTATAAAACATATTTATAATTTTTAATACTCATATAAAAATTAGGTAATGAAAGTAATCTCATTTATATTCAAGAAAATAATTTTTTAATAACAAAATTAAGATATCGCAATAATGATTAAACAACAAAAAAGAGATAAAACTAACTAATTAAAATTGAAAATATCAAAAAACAAATCTACCTCAAACATTTGTGTATGAAGCCTTTATCAAACAAAACATATCACACCTGCAATATTATCAATTTTTGGGACAAATTAAATGAATATTTCATATCTAATTAAAATAAGTAACTCTCCCATATAAAAGGACCCCTTCACCATCTCACTTCTCCACACATATTACGTATATCAAATTAAAAATATATACCCAAATACAAACTCAAAAATCCTATAAAATACATATTTTTCCATGCCTCATAAAAAGGATTCACTTCAACGTAGTAATTATATTTTGAAAAGAGATTTTCCAATGTGTATGGTTAAAATTCAAAATCACTTGTTTTATTTATATTAGTTTATTTCTTATTATAAATCCTCATGATATATTATTACCATATTAACATAATATAATAATTATAATAATTTTATTCGAATTATATTATGTTGATATAATAACCTTTATCAATCATCCTATCAACTATATGAAAAATTAAAATTCTTCTCGTGTGATGTGCGTACTACACATGCATGAACGAAATATATCCTTTTCCAAAACCAAATTACATATATGGGTCTAAAAAATATTTTATAAATATATATAATATTATGAATTCTTATGTTTTATAAATATTAATCTAATAATATGAAAATATTATATATATTTTTAATGTATTTTGATAATATTTTTAAATTACTTCCACAAAGTTCATCATGGAACTCGTTCTATCAAACCTTGACCATAGATTTCCTCAAATAGAAACTGGTATAAATAAAAAATTGAATAGTTTTTTTAAACATATTTTAAAATATAATAATAACAAAAATGGTAAAAAAAAAAATAGGATCTTACAACACCATTATGAAACAAGTATGAAGCATTCAAAATTACTAAAATCTAGTGAATAAAATAATAATTAACTTTATAATAAATGTTTAATAAATTATTATAATTCATGAAAATAAAATAAAATGTATATAAATAAGGAACATAAATGTGTTATTAATATTTTAATTTTTATTATACCACAATTAAATTTTCTCTTGTGGGTGTTGGCTGAATAAGTTATGGATTTTCATTTAAATTTCACAATGAATACTATATTGATAGGAATAAGTTTATATGATGGTAAAATGAATTAATTTAATATGTAAAACCAAATATATTTCCTTATAAAACATTTAATTATAATTTTAATGTTCCCTTTCACTATTTAACTTCACCTTTGACTCATAATTCACACTGATTATTGCATGTAAGAGAAACTAGCTTACTAATCCTTTTCTTGCAAGATTCATTTTCATCCTTGATTATATTGTCTATTATTTGTGGATTTAAATACATATAAATATATGATTTTAAAATCATTATTAATTTATTTTAATTTAATATAAAAATTAATCATCTCTTATTTTTTTAGAATGGTCATTTTACATGAACGAGGTCCTTTTTTCAAAATGTGAAGTAAATATTCTTTTAAATGAATTCCATAGAAATGAATTTCATTGCACCTTAATTGGTTTTATTTAATAATAGTCATTTATTTTTTTCATTTAATTATAAATAAATATACATTCTCTATGTTTTAAAAATAACCTTCTTAAATGGTATCAATAGAATGAATGGTATTTCTTCTTCTTTCTACATTTAAATTTTTATGTTATCATGATAATATTTTTAAATAATGTCAAAATAATAATTTTGTTTATATATTATGAAATTAATAACATGTAAATTAAATCATCCCCTATATTTCTCTATGTGGATTATGATAATGAAACTCAATTATTTTTTTCAAGGGTAAATTGACCAATAATTGAATTTTGAATTCTTCAATATTTTTATCACACATGTATATGTGGTTTATCATTACGTAATAGGTGGGCCAAAAAATTATATATAACTAAAATGAATTGGGAATATTTTTATATATCATTATATAATTATAGAATTAAATATTGTGTTTCCAAATCCACTTTGATATGGGAGTTGGGAAAGTGATTCCTAATCAAATATGTTATAAGAGGTAGGTATGTGATTCCTCATCCACTATGTTTTTATTTCTATGATTATGTTTGAGCGTCATTCAAATTTTTTCAATGAAATAATTTCTTTATTGATTATGTATTATTTTATTCATAAATATGTGATTTCTAAATTATGATCCACATTTCTTTGGGTAATATCTCCTAATGTTATGGCCATGGAATTTGATTACTTTATGATTCCCACATTCTTTACTCATGATCACTTAAGATCTCGAATGTTTTAAATTATTTATCATCTAACATCAAACATTATTATGTGTCCATTCCCAATGTTATGAATAAGATTATTATATATTAAATTTATAAAGGACTTCATATAAAATAAATTGTGAAAGTAGATAATTTTTTTATAAAATAGGTTAATTATATATGTAGACTCCTAATACACTAACACATTTGGTTATGGGGTGTGATTAATTATTATATGAAATGAAAATTTATATAGAATAATTAAATATGTTTATATAAATGATTGGGTCACCAAAATTGGTATCAAAGTGTGTTTTAGTCACTTTTGGGGATTTGAATAAGATAACATTAACTGAAACACTAGGGAAAAGAAACAATTTTAGAAATAACCACTAATTTTGGTACAATATAGAGTGGTTAGTTTCATAAAAATGAAATCCTTATATGGATAAAATCAAGTAGATATAGGCTTTAGCATAGGGGAAGCAATATATAATAAAAATATAAGAGGATATTTCGATATAAACCCTTTCTTTACTCTGTAAATAACATATGTGCCTAATTAAACAGATTGTTTTACATTACAAGGGGATATGATTTGATGATTCACAGGAAATTTATCAACCATTAAGATATGTTTTAGTGTAGTAGTATTATTTATTATATAAAATTTTATTTTATTGAAACCAACAAGAAAATTAACTTTCATAACCAAGACTGAATCATAGGTATTCCAATGGTTGGTTATAAAAACCATTTTTTAATTTTTTTTCTATGTTTATAGTTTCATTTTAAGAACTTTTTATTTATATCTAACATAAACAATAGTTTAATGAAATTTCAAGATAAATGTGAAATAAATTAAAGTGTTTATGTGATAGGTAGTGATATTATTTTCACAATGATAACTGAAATAGGATTGGAGATGTAGTATAAAATCATACAACGATTATCACTCCAATCTCTCAAGATATGAATAAAAATGTGAACCATGTTGATTTATTTAAGAAACTAAGGTTTAACTAGTTATTAAGTATTTTAAAAACTATATTTTTCTCTTATTTTCTAGGTATTCAAATTGAAAAATTTATATGAAGTGGATTACTGAGATATAGATTATATTTTTTGTTATTTTGTTCCAGAACCATGAGAAGATTATTTTATTAATTTATTATTTTAATGGTGGGGGGAGACAATGGTGAAATATTTTTATTAATACGACTCTAAACGAATTATTTAAACTAATGAAATAGTAATAATTTAATATAATAATAATATAAAAATCTTTTCTATAATCTATTTATGTTAAAATATATAGATAATTTTAACAGTATAAACAAAAGGTCGATGAAATAATTCATATGTACGAATAAAAAATCAAAAGTATCACAAGGAAAACCTATGGATTTATAAATATCCCTGAAATAAAGGTTGAATATTTATTTAGTGTCTTAATACCATGTCCTGAAATGTTGGTTTCTATCGTAGACTTTATAATCTATGATAAAATGATTTGATGCAATTTCAATATTGAAATGGACATTGGAGACAACCATTCTCTTTGTTCTTTTTAGGATAATTAAAAATACAAGTAAATTTTAAGAAAATATAAATTATAAATCACTTGTAGGATTGAAATTTAATCATCCTTTATAACCAATATTTATAAAATACAATGGGGGTGGATGTTTTTTAAAAATCCTAAGGCATTCAATCATGCACATGGTTTTTGAAAAGAAGTAAGGATTCTATCAAGTTAAAGGGATGATGAAATACCATGTCCTAATGTTTGACCATCATGATAATTTTTCAATTGAAAATAAAATGGGCCCAATTATAATCTATGCTGTGATCTTATTGTTAATGGGTACAATTAAAATCAATAACCTCCTATGATAATGGAGAAATGGATAACATATATTATAGAAATTGGGGGACTGGGTCGTTAAATCAATGTGGGGAAAGTTAAAATTATCCACTACTTTAGGAATATGAGAATTTCCATGATTTAAATTCTACCCAATAATTTATATTTGGATAATTTTTTAAAGACATATAATCACCAAACTGTTTTTTAGATAACAAATTATCAACAAAAACTCATATTTGGGAGATAATTGAATATGAAGTCTATAAATCATATCTCCAAAATGTATGTGGTAGTTTGATTCCCAAAAATATTATAACCCTTCATTTTTTTGAATTTCAATTGTTTTTAGGCATGTATTGGACCTCATTATAAATATCCCATGCTAAATGTATTGATAGAGAATAGATATTTAATATTATATTAATAAATAAGCATCATTTAAATTCCTGAATCAACACACAATCAACCATTAGTGAATATTTCACTATAATATACATATGAGAATGAACTATATTATATGGGACTTAATACCAAATAATGAAATATATATATATATCAAATGGTGGTTTAAGCACTCATGATTAGTGATATGACTATTTTATTAGAATATACCAATATATGTATCAATTAATGTTTTTGGAATTCTGTTAAATATTGATGTTATATTTTTAACTTAACTCATGCTAGGTTCTATGACAATTTCAATGGATCATTATAAAATTTATCTTATTTAATTGGAGTAATTATAGATGTAACACTATATAATTATTGATAATGGTAATATAATTTCTAGTGTTATTCTCTAAAGTGCGCCGTTTCTCTTTATTGAGATAAATGATAGATCATTGCCTCTCATCATTGACTACCATGAACGTAGTAACATTATGATAAAAGAAAATATTATTTAACATGTATTAATGATTTGTTAGACCAGTAATTTGGAGAAAAAAATTCATAAATATATACCTTTAATATAGGTATCATCATTTTATAGTGATAAGGTAATATGTAGTCAAGATAGTGTTGCACATAATATGTAGACTTTATTAATTCATTTTGATTCCATTTGGACATAAAAATTCCTTAGTTATAATTTTTTTCCAATTGATTCTTAAGATATTATCTTGAGAAATTTGTTCTATTAGTTATCAATAATATTTTCATATATTCATAGATAAATAAACACCAAGAATAACATATCATAATTTTACTAAATACCCTAAAAACATATTAATTATATATAATTTTTATAAAGTATCTAAATTGGGTGAAAGAATTATCTTTCGTGGGTCATGTAAGCACAAGATAGGCTATAATAGTGGATCCATTGAAAATATAAGTGATTAATGAAGGTTCATAAACAACCAATATGATGTAAAAACAATGTTTTCAAAGATTAGTGTAAGTCTATTAATGATTTACGATGAAATTATCATGATATTAAAATTATATAAACCATTTAAAAAAGAATTATTTAATCATTTTCTCTATTGAAAACATTGAGTAAATCTTTAAGTAGCTTAATACAAATTTCACTACACCTATGAGAATATTACTCAATATTATAAATGAATTTAAAATATATAGTGATTATTTTTCATTCATACATATGAAAAATGAAATTTTGATATCTTTTGATTCATATTGATTATGGAATCATGAGAAAAATTTCCCAATTCATGATCACACTACTTGAACTTTTTGTTTTCCAAATGTACTATAGTAACGATTTGAGGAAAATGTTGCTATTGTGTAAAAGAAGAAACATTTTCCAATGGTTTGGTCATCTCTTTGTCAATGTGTATATATTCTGAATATTTCCCAACGATTTGATAAAAAAATTGGGAGAAAACTATTTTCTCAAAGGTATAAATGTGGTTTTGATAAACCGTTGGTATAGATAAGGTCTCCCAACAGTTTTTATAAACTGTTGCGAAAGTTTTCTCCCTAATACCCATTGCCCTAAGCATCTAGTCAGCCCAATTCCAGACCTATTCCGAACATCCTCTAGAAGTCTTATCTACCGTAAAACACCTTCTATTTAAAGACCCTTCTTCAATCAAATAGTTTTTTATTTTTACACATCAAATTTGTCATTTTTACCTTAGTTTTAGTGTTATTACTTTTTTTATTTTATGTTTGATTTTTTGATTTCAGGTAAATTAGAGTTATTTCTGTTGGAGTACCGAAACCTTTGTTTGTTTTATTTTTTTCTTATACACTTCATACATTGTAAATGGTCTATTTATTAGGGTTTGTTTAGTGATGGGGTAAAGAATTTGTTGTATGTTTTTTTAGTGGGGTAAAGGTTTTGTTTTATGTTTGATTTATGTTTTTAGTTTATTTGGGTTTTATGAATTATGTTTAGTAGGTTTTTATTTGTTTAGTGAAATGGATAGTTCATGATAGTTTGGAATTATTAATGAATAAAATGATTTTAAATAAAAATAACCTAAGGGGGATTCAAGAATGGTAGGGGCAGTTCATGTTTTGGGGGCTATCCGGATGGGGGTTGGCTTGTCCAGGGGGTAGGTGCTGCAGGGGGTAGGGGGCTATAGGGTTGTGGGAGAGGGGTTATGGGGTTCCCCAAGGAGGGGTGTGGGATCTCTTGGGGGTCAGGGTGGGGATTCTAGGTGGGGGAGGGGTGTGGGGTGTCCAGGGAGGGGGCTGGGATGTCCAGGTGGGCGGGGGGGGGGACTGTCCAGGATAGGGGGATGTCTAGGTGGGGGGGGGGGGGGGTTAAGCGAAGGGGGTGTGGCCTGTCCAAAGAGGGGTGGGTTGTCCAAGGGTGGTGGTGGGTGGGCTATCCATGTCACGGATGGAGTGTGGGATGTCATGGGGGGGATCTCCAAAGGGGTGGGGGTGGGCTGTCTAGGTGGTGGAGGGGTTTTGGATGACTTGGGATATGGAGGTGAGGGTGTGGGTTGTCAAGGAGGGTGTGGGCTGTCAAGGGGGTGGGGGTGGATTGTCCAAGGTGGTGTGGTGGGTTTTCCAGGTTGGGGAGGGGTGTTGGTTGTCCAAGGGGGTGGGGGTGGGCTGTCTAGGTTGGGGGTGGGCTATCCATGGGGGGTGGGGTGGGCTGTCTGGGACACCTCGTACCCCCTAAATAGCCCCCACCCCTTGAAAACCCCCCACCCATGGACCCCCCCCCCCCCCCGACACCCCTGGACAGCCCCACCACGCTCGTGGGAACCCCACCCACCCCTAGACACCCCATACCCCTTGTACATCCCCAACCCTCATGGAAAGCCCACCAACCCCGAGGACACCCCGAAACCCTCTCGACAGCACTGCCACCCCTGTGGACAGCCCACCCACCCACCATGTACCCCTAGATATCCCCACCCAACCCCATACACACCCCTCCCCCGTGGACAGCCCCCACCCATGTGGATATCCCACCCACTACCTTGGACACCCAGTACCACCAGGACATCCCTTCCACCCCCCGCCAACCCCTAGAATACCCTCCCACCCCGGACACCTCGTGCCCCCTTGAAAACCCCCCTCCCCCATCCCCTGGAAAGTCCCCCACCCCCGGGACACCCCTGACCCCTTGGACAGCCCTGCCACCCCCTTGGAAAGTCCGCCCACCCCGTGGACAGCATGAAACCCCCTTGGACAACCCCCCCCCCCCCCCATTCGTGGACAACCCACTCCCCAGACACCCACAAAAAACCCCCGGAAACCCCCAATCCCCTCAGACCCCCATACCCCTAAAAATATTTCCCACCCCCTTGGAACTCCGACCCCACTGGACAGCCCCTCTACCACTGTGGATAGCCCGACCACCCCCAATGGACAGCCCACGCAACCCCCTGGATTGCCTACCCATCCCTTGGACACCCTGTACCCCATGAACAGCCCCTCCATCCCCGAGGACATCCCACCCACCCCCTGGACACCTTGTACTCCCTGGACTACCATGCCCACCCACTAGATACCCTGCTCGCCCCCTGACACGCCCTACCCCCTGGACAGCCTGACCTCCCTCGTGGACAGCCCGCCCACTTAGAAACCCCGAACACCCTAGAAAGCCCTTCACCCCTGGAAAACACACCCAACTAGACAGACCGACCCTCCTGGACAGCCCGACCATACCCATGGATATCTCACCCAACTGGATACCCCGACCCCCCTAGACAGCCCCCAGACCCCCCCCCCCCCCCGACATCCCCCCACTCTCCTCCCTAGACCTCGGACAACCCCACTCCTCCCTGGACCCTGGACTGCCACCCCACCTCCTCCCTGGACCCCTGGCAGCCCCCACCATCCTCCATGGCCCCCGGACCCCCCCCTCCCTGGACCCTGGAAAGGCACCCCACCATCCTCTATGGACCTAGAAATCCCCCAAACAACCCCCAAACATCTCCATAGATATCCCCCCTGACATCCCCCCCAATCATCCTCCCTGGACCCCAGATAGCCCCCCACCCTCCTCCCTGGACCCCAGACAACCCAGCACCCTCTCCAGGGACCCCGGACAGCCCCCCGACCAGACATCCCAGTTTTGGGAGAGCGATGATTCAACATATATAAATCCAAACGAAAATTTAAGGAAGGAAAAGGACTGTATAACTTTATTTCAGAGACAATTGCACTCTTAATTAGACGTCTTGGATCCTGATCTAAGTTCTCTTTGAAATGGAAAACCTTTTTAGAAAAAAAAATATGGCATAGAGAAAACCAACCAATCTTATTCGGATTGTGTTGATAATTTAGCACAAGGATCCATGGGCCATTTGTGATGTGTGTGAGTCAACACTACCTCAATCCGAGACACCTTGGGGATGGTACCACTCAATGTGTTTCACTTTTATTTGAAATGGAAAAATTTTTATTTTAAAACAACAACTGGCATACGGAAAACTGAGAAAACCTATTCAGATTCTGTTGATACTTTAGGACCCAGATCCTAGGGTCATATGTAATGATGAAAAATCATCCCTGCCTTAATCTGTGGCATGGTTTGGCCGGTAGCACTCAAACTGTCTCACTTTTATTTGAAATGGACATGATTTTATGTGAAAAAAACAACATGATTACGGAAAACATACCAATCACTTCCTGATTGTATTGATAATTCATGAAAATGATACATGGGTCATTTGGGACGTGTACAAGTCAACCCCACCTCAATCTGTGGAATGATGTGGCTTTTAGCAATCAATGTGTCTCTATTTTGATAAAAATGGACACTGTTTTATTTAAAATGACTGAAAGATGGAAAACCAACCAAACGTATTCTGATTGTGTTGATACATTATAAGAAGTACCCATTGGTCACATTTGACGTGTATGAGTCAAACCCGCCTCAATCTGAGGAACAGTGTGGCCTGTACCACTCAAAGTGTCTCAACTTTATTTGAAATCAACAAACTTTAAAGTGAAAAAAACTACTAACTTACAGAAAACTGAACAAAATCTTTATGATTATGTTGATACATTAGGAAAACGATCCTTAGATCATATGTGTATTGTACGAGTCAACCCTGCCTCATTCTGAGGTACGTTGTGGACAATATCACTCAAAGTGTCTTTCATTTGTTTAAAATGGACACCCTTTAAAGTAAAAACATATGCCTTATAGAAAACGGAACAATCATACTTAGATTGTGTCGATACTTTAGCACAATGATCCATGGTTCATTTTTGATGTGTATGAGTCAACCTTGCCTCAATTTGTGGCACGTTGTGGCTGGTAACACTCTATGTGTCTCAATTTTATTTGAATTAGACAATATTTTAAGTGAAAACAACAACTAGAATTTGGAAAATGGACCAAATGAATTCAGATTCTATTTATGCATCAAGAAAAGGAACCATGGGTCATATGTAATGGGTAAAAGTAAACATTGCCTAAATATGAGGCACATTGTGGCCGATACCACACAAATGTCTCACATTTATTTGAAATGGACAGGATTTTTAGTGGAAACAACAACTAGCATATCAAAAACCAACAAAACACTTTCTAATTGTATTTATACTTTAGGACAATGGTCCATTGGTCATTTGTGACAAGTATGAGTCAACCCCGCCTCAATCTGAGGCACGGTGTGGCTGGTATCACTCAATGTGTCTCACTTTTGATAAAAATGGACAATGTTTTATGTAAAAAAACAGAGATATGGAAAATTGACCAAAAATTTTCTGATTGTTTTTATACTTTGTCACAAGGATTCGTGGGTCATTTGTGACATGTACAAGTCAACCCTTCCTTAATACGAGGCACGATGTGTCCGGTACCACTCAAAGTGCCTCATCATTATTTGAAATGGACAACATTTTAATTGAAAACAACAACTGGAATACCGAAAACTGACCAAACTCATTTGAAATGTGTTTATAATTTTGGGAAATGATCCATGGTTCATATGTGACGTGTATGAGTCAACTTTGCCTCAATCAAATGCATGATGTGGTTGTTATCACATGATGTTCCTTTCTTTTATTTTAAATGGACACCTTTTGAGTAAAAACCACAGGCATACAGAAAACCAACCAATCATATTCTTATTGTGTTGATACATTAGAAAAAGGATCCACAATTAATTTTTGAGGAGTACGAGTCATCCTCGCCTCAATCCGAGGCACGGTCTGGCAGGTACCACTCAAAGTGTCTCATGTTTTTATGAATTGCAAAACATTTTAAGTGAAAGCCACAACTGGCATACATAAAATAGACCACATGCATTTAGATTCTATTGATACATTAGAAAAATGATCCATGGGTCATTTTTGACGTTTATGAATCAACCCCACCTCAATCTGAGTCATGGTGTGTCTGGTACCACAAAAATTGTGTCACTTTTATTTGAAATGGAGAGGATTTTAGGTGAAAACAAAAACATGCATACGGAAAACTATCCAAACACCATATTCCTTATATTAATATAATCGGAAAACAATGAATGGGTCGTTCTTTAGGGGTATGAGTCAACCCCGCCTCAATCTGAGGCACGGTGTGGCCGGTACCAATCAACTATCTGACTTTTATTTTAAATGAACTGAATTTTAAGTGAAAACTTCTACTTACATACCGAAAACTGCCCAAACACATTATGATTGTATTAATACTTCATGAAAATGATCCATGGGTCATTTATGATGTGTAAGAGTCAACCCTGCCTCAATCCAAGGCATAGTGTGGCTGGTATCACTCAAAGTGTCTCACTATTGTTTAAAATGGACATTGTTTTTAGTAAAAACAACAGACATTCAGAAAACCGACCAAAAATTTTCTGATTGTGTTGATACATAAGCACAAAGATCAATGAGTCGTTTTTGATGTGTATTAGTCAACCTCGCCTCAATCTGAGGCATGGTGTGGCTGGTACCAGTTAATGTGTCTAACCATTATTTGAAATGTACAATATTTTAATTGAAAATAACTACTGGCATACGGAAAAAAGACCAAATGCATTTGGATAGTGTTTAGACATTTGGACAATGATCCCTGGGTCATATGTGACATGAAAGTGTTAACCCCGACTTAATCCGAGGCACGGTGTGGCTCGTATCACTCGAAGTGTCTTTCTTTTGTTTGAAATGGACACTCTTTTATGTAAAAACAACTAGCCTAAGGAAAACTGACCAATCGTATTCGGATTGAGTTGATACTTTAGAAAAAGGATCCATGGTTCATTTTCAACCTGTACGAGTCATCCCCGCCTCAATATGAGGCATGGTGTGGTTGGTACTACTCAAAGTGTCTCAATTTTATTTGAATTGGACAACTTTTTAAGTGAAAAAGACAACTGGAATACAGAAATGAAACAAAATGCATTCGGATTCTATTGATACTTTAGGAAAAACATCCATAGGTTATTTTCGATATGTAAGAATCACCCCTACCTCAATCTAAGGCACAGTGTAGATGGTATAACACAAATAGTCTCACTTTTAATTTAAATGATTAGGGTTTGAAGTGAAAACAAAAACTTGCATACGGAAATCTGACCAAACACCTTCGGATTCTATTGATACTTTAAGACAATAATCTATGGGTCATTTTTGAAATGTTTGAATCAAAAATCCCTCAATCCAAGGCATGTTATGGCTAGTACCACTCAAACATGTCTCAATTTTATTTGAAATGGACAGAACATTTAGTCAAAAAAACAACTTGCATATGGAAAACCGACCAAATGTATTCAGATTGTGTTGATACTTTATCACAAGGATCCATGGTCAAACCTCACATAATCCACTTCTCTTGTGAGGAACTCTTACTGCTATTCTAAAACAAATGACATTTAATAAGCCAATACCATCCTCAAATATTGGGTTCAATATAGCAACCCGGCCTTTTCTTACATTACTATTACTTCACTTTAAAGATAAACAACACAATAGTATTACACATGGAGGATCCATAGGTTTAGTGTCTTGGTAAAACTAGGACCATACATAAAAAATACAACATCAACCATAAACATTTATTTAATTTCTTCTTCCCTAACTTCATAGTGGCACTTGTCCTCTCCTTAGTACATGTATCCACCTGAGGATATACATCAAAAGGGGTGAGCTAGAATCCCAGTAAGAGGGTAGATAAGGACAATATAGCATGGGCTGAGCATAATCATGACGTAGGCAAAAGATCATGAACATGAGAGGAGCATAAATAAGAGACTTCAAATGTGGCAATGCATAAAAATGAAACATCATGTCTTAGTGGTTAACTACCATACATACTTGTGAACAAATATAGCATCATGTTCACACATCATTTCACATTTACTCATGAGATTCATCACTTTACCCAATGCATTGGAGCGCTGTATAATTCCAGGCGCACCCGTCTTTAAACATTCATATTGTTCTATATAATTCCGGGCGCACCCATCAAATCATAACGTTATCATTATCATGATTTCCACATAGAACACATATCAAACATGTACATAAATAACCCATGGAAAGGAATGGGTTTCATCTCTTAATAACACATTCATAAGCTTTGGGTTCCCAAAAAAAAGAGGGAACAACATACTTGATACAAGAACTATCAACCTTGAATGAGAGGTAAAAGGTGAGATCTTGAAAGAAGAGTTCTTTTGGAAAACATTTTTTTGGACATAAAAACCAGTGAAAAACATGAATATCCCAGAAAAGTAAAGTAAATGATGAAAAAATTTTATTTTAGGAGTAACCATATCAAAAATGGAGTGAAAGAGGGAGAACCCGAAGGAAGAAAATTGGGATCAAGATTTCCCCTTACCTTGTACTCGAATGCCTCCTTCTCTTTAATGTCCTGTATAATGACATTATAATCATTAATTAGAAATTTCAGAACCTTTTATACCTTAATAGGGTTTATTCTGGTTTCATTATTTCATATTATGTTCCTTTGGATGACTTATAGAGTTTAAAAACATTGTTCGAGGATGTTCGTTTTTATGGTTTTCTTGAGCGGTCCACTTGTATTCTTAATTTGATGTTTGGGTAGATCATGGGTAAACATCCAGAACTGATATTACATGTTATTAATGATATTACAGAAGCTTTGATGATTTTATAATGAGTTATATTAGATCCAAGTGGATGAATCATTAGATAAAAATTTAATGATGGTTATTTGGGTTAATTTGAGCGGTTTTTGGATCACAACGATCTTGTTTTAACATTTGACTTAGTAATAAGGACATAGGTTATTTCCAGAACTTAAAATAGAACATAATACATATAAAATATTCTGGTTCAACCATATAAATTGTTTCATGACCATATTAAAGGTAGAAATGGAAGAAGAGAACATGCCGTTTTTTAAGGTGATAAATTTAACACCTCATGAACAATGTTCTCTTTAATAAAATAAATGGAAGAGGGAAGGGTGTGAGGTGATATAATATACCATTAGAATCATAAGATTACACTATATGTATAATACTGGAGTTAAAAAACAGTTCGGATGAAGATAGGTAGGGAGAGATAAAAAAAGGAACTTGAACATGAAAGGAGTTTAAAGGAGAAGAGGGAGAGAAATTGCCTTTAGGATCCTCCTCTTAAGAACCTCCTTAAGGGCATATTCTTGGTCTTTTGATGAGACCGGGAGCTCTTGGACGTGGGGAAGGGGCTAGGAGAGATGATTGGGTAGAGCTTAGACAATGCTTGAAGCTTGATAGGTGTGGTTTGGCAAGAGGAGGGGGAGGGCTTATTTATACACGAGGAGGGAGGTGTTTTTGGTATAAAATATTAAATAAAATAATATATCATAAGTTATACTTGTAATATTATTTTTTTGACATCATAAATCATATATCAATATAATATAATTCGTTTTAGGCTTTAACTCTTCTTTATAATTCGTATTCATTAATTTATTAAAAGGAAAGTGAAAGAAAGAGAGAAAGACACTTTAAGAAATCACCTTTTGACTTTAGGCTTTGGAAAGTTCTTTTTAGGTTTGAGAATTGGATATATTGTATTTAAAGGAAAAATTTATGAAATTTAATATGTTTTGGCAGAAACTAAAGTTCTAGAATGTTTATTTCATCATTACATCATTAATGATGCAATTTAGTATATACCGATTATGCGAAAAACTGTATTTTTTTACTATTCACCCAAAAATTGAAGTATTTCAGAATAAACCCAAAAATTTACCCCTACCATTTTTCGACGTGTAGAATCCAAAAATGATGTCCATTTTTCAAAAATAATTTTCTAAATATTGTTAATTTATTATTTAATTAAAATCATAATTTTCTTAAAAAAACGTTTTTAAAATTAAAACTGATTTTGTAGTTCTTTAAAAATTATGCAGGGTCTTATAAAATTATCTAAAAACTATTAGGCATTGATTAAATACATTATGTATACATATCAGGGAAATAAATATTCTTTTAAACTAATTAATTAATTATAATTAATTATTTTGACTTTATAAAAATACCAAAACCGTTTACTAAGGTCAAATTATCACATTCTATGATGTCTAAATTTTATTTTATTATTCATAGGTAATGTTACTCTTATTTACTATTCATAAGGGTCATATTACTATTCATAAGGGTATGTTACAATTCATAATGGTAGGTTACTATTCACCAAACATTGTTTTTATTTCATTAGACTTCAAAAACTATCTTGAACACAACCCTGTATGTCGGATTTTTAAAATTCCAAACATAGGGGTGACAAAATTATGTTTAAAGGTCACTTATCACTTAGTAGTTCATTACTTTGTGATTTTATGACATAGATATAAGAAGGGATTTTTCTATTAAAATACTTTGGGTCATTACATTCTTCCGCCCTTAATAAATTTTGCCCCCAAAATTTCACTTTACACAAACAGGTGAGGGTACTTCTCCTTCATTGCCTCTTCCCGTTCCCAAGTTGCTTCATCAATATTTTGGTTCCTCCAGAACACTTTGACAAGGCGGGTTGTCTTGTTGCGTAGAACCTTTTCACTTTGGTCCAAAATTTTTACCGGCTGCTCCTTATAGGAGAAATCATCTTCCAACTATACCACCTATTAGTTTAGTACATGTGAGGGGTCTGGAATGTACTTCCTCAGTAGTGATACGTGAAACACATCATGAACGTGACGCAGATTCGGTGGAAGTGCCATACCATAGGCCACGGCTCCTATACGATCAACGATCTCAAAGGGGCCAATGTACCTTGGGCTTAGCTTCCCTTTCTTCACAAATCTCATGACTCTCTTCAATGGAGATATTCGAAGGAAGACTTTATCTCCAATGTCAAACTCCAAGTCCCTTCGACGGTTGTCAGCATAGATCTTTTGCCGACTTGGAGCAGATTTGATGTGTTTCTGGATGACTTGAACCTTCTCTGTCATATCTTGAACAAGATCGGGACCAAGTAGATTTCGTTCTCCAACTTCATCCCAATTGGTTGGAGTTCCACATCGCTTCCCATAAAGAGATTCATACGGAGCCATCTGAATACTCGAGTGGAATCTATTGTTGTATGAGAACTCAACCAATGGAAGGTACTGATCCCATCCACCTTTGAATTCTAGAGAGCATGCTTTTAGCATATCTTCGAGCGTCTGAATAGTCCTTTCAGACTGGCCATCAGTTTGGGGGTGATAGGCCATGCTGAAATTTAATTCAGTACTCAAAGAATGTTGAAGGCTCCTCTAGAATTTAGATACAAACCTTGGATCACGGTCAGAGACAATCGAGAGTTGAACACCATGGAATCTCACTACTTCCTTCACATATATCTTTGCAAGTTGTTCAATTGATAGGTCTCCCTGAATAGCGATAAAATGGGTAGTCTTGGTGAGTCGATCAACCACAACCCATATCGCATTATTTCCCTTTGACGTCTTCGGGAGACCCGTGACAAAGTCCATAGTAATATTTTCCCATTTCCACATGGGTATAGGCAATGGTTGCATCATACCTTTGGACTTTTTCCGCTCAGCTTTAACTTGCTAACATACCAAGCACCTTGATATATATTCTGCAATCTCCTTCATCATGTTATCCCACCAGAAGTGTTCTCGGAGATCACGATACATCTTGGTACTTCCAGGATGAATAGAGAAAGTTGAGCTATGTGCATTATCCAATAGCTCCTTCTTTATCCCGGGTGATGAAGGCACACAAAGCCGTGTTCCAAACCGAATCACACCATCATCATCGATATGGAACTCTTGCAGCTTCCCTTTCTTTACTACATTCACCCTCTTTTGTATCTCTACATCATCCCTTTGTGCTTCCTTAATCTTTTGTGCGATGGATGGTTGCGCAATCATTTGGGAAAGGTTGGATGTATCCCCTTCCCTTATGATTTCCAAATACATTCTTTGCATATCCAAGAAGATAGGGTCTTTCTCAATCCTCAACATGGATAGAGTAGCATGTTCTTTTCTACTTAGAGCATCAGCTACCTTGTTCGCCTTTCCAGGATGATAGTGAATAGAGAAATCATAATCCTTTATTAGCTTAACCATCTCTTTTGACACATGTTGAGATCCTTTTGTGTGAATATATAATTTAGGCTCTTGTGGTCGGTGTATATGTCACACCTCTCGCCATAAAGGTAGTTCCGCCAGATTTTCAAGGAAAAAATCATGGATGCCAGCTCTAGATCATGCGTCGGGTAGTTATGCTCATGTATCTTCAACTGTCGTGAGGCGTAGGCTATCACATTATCATTTTGCATGAGTACAAAACCCAAGCCTTTCATGATGCATCACTATATATCACAAAACTATCTCCACCTTTCGGTAGTGCGAGTACAGGTGTAGTGATCAACCTTCTCTTTAGCTCCTTGAAGCTTCCCTCACATTCTTCCATCCATACATACTTTACCCCTTTCCTTGTTAACTTAGTTAGCGGGCTTGACGATCGTGAGATGTTTCTCACAATATTTCGGTAGTACCTAGCTAATCCATGAAAACTATGTATTTCTGTGACACTAGAGGGCCTGTTCCATTCTTCAATCGCCTTTGTCTTTGAAGGGTCCACAAAAATTCCCTCGCTTGTGATCACATATCCCAAGAACGTGACTTGATTCATCAAAAAGTCACACTTGTTGAACTTGGCATACAACTTCTCCTTTCTCAATGTCACCAACACATGTCTTAGATGTTCTTCATATTCCTCCTTTCTCTTGGAGTAGATGAGAATATCATCGATAAACACTACCACAAATTTTTCGAGGTAATGTCTAAAGACTGTATTCATCAAATCCATGAAGATTTCATGGGAATTAGTAAGTCCGAAGGGAATCACCAAAAACTCATATTGCACATACCTTTTACGGAAGGCGGTCTTCTAAATATCTTTCTTCTTCACCTTTACATGATTATATAAAGAATGAAGATCCACCTTTGAGAAGTATTGAGCTCCTCTTAACTGATCGAACAAGTCATCAATCCTTGGGAGAGGATACTTGTTCTTTATGGTGATCTTGTTGAGTTCCCGATAATCGATACACAGCTGCATGGTACCATCCTTCTTCTTCACAAAGAGCACTGGCACACCCCAAGGTGATGCACTAAGGCGTATTAACCCTTTGTCCAGATGCTCTTACAGCTTCTTCTTTAACTCCTCAAGTTCGATATGAGCCATCCTATAGGGGCACTTCGAGATAGGAGTATCTCAGGGTATGAGTTCAATTGAGAACTCTACCTCACGATCCGGGGGAATTCTGGGTAACTCTTCAAGAAATACATCACTGTATTCCCTCACGATGGGCATTTCCTCGAGGTTGGCACTTTCCTTCGACTCAACCATTTGGGCGAGGTATGCTTCTTCATAGGGAATCAACACCCACACCATTGAAGGATTTTTCAAAGGATAATCATAATCTTCCCTGCATTTGTAGAGGAGCATGGGATGGTTCGGAATATGAAAATATATTTCCTTTTCCCAACAATTGATATGTGCTATATATAACGAGAGCCAATCCATTCCCATTATAGTGTCGAATTCCACCAAGGGAAGTATTACGAGATTTTCCCGAAGAATCTTCCCACATACGTCAACAGGAGAAGAGTCAAACACTTGGGTTGAAATGATTTCACCACTTGGTGTTTTTATAGATATCTCTAATTCAAGGTTTCAGGGCTTCGATTCTATAGTTCTATAAAACTTGCAAGATATAAAGGAATGCGTAGAACCAGAATCAAATAAGACTTTTCCCATTATTGAGTGAATAGAAAGTGTACCTTGTACGACATCATTATCATGTTCCACCTCCGCAGTAGTGATGGCATAAGCCTTCCCTTGTTCCTTTGGATTTGGTGGTTGTTGGCGTTGATTACCCTCAAGAGCTCGAGGTTCATTGAACTGGTTTGAATAATTCCCTAGCTCCCTACATTTGTAGCATTGAACCACGAGTGGTTCTCTCCTTTCATCGGCTACATTATCCTTCCTTTTCATGTATTTTCGACACTTGTGAGCTTGGTGTCTTTCCTTCCCATGCTTAAAGAATTTCATCGTACCTTTGAGTTAGTTCCCATGGTGCAACTTCCCACATTTTTGGCATGTGGGTCGATTTTTCTTCCCACCATTGTCACTAGATCCACCAACTTAATACTCCATCTTTCTATTCTTATCAACATAGCCATGGGACCATTCTCCAAACTCCATCTCCATTTTGAGAGCACACCGAACGAATTCTTCATAACTCCCAATGTATCGAACTGCAAGAGCCTTTCGAAGATGTGGTTTTAATCCACTAAAGAATCTATCAATTTTTCTATCATTGTTGATAACAAAACCCGAAGCATACCTTGCTTGCCTTGTGAAATTTGCTTCATATATTGTGATAGATTCTCCTTCTTTTTGCTTGAGATCTATGAATTCTCTCTCCATCTTCATGCTAAGACTTTGTGGGAAGTACTTATTAAGAAACATTATCTTAATGTCTTCCCATTCAATATCTTCAATTTCCTCCCTTGGCTTGGTGTTCTTAATCAAAGCCCACCATTGATCAGCTTCTCCATCTAGACGATAAACGGATAGAGTCACCTTCTCCGTCTTAGAACAGTGAAGAATAGAAAAGATCTTCTCCATGGAGTTGACCCACTATTCCGCAACTAGTGGATCAGAAGATCCACAAAACGTCGGTGGTCGTTTCCGCATAAAACATTCGATAGCTAGTAGCTCCCTCTTTGGTGAAGGATGAAATTCCCCATTATTATGGTTATTATCCATAACTCGAGATATTTGGTTAAGCATCGCCATGAATTTTTTAACTCTACCTCCAAAATCATTGGGGATGTCGTTCGGGCAATCGTTGCATTGGCCCTCATAAGAGTTGTTGGCCTGATTTCTCCTGGTTCCCACCATTTTCTAAAATAGAAAAGGATAGAACAAAACATAAGTAAAAAATTCATGAATAACATATTCATTTAAATAATTATACCAAAAACATAACATATGGGATCCCTAGGTAAATATTCTTGTATTTGTGTTTGTACTTATTCTTATGCTAGAGGTTTTCTCTAGAGTTTACTAATCCTAATTCCCAAATTAACTAAACCTTTCCTCTGATACCAACTATAGCGACCCGACCTTTTCTTACATTACTATTACATCATTTTAAAGATAAAAAACACAATAGTATTACACATGGAGGATCCAGAGGTTTAGTGTCTTGGGAAAACTAGGACCATACATAACAAATACAACATCAACCATAAACATTTATTTAATTTCTTCTTTGCTAGCTTCTTAGTGGCACTAGTCGTCTCCTTAGTACATGTATCCACCTGAGGATATAAATCGAAAAGGGTGAGCTAGAATCCCAGGAAGAGGGTAGATATGAACAATATTGCATGGGGTGAGCATAATCATGATGTAGGCAAAATATCATGAACATGAGAGGAGCATAAATAAAAGACTTCAAATGTGGCAATGCATAAAAATGAAACATCATGTCTTAGTGGTTAACTACCACACATACTTGTGAAAAAATCTAGCATCATGTTCACACATCATTTCAAATTTACTCATGAGATTCATCACTTTACCCAATGCATTGGAGCGCTGTATAATTCCGGGCGCACCCATCACATTTAAACATTCATATTGCGCTATATAATTCCGAGCGCACCCGTCACATCATAACATTGTCATTATCATGATTTCCACATAGAACACATATCGAACATGTAAATAAACAAACCATGGAAAGGAATGTGTTTCATCTCTTAATAACACATTCATAATCTTTGGGTTCCCAATAGAAAGAGGGAACAACATACTTGATACAAGAACTATCAACCATGAATGAGAGGTAAAAGGTGAGATCTTGAAAGAAGAGTTCTTTTGGAAAACATTTTGATGGACATAAAAACCAGTGAAAAACATGTATATCCAATGAAAGTAAAGTAAATGATGAAAAAATGATCTTTGAGGAGTAACTATATCAAAAATGGAGTGAAATAGGGAGAACCCGAAGGAAGAAAATTGGGTTCGAGATTTCCCCTTACCTTGTACTCGAATGCCTCCTTCTCTTTAATGTCCTGTATAATGACATTATATTCATTAATTAGAAATTACAGAACCTTTTATACCTTAATAGGGTTCATTCTGGTTTCATTATTTCATATTATGTTCCTTTGGATGACTTATAGAGTTTGAAAACATTGTTCGGGGATGTTCGTTTTTATGGATTTCTTGAGCGGTCCACTTGTATTCTTAATTTGATGTTTGGGTAGATCATGGGTAAACATCCAGAACTGATATTAAAAGTTATTAATGATATTAATGAATCTTGAATTATTTTATAATGATTTATATTAGATCCAAGTGGAAGAATCATTAGATAAAAATTTAATGATGGTTATTTTGGTTAATTTGAGCTATTTTTTTATCACAACGATCTTGTTTTATCATTTATCTTAGTAAAAAGGCCATAGGTTATTTACAGAACTTAAAATAGAACATAATACATATAAAATATTCTGGTTCAACCATAAAAATGGTTTCATGACCAGATTGAAGGTAGAAATGGAAGAAGAGAACATGTCGTTTTTGAAGGTGATAAATTTAACACCTCATGAACAACATTCTCTTTAATAAAATAAATGAAAGAGGGAAGGTTGTGGGGTGATATAATATACCATTAGAATCATAGTATTACACTCTATGTATAATACTGGAGTTACAAAACAGTTTGGATGAAGATAGGTAGGGAGAGATCAAAAAAGCAACTTGAACTTGAAAGGAGTTTAAAGGAGAAGAGGGAGAGAAATTACCTTTAGGATCCTCCGCTTAAGAACCTCCTTAAGGTCCTATGCTTGGTATTTTGATGATACTAGGAGCTCTTAGACGTGGGGAAGGTTCTAGGAGGGATGATTGGGAAGAGCTTATACAATTCTTGAAGCTTGAGAGGTGTGGTTTGGCAAGAGGAGGGGGAGGGCTTATTTATACATGAGGAGGGAGGTGTTTTTGGTATAAAATATTAAATAAAATAATATATCATAAGTTAGACTTGTAATAGTAGTTTTTTGACATCCTAAATCATATATCAATATAATATAATTCGTTTTAGGCTTTAAATCTTCTTTATAATTCGAATTCATTAATTTATTAAAAGGAAAGTGAAAGAAAGAGAAAAAGACACTTTAAGAAATCACCTTTTGACTTTAGGCTTTGGAAAGTTCTTTTAAGGTTTGAGAATTGGATTTATTGTATTTAAAGGAAAAATTTATGAAATATAATATGTTATGGCCGAAACTAATGTTCTAGAATGTTTATGTCATCATTACATCATTAATGATGCAATTTAGTATATACCGATTATGCGAAGAACTGTATTTTTTTACTATTCATCGGAAAATTTATGTATTTCAGAATAAACCCAAAAATTTACCCCTACCATTTTTCGACGTCTAGAATCCAAAAATTATTTCCATTTTCAAAAATAATTTTCTAAATATTATTAATTTAATATTTAATTGAAATCATAATTTACTTAAAAAACAGTTTTTAAAATTAAAACTTATTTTCTAGTTCTATAAAAATTATGCAGGGTCTTATAAAATTATCTAAAAACTATTAGGAATTGATTCAATACTTTATGAATACATTTCAGGGAAATAAATATTCTTTTAAATTAATTAATTAATTATAAATAATTATTTTGTCTTTATAAAAATACCAAAAACATTTACTAAGGTCAAATTATCACTTTCTATGATGTCTAAATTTTATTTTATTATTCATAGGAAATGTTACTCTTATTTACTATTCATAAGGGTCATATTACTATTCATATGGGTAGGTTACTATTCATAAGGTTAGGTTACTATTCACCAAAAATTGTTTTTGTTTCATTAGACTCCAAAAACTATCTTAAACACAACCGTGTATGTCGTATTTTTAAAATTCCAAACATAGGGGTGAAAAAATTATGTTTAAAGGTCACTTATCACTTAATAGTTCATTATTTTGTGTTTTTATGACATAGATATAAGAAGGGATTTTTCTATTGAAATACATTGGGTCGTTACATTCACGGACCAAACCAAAGTCCCTTTGGGAACCCAATAATGATGACATAAGTTAATATTCATACCCACTACCCAAAAAGAGATTCATGTCAAATCACACCCAGGAGACCAAATTACAATTAGCCATATTCCTTTTTATTCTAATTGAAAAGTCTATGAAAAACATGTAGGCAATTCTGGTAACCCATCTCATATGTCGAGATTGTCTAATGATTCCCCCTAACACATTCGGGACCATTTATACATGGATACATAGTCATTAGAGTAATATAAACATCCCATGTGCTTCTTATAACTCATCCTACACCGAAGCATGTGACCAATACCATTTTATATCTTATGGATATCATGATCATTGTCCACTCTACCCAATTTTATCTATTGGTTATACAATATTCAACCCAAGACCATGAGTAAACATCACATGTGCTTCCTATAACATTTATGATTTTTCTCTTTTGTGTATTAGTGTTGTTGTTTGAGAGTGGAGTGGATTATAAACTTGGAATATTTTAATCAGTGTTATTTATTTTCAATTCAAAATTTCTGAATTCTGGATGTATTGGAATCATGAAATATTGGTAATGAATTCTAAATTTTGAATACTATAATGTGTATTAGATTCTGGATGTATTAGTTTTTAATTTTTTATTGGTGTTATGGGTGTTATTGAATTTTAATTCTTGATGTATTGGATTGTGGATGTATTGGATTTTTTATTTTTCTCTTGTGTTGTGATTTGAGTGAGGAATGAATTTTAAATTTCTACATTCCCAAATTCTCTATGAATTTAAAAATCCCATGTAGGCTTTTGGATTTGTTTGTACGTGTTCTTGGAGGTCATGGAGAGTTGCAGGTTGGAGGTGGCTGCTGGCTGTTGGCTGCTGTGGAGCGGCAACATATGTATACCAATAGTTTTTGAAAACGTTGGTATACCCTTTTGATGTATATTATACAAGGAGTTTTGTTTTAACTGTTGGTATAATATTCTAACAATAGTTTTTAAAACCATTGGTATATCCTTTGAATATATATTTTACACTATATTCTAATGGTTCTAAACCATTGGTGTAAGGGTAACATATACCAACGGTTTCACAAACCATTGATATTACTCTTAATTTAACACATATACCAATGGTTTACATAGATATGTGGGTATAAGACTATACCCACATCTTACGTGGCCACTGTTTGGGAAACCTTTGTTATATGATATACCAATGGTTTCCCAGCCTTTTCCAACGGTTCTGAACCATTGGTAAAGGGTAAATTTCAAGTAGTGATAATCTAGTAAGAGTAGTCATGACATTGAAAATTTGGCTACATTTTCCCTATGGTGAATAGTTTTATATCTATACTGACTAAAAACAATTAAAGTATATATTCACTCAAAACGATATGAACATCTGTATAAGGACCCAAACATAACATTACATTATCAAGTTAATTCAGCTATAATGTACTAATTTATTTACAAATGATCATTTCAGTTTAAAGTTTTGTTGAATTAGGACTTAATTGAAACAAATAATCCTACCAGCATACAATGTGGGTTCTATTAAAAAATATCCATTTCTTAAATAAGACAATTTTTTTTAATAAAAAATAAAATCATTCCCTGAAAAAGCATTACAAAATTTATCTTGGATTCTTCATTTCTCTTACGTTTTCATAAACACTATGGAAAACATTTTTTAACATTAGATGTGCACAAATAGATAAATAAGTAGTATAAAAACAAGGAAATAAACTATTAGTTCGTGAAACAATGTAAAAATACAAAATAATATTCACAATACATACTTCTCACCCATATTTTTCATATGGATGATTTTTCAAAACAATATATTTCCATAAAACATAGAAAACATTGTTAAAGCAATATGTGTAACATTGAGAATTCCATACATGTGATTCTAACCCTCATGAATACCATTTGATTTCTCACCATCATGAATACCATATACTGTTACCATCGTGGAAAACATTGGATGTAACCCTCATAGATACCATATGGTGTAAAAATTACCATTACACATGGAGTAACCATATGGCCTACCTCCAACCAAAACACACCTAATGAATTGGAGAGAGATATAAGTCCCACCTTCCATCATAAACAATTCACAAGAACCCCAAAATAGTCATAAAATAATAATACATTCATAAAAACACTCCTTTTGATATTTTAAAAAAAATTATAAAGAAGATCTTTAATGAGAGTCACTTACCTCACATTCGTCTTACGTCATCCATGTTCAATCCACATCTTGAATTCTTCACCTTGAGATCATCATTATGAACATTTTTTGACTCTTGGCGTAACCAGAAGGTCTTGGAGGTGGGTAAGAGTCTATGGATTGGATTTAAGTTGAAATTAAAAAGTAATAAGTCTTTGTAGTGTGATAAGAATATTATGTGAGGCGAGGTATTTATGGTGGAGGAAATGAGCGTTATTTCCTTTATCATAATCATTAGATTACTATTATTCCTCAAGACTATGAAAAGTTTTATAATTATAATTAAATATATTAAAATAATGAATTAATGTTCTAGATATTTTTCTTACATCATACATACCTTATCTAGGAATCTCTATGCCAGGGATTTATTAAATACCATAAATTACTATATTTCACTATTCAACAAAAATTCACATATTTTACACAAATATAAAAAATTCACCCTAACCATTCTCCCAAGTGTGGAATTCAATATTTAACCCCATTTTATAACAATAATTTTCTAAATAAATTTTTTTTATGTAAGATCATCATTTACTCATAAAAAACAAATTTTATTATTCTAAATAATTTTATTACACATTGAAAACTTTATTTAGGGACTCGTAATATTAAATTATGATAGTAAGAAAACAAGATATTAATTTAGGAATTTATTTTATGAATATTTTTTTAAAATATTAATAGTAATTATAAAATTGTAAATAAAAATTATTATTTCACAAAAATACAGGCGATTAATTTATCATTTTCAGAACATTTAATTAATTATTGCATAAAACAAATATATCATATTTTTGCATATATGGTGCATAAATTTTACATATACTCACATTTGAGATGTCAATATTATATTCATATATATTATTTAATGTCAATTAATACAACTTATTTCATTTTACATTTATAAGGAATTTAACTTTTTAATTATATAATGAAAACAAATTATTTTATAAATTCATGCATTGGTACATTCTCACTACCTTCTAGAAATTTATTTTTTACAATTTTAATTAACATACTAAACAAGTGAGGATACATTTTCCATATATTATTTTCAAATTATCATGTTTCTTCTTCATAAATGTGTTTTCTCCACAAAACCATAACCTAGTGAATAAAATTATTCTATAATACATACTCTCTAAGATCGAGAATCAAAAAAAGTTACTATTTATAAGATATGTTATCCTCCAACTAAATAATTTCTAGTATCAAAACAATATATGAATCTGGAATATAAATTCATAATATAGAAACATGAAAAACATTCTGTACTTGTAGTAAACTATGAGGCAAAGATACACATTATGAAACTGGTCAAATACTCTATAGGATTTCGAATGGAACAATGAACCATTTAATTAGTTTTAATTAATTACCAAAACACATTAAACTTATACATTAAGACATATTATAGAAAACATGACCACCTAAATCGAAATAAATGTATTTTCTCTTATTATCTACATAATAATTCATCACACTCGGAGCTATCATCATGGGTTGTTGGATCATCATCACCTTCTCAACCAAGTCCTCTACTAATTCTGATCCCAAAAACATCATTTCCCAAACATCAACATATTCTACTGGAGTTCGACATAAAATTACATATAACTACTCATATGATTAACTATGTATAGTGGAATGAAAAATATTTTTATAAGATTATTAATCTAAATAAATATGTTTATTCCAAATTCCCTATTAATCGATTGAACAATCATGTAATATTTTTTCCAAAGTATGCATTGTTCACTCAGTCTATCCATCAGACTGTGGATGAAACAAATTTTTGAAATATAAATCACTTCTATATAACATCTCCAGGGTTTTATATAAGTTTTAAGTGAACATAGGATCATGGTCAGATACAATGTATAGAGGAACTCCATAAGACATGAAAATATCTTCGAGGTAGACTTGATAAAGATGATACAAAAGCACAGTATGTCAAATAAAAAAGAAATGTATAGATTTATTCAGTTGATAAACAATAACCCAAATAATAGTTTTCCTATAGGATGTCATTGGTAGTCCCACCATAAAGTACTCTAATATATCATTGTTAAATTATGGAATCTTTCCATTTTTAATAAATTATATCGTTTCCAATAACACATTGTATTCCCTCTAGGATTTATTAATTTTTTCTGAGAGATATGGATGCACTGAAACATGAATCAAAACAAATGAATTTTCTATAGTAATAACTTGAATGAAAAAATTCATCAAATAATAAAACTATGGTTTATATTCCAAATGTAACATGGTTAATGATGCATGGTGTATTTTACTCAAGGAATCTGCCAATTTTTTTGAAATATGGTAATTGAACATGAAATCATTATATTTTTTAAGTTCATATCATCTTCTCTACCTCATGTTGAATTCCTTATAAGTAAATATATACTTATAACTATTATGGTTAGTATTTTCTCACATTTCTCTCTATATAAATGATGCCACCAATTTTTCAAAGAGAAAACGATCGCTGCTATTTCCAAATCATATATGGGATAATTTAACTCATGCAGTTTCAATTATATTAAAAAATAAGTAATTACCTGATTATTATATATCATAAATAACCAAGCCTCCTAAAATAATCATCAATTTAGATGAAAAAGTCACCATTTCTGGAAGTCTTATCCAAAACTGGATCATTCACTAATCTTCCTTTCACTTCATCAAAATAAAAATTGACATCTTCTATCCAAATAAATTTAACACCTTCTCATGTGAACTTAGTTAGTAGTCTTCATAATAGTTAAATTTTTATAACAAAACATCTGTATAATAATCCAATAAAATTAGAAATATCTGTAATATTTTTAGTTCGTTTCCATTTATCCTCCCTATTTTTATGGTCGGATAAACATTTCTACCATCCGTAATTATAATGATGACATGAAAAGAAAATATTTTGCAACCCGAAATCACATTTTCTAAATTTATCAAATAGCTTCATTTCTTTGATAGTTTTCGGGGTAGTCTTAAATGGTTTTTGTGATCTCCATAACTTTTTGAAAAGAAAAAAATTATCAATAAAAAACAAAATACATCTCTAAATATTCATGAAAGATTCTATTCATAAAACCAATGAATATAGTAGAGACATTTTTCAAAGTGAAGGGTCTAAAAACAAATATTTAATTACCATATCTTGTATATAATACTATATTAATAATTTAATCCTCATTCACCTTAAGTTGATGGTACCCAGTTCTCATGTCAATCTTGGAAAAATTCTAAGCCATATATAGCTAATGAAACATCTATATTAGGTGGTGGATACAAATTCATTGTAGTAATGTTTTTCAAATATCTTCAATCAATTTTAATTATCAAATAATTGTATTTATTTTTAAATGAAAAAATAGGAACACTGCATAGTGAAGAACCAGGATGAATGATGCATTTATAAAAAAACTCTTATAATTTTTTTCCAATTCAAAAATTACTACAGGATCCATTCGATAAGGGGGTATTAAAATTTTCTTACTATAAGGATCTAAGTAAATGATAAATTCAACTTCTTCATCGGTTATAAATCGAGGAAACTCAATTGGGAAAACATCCAAAAAATAATTTACCCTTGGGAAATCATTTTTTGGATCATTTTATTTATTTTCAGTAATATGAGACTTATAAAATTCATTTATATCCATTAACAATTTCTCAGATTCTAGATATTTTATTAATTGTATGAGTTCACAATTTTATAAAAACTGAAACACTTTGTACAAAAATATTTAGATCTATAGAAAATATTTGTAAGGTAAAGAATGCATTTCATGCCAAAAATACCATCAAAATATACTAAGGGAAGTGAAAAAATGTTTTTAGTTAATGTCATTCCACAGACAAAAAAAAATATGATTCTTAAAATGTCAATTTTATTTGCTATTTCCCCATATTATTTTAACCGTAATCCCTTATTTCATTTCATAAGGTGAAATTTCAATTTTTTGACAAAATTTCTCAGAAATAATGGAATCTGTAGAAAACCTATCAAATAAGACATTAGAAAAATACTTGTAAACTAACATAGTAACTAAAAAACCATTATTGGATGACCCAACATCTGCCGATGTATTCGCAAAGGATTTTAGTGCACCTTTGTTTTAATACTCTAGGTGTTTTCCATTATTCACAAAATTCATTAGGTATATATTTTCTTAATAACACATCTCACCACATTTAAAACACATTGAAATTTTCATATCATAATTAATCATAACATCACTAACATCTTTTCCATTGCAATATTTTTCCATATGTCCAATCATTCCATAATAAAAACAATTACTACTTTGGTTTAATCACTCCCTAAAATTCTTTTTTACCACAAATCCCACAAACTAGAAAATGAATGTTATATCTTTCTGATTTCAGGGATTGACTATAATACACAAAACATAAATGCTAAAAATTATTTAGTTAATTCAAGAAGTCTCGTTCATTTTCTTTTCATGTTTAGATAATTATAGAATTAGGTCATAACTATTACATAACAAAAACATAGTAATGAAAACTGTACAATTCCAATGGTATTCATTTCTTCTATGACAAAAAAAATATTTTAAAAATAATGATGGTTTATTTTCATGTTTAATCATCAAAAATTTTCCATGATTCTATCTTTGACACTATTCCCCCTTAAATCATGTCAAAACATTTAAAAACATGGAAAGAGAAAAAAAATATCATTAAGAGATATCCAAATATAGAAACCCATTAGTGTAGTTAAAACATGATAGTCCATTCTATGTTCATTGAGCGGATGAAACAGAACATTTTCACAGGAATAACACACATACTTTATGCTCGATGGAAAACATTACAACCAATATCAAGAAATTAAAACACTTATTGGTGTCATAATGAGTCATATACATTAAAACCATTCGAAAATATTAATATTTGTTTTAACATGTGTTTGAATTCTAAATTACAGATCTATAGTGGGGATCACCCTTCATATAAGTTATATTGGGATCACATGTGTGCTAAAATGGTGCTCGACCCTTTTTATAAGCTATGAAGGGCTAACCAATGAGCTATAATGGGGCTCAACCATTTATAAAAGATATAATTGTCTAAAAAATGATCTATAATGGGGCCCAACCCATCGTATCAACTATATCGGGCTAATTAGTTTCATATAATGCTGATGTAACATTTCATGAATAAAACATGTTCATAATAAAATATTTTTGAATGCGTCTTCTAATCCAAAATGAAAGACATTTCCATATAAAATATACCATTTTCATTTATGAACCTATTCTCAATACCATGATACCCAAAATAATGCAGTAAGGTTTTTATTTTCAATTTAATAGAAATTAAGGCGTAATGAAGAATACAAATATAAAATAATGAATATTTTGGTGGATAAGTTGTTGTCTCCATATACATTATAAAATAATCATTTTTTGATTTTGTAAGAAAAGTAAAATTTATCATATAAAAAATTTATTTTTTATAAAATTAATGAAATTCCATATTTACATAAAATTTCATGTATTTTTTTTATACCCAAATAAGTAAAAATTTAATTTAATATCAATAAGAAAATGATATGATAATTAAATCATTAAATGTTCATGGTGTCCCATACCACTTTGATAATTTAAATATTAATATCAATTTTTTAATAAATTATTTATTTTATATAAAATATGGTTAAGAAATGTCATAGTGGTTTTAGATACACCATATAAAAGAATAAATGTCTATATTATCAAGAAATTCCTAAATGAAATGAGATTTAGACGATGTCCCTTAACTTATGTTTGACGTGTCTCATTCATTCTTCAATATCCTGAATAATAAAAATTGGTAATTTTATAATTTATTTAGAAACATTTCATCATTTCTTATTCATTTTTATCACTTATTACCATATTATTGAAGTTAGTTAATTATTTTATTACATAACAGATGTTTTTCGATGTTCGGTATTTGAGTCAAAAATGAACTTATTTTGATGAAAATTAACCACATGGCCATAAGTACATAGTTTGAAAAATTTTATTCCTTATTTAAATATCATATATATCCACTATATATTTATTTAGAATATTCCCTAACATTTTGGAGATAAGAAATGAAATGTAGAGTTAATGGAGATGGTGGTCATACGTACGCATGAATGCTACATAAATTACATTGTAATGTAAATGGAATAAAAAATAAATAAATGATACATATGTATATTATAATTCCATTATAGTATATATTTTATATATGGAAAATAATTTCATTAACTCCCTCATTTTTACATTCAATGTATGTAAATAACTATTCATATCATTTATCGGGCTGCTATTCCACAATTCTTCAAATGATATTATTGTATTTACACGCTATAAAATACATTAATATAGGTAGTAAATAATCATTAAAGAGTAATAGAGACAATATAGATATAATATATATCATATATATATATATATATACATTTAACTCATAATATCCACCATGAAAGGTAGAAGGATAAAATTGAATAATCATCATTTCATGAGGTACTAGTTCACAGTAAACTTAAGGAGTATTTTCTATATCCATTATTTGATGGATTGTGTATGTTTAGGTCAAAACAATATCATATAAACATCCTATTATATTCGATATACATGTTTTTTATAGAATAATAATATAAATATATTATTGTTGTTGGGTGAGGAAAATAAATGAATGGAGCTGATAGAAGACGTTACCTCTAAATCAGGTAACTCATTTTAATTTTATCCAAGAGGATTCCCTGAATTGTCTTATTCCCACGGTATAGATTCTAGGAGTAAGTTAAGGATGTAATAATATTATTTGAGAAGAATTTGGTTGATCCAAGAGGCTTTAGAGGTGTGATTAAGTGGGTTGAAATGGTGTCCTTTTAAAAGTGGGAGGATGGACACTTTATGAAAGTCTTGAAATATTATTTTATTATAACCTGATTTTTGAATTATAATATTATAAAAGACATAAATTTTGAGGCTATGATAAAGATGGGTTGAAATAATCTCTACCTAAATGTTCTATAAATAACTAGGTCCCAAAATTAATGTTATCCTTTGTCATTAAACCATAGTTAATAACATTAACTCTTAAAAAGTCTTCTTGTATTTTCATAATATATGGATACTTTAGTTAATATAAAATTCCAAGAGACAACAAGTGGATCATTATTGATTTTTTTGACATTCTATAAGTTAATTTGATAAATATTTTATTTTTTGTACTATTATATCATTTAATAAAATAGTTTTCATTTAAAATCTCATTTATGTCAAATTTTACACAATTTAGTAATTGATTTTGGTTAAAGACAAAAGAAATTATTCCTTATAACCAAAAGAATTACCTCATCCCTCACATGTAAATTTCATTTAGAAAAATCTATGAAAGGCATAAAAATGTTAAAATTACACTAATTTTAATATTTATAATATCATTTTTTTTAATATTTCATTAATAAGGTAATTGATGAATCATCATTGGGTTGTAAATATATATATATATATATATATTTAATGTCTAAAAATTATAAATAAAATACCATGATATAGAAAATTAATTTATCATTCTATGGATTGTTCATAGTCAAAAGGATCATTGTTTTGGCCAAATTAAAAAATTATTTAACAGATACATGTTTCTGTTTTATTTCTCTTTTCATTTAATTAAAAATTATAAAAAGGTCATTATCACAACCAAGTAGCTCAATAGAGTGATAAATTGGACTGAAATATGATAATGGAAAAACATATCTCATATAATAATATTATTACATTTATTATGGTAATTTTATGTTATTATAATATTATTTTTTACCCTTATTTACCTGATTTACCTTTTAACCATGGTAAATACAAATAAATTGTAAAGTTACTATTGATAATGTAAAAAAAATTTACCTATATAAATAATTTTAACCTTATAATTATAAATATATAGAATCCAATTTTACAATTTGAAAACCTAGAATTTGATGAAATTAATTAAAAATTAATTTCTGTTGTCAAAACTGGAACATAGTTTCTTAAAAAGTAAAACTTTCAAAACATTAACAAGTGTTTTTCCATTTAAAATATGAAATTACATACAATTATCATTATTGGATTAAATGATAAAACCTTAATCCAATTTAACTTTAAAACCAATAAAAAATAAAATCTTACTACATAAACATATTACATGAAAATTCTGATTCTGATGTTTAATGTAGTATTTTTCAAAATTCATAAGAATATGGATTTTATCTAAAAAATAACAAAATTTTAACTGATTTAAATATTGATTTCCCACATATGACTAAAATGTTTATTTAATCAAATATAAGATATACTAATTAAAAAAATTATTTTTTAAAATGGTTATCTTTCAAAAGGCAGTAAAATAACCATTTAAAAGTATTTGAGTATTTTATTCTTAAAATTTGATTCATTCTCATTTTAAGCCTATAAAATTCATTATATAAATGTAAAATATTTTAACAAATAATTAAAATATTAATTTTTTTAATTTTTTTATTTCCCACTAATACAATGGACATGTGTTAACTAATATTTAGAATAATAATATTATTGTTGTATTATTTTTCTGTATATCTTAGTATTGTGTACAACATAAGATTTTAGAAAAAAACACATTATTTCATGTCGATTACGCTATCATAAATAGTGTCCCCTTTAAATTAAAATTTATATTAAAATAAAAAACATTAATATATATGAAAAATTATTATTCTATTATAAATTTGTATTTTAAATCCTTCCCCTATTTTAGAAATTTTACCATTTCAATTTTATAATTATGCTCAAAATCTTCATTGAATATCCCACTTCAGAAAATTTTAATACAAACAAAACTTTTAATGAAATAAATAGAAGTAAAATGGTCACATGAGATATCATCTTCGAGGATTCCCTTTAGGAAAACATGGACATTGATGAAAAAACTAACTCTTTAAGAATAATAGAGAGTGATATATAACATAGTCATTGGAAGCTTATCCATCAAAAAACCATAATTATGAGATGGTTGAAAAGACCATTTAGAAATGTAAATGAATAATTTTTTATAATCCTTTTTATTGATTTGAGGAGTTAATTTTTTTCCAAGAATATGAGCACAAGGAAACATAATTACTTTAATTATTTCTCTTTTATAAGCCAATTTCATCCACTTAATATTCCCATAATATGATGTACATCCATAAGAATATCATAATGTAAAAAAGTTCACACAAACCATAATGTATATCAATATCATAAAAATGAGGTCCCAAATTAAGGGCATAATGTTACGTAAGCAATTCATACATAAACATAACCATAAAAAACATCTTTAAAAATGTCCTTAATAACTTATTATCACATCACATAAATACTCCATAGTTGTGTCTAAAACCATAATCTTATTGTTATCCTTCAAAATATAATAGGCTCATAGGATCATCCATCAGTTCACCTAATGTCTCAACATTAACTATAGTTGCAACCAAAGATTTTCCAAAACCTTTTTGTTTCCCATTATAATAATTTCCCTTAAGTAATGAACATTAGACACTTATTTACATAATGTCCGACCTCATTGAAGATAATGAATCATTCTATAGACTGGAAATCTATTATATCATTATTATACTATTTAAGAGCATTTTCTTTGCAGCCACGAACCTTGTGACCAAACATCCCACACTGGAATCTCTGTCTAGATCTTGACATACATTACCCAAAATTTATCTTACCACTCTTGGAACATGTTTTGGGAATACCTATAGAAATGTTAGCTGGTTGATTCTACATTCCCTAAAACCTTGTCCATTTATTACTCTTATTATCTCATGGATGAAAAGGATAGGCAAACTCAAATTCAATTTTCTCCATACAACAAAAAACATTTTCATAACTTTTATATTTTTGAATCAACAAATCTCTTCTTCACCCTGGTTTCAATCCTATGTAAAATATATAAATTTTATTTTCGATGTCTTGAATAAAATATTCAACATACATGGCCAATCTTGTGAATTTCTGTTCATATGCATTAACTAAATCACCATCCTTTTTCTTTAACTCCATGAATTTCTTCTTTATCCTATGATTGAAACCCATAGGTAAATATTTCTCAAAGAAAACGTCTTTAAATTATTTCTATTCCATGGAATCATGATCATTTTCTCCCTACTATTATTAACTAATTACCACCATTGATCATCTCCAAAATCAAAATGATATATGAGAAGACTTTCCTTTTGACATTCTGAACATCTCATTACTTAAAATATGTTCTCAAGGGAATTTATCCATACTTAAGTGATCACTGTGTCAGATGATCCATTGAGTGATTGATGATGTTTCCTCATATAATGTTCCACTACAGAAATATTCTTCTGTGGTTTATTGGGATGATCTCATAAATCGATACCACTAAAATTTATTCCCTAAGTCAATTACTCCATCATTGATACAAAATGTTCCTTTCCAATTCCCACCACCTCATGTTATAGATTAGAACTGTTGTTATCCTCTTTATGTATTCCTATTAGTGATTTCTTGTTTCCACTATGGAAAACAATTCTGAACAGACATAGTTTATATTAATCATCATTTTAATAATAAAATTCAACATAATTTTAACTTATACATCATGTAAAATATACTAATGGAATATAATTAACACCATTCTATCCTCTAATGTAATCTAAACGGGTCTCTGATACAAACTATAAGGGCATGGACTTAAACATTATATAATCTTGAGTTATGTCATGAATTCACATTGAAGATATATTTTTTTGTTTTGAGAATTAGAGGATCAAACCATAAAAATTACATAAAGTAACCATAGAAATGCAAATAATACACTTCCAATAGCATATATTACTTCAATAACATAAAATTTTTTAAATGAAACATTATTTATTTTCATGTTTAATCATAATAACATTTCCATGATACCATCTTTTACTATATTAAATCTTAAATCCCGTGAAAACATTTTTAAACATGGGTTGAGCACAAAAATATCGATCTACGACATTAAAATAATGAAAAAACATTATTCTAATTACAACCTGATAACATATTCAATGTTCTTTGAACAGATAAATCATATCCTTTTTACATTAATAACACTCGTACTTTTGGTTCAATGAAAAACACTAACACACATTGAAATAATTTAAAAATCATTTAAGTGACTTAGAACATAATATACATAAAACCCTTTTAAAAATATTCAATTGGAATTTCCATATGTTTGGATTCCAAATTAGGGATCTATAATGGGGATCACATTTCAAATAATCTATATCAATCTCACCTTTGAGCTTAATGGTTCTCAAACCTTTATATAAGCTGGGTCTTGCTCACCCGTGAGCAATAATGGGGGTAAACCCTTCTTATAAGCCATATCGAGCACACCCATAAGTTATAATGGGTCTCATCAAATTATATAATCTATATTGGGCTATCTATTTCATATAAATTTATTTACCATTTCATGAATAAAACACATTGGTCACCAAACCACTTTTTTGAAAGCATACTCTAATTCCATAATAAAAATATTTCCTAATAAAAAATTTATTTTTCACTTAACAAATAATTTTCAATAATATGATTCCCAAAAAATTTAATAAGAGATTTATTTTATTTTTAAAATACATTAATATTTATAGAGAAATAAAAATATCAAATAATGGTTATAGTAATAGAGAATCCATTGTCATTATATATGTTATAAAAATTTATCTTTTCCTATTGTAAATAATGTAAAATGATTTTCATAAATATATTACTTTAAAATAATTTAATAAAATTAAATATTGACATAAATGTTTCTATATATTCATTTTATACCCATATAAAAAAATATGTAATTTAATATCAAGAATAATATGATTAGATTAAATATGGAGAAATAAATATAATACCATGCCATAAGGATGCTCGATCCATTACGGGAGCCACTACCTTCGATCACCCATCGAGGAAACCCCAATACAGCTGATCACCTTGGAAAATATGATGCTCGACCCTTCATGAATGTTGTCGTGGGCCACGTTCTCTGACTGAATCGAATACCTCTGCACGCATTGACCCCATGCATATCTTTAGATCTTTAGTTTTATTTGGTTTGTAAATTCGTTAATCGTAGACCCAAACTAGTATTCCTTCGAAAGACATTGGAAATCATAGTATTGGTTAATTCATGCATTGTTTTTCTGAACTCATTTCATGTACTGTTTTGATTCTTGTCAAAGGATGATTTTTATCAATTTTTGAATCTTGGTTTCTAGTCATTTGGCACTTCTATAATGAATGTATTTAGATTGTATTTGGACTTCCATTTTGATTTTGAGCCACACATTTTTCCTCTCTGACTAGGTTTCCTTAATCTCCCCCTTCATCTATACAAATAGAATGTGATATTTTCCATAGTAGGTCTTTTTTACCATACCATTAATTTAGATTCTGCAACACTAAATCTTACTCACCCCTCTATTGCTATAATTTTCACTGAAATCGACATCTCTAAACCAATTCCTACATGATTCTGGATACAAAATGGAGACAATGGGTTCATTCAAGATGTTTTCATGGATAATTCTCAAGCATTCTGCATGAAATGATCACCCATTCATCACTCCATAAATTAATGTGAGAACACTTGTTATTCTCCGTGATCTTCTACTTGTTCCAAACCGATTTGGGTAAAAAACGAAGCCTCCAATTCCCCTATTAATACTTGTATTTTTAATCCTACCTAAACCTCTCTGTGTAATCCTCCATGTGACACTGAGACCTTTCATACTACTAGTGAGTAAATTCCGGACACCACCAATGTCAATGAACCCATTCGTGAGGTAGGGAATTCTATGAAAAATAAGGAAGAAGCTATGAATGTGGTTCTAGAAGTTTCATTTGATCATGACTAATATTTCCAATTAGAGAATTACTGAATTAATTTGAGTGATAGAAATGGTAAAATAGCTATAATTTTCTCTGACATCTTCATTATGCCATGTTCTAGGAAAACATGGAAGAGTAAGGACTCCATAAAATTTGAAAGAACAATTGTCACTCATTCTCTGGCTACTAACATAATGGTTCTGAATAAACGTCCCCCACAACCACATCCTAATGACAATGTAATTTCCTCCTCAGATATTATAGCTTCCTCTTCTGATTCTGACTTAGAAGAGTCATCTTGTGAAAATGGTGACCATGTATATAGGAATTCATATCAGTGACCTGAAGATATTGAGACCACAAATTATATTGACTCATGGATTGAGGATAAAGACAACATTGTTTTTTGTTTGTATAAGAATGAAAGGATGTCAACGAATTCCAATCTTGATCTCCGTAAGAGAATGTTCATTAAAGTGGATGCAGAATTTAAAAAAGACCCAATCATTAATTTTAATGACGTACCTTGGCAGTAATTTTCCTCGAGGTTTTATGTAACTAGAACTTATAGATATGTGTTGCTTTTCTCTATCGTTTTCTGGGTTTTTTATTTGGATTGATTCTTCTCCTACTTGTTCTTCATCGATGGTCCCTTCAGGAGATACCTACCCTTATTGTTTTATTTCTTGATTGATTACAAATATAGGACACTTTCTATCTTGACATGATGATACAGATTTTTCCATCTGGTCTATTCTACGGATGGTTGTAGTCTTCCACTGCTTCTCATTTTACTACACTGGAAGAAGAAAACATGTGACCTCCTTTACTTGGTGTTATAGGTGTGAGGTCTCTTGTTTGAGCCTTCATTTATTTTGTTTCTCTATAATTATCTTCTTGTGTATGTACATTAAACCTCGTGGTTTCTGATATTTGACTATTGGTTTTAATATTTTTCTTTGGACAAAAAATACAACAAAATAATATTAGACAATTAAATAATTAAATGATAATGGGGTCCCAAAAGACATTGCGGATTTAAATATTAATCTTCGTGATTTAATAAATAATATAAGTATAGATAAAATTTAGTCACGAAAAGTGATTTTTTTCTATATACACCTTTTAAATGTATAAAGGATCATAAAATCCAGAAATACCTCAATGAAATGAGATTGAGATAAAGTCCTTTACATTAAGACTAACAGGTTACGTTCATTTGTTAATTCCAGGAATAATTAACATAGGATAATTTATACTTTCATTGAAACCTTTTTAATTTTTATTAATCATTATATATAACTTATTACCATGTTATAGCAATTATTTAATTATTAGAGTTCATATATGACGTTTTGTCAATTATCGGTATTTGAGTAAAAAATAAACATTTTTTTATGAAACATATCCATTTGGTCGAAAAAAATTATCTCAAAAATATTATAAATCATTTAAATATCATATATATCCAGTAGATATGTATTTAAAATTGTCTATAACCTATGAGGATATTAATTTAAATTCACCTTTCATGGGGACTGCAGGTTGTACATACGAATTAACGCAACTTTTATTTCATTGTTATATTAAAGGAATAAAAAATAAAAAATACAAAGGTATATTATAATTACAATATAATATATATTTTATATATGTTAGATATTTTCATTAATTTTATAATTTATATGTTCCTTGTGGGGAATGAATGAGTCATTTCACTTTGAGAGGGCAGTAGTACACATCCTCGAATTAAATTATCGTATTTATACACGATGGAAATCATAATGTTATATTGTAAATAAAAATTTCTGAATGATATATAAAATTTCAATAAAATATATATCATATATATATATATTCTTTTACATCATAATATCAACCATGAAATGTTATAGGATAATTTTTAACAATCATCGTTTTGGGAATTAGTAGTTCAACACACATCGAATCAATATGTTATATATCCATTAGATAGATTTGTTTGTAATCGTAGGCCGAACCAATAGCATAAAAAATAATTATATTTTTAGGATACACTTTAAGTCATAAAATAGTCGAATAAATATAGGTTTGGTGTTGGATAATGAAAATAAATGTACGGAGGTTGAGAGAAGATGCAACCTCTAAATCGGGTAACTCATTTTGATTTTATCCAAAATGATTTTTTGAAATGCCTTCTGCACAAGGTAAGGCTTATATAAAGAATAAAGGGATCATTGGAGCTTAATTGAAAATAATATTGATGTTCCAAGAGGCTTGAGAGGTGTTAGTAAATGGGTAGTGGTGGTGGGATTTTTAAGAGGGGTAAGGGGCACTTTAGAAATGTCTTGAAATATTATTTTATTATTAATTGATTTTCGAATTATAATAGCTCCAAAGTGATAAATATAGATTATAACATCATTATTGGTCTAAATACTCTCAAAAAATTGGTTTTAGAAATGTTATTTTACATAATTAACTTTATCTTTTTTTTCTTTAAGACTTTATTAAAAACCTAAACTATTACTATGTCTTCTTGTATTTTTATAATATATGGTAACTATAGTTACTATAAAATGAAAATTGAACCCCAAGTGGATTATTAATCACATTGGTGTCATTATGTATTTTCATTTCTCAATAATAGTGTTTTAGGAATATTATATGATTTAATAAAATATTATTTGTTTTAAAAACTCATTTTTGTCAATTTTGACACTGTTTAGAAATTGATTTTTGTTAAACTCATAACTAATTGATTCTATCTAAAAATAAAATTAACACATACCATAGATGTAAATTTCCTCCAAAATAATTTTTTTTAAAATATAAATGTTCAAATTACATTTATTTTAATATTTATATTATCATTAATTTTAATATTTCACTAATAAGGTAATCACTACATAAAAATTATGTCATAAATACATTTATTTTTATATTGTCTCAAAATTGAAAATAAAATATCATGATGTAAGAATTATTTTTATATTTATTATTACTATTTATATTCAATGATATCTTTTATATAAATCAAATAAAATATTTTTTAATTAGGGAGTACATTTTTATGTAATATTTTCTTTTTCATTAAATTAAATATTATAAAAAGGAATTACAAAATCAAATTGGCTCCATGGGGGTCCTAAATTAGATGAAATAATTCTCATGGTCATACATATGTCATCCAATAGTATTAGGACGCATTCTTGGCTTATTTAATAATATTATTTTTTAACCCTTATTTACATGATTAACCATTTAACCATGCTAAATAAAAATTATTACTCAAGTTTATATTATAAATTTACAAAAATATTAGGTACCTATTTAAATAAATTGGAACAAATAATTATAAATATGTTATCATTTTTTCAAAATTCTAACCCCAAAATTGGACAAAATTAATTTATAATTAATTCTCATTTTCATAACTAGAAAATGGTTTTTCAGGAGTGCAAACTATCAAAAGATTAACATGTTTTTATGTCTGATTTAAATTTTAAATTATTTACAATGACCATAATTGGATTAAATGATAAAAACATAATTCAATTAAACCTGAAAAAACATAGAAACACAATATAACAATATAACAATATTATATGAAAAGGAAATTTAGAACTAAAATGCTGTATTTTCTATTATTCATAAAAATATTGATTTTATTATAAAAACTACCCAAATTTCAAATGATGTAAATTTAGATGTCCCACATCAAAATAAGATGTTTTTTATAATATATAAAATATAAATGTGATAAAAACTATTTTTAAAAAGGTTTCACCATCAAAAGTTGGTAAACCGACCATTTAAAAATATTATAGAATTTTATGCTTAATATTGGATTAATTATCATTTTAAGATTATAAATGTAAATAGATATATTTGAAAACATTTAATAAATATATAAAATCATAATATTGATAATTATTTTCATTCCCAAAAATAAAAGGGAAATGTGTTAACTATCATTTAAAAAATATTAATATTATTGTACCATTTTTTGTTATATCTCTGTGTTGTGTGAAACATAAGATTTCAGAGAAACCCGTTATGGTGTTTCGGGTATCCTATCATACATAGTGTCCTCTATAAAAAAAATTAATATTAAGTTCAAAAATATTAATAAATATGAAAATGTATTATTCTATAAATAATTGGGATGTTACATTTACTATTGCCAATCTCATTCCATCTTGACCACTTCTTTTAAATGTTTTCATATGATATGTGATAAAAGAAACACTAAATTTCTAATATCATAGTGAACCAAAAATATTTCTCTAAAATATATAATTCATGTGAGGGAAAATCCATTCGGTGTCTTGGATTCAATCCCATGTAAAATATGAATGATTTTACTATATTGATCCTGAATAATATTTTAAGCATACCTTAAAAATGATTGATTTTTTACATCATTCTAATCTCCTAAATCCTCTTACTTTTGTTTCAATTCAAGTCATCATAAGTCATACACCCATAGAAAAATATTTTTCATGGAAAGAATTACTAAATCTATTACATTATAAGGTAGATATCTAATTTTTATCCCGGATATGATTGACCATTTACCACCATTGGTCCCCTTCAACATCAATACATTAAATATAAATACTATCCTTTTGATTACCTAACACCCCATGACATCAAATAACATTTTAAGGGATTTAATTCACCTATCATCCTACTCTGGGTAAAAAGATCTTCTGAAGGCATGAGGGGTTTTCCTCATAAAATGTTCCACTATCTTCATATTTTATTATAATAGTTCTAGATGATATATTTCATTGATGTTGATGAAATTTATATCTTATGTCATATATGCCATTATTATCCCAATCTTCTTGGTTCCAATTCCAACGTTTTCATGCTTTGGATTCTAAAAGATATAATCATCTCGATTCCTTCCAAATTAAGACTCCTTGTTTCAACTATGTAAAATCATTCTAAAGAAATATATCTTAGATGAAGAAACATAATAATAATAAAATTATATATAATTCCATGAAAAAAATAAGTAAAAAATCATTTATGGAATTGTATTAATATCATCTTAACCATTAATGTTATCTAAACTAGGATATGAAACAAAATATAAGGTCCAAGACTTAAATATTGCTTAATATAGTTAATTCCACTAGAATATACAATTTATATTCATAAAGATATTTTTACTTTAGTGTTTTATAGAATTATGAAATAAATCAAACATATCGACCCACATGCGTAAAATGTGGGTATTATTAAAACAATATACATTTATTTAATAATATAAATGTTTTAAATAAAAACTGAATTATTTTCATAAAAATAATTTAAAACATTCATTTTAGATTATTATTTTCTCTTAACAATTCTTAAACCCTGTAATTTTCTTTAAATGTTGGGATGAGCACAAAAATATCACTACGGATCAGAAGAAGAAGAATAGAAACATCCATATCTTGAATACATAAGAACATATAAAATAATTTTCACAATGAGATATTTTTGACCCATAAGTATCATAAATATACATTTTGAAAAAATTAAATTCCATAAAACATTCAGGACAAAACAAAATCCATATAGATAACATGGGTAATTACATACTTATGAATGAAACCCACGTAGCTACCATATTATTTGTAGCCATCAGGTCTATCTTTCTATATAACCTTCACAGCTACCTTGTGATGTTGCGATTACTATTAAATAAAGGGGTAACCATCATAGTTACACTTGGAATAACCATACAGTTAACCTACTATATAGACATAACCATTTTGTTGATGGGATATGTTGGTCACACAATTCACCAAAAAAATCCCCTTGAACCAGATCATAAGTAATGTCATGGATTTTTCAATTTATTATTTTAATAATATGTGGAAATTATTTCAAGACAAGTCTTCGAGACAGCGTACAGTTCCGAGGCCCAGTGAGCCAGGAACAAATTATTGAATTTAATTAAATAATTAAATAACTCGCGTATGAGTTTTTCCTAAAAAATATGAATAACTAATCAATGTGTACTCAGATAAGAAATCTAAGGACACAATTTCCTTCAGAACAGTGATTTTACCTTAGGCGAGGCCTAACATCGGTCGGCAGAGGTCGGTGGTGAAATCTAGTTTTCGGGACATAATTGTAATAAAGTATTTAAATAAAAATCATTTATTCTACAGTGAAATCATTTAAATCTATTGCAACTGATATATCTTATCTTTTTTTTAATATAGGCATGCGCAGGGGTCAAGGGTTACAAATCTCAAAACCCTGAAACACATGGCGGCTCAGGAGGCTCTGAAGAGACCTCTAGATGCGGCAATGATGTTCTTGACGATTTTTTCTGGTGACAACAATGTGGCGATCAGATCTTCGCCAAGGAATGTCATGGGTCCAGGTAGGATTTTTTTTATGATTTATTTTCCCCGTTCTTGATTTCTACGATGAACGCATCAAATCAATGAACAGATTATTCCGCAGATCGATCGTTCTTGCGTAATGGGCTATTTACGGGAATCATGGGGATTGGATTCTTGATATTAATTTGGTTCTCATTCAACCTTCTAATGGTGACGAACCAAGATAAAAACAAACATTAACCGAGGTTCACCCCTCTCGATTGTTGTGGTTTTCTCTCCCGGTTCCTACACACTCTTTGTGTGCATTCTACACATTCTTGAAGGAAATCGGTCAGTGCACATTAGTTTGTGGGCACAATGATCTGAAATCAAAGATCCAACATTGAGACCACCTATAGGAGGTGCGTCGGCGAAGGCGGCGGAAAAATGGATGTGGTTTAGAAATTATCGTTATTCGAGCGTTTTTGTGCGGGCAGATCGGGACACGCTATCAAGGAAAATCGGAAGCCTGAAACCGACAGAATCAGTTTCGTAGGGGTAGTACGACCCCAAATATGGAGTTCCATGATGATCAGATGGTTGGATCAAGAACCAGATATTTGGCCGAGGCGTACGGAGGAAGACATCGATTCTGGAAAAATCCCAACTACAAAGCACGTAGTATGGGCTACACAGCCTGTGTTCATCGTCAAACCACCTAGCTTGTACTCCGGGAGTACACAGACAGGGGTTGGGTACACAGCCAAGGACACGGCGTGTATACACCTCCCCGGCCAGACCTAGCCAGATGTATTGGATACCCTGTGTGTAGGTACACGGGCTGGCGACACAGACAGAGACCATGTACGGGCACATGGAAAACCTACACGGAGCAATCCCCAGGTGCTCAGACACGACGTGTGATTCTTCTACACGCTGTGTAGTTACTTTCTATACAACAAGCCGAATGACACAGGTCGTTTACACGGGTAGTACTCAGCGACAAGGAACACGGCGTGTGATTCTTCTACACACAGTGTTGTTGAGTTTTACACAGCTCGAACGGATGACACGGGCCATTTACACAGGTAGTACCCGAAGTCAAGGAACACGGCATGTAACCATACTACATGTCGTGTAACCAATTCTTCATGGGTTGAGCCACTTGACTTTTGTGAATTGGACTAGTTTTATTAGGGTTCGTACCCTTGATCATTCCTCGATGGTTCTGGGATCATTTCCTATATACAGGAGTATTATCCCTTCAGCAAAACATCCTGAATAGAATTTTGGAATACCCACTGTGAGACTTAAGGCCAGATACTCTATTCATTCCTAGAACCCTAGGTAGAGTTCTTGGTATCGAAGTGACCAACTTTACCCATGCAGCGATCCTCTGCATAGCTGATTAGCTCAGACTGTGTTGTCGGAATCACCCCATGACTTGGGTGTGATACTCATCTGAGCATCATGTTCTCAAAGTACATGGGGATTGTGTTCTCCCAGAATGAGTACTTTGTATCTCTCTCTTCAGACCTAGGAGTTTGTTCTCCCGGTTGCATGCTTAGTGGAATTCTTCAAGCTGGATCTTAGTTCTGCTTTCGCGATGGTCGTTTGCGTATGAGTATATCTGGATATTCTTGTTATATGTTCGGTAAACATATAATGTGTATAGGTGAATATAACTTACTTCTGTGTTATTTACCTTGTTGTATTCCTTTGTGGTTTCGCAGTGTCCTACTGGGTATTGTTGTACTCACCCATGCACGGGCTTTGCCCGCACGTGTCGTGTCTTGTGCAGTCGAGTGAGACTTTGATAGGATTCTAGTCGGACCAGGACTGGACGGTACTCAGTGAGATAAGACAATCCTAGGTGGGTTCCTACAGCTATATACTGCAGTCCCAACACCTTTCTCTATTGTTCGGACTTTGTTACAGACACTATTTTTGGTGGGCTGGTACTTTTGGCCTAGGGTTTTACTTTCTTTTACTTTACTTTTCTGTCATACTCTGTTGGGTGGGTTTTAGTATATTCATTCATCTTTTCCTTTTAGTATTTTTTACTTTTCAGCTTTGTGGGCTTGGAGATGTGTGTGCGTGTGTACATGTTTATAGGCAATTCCTCCCATGTTAGTAGCATGCCTACTTGGTGCTAGTCACCATCCCCTGACCTATTGGAGGCGGGCATGGGGAGTTGCATCTCAAGCCCCACTAGGATGAGTCGTGACAACATAATCATAAAATAATAAGTTCGACATAAAATCATTCATTTTAAATAATTTAAATATATAAATTTATAAGTGTATTTTTAATTAAAATTCATTTACCCCTTGGTTATGTATTACATCAAACATGTTTCAATCTCCTCTTGAATTCTCCCTTTTCAAAATCTCCTTACGATTTGTTGTTTTTTAATTTTAGCGAGACCAATGAGTCTTGGACATGGGTAATAGTCTTTGTAATGGAATTTGGTAGAAATTATATAATATTCAATGCATTGAGGTTTGAGGAGATATGGTTGTGAGGGGGGTATTTATAGTGGATAGAGGTGTTTTTTCAATATTCTATTTATTAGTTTTTTATTTAGGCTCAAAACTATGAATTGTGTGAGCATTATCACTAAATATATTAAAATAATTTGGTACTATTTTATATTTTGGTGTTATATCATCCTTACATTATCTATGACATAATAAATCATGGATTTTTTAAATATCGTAAATTACTATATTTCAATATTCCAAAAAAATATGTATTTTAGAAAAAACCAAAAAATTAAAAAAAAACAATTTCTTTCATTTTTGTAGTAAAAAAATGAACTCCATTTTGTGAAATATTTATTTAAATATGAGAAATTTAATTTAGAACTAAAATCAATATTTATTGAAATAAAATCTAATTTTAAATTTGTAACTAATTTTATAACACTATGAACAATTGAATAAGGTCTCATAAAACTGTCTTCTAATTTTAATACAACATTATATTGATTTGTGAAGACAATTTATAATGATAAATTTCCTTCTAAAAAATTATATTAACAAGTACTCACTCGTGCATTCACATGGGGATATAACACAATTATTTTATTATTCATTCACATGCTGATATAGTACAATGCCTTTTTTAAGAATATAATATTACATTTCAATGTTAATAAAAACCATAAGTATTTAATATATTTTAATCAAAAATTATTGATACTTATGATTATAATAAAATTAGACAAAATAGAGAGACATCGCTATTATAGTATATTACATTTTGGATAAATACATTTGAAAAATAGTAGAATAATCTATAAGAAATAAAAAAGGATTTTCAATATGGAGATTAGAATTAAATGAATGAAAAGAACATTGAAGTTGACAATTGGAACTCTAATTATTATGATAAATGATGATGTTATTGAGAACATACAGATGTAATCAACAAAACATGGAATATATTCTTGGATTGAAAAACATATTATTTAACAATAATAACATAATAAATAATAGATTCCAAAGCAACCTTTGTGTGAATTTTATTCTTATAATGCTCTATATAGGTAAAGTGAGTGAAACATTGAAGAAACTTATGTTCTAGGTACTAAATATAATGTCATCATGGTGGATTTGGATTCTAGTATGCTTCTTATAGGACTACTATTGAGGGTTTATACATATGATTTTTTATCCTCAATGAAAGAAATCTTTAGTGCTATTATTGGTGTGTGAAAAACTATTAAACCATGATGATGGTCCAGTGTGAGATTCATATACTTCTATATGTATAATAGTTTGGTCAGCTAAATACATTCTGTATTTTAGTCAATTAGGAAGAGCTTGTTGTGTAATTCTTTAACAGTATTCCAGGATGTTCATGTACTCACCCCCCTCCAAAACCTCCACCTCAATGTAAAACATTATTTATGTAATTAGATGGGCTAATGATAAACACTTATTTTATGAGATTCACCTATGCTACTAGGAAATGGAGAAGAGGCAAAGTTGAATGTATGTATGTAAATGGATAACACCTACTGAAAGTTCTTAATTATAGTATTATTTCTACATTTCAATAAAAAACAACTCGTGAACTATGTATTATGACTCAAAATTCTATGGAATAAACCACACATAGACTAAACTAAAACACTAACACAATAAATTACAACTGTAATGAATTCGTTCCACCAAAAATAAAAAACTTTTTATTTTTAAGAAAGACATATCCACTGTAATGATTTTTTCAAATCCAGTGCAAAAAATACATAAATGCTCAACTATTGAGATTTTTCCCACACACAAACAATAAAAAGTATCAGATCAAATGTAATAAAAAATAGTAAAGGATCAGAAAAAGGTAGCATAAACGTGGTGGTCACTTCAATACAGTTTTAGGTGCTATTTGAACTAGTTGATATTTGTATAAGCCTTAAAGACTAGCTCCCAGTTGAATTCCTTCAAGAATATTGTAATATGAAAATGAATGAAGTAATATTATGTAAAGAAATGAATTTAATGATGTCTTCAATAAAGATAGAAATAATTAATCATTTGATAATGACTTGAAAACATATTACCTCTACATCAGAAATATAGATGCCGAAGAATGTTTGGTGAATTTTATAGGATTGATTTCCACATGGAACATTGACATAATTTCATACCATATAAGGGAAGGTTATTCAAAGAGAACAAAAAATATCAACATGTATAAATATTTTGTATTGGAAAAAAAATTGAAAACTCATAATTTGGGAAATTTGTTTTACTGAAAAAAAATATTGAGAAATCATAGACTGGTTATTCTGTTCAACTGGAGAAAAAATTGAAAAAATAAAAACGTGGGATAACTAGACAAATAGAAACTGTCATTAAATCACAACATGGATTATCAAATTTAATGTATATAATTTCACAATAAAAAATATTGAATTTATGATTTTATAATTTCATTATAGTGAAGTAGTAAAGTACAGTGTAAGTAGACATTGAAGAAGAGAAATGTTTTGTAACAGGCCCTTTGAAACTAACATATTCTAGAAACATGGTTTCCAAAATGGATAAATACTGAAAGAATAGCCTTTAGTCATATTTTCATTTTTTATTTAAGTTATTCTTAATGAGAATATGAAGTTCATGGGAATCAATTGATGGTGGTGTTGAGTCACTAGTTAGTGACACACTGTGTTTGACTGTATCATCATCAACATCGAATTCAGTCAAAGAATTTCTCTACAAGTGAAATAAACTATTAACTAAAACAAAATAAAAAGGCCAAATCCTCAATTGATACCCTTTATAAATATATATAAACATCCTAAATGTATATTATGTAAGATACCATATATTTACATGAACTGTAGATAAAACTGAAGATGATGTTGCAGATCCTGAGTCAGGATTTGCACTCAGTTGAAAAGATTCAACACACTGATGATCGAATGGTGGAATGATAAAAAAAATAGTCTAGTACATTGTTATTAAATGGAAGGGAAAAATAATTAAGAGAATTGAAAAGAATTTTCCTAATTCTATTCGATCTCACTACTTACTAGTGTAATTTCATTGCTCTGATTATACATTATAAAAATTTAAAATAAGATTAATTCTTTAAGGTTATAAAAATAAATGAATATTTTAATATATATTATCTAGTACTTAATTATCTGCAAAGCTATAACTGAAATTTTTGAGGTTGTTTTAATTTTCATTTATTACAATTTCCTTGTATGTGATTTATTCTATTGAATGATGACAATTTTGAATATTGAAATTTAATATTTCAATTGATAAGAGAACTTTCATTGATTTTAAAAAGATCATTTCTAGATGAAATCCATAATCGTAAATGTCTTAATGATCAAATAATATCCAATGATAGGAATAATAATTTTAAAATCTATTGACATGATAGAAAATGTTGGTATTACTTATATTAAAGTAGCTCTTAACTTTGCAGATATCTTGGGTATGAATTGCATGAATTTATTTTCAAATAAAACTATTGAAAATGAGGTTGTGTTATTAGTAACCATTAGTTTCACTCTAAATATGTTGAATTTAAAATGATGACCACACTATCAGTGATAATAAGTTTTTCTATTTATTAGTTAGAATATAAGGAAGTGATAATAATCAAATTAAAAATATTAATGAAGATAACCTAAGATTAGTTCTACGTGGAAATACGTTATAATTCATGAGCCATATTATATCATCTAAAAGGTATTCTTTTTTCATGGATGAATTGCATGACTTATAAATCCCACTGTGTTGATTTTATCTTTTGGTATTTTTACTGAAATTATGCACTGTGTAGGATAAAAAATATTGAGCACAAAATATTATAATAATTAGTTCAGTACATAATTGAATAATTAAGAATACTTGATATTGAATTTAAGATTATTTTGATATATTATTTAACTTTGTACTACTTTTGACATCAAAAATTGTTTTCATATTGTTCCAATATAGTATATTTGTAGAATTGGTTTCCCATTATATGTGTTAGAATATTGAACTTTGATGTAGATTCCAACCCGAACCTAAAAATTATATAATAAAAGACCTATAAATAAATATTAACAACCTTGGGTTATTAGATTTTAGATGTACAATGCATAAAATGTTAAATTACAGATGATTTAATAGTTCAAATGTCACCTGCTTCTAAAGTTTTTTACTTCTGGAATATCTAGGTTGTACATAATTTTTGTATCACTAATAGTACAAGTCACAATAACATTGGATGTAACAAGTTTGAAACATTATAAATCATTTATAGAAATTATACATTAAATGAAACCACTTCAAAGAATAGTGATTTACAAAGAGCTCAAAATGAACAATATAGTTATAAACTTTATTTCTTAGTCTATTCACATGGAAAAGTTTTAATATAATAATGGTTAATGAGTCTTTGTATTTTCCAAATATCTTTTCATTCCATTCAAAATATCTTCCCATAAACTACAGGTAAGTTGTATACCACTTTAGGGAAATAATGTAATAGTAAGGCATAATTAAATTTTCTATAGTGAAATATTGTAAGAGAAAAAAAATTAATGACCTGTCATCATCTAGAAAAATATGAATTATAAGGTTAGAATGGACCATAGATTGCAGTGGAATAGTGTAACATAGATGTCCAATTATTTGTGAAACATATATAACCAAAATAAACATACTTTGAAGACATTATGGACGATACCAAAAATATAGTAATAATAATTTAAAAAAAAGTCATTTACACATAATAGTGTCATTGAATTGTTAATGAAACATACCAATTAAATGTTCCTCAATAATCCTCCTTTGAATAACTACATCATTTGATGTAAAGTCGAAACTAAAAATTGGGATTTCTGCATCACATGGATGAATAAATGTCATGGATGTAAATAGGATTCTGTTGGGATGCCTACTTTCCACGTAATTTCGTTGGTTTGAAGCTATTTGGATGTTTTGTATGATATAGCACATTCTGTCATGCTAATGATGTTTGTAATTCAAGATAAGGTGATGGTTAGTTAGTGAACACTGAATCTTAGTTGCCTATATAATGTATGTTGAAAAGTAGGTTAATATGTAAGGAAAACTAATGACATAGGGCATTGATAATATATATATATATATATATATATATATTGAAACATATACATAACATAATAAATCAATGTAGTAATAAAACAACATTTTTCATGTAAGATAAACTTACATCTTTATCGCAAAGTATTAGATCAAATGCGAAGACGAAAATGGAATATTTGGGCAACAAATATCCCCACATGTTCAGCACAAGAACTACAATCATTAATTTCACATCATCCTCTAGTGTAATCTCATTCAACAGGTTTATTGATTGTGACATTTTTGTTTCTATACGGTTATATATAATATTGAAAATAAAAACATAGTAAGAACATAAAAAAGTTGGGGATATACACATAAGGCATAGGTAAACCATAGTAAAATATCAAAAATTTAATTTAAATGATACCTAAAAAAGGTTATCAAATATTTCATTATAAGAAATATTTGGTGTGTACTCAGAAGATGTGTTGATTTTATCCGGAACAAATATTTTCAAACCATTTGGTGATGTAACCCCAGAAACTGCATCATATAATGGACCCTGGGAGAACACCAAATTGTGAAGATATAACCCAACAGAAGATAGTGATTTCCATTGAAATTTATTAATAATAATTTTATAAGAAACTGTCAAAGGATATTTCTTTCTTTTTAATTTTAAAGTCCACCTAACATTAGGGTGTGTCATAGTTAGTCTTGGAATGAAAGCTTAATACCCCGAATTACACCCAGTCAAAATATTTCTCTAATAACATGATCACCTAAATGTGTAACAATCATATGACTGTCATTGTATAAAATAATATATTGATCTACATTTCTCAGTATCATAATGGGTTCACCAATCAGTAGTGTAATTTTGTGGGAATCCAACCTAGAGATGTTGATACCATTCAACATTTCAGAGGTGTATATGTTTTCTTCTCTATCAGTATCAAAACTGGAACTAAAAACTGAATCAGAGCTAAAGTAAAATTTCTTCTTAGAGTCTGTGAGAGAAAACATGTAATCATTTACTTATTGTACAACATAACAGGTTAGAGCTAAAATTTCTTGCTCTTTCAGATAAGATACATCACCATTTTTTTCACTGAAAATTGGATATATATAGTCAACAATTGCATCCATATCATTTTCAGAGTTGGTAAGAAGATGCTTAGAATAAATTTGGATGTGTGATTCATCATCATTGGGTTCTCCAACACTACCTTAAGAAATATACATGGACCATCTGGAAAACTCATGGATGTAATTTGAATTATCAGTGGATATAGTTGAATGCAATCTCATGTCCCTTTTAGATTTAAGTCATGATAGTTTTTGCACAGATATGATGACTTAATACATGCAATAAAAATGTCATTTTTGATACCACTATGTATTACCAATATTATTTTCTAGAAATCCCCCCCCAATACATCTATATTACCAACGAAGGTAAATGTGGAGGATTAACATTTTTTATTGACATTATATCTCTTAGAGTACGGTCGCGAGCTCCAATAAGTACATATGAACCATAGAGGTCTCATTACTAATATAAATCATTGTCATGTTTAGAAGTTTTTCAAGATCACTACCTTGCTAGATATTTCAAACTATGTTCTTAATAATATATATTGCAATATGAAATTTTGAATGTGTAGTTCATCCCCACAGAAGCAGAAATGATGATATTCCACTCGAAGAAATAAAAAGAAAAATAGATCCCTTTGACCCCAGTAAAGCTGTTAGAATTTTCCAAAAGAATGTTTTACTTGTTCCTGGATATCTATGTAAGAATAAAAAACCTCTAAAATATGAAGAAAGTGAAAACAAAATGACATCCACCACAAGTTTTTGTTCATCGGTAATCATACTCTATTTACTTATATATTCATTTTTATGTAACTAATTATTTTAATGTAGTTCTTTTGAATCTAAAAGATTTTGATGACTATCAATTTCCGAATCTGGAATCGTCATAGGGGGATAAAACTGAAGATAACTACAATTTCAATTTAAAATTATGTCAATTTCCAGGAGAGAAAACATATTTTCTAATGATCTATCAGTGTAAAATCTAGGTAAATGATGCTAAATGTTTTAGAGAAGTGAAAAATAAAATATATCTGATCATTATTGTAATATAGAAAAATTAAAAGACATCACCTATGATGGGGAATGAACTTATCAGAGAGAATACAATAACAAATATGTAATCTAGTAGTAATAAATGATTGGATTATAGAGAAAAATACTCATAAAAGTTGAAAATTAAAAAAAACTAGTAGTGAATTATAGAGTCATTTTATTAAATGATAATATGGATTAATTGTATTGAAATTATTTGGATTCATCGTATACTAGTGATAAACTACAGTAACGGGTTTTTATAAATTTAATGAGCAACATTCAGATTTACCTGGCATTTTTAGACTCCGTATTTGGGAATATGGAATATCTTTCACAATAATTCCATGGGTTTGATTCCATACAATTTCTTGGTGAGATATGTTATTTTAAAATAAAATGCTTGCAAATAGCCTCTGTAAACAATGTCCAATTCCCCAGGATATAAACTCTCTATTGGATTCAATAAATTCTATGTCATCTTCTTGTTTTCCAAAAGAATAAAATCCCTCAGTAAATATTCCCAGAGTAATATCATTCATAGTTTTGAGATCATCTTATGAATTTCCTCCTTTAATTGTTTTAATAAGTAACTGAAATTAAAACTACTCTATTATTGTTGGAGGGACATAATAAAGTCTAAAAATATTGAATTCCTCTTTTCAAGGATTCTATTTTTTTCATTGGAGTGGAAGAAAAATAAAGTAGGGAATTCTACATAATAGATACCTCTACCATCTAGATAAGATTAATTTAATTGGAACTAAAAAGGAAAAATTGATTCTTATATATTTCCGTGAGTGAGGAAATATTCAATATTATCATTACCAAGGTAAGTCACTATATTTTGTTGCGGTAAATGGAAACTTATCCTCTAAACTGGTGGATATCTGTAGTGTATATCATTAGGAAATATCCTCTGGGAAGCTTTAGAAGTAGTTATGTACTGACTGTCATAGCACGTCTTTATTTCATCCATATAGTTTTCTAGGAACTAACTATTGTTTCTATCATAGAGTGCAGCTGTAACACGATCATTCCCTTTGTTAATCTAATTGAAGTGGTATTTTATAAAAGAAAATGGATTTCAAACCACAAAATTAAGATAATATTAATAATTTAAAAGCCTAGAAGGAATGTATGGTACCCAAGACTGGTTAGTCAAAGGTACAACATTTCTAACAACGGTTTTTACATCATCCCTTCTATAAAATACAACATAATAATTCTCATTAATGTTAGTACGACTGTCAATGTTTTGGATAAATTTTTTACATTTTCAATTTCTTATACAAGGAGAATATAGGTTGGCATCACTACATGTGCCTTGCATTATTAAATTTTTAATAGAATCATGCAATTTGGGATTGTATATTTATTTGGAATTTCAGAACAAAATATTCTATTAACAACTATAGGAGTTTTTACTTTGTTTTAATGAAAGAGAAATAATAGGATGTGGACATTAGGGCAGCCACATTATTTAAACTCCATAGTTGGTACTATTACATGGGAAAAATACAGTTAGAGACAGTTAATAGAAGATCATATAATATATGAGATTAATAAAAAACCTTGTTTAGTGAATATATAGATCATTACCATCCCGTGACATTCCAAATTAACAAACCTCTTTTAAATATTTTATTAGTTAACCAACGATAATATTAAAATTTTGAGATAATATATGAGGGTATTCAGTTGGACAAAGATTGTTTTTTCTAACAAATAGATTTATTTTAGGCCACATTAAGTTACACATGAATGTTAGAAATTGATCTAGATACCCTTCCCAATTACTAATAGACATTTCATCTTGGAATGTTTGAATCATATACCTGTTTCCATAGATAAATGTTGAAGGTAAACCGATATGCTTCCCACATGATGACCCTTCACAGTCACCTCGTAGAAATGAAACATACACCCCATTTTATAGTTCAACCCTCAATCATTTTTGATTGGATCGAATAAAAGATTTTCTTTGAGACTCAATCATTGTATAAGAGTCAATAAAAAACTGTTGCAATAATCTTGAACAAGGTAATAATGTTGAATAATTCTTTTCACTAAATTATAGGTGAATGGATAAGTACTCTCTCATTGTTACCTTCATGAGTGTAGCACATGGGGTGAAAGGAGTAGCTCGATGTAGTACATTTTCAACATATCCATCCCGAACTCTTGTGAAAATCAAGGTGTATTGCAATGAAAGATATAATGGGTAAAGATAATCTATACTTTCTAAATCACCACTTTTATTTTTCATGATGATATCATGTTCTTGGTAGGGATCTACAATATCACTGACAATCAACATTGCAATTTCAGTAGGTAGGTTATTTGTGGATTAATGTTTATGTATTATTTAATGTAGTTGTATGATTAATGTTGGTACATCGGTTTGATTAAAAGAAACCCTTTTACATAACAATTCCCCAGCCAAATCATTGTGCCCATGTATCATCTTCTGTAGTTTAACTACAATATTATAGTCAACAATTGAATATTTATTACTAGCATCAAAGAATCATCAGTCATAGTATTAGTTAAAATGAAACGACGAATAATTTTACAATTTAGTACATACTATTGAATTAGACTGATAACCGTTTCTGTGAACCCTATTCTGCCATTCATGTGGAGTATCATACACATATTTTTGTGAAAACAGTTGTGGTTTTTCATTAGTTAGAAATATACTACCAATGCGATGGTAGTTTTGTCTATATAATACGAATATACATCGACCTCAAACATTTTTGAATGAATTATCAACCATTCCTCCCATAGATGTGAATGAAAACATTGAGTTGTAAACCTGTATGAGGACTTGGAATGCTCAGGCCTTGGTGGTAGTTCGATTGAATACCAACATCCTTAGGTACTCCGGACATGCCGGTAGTATGTACAAATATATGTTCTCCATCGAGCAGCATAGTGAGTAATGCAGATTTTTTATATTGATGTAGTTCTTATTTCTCTCATCAAACCACATAATGAAGTGACAATATTGACATATGTAAGAAGGGTCACCGAAATACGAATAACATGATTCAAAAAACAGTATAATTTTAAATATATTAATAAAAAAATCATTTTGACAATATGAGAAAATTATGGTTGATTATTGAACTAGAAATGATGGTTTACTAATCAAACTAACCTGTTATATTGACATTAGGTTGTTGTAGTTAGTTTTATATAACAAAACAATTTATGGATAACTTTGTAATGAATAAATAACCATACTTATTATTCGAATTCAAGTGAATCGTGTAAATCAAAATTCCTCTATTTTCATCGTCGTGAAATGAATCAGTAACACAAAATCTATTTGATTAGGAAATTGTTAAAAATGAACTAATAGGGTTAATAATTGGTAGAGACAATTGTTGACCTTACTATGTTGAGGAGATAGGTGAATTATCTGATAGCATATTTTCGTCAATCATTAATGATACATAAAAAATGAGGATACTCTTATACAGTGAATGAAGATTTTATAGGATAAACATTTTTTTAATCGACAATCATTGACTACATATATACAAAATGGTAGTGGAGATAGTTTCAAGTCCTATGGTCTTTGTTTTTGTTTGTTTTTTCTTGTACACAATGTTTATCTACGAGCAGATTGATCAAGCACTGTTTTAAAATAAGAAGTTTGATATTAGTAATTTATTTAATTATTAAATACACTATGAATATTAATGATTGATACTAGTGAATTTAAAATCTTTTAACCATATATACATATAAGAGATAATGGTACATGTGTGACTCCATTGTTTTAGCCAATTATTGTTAGTGTTGTAGTTATTGTAGTACTAGACTAATTAGTATATGTAAATGAAGAAATTCTAGTAGGATTTGGGGTTGATTTTGTGGCCACTATAATAATTATATTTACTTATATAATGTTATTAATGTCACAGTTTTTATGTGAATAATTTATAGAACATACAAACTGGTTGTCAGTCATTTATAAGGAGTTTGCGATGTAACCATTCTTATGTAGAGTATCTCGTGTAATTAATCTCTGTTGTTTAATGAGGATCTGACTATTCATTCATTGTTGTCAAATAAGTAGTAGATTAGAACCATCATAATTTGTCTTATCTATGTATTGTAGTTTGAATGGTACTTTTATATACTTTTAATTTCAAATAGATGTAACCATTGATAGAACAATATGATAAATTCTTACCTATGATTGTCATAGGTTTATACTAGTTCATTTAATTTAGTAGAAGACGCATTGTTAGATGTAATTGAAGTATTTGAAATAGATTTATACCCTGTTAACATGTCAGATGTTATGAAATCAATTATTGAAAAAGTCATAATATGTCGGACAATATATAGTGAACAAAAAACTAGTACATAGAAAATATTGGTCATTCCTTCATACATTGTCTCCATAGTAACCTTGCATTCTAGTGCTTCATGGGCCAGACATGTTTTTGTAAGGTATAGGAGCATCATTTTTTAGGGAGAGTTTTCAAATAAGAAGTTGCATATACGTCAGTTCTGTTAGTCTAGAAAGATGTTGTAGGTGTTGTGTTATATTTTTTTAATGATAATGATAACTAACCGTTGACACAAATATGCAAAAATGGAATTCATCTGAGTCCATGTGCGAGGACATTAGTTGTTATTCGTCTAGTTAATTCATTAGTAGACATATTGGTAGATCTCATTGAATAATTTTTTGCAGATGTTGGCACAGTTATGTTGGCAGTTATAATGAAAACTACTATTGAGACAATGACATTATGTAGCACAATTAAAAATGAACATAATATTATAGTAAAAGACATGGGGCTGTTTTCTCTTAATTAGTATGAAAATTTGAAGAGATCAAAACAGTTGAATTATAACCTTTTTGTCATTACTTCAGAAGCGGCCTCTGTGGTAACATTGCATCTCTTGAGCTAGTTGGGAAATACATGTTTATATATGGTTAAGGAGAAGATATTTCAGGCACTATCATCAATGATTAATGTACGTACCAGTTATTTGTGTGTGAATGAAAATAATTTTGTAGTGTAGTGTTTTATTTTTAGTAGTATAATAAGAACTAAACATTGATATAAAATAATGATAATGGAAATCGTGTTACTGCATGTGTGATTCCATAAATTCATAATTTTTTGGTGGTTGTAGTACCTGAAATTTTAGTAGATGTCATTAAACAGTTTTCAATTGATGTTGGCACTATTATTGTGTCAATTGTAATGAATACATATATTGAAATAATGATATGAATGAGGTCATGATATAGTGAAAAAAATGTGAAAACTTACCATCTTTATATTTTTTCCCTAATTTGGATCTATTGAAACCTTAAATATCCTGAGTTATTAAGGAAATACATGTTTTTATTTGGTCGATGAATCAAATTCATTGGCATTGTGCTCGATGTTGATGTTAAATTCCTAAAATTGTTGTTATTATGGAAGCCAATTATTTAATTTAGTGGTTTACTCTAGTAAATTAAATCATAATTAACCATTAACAGACAGAGATGACTATGGCATGCGTGTAAATCCATGTGTGATGCCATCAGTTGATACTGTTTCAGGTAATTAAGTGTTGATATATCGGTAGAGGACATCAATGAATTTGTAGTATATATCAGCACTATTATATTTCAGGTAATAATGAATACTACTATTGAAACCATGGTTGTAAATATGAGTTTTTAAATGGAACATAACATAGTACTCATAAATTTTTTCCTGTTCGTGCATAACTTCCCTCCACTGTAACATTTCATCTCTAGAGATTGACAGGGATTACAAGGTTGTAAATTTTTTTATTTATATAATTTTTCCCATGTGGGAAATTAAAGCATAACATGCACAATTCAATGTTCTGATAATTTAATGTAAATTGCGTAGGAAAAAATAAAATTATCTAAATGTTTAATTGCACAGGATTACATTGTTACTAATGATAAATACATGAACTATGTAAGAATAATACACTTAAAAATGTTTGTTGTATTTCAAAAGATTTGAAAACAACTATTAGACGATATTATGTGGTGTAAGACAAACCTACAATTCCTGCAATTCAGAGAGGTTGTAGAAACTATGTAGTAGTAAGTGAATGGTGTTTTATTATCAACCTCAATACAAATTGAGAAGTAGGTCATATAAGAAATTAAATTTGATGTAATATATATTGATTTAGCGAACACCAAGATGCGTAAAGAGATAAGTGCATTTATGTAATTGCATATGTTTAGATTATCAACAACCAAATACACATGAAGTCATGAACTTTGAAGAAATGAATTATTTGGTTTTAATAAAATATGATCATGTTACCTTTGTTACAATATATTAGGTATTCCATGTCAATGTAATGGATAAACATAGGGATTGTTAGGGGAATCCCAATTAACAGCTGATTTAGTGCAACAGAGCCACTGCAGGAATGTAGTAGAAAGGGTAATTGGAGGGGAATGTTGTCTGAAATCTGCCGAAAATAGAGGTCCTAAAGAGTGTGAGTTAAGCGTGATAACATGATGAATTCATTATAATGTAAGCGTAAGTACAGAAGAGATCAAGCGCGACCAGGGGATCATTCAAAATGGAATTGCGTGTGGAAGATAGAGAGAGGGATGAATGGAAATCGAAAGATTAGATGGTATAAAATGGATCAGCGCACTGAGAACCATAATTCTACATCCTGAGATGGAGAGGAAACGTACGATATAAATTTAGGGAACAACAAGGGATCATGAAGGGTCATTTAATGTGGAGGAATGTCTAAAGTGATAGAGAAAGAGGTGAGGTCGAGTATTTTCCGTCGAAGAAGGATGCAACTAGGGGACTCAGAAAAGGTGGCTGCATTCACTGAAAGAAAATGTATGGTATAGTAGTTGTGAATAGTGAGGAAGCATGATTGATTTCTAAATTCAGAGGAACGTTGATAGCACGAGACAGAGAGGTGAGCTAGGGTTTTTTCTATCGAAGAAGGATCCAGCGGGGGGAGTCGTGGAAGGAAGATGGATTCACTAAAAGCTAAGGGAGTATATGGTTGTGAGGATACTATGGAGAGTGGAGTACTGAAGGGAGGGAATGTGTCCATGTCGAAATCGTAAGATTAGTATACATTGTAGATTATAAAATTATTAATATTAATTTAATATTCAAAAAATTTTCATCAATTAATTTTTCATTTTCAAAAAATTTATATACATATTTAATGATATAAATATATCATATTATCACTTATAAGTTGCATAAATTTTATTTATACTGTTAATGGTGAGGTTAATGTTTTATTTGTAGAGATTCATTAATATTAATAAATACCACTTATTTTATTATATATTTATAATTAATTTATCAATTCATTTCTTGAATTAAATCAAAATATTTTAAATAAAACTGGGTATTTATAATGTGATCAAAGTAATAATTAGAAAAGATGAAAAATTATGATTTCTCAATACATTACCACCTTGGGAAGGAATGGTCGGTGGATGATTCTCTATGAAAACATATCATGCCTCCATATTATGATGAGGATTGGAAAAGTCCTAATACTCATGGATTTATCAATCCTAAACCTTTAAATTATAAATGAATAGTGGAAGTATTATCCTTCTGAAATGATAGGTAAACTTTTCGTCCATGGGATGATCAAGGAGGTATAAATTGTGGATATGAAAAAATATTAGATGGTGGGGAATATTATAGAGTTCATTATTGCAAATGGTGAAATTATAGGTTTTTGGAAATCAATATGTGTTCCAATAATATAGAAATTGAATAAATTACTTTCGGATATTGCTCTTATATCACAATTCTCTATCCATCATATAATATAAAAATTTATAGATATATTACGGAAAAGTTTTTGAAGGATAACATAAAGGGAGATTATATTAATTGTATCCCAGTACTTTTTATTCCTAAAATATAAGGATTAATGAAAAAAGTATAACTAGATGTTATTAACCATTATCTTTAGTAGAAAAAAATTAGATAACATCACCAAGAAGTTTTTTATAGGACTCCCAAACAAAGTTATATTCTATAATGTTATATGTGTTATAGTTGATTTTAATATCATGTCAGTACATTTTACTATTAACAGATAATATTTCTTAATTGAACAACATAACAAGATATTGATAAGGGAAATTTTATGGTATGACGTAGTACCACTGTCCACTGTATTATATAATGATCCTAGACACATAGATTTTTTTATGAATTCATCAATAGGTGTCTAAAACATATATATTCCTCAGTACTGGTTATGATCCTTAAATTGTGGACCAATTTGAAAGAAAAACTCAAACTCTAAAATATGTTTTGAGATTTTCTTTTTTGGATATAAAATGAGGTTGAGATCAATGATTACCTTGAAAGTGTTATCATATAATAATTGATTCCATTCAATCATTAGAATTCAAAAGTATGAGGATTTATATTTTAAAATCTTTACAACTCAAACATTTTTAAAAGAATTAGGAGATTGTATTTTTTAAGAATAGACATTGAAAATGATATCGATGATAAAATCTAAACTATTCAAAAATACATTAATTCTACAAAAATTTAACAAATTATTTCTTTTGATAACCGTCACAATGATTTTGAGTTTGTGGTTGGAGGTAATGTTTTAATTAAATATCACCATAGAAGAATGTTGTGAAATTTTGAATTTATGGGATTTCTTCAACTAAATACATTTGTCCATTTAATATCCTCAACCATGTGGGGATGTTTTTTTTCATATTTAACTTCCACCAATCATATTCTGAGTACATTATTTTTTCTATGTATCAATTTTTTTGAATTATATACTAGAAAGGTCCCATGTACTAAACTTAAATATCACAAATTTGTAACATGATATCAATTAATTGGAAGAGAAATTGTAAATATTGATCTTTTGGATAAGGTATAATGAGACATGATTACATATCTTGTTAAATTTATATAGATGAATCATAATATTAAGGGTTTAATTTTTGAAATAAAATTGGCAATAAGGCATAGGTATCCTCATCTATTTCCATAAAAATAATAATTTTGAAGGGGGGAATTATTTTATTGGGGGAAGAATATAACATCTCATGAATTATAAGGTATTATATATATATATATTTTTAAAATATATAGTTTCTAATGAAACATAAAAATAAAAAAAATCCAAGATACACATTATTGAGACAAAAAATTACAATGAATGAAAAACATTAATACAATATCAGAACACAATAATGAAACAATAAGATAATATTTAATTGGTATTGTTTATAGAATATATACATATTTATGAAAACCATATTATTATTATTATTATATTTAATATTTTTAAAAAGAAAAATAAATATATCTATATCAATGTATTAGGAAATTTAAATATATGAATGAAATAATTAATGGTACCGATAATGATTATTAAAGATAAAATTAATATTTTTGAAAAAAAATGTGTTTTGTTATTTTAATTACTGTTGATAAAATAAATATTTTTATTTATTTGAAATATTTATATGAAAATAAATTTAAATCAATAAAAGGATTATTTCTATGAAATTAATTATGAAAAAGGTTGAAGATCAATATGAGATATATTGATATTATGATTGAATAATGTATTCAATATAGATCAATTATAAGAGTGGCAGAATTATAGTTTTAAAAAAACTACATTTAAAGTATTTAAACTAAAAAATCACATAACAAACTTTATTTGAAAGTAAATATGATTTATACTTGTCCATATTTCCAATTATTAGAGTATTGTAATTAGGATGATTTTGATATATTATTTACTATAGGTCTTAATCAAGGACGATTAAATCTAAACAATGAGAAATCAAAATCATAGTAGTAACGATTATATCAGAGTATATGAAATTAATTAATGTTCTTATATTAAATTATTATTCAATAATAATCATAGTAATATTATATTCATAGATAAAATTATTTTGCGATAGTAATATAATTTTATCATAATAAAATATTTTACGTAAATTAGATACAAATCAAAAAATGATTATAAAAGTATCACTTTATATTAAATGTAATGGAAATACGATATTTATAAGAAATAATTTAATACAAATAAATATACCTCTTTCAACCCAAAGTGAAGGGTATCCATGAACCGTGGATAAATGTTCCCTTTTTATTCATACAAGCAACCCAACCATTCTTCTCTAAGGAATTCCCTTAATATTTTTATTTGTTTCACACTCTTCATATCCATGGAAGCCCTCAATATGATCGATTAGATTCTATCACTTTATCCTAGTGTTCCCTAGATCAATATGATGATCATATTCATCATATTCTGATACATATAATCCCTCGATCATATGAAAACAATATAAAACTATTTTCAAACATTGTAAATGAAACAACACGGATTTGGATTTCTATTGAACAAAAAGACACCAATAAATTAAAAAAGTATAAGAATATGATGATCACACTTTCTATAATTCTAATATCCTTCTCAAAACATAAAATTTATCATAGAATACATAATGTGTTTTCCCCAAACTCATCGAATGACTAGGTATTAATAAGTAACCCTTCCAAGAGTCACATTTTCTCCAATGGTTATATTTTGTCGATTTTTTTCCAATGACTTGGAATGGTGGGACAACAATGGCTATATCATAATATACTGTTATATTTATTTTTTAATTACATCATAAATGTGTAAAATGTGTTTCAATACAATAGAATATTTTATCATTATTCATAATTTATACATTACTAAATCAGATGGGTTTCCATGTATAGGTCATTATGACAGAATTTATGAATATAGATCCAAGGTTAATCGGTACTTATATCAGTTTCATTATAAGAAAATTTGAAGTATGAAATATGATACATAATGTATTATAACTGATCTGGTAAGGTTAATCCAATTTTCATCAGTTCCACAATCATTACTATAATCATAATGAAGAATGTTATTATAAATTTATGTTTAATTTGGAGAGATTTATATGTTTTGTAAAACATTTTTTTTCTACAAAAACAATTCTAAAAAAACTTTAGACATAAAATATTTAGTAATTTAGTGTTTAATAAATATTTTTTGATTTCCAAAACTGATGGAAAAGAACATTAATATGAAAAACATTGACTGAACAATCTACTCCACTATGGAATTCATAAACCCAAATATTTAAATAATAAAATCATCGAAAAGCATTCATTCCATTATCAATGATGTATTTTATATTCATAATTATGAATTGATCCATATCTCTCCCTTATATTATCCTTTACCTGTAAAAAATAATGAATATGAGTAACTCTCATGTATGATAAGAAATACATAAAGGATAATATGGTCCTTTTTAAAAATTTATCATACTTTTTTATAAAGATCTCCTTTAGTTTTTTTATCCTCTGAATAATTTCTCCTCCTCCTTATAAAATTTAATCCATTTCTAATTTTCAAAAATTAATGATGAAATGTATTTAAATTAATATAACTAGTTAGAGAAACAAATATAAAAAATAATATTATTATGTACATGATCATGTGAAATAAATTAAATAACATTTTGCCAATCAAAATTGGAAGATATTTAATCTATTTTTGATTAGATAAAAAGTAATTCATTAATAAATAGTTTTTAAAATATAATAAGAGTTATAAGAGAAGGGTTTTAATCATTCTTTTTTCACTCAGAACTCATAATAGACTTCATATTATTGAAATATTTTATTTCTTACATAAGACATTTTATCACATCATCTACATACTTTATTTTATCTTATTGAATATGAATTATATTTCCCAAAAATTTATTTTGATTCCTCAAAATGATGATTTTATCATTTTAAAAAATTCATGAAATCTCTATATGCATTTATTTTATTTTTCCTTTTATGTATTTGATATCATCATACTGATTATCTTTAATATTATTTAATTTATCAAACAAAATTACACTACCGTCCCTGATTTTGGATAAGTAATTTTAGGTTTTAATAAGTTAATCCGTGTATTTATTTAATTTCTCAATATATAATTCATGAATCTTGATTTCATCATCGATAAGATTTCAACATTTCAAAACACTATTACATGATTTTTTATGCACTTGGAATTATTCCTGAAAGATTTTATGCACAACATCGATTAGAAAAACTCTTTCAGAAACAACTATTAATAAATTTGATTTTTGAATTTGATTTTAGTGAAATAAATCATTAATTTCGTATAGGAATAAGAATTATGGAATAATATTTTCAGGTATGTTTAATGCTTTAGTAATATAGTGTCCTTTATGACCTATGATCATATACAATGAATATGTTATTTGAATATCACGTATAAGAGAATGAAAGGTTCAGACTTCCACTTTCATTTTCATTTCCCTTTTCCATATTTCATTCAAACTGACTTTACAATTCTATATCCATCCATGATTGCGTAAAAAATTTGAATTATATTTTCATAATCATTTCCATTATGTGAATAACATATAACAAATTCTATTTTTGAATTCTTGTATTTTTCAGTATTTTTTGATGAATATTTAGCTTCTTTAATTGATGAAGACTTTTTCGTCTCTATACATTTTGATTTTTCTTTTTGGATTCTTATGGAAGGAAATATTATTGAGTAATCTTGTTTATTTTATATATAACATTTATCAGTTTAAACAAATTCATCTTTTTATTTTTTTTATCATCATCTTTTCTCTCTTCTTCTTCGCCTTCTTCATCTTCACCATCATCTCATTATTTTTTTCATTATCATGAATTTATGATTCTATAAAGTATTATTTTTGTTAATTTTTGACCTTATCATGCCTCTACATCATTTTTTTAAAACATAAAAATCAGTGGATCCTTCCTCTGTTGATTTTTGAAAATATTCATGAACTTTTTCATCTGTCCGCAAATTGGCATCTCTAGCTGGTACTGATTCAGCAGTCACTTTATTCATATTTATATTTATTGTTGGGAGATTTTTTTCATTGATAATATTTATTTAAATAAAATATAAAATAGAATATGGAATTAATTTTCTAAAGTAAGAAAAATATTCGCTGAGGCAGCCTCCACTCCTATAGTCAATTAGTCAAATACTCTTTCACCTTGAAGTTTCTTCTTACTTTTATTTTCTAGGGATTCATTTTCGAGAACATTAGTACCATGAAATTTGAATTGATGTACCTATCATGGGACGTGTCTAAATAGATGATCTCCTTATTTAATCAATTTTTTATACTTTCTATATTCATTATCATTATCTTTAGTGACTTTTCACAATTTTGTTTCTTTAATTGGTGCTTATGTTTCTTCTTTTTTCTTCTTTTCATGAACATCCTAATCAAAATTCTTCACGTATTTTGAACTAATTTTTCATGTATCTTATAAAATTATATTCTTGTTTTAGAGTAGCTGCACTTGAAAAAAACTCCATTGTTTCATCATCAAAACAATACTCCATCATTTTGAAAGTATCATTAATAAAGAAAAGATTTTTAAAATTATTAATCTTCGAAATATTAGAAATATTAATAAAGTTCCCGCAAATAATTTATAATTTTATAAACACTATAAAAACATAATGATATGTTATTTTATAGAACTATTTTATATCTTCTGGTTAAGAGAAATATGTATCTGATAAAATATTTATAAGAAAAGATATGATAAAAATATCAGTTACATTAAAGGGATCATGATCCACTATTCAATGTATTATAAATCCTTATTTACAAAATGAACCAATCCAATTATGTTTAGTTAGGTTATGCACTTCCTTAGGCTTTCCATAATGATCAAATTGGGAATCCTGATGTTTATCTTTATTAAGAGGCCCAACACTATCCGAATGTCAAAGAGAGGAAAAAATGACTCTCCTCATGATGATATACCAAGAAAACTTGAGTCTTTCCTATAAGAAATTTGATATAATTTTTCATAAATTGTGACACATATCTTTTATCATCTATTCAGAAAATTAATTTTTAGTGATTTATTGAATTATTTGATAATATTAAGAACTATTGGATCCTGGAGCTCATCGAGTTTAGTTACACATAAGGATTACCATCCTTGAAATTATAAGATTTTCATCAGAATATAATCATACTTATACTATAATATTTTTCAAATATATATTATTATATAAAAAAATTATAATCCTTTACTGTGACCATTGTATTCTAAGGGGATTCTTGGGATTCTGACATCCATATATGAGGATAATATAAATTCAGACATGATATTTTGTAGATTGAAAGATCATCAAGTCAAGGAATTTGAAATTTTATAATGTTGGACACGTGGGGTCCCACATTATATAGGTCGTGAGAGTGATGGTTTTTATAAAAAATTTAATTGAATGGATAATATTGATTTTTTCTAATCTGAATTTTAATATTGATCCAAATGTTATTTAATGAAAATTTTAACTCTTGATGTTCATATCATATTAAAAGTTGATATTATTAGAAAATTTATAAAATAGAACATATTTTTTATGAAATTTGTAATACATTTTCGAAACAATAATGATAATTAATCTAAATAAATAGTATATAAATTAAAAAATATATATTCATTTTGGAGTCCAAAATACTAATTAGTATAATGTGGATGTTCATCATGATTTTATCAAACTATTTATATTACAATATAATTTTAATTAGATAATTTTAATATGATAATTATACATAAAAAGATTAAAAAAATAGATAATACTTTTTAAAAGTAAAAATAGAATTTGATACAATAAACATATTAAGAAAAAATTTACAAAAATGGAAATTTAGAAAAGTCAGAGTATAGTAAATTTGTAGATTTTCCTAGAACCAATGATCTAGAAAGGAATGAAGGCTCGAAAAAAAATCTAAGCAAACATGCGTTCAGAAATCAAAATTTGATGCAATTTGTATGGACTAAAATTTTGATGAATAAAAATTATATGTACACCCCCTATGCAAAGTAGTCTCTCTATTTAAGGATATGGGTAAACAATAAGTAGATATCAATGATAAATTTACATTGACCATTCCGATATTTTTTAATGTATTCAAATATATCATTATGAAATTGTTTCATAAAAATATCAATAATACTGATGTGCATTGTTTTAAATAGTACCGATGATATTAGAATGGTAGTTCTAATATCTATTTTTTTTAAATACTACGGATGTGCATTGTTCATTATTAAAGATATTTTAATGGTGTTATAACATAGTATTTTAGTTTTTTCAAAACACATCCCATAATCTGTTTGTCTATGTTGCATCCACAACACATGAGAAGAACAAATTCTAGATTCCACATATTCATCTTCATCAATTGAATGTTATACCATGTTTTGTTTCATACAAGACCAATAAGTTAATGAATATATAATTAAATGGTATATTTTTTGAAATACTTATCCAAAACATTATACAACCACCAATGTTAACATTCAAAAAAAAATTTAACTCAAAATCATTTCTATAATAATAGAAAAGACCTAAATACATTGTTTTCTTTTTATAATGAAACATTCGTTTAAATTCTTATAAATGCGATCCATTTGTATTAGATTGATATCATTCAAATAATCATATGGAAAACATTATAAATGGCCAAATATCTATTATGTTTATTAAAATTACTTTCATTCTTCCAAAAGTTGACAGATTAAAGGATTTCCCATCTTTGTGAAGATCAATAGTATTTGAGGTACTAATGGGGTAAATAATACTTTTAGCATTTTAATTTCATAATTTTTTTTATAATATCTTTTATATTATTATATTGAGTTATATATATTTACCTTTTGGTTTATGAGAAATTTGAAAACCTATAAAAAATGTTAACTCACCCATCATACTCATCTCAAACTAATACATCATAATATCAAAAAGGAATCTATTAAAGCATTTTGTTTTGATTTTAATATAATGACATCAAAATAGATTTGAATAATCATAAAATTTTTTAACATCTATTTAAAAATTGTAGGTTTTGTATATCCCTTAACAGATTTTTTAGCAGAAATACTCTTAACCAATTATACAATGCTCTAGGGGCTTGTATAAGACCAAATGAAATTTTGGTATGTTTGTAAATGTTTTTAGAATGTTTTTTTTTTCATAACAAGGAAATTGTTATAGAAATTTCAACCTATACATTTTTATTGTGAAAATAATAATTCACATCGATATATTAAAGATTGAGATTATATAATGTTGCAAACACTAGTATAATATTTATTTCTAATATTCTAGCTATCGGGGCATATATTATTTCAATAAATATCACTTCTTATTGGATTAACATTTTTAAATAAGTATTGAATTATTTTTAATTATTATTCGATTTTCATAACATTTTTTTCTAAAATCCCATTTTTCTTTTATTATGGATGTTTTTTAAGTATTTAAAACATGTTCCAGACATTGATCCACTAAAATTTATTTATCTCATATTTAATATCATTAATCCAATCCCAATCACTTATCTCTTCATTAGGATGTTTAGGTTCAAATAATAATTTATATGAAAGATGTTATACTTCTTATTTTAAAGAATTTATAGTACTAACTAGGTCATTGACATCACAAATGACACTATCACTATGATGATTCGATGGAACAACTAGCTTGGAATTTGGATAAAGTCATTAACAAAAGTTACAAAAGAAACCTAATTAAAATATTTAGAAACCATTCGTTTATTATATACCTTATAAGTCCCATAGGTGTTAAAAATGAGTTTTAGAAAACATATTTGATGATGTTCGATATTTATTTTTAAAATCCAAAAGGGTGTTTTTCATCAAATTTAATATGTATTGTTTCATCAATAGTACAATGGTTTCTAAAAAAATATAAATATTACTTTGAAGTAGTGGAACAGCTTAATTATATGCCTTCTAAGGAATGGGGGGGGGGAATTGGTGAAAATTATCTTTTTCATTCTAGATGAATAATATTCATCAAATACTCTAATGGAAGAATCTTTTTGTTATCGGCCTATCTACAACTGTAAGGGATTTAATTAATAAATGGTCAAATAAAAACATGATTTATATCATAACAAGTAGTACCAACCACTTCATCTTAAAATTGTTTAACAATTTGGTATTTACTCAATACAGTTCTTGTTATATCTTAGAGAATATGATATATTATTCAAATAACCATTTTCCGGAGGATTACTGGAGTTTTAATGTTCTGTGTAATAGATTTCTTATTAAAATATGTTTCAAAAAAAATTAAAATTCTCTGTCATGATCACTATAAATAGTATTCAAGGGAAGGTATTTCTCATTTTTATTATTGGATACAAATGTTTTTATGTAAAATAATTCTTCAAATATCATTGATATAAATTACACCCATGTGTATCGAGTGTAATCATTTATAAGAATAATTACATAGTATTTACCTCCAATAAATTTAGACAGTGTACAATTAAATAAAATCATTTAATCCATCTATAATGAATCAGAAGGTGAGACTTCACTTACATATTTAAGTCGTGACTTATGTTTTGTTATATTATTAACAAGGTTCCCAAACTTTTGAAGAATCAAATATATGTTCCATTAGATCCTTTAAAATACTCTTCCTAGTCAAATTACATAATTTTATAAGGTTATAGTGTATTTACATTGTATATTATAACCATGATTGGTCTTCCATTACACTAAGGTAATATAAGTCTTGGCTCCTAAATTCATCGATGTTTATATTGTATACATTTTCATATTCATGGGTGAAATAAATGAAATCGTCTATGTAATTATGTACTACATATATATAATTTCTAAAATTCTTGAGGTATCTATCATAATATTAGTAACATATGTATATAATTTTGTTCTTAGACCAATGACATATAAAAACGTTGAAATTTAACCATTTCCAAGTACAATTTTGTTACTTATACCAATAATCTCCCCTTGAGAATTATCGATAAAGGTAAAGTTTCCACATTTTATGTTTATTATATATTAGAAAAAAAAAGTTTTTTACTATTAATGTTATTGTATTATTCAATATAAAGGTGACAAATATTTTTTGTGCTTGAACTTTCTTTTTTTTCCTGAAAACAAAACAATAATTCTTGTATAACCCAAATCATCGTTGGTTAAGTGTTATAGAAAAAAATATTAGGTAACCAAAATTATTGAGAAAAATATTCATTATTATATTTTAAGGATTGAAATATATTTATAAATAAAATTTTATTCTAGTGACCACAACATTGGCATTTAATAAACAGGGGATATGTTTTTGGGAAAAGTAATTGTTTCTAAATTCTGGTTTTTTATGAGTATTTTCCAATTAAAAAACTACTACCATGAGGATAGATTTATTTATATATTTTATCCAAAACATCTTTTCTAATAGTGATGTTTGAAAAGTTTTTTCTTAATGAATAAATTTCATATTTTAGTTTATACATAAATGGTATCCTATAATGTCATGGTTTTGGAATTTGTTTTCTAAAAATTAGTTTTTAAATTATTCTATTTTGAAATTATGTTTTAAAATTATTTAGTAAAATTATATTTTTAAAATATATACTTAATAAGATCTTCAAAATAATCTGATACTTCATTTTTTTGAAATAATCCTTGAATTAAACTCATAGCGTATTTTAAAAAATTTTAGTTTAAATTTTCAAAGAGTTTTTTAAAATAAGAATCTTTTTCATTATAAGGAAGAGTATAGAACTTTTCTGAGGAATTGTATTCATATGGAGATTTAGAATTTTTCTCATTATCAGATTCATTATAATGGAGGATTGGTAATTGTTATTTTAATCATACTCAACCTATAACAACTGGTTATCCCTTGATCCTACAATATCTAACAGACTTGCACGAAGCATGTACTCCAGAATATGATTTTACCACCATGTATGTCCATCAATTTGAGGATGGTATGTCATTCTCATTTTGAACTGTGATCCTAATGCCTTCTAGAGGCCATCCCAAAACTGAGATGTAATGAAAGATTCCATGTCAAAAATGACCACAGAAGGAATACCTCGAAGTCTGAACACATCCTGAACATATAACTGGCAGAGCTCATCCACTTTTTCGGTATCTCTAATAGAAATAATTGAGCAAAATTGTTCAGAAGACCAATCACTACCTAAATATCATTCCTTCCCTAAGTTGTAAGAGGAATTCAAATAACTAAATTCATGGCGACTTCATCCCACTTCCATGTAAGGATGGGTAATTGCTGAAGGAAATATGTTTCTCTTTAATACTCTTATTTCACTTGATGACACATGTAGAATCTCAACATGAATTCTGCTATGTCTCATCTCATACTTGTCCAAAAAAACTAGAGAAGAACATCATAATACATCATGGTATTACCAGGGTGGATGACCCACTAAGACTAGTTCTAATCCTGCATCACCACATTCCACCAATACAGTAGAACCATTGTGCAGCCCTTAAAGCCCAAGACCCCCTAGGAGACAAAGAAAAAATCAGAGAAGTATCCCCACCATGAATTGAATACATAGACCAACTGAATCAATTCCAAAAGAGACGGATTCAACTGAATACTTTCCAAATATTTACATCTACTATGCTCTTTGTTCACAAAGTGAATATGGGGAATGTACCCAATAAAATTACACTCATCTCTGAACTTCCTCAACACATGCATGGGTACCATCCCGCTCAAAGAGTCAGCCACCACATTACCCATTCCCGGCGTATAGAAATTATCAAAAGTCAAATCCCTATAGATACTTGATCCAAAAGAACTGCCTCAGATTGATATCCTTCTTATAGAAGATGTCTGCTTGGCTTTACGGATAGAATAGACCACAAATTTCTCCCCAATGGGGATGTGACAGCAAGTCTTCAGGGTGTGCATCACCGCTGCCAACTCCAAGTCATGAGTCAGGTAATTCTTCTCATGCTGCTGGAGCTCGTGTAAACCATAAGCCACCACAAGATTATCCTATATGAATACAACCCAAGGTCCATACCTGAAGAATGTCAATAAGATACATATCCCTTTTCAAAATCTGGTAAGATCAAAAAAGTTTTGGTGGTCAATCGCGACGTCAAAATCTTAAAGGATGCCTGGAACTATAAGATCCAATCAATATTCACCCCTTTCTGGGTGAGTGTGGTCATGGAGGAGGTAATCTGCGATAAATCCGGAAACAATGCATGTAATAACCTTACAGGACATGAAAATTTCAGATCTCAAACACAATCCAAGGTTGTTCCCATGACATTACTGCATTAATCTTCTCACGATCCGCTGAAAACCATTTCTTTGAAATGACATGCCCACGAAACCTCACTTCCCTATTTCGAAAGGTGCACATTGAGAGCATTATGTATAGGTGGTGATCCTAAAAATTTACCCAAATGATTCAGAGGTGATGTTCATGTTATTCCTCAGATTCTGAGTAAATCATAATTTCATCCATAAACACCATGACAAGGGAGTCGAGATACTAGTGGAACACACTATTCATGAGGTCCATAAAAACTGCTGGAGAAATTTTCAATCTAAAAGGCATGACCAGATACTCCAAGTGACCAAAACTACTCCATAAAGCCCTCTTTAGAATTTCTGCTTCTCTAACCTTAATTTGGTGGTTACCTGAATTAATGTTTATCATGAAGAACCACCATTCCCCTTCAACTGGTCAAACAAGTTATAAATCTGGTTCAAAAAGTGTTTATTTTCTATGGATACCTTATTCAATTTCCTGTAATCATTACACAGATACAGGGTACCATCTTCTTTCATTGAAAAAATAATAATGGAGGCCCAAAGACGGATACTCGGGTGAATGAATACTTTGGATTCCAAATCATCTAGTTGTATCATTACTTCACTCAATTCGGTGGGGTCCATGTGATACGAGGGATGAGATAAGACTATGTTCCCCATTCCAACTCAATCGAGAACTCCGCATCTTGATTTGGGGAAAATACTGAATATTCATCCTGGAATACCATTGGAAACTCATCCACTATTGTAGATAATCCATCCTGATAAGTGCCACTAGCATCCTCTAGTGTGATCGATGATAACTGATTAGAATGTTTTCCTAGATATAGAAGTGGAGGTCTTACGCGACCCAATCAGGCCTCCCATTCCCCATGAAATACCTAGGGGATCCTATAAGGTTCCATAAAATTGACTCGTCCCCAATAAAAATAAATGTGCTCTTGTAAAAGCACCAACCCTTCCATGATAAGGATCACATAATAAAAGATCGAATCCAGGAAAAAGAAATCCCACTCAATCAGAACTCTAAACACATAGAGAGTGCATGACAGACAACTAAGTTCTTACTCCCTAATTTTCCACAACGGTGTTACCAACTCCATAGAAAGAGAAGACAGTTTAGTTGGTAGGATCATTATGTTCACAATATGGACATATATAAAGGAAAATAAAGAACCATTATAATATTAAATTTCAGTTGTGGATGATGGAATCCGAATATTACCCTGAAAAGTCGATGGAACTGCATTACATCCCACTGGTGGCTGATCCACAACATGAAGATGTATATTCCCTACCTAAGAAAGACCTCTCATATGTAGATTTCCCCTATTCTGGCTCTTCCTAGATGATGATCTAGTCTTACCTCCATAGCAACCAAACCACGACCCCATAGTCTTAATCAGCTTCATCTAATATGACATCCTCTAGAAGCTAGAGACCCCGTCCCACTCGGATAAGGTTGTAACTTCATGAAAAATCATAGTAGATGACCCACAACTCCACACACATGGAAATTCCTAGGAGTGTATAGATATAGTTCAGATGTGTACTACCCTACCACATTGATGGAACACAACAGACCTTGTAATAGAATCTATAGATGATGTTTTCTTGAAAGGATGGCATGAGATTCCACCCCCTTCTTCCCATTCCCGTCACGCTTCCTCTCCTTCTCAGAGGAACTACAACTTCCAAACACTAAAACTCCTCCATGAAACTATTTTTTTCTCTAATCCATCTCAACCAAAAAAGCATGATCGACCTCCTCAATATAAGTTCCTAGATTGAACAAGAAAACCTAAGAGTAAATTTCAAGTCTAAACCTCTTCTTTAACTTATGAGAAATAAATGAATATATTGAATGAATGTTAGGACTATACCATACTAGCTCAAAATGTAGTTTACACACTCAATCACTATCTCATCCCATTTTGAAAGATCCATGAATTCTCAAGATCTGGCATAGGCAAGGACCATGGGACAATACTTATCAATAACGATAGCCCTGAAATCATTCCATCTCATCTGCCCATGATTCCCATCTTGAAGCACAGATTCCCACCACATCTGATAGGGACCCTTTAGATTAATGAGGCACACTTTACCCTATCCTACTAAAGTGTGTCACGGAACTCAAACATACACACTATCTTCTCACGACATTCTTCTACCTCTTGATGTTTTGAGAAACCACGGAATAAAGGAGGATTATTCTTCAGAAACTCCTGATCTTTATCCATCTTGGATCCAAAGTCATATCTTCTAACTCAAATATGATTGGGATCAAGAGTCACCCCTAGTCCTAAAGCCTAAACAACTTGTCCCACTAGTTATATGAACCTCTGATCGAGCGGTGTTGTAGAAATCTTCCTCGAATCCTATCATGCAAATAAATGAGTTCATGGGGACGTATTATTCCTTAAGAACCTCCCATAACATAAGAACATAATTAATAAATTAACAATGAAAAATAAAATTTCATCAATAATAAAAAACATCAATAAACTAAACATTCAGGAGAAACATAATAGCTAAACCATAGATCCCTCGCCTAATATCCATTTACAATATGCAGTTTTCACATTCCACCAAGAGGAGATGTTAAAAAAGCATCCTCAAATCCAATGGTGACTTGAGGTTTGTCACGAGGTGTGCTAGCTATGAAACATACTTTAAACTCGAACACATGTTCCCAATAGTCCTAGCTCATGTCTAACCTGACTCATCCCAAATAAAATTACCAAAATATCTAAAACATTATCTGATACTATTTTGTCACGAACCAAATCAGGTCTTCATCCATTATATTCCCAAACGGAACCATAGCAGGGCCTGAATGGAATTCCTGATCCCCACCGGCTAGCACAAATTCCCAGGTATCAAAATAAATTTTTGGAATGATTTTCAAGAATATTAAAATATAAAAAAAACAACCAAAAATATAAAATATTCCAAAGATGGAGTTCACAACCAAATGATCCTTTAACCAAAAACCATAATGTGAGTTGCAAGTTTAATATAAAAACCAGACAAGAACTACCACTTGGTAGGGTGACAAAATACCAACAGAAAAACTGCAACAGAGCGAGAGGACAACACCCTCAAGCCATCTCCAGAACAACATTCTAAGAAGTCCACTGACAATCTGAATCACTACTCCCAAAAGATTGACCCTCAGCTTTACAAGCTATAATCAAATTGACATACACAATAATGGTGTAAGTAGGGTGTGAGAAATAACACAGTAGGATGCCACATAGAAAATATTCCATGCACCAGTATTAAAATTCAAAAACATTAGCAATGATATATAATGGAAAGAATGAAATACTTTACGAAATTTAATGAAATTTGATTTCAAGAAAATAATGTTAATGAAAATTAGTTTTAAAGAATTTTTTTATATAGTATCTCAATTGGAACAACATATTTCTTCATTGTATGCATTGTAACTGGGAGCACCCAATGTTGGGAGAGGCCATATAGGTACTAGGAACATCTACGACCCTAAAACACCATTCCTCGATGAAATGTGGCATAGATACCAAAAGCCATTAAAAATATGGATTAGATACCATGACCCTAAAAAATAAGTGGCCTAAAAACCAAGACACATAGTAATATAGGATTAGAAACCACGACCCTCAGTCATTTGTATGTTTAGTTAGAGTAGTAATCGTCAATCCTTCGAGTGAAACCGGGTTGAAGACACCACTGGGACTATATCACACTTGTCATATTCCACCCACCTAATACCCTAGGCTCCCTCTATTTTCACATTTAAATTAAATATTCACATCGTATGTAACATTAATACATAATCAAATAACTAGGTGCTTTCACACAAAAACACACCATTTTCACACAGAAACCCTCTTTTAAAACAATAGGCACACTTAATTATTTTTAGAACATAATCTATGCTGCTTTCACATTAAATTCAACCATCTTCATAGTTATAAAAGGTACTTTTATAGTAACCCAAACCACTAAGAAAATATATTAATTATCTTCCGAATATGTCCCAAAATTTTAATGTCAAAATCTCACTCAAAACGTTTTTCAAGGAAATCCCCATTTTGACACAACTCCAAAACAAAAACTGCATCAACCGCACTTCCTAACACACATATAGAATAGTTCAAAAAACTGTTATAAATAGTTAAATGAGTGGATTCACAATAAAAATTCACTAAGAGCACCTAAAAAACTTCTATCCAATTAAATGAGAATCAAAACTCAGTCAAATAAAATTCACAACATGTAAACTAATTGAATTTTTTTTTGAATTAATTAAATAAACACAAAAATTCATCAATTAATATTTGTATATGGAATCACCTACTGGTATGTAGAAAATGTCACACACTTGGTGTGAAACTCACATTGTACAACAAACGAACCACAATGGGTCTAATAAAACACAAAAATAAAGCATTGTAACAAATTCATTATGATTGAACGAGTTGCAAACTAAACCATAACCAAAAAATCTAAAAAATTCAAGATAGAACACTCGAGGGACTCAGAACCTATTTCTAGGGGTCCAAGAGGCCAGTTGGGTTCGGTGGAGGGTTCTAGAAGATGTTTCACCATCTGGAATTTCATCAAAAAGAGGTGCAGAAAACTGGGGGTCTTTCTTGGGAAGTTGTGTTGCGGGGTTTCAGTGTGAGGTCGGTCCGAGCAGTGTGAGGTTGTTGGTGCAAGGTCAGCTAGGAGGTTTCACTAGACATGGGATGGCATGGCGTCATCGGTTGGTGGAATGGGGATGAAAGAGATGTGGTAAGTGGGGGAGGAGAATAGAAGCGGTGTGGCATGGTTGGGGCTGCATGAGACCGGTAGAGAGGGATAGTGAGGGACATACAATAATAAAAGAAATAAAGGAATAATAAACGGAAGGAAAAGATAAAAAATATACAAGAAAAAAATGGAAGAATAACTAAAAATAAAAATGATTACACGAATATAAAGAAACATTTAAACTAATATAAAATTTAATAAAAAGATAATATAAAAATTATTAATAAAAGAATATTAATGTTAAAATTATAAATGATAAAAATAAATTAAAATATTAATTACAATAATGTATATAATAATTATTATTATTTATATTGTTATTTTAATAATAATAACAATTTTATTTTCATTTGGTTAGTTAACCACCCGCACACCGGGCAGGCAACACATTAAATGGGAGAAGCCAAACAGCTTCGTCTGTGCCATGTCTGCGTGTCGGGAATTACCAATACAATTCTCATTTATCAATGAAAAACTCACATTAGGCTTAGCCTACATTTGAACCAAACAATCATTAAAAAGGAATATAAAATTATGATATAAAAATTAAAATTAATAACATAGTGAAATGAGAACTCTACGTGTGGCATACATACTCATTATGGTAATCATAATGAATAATTTTTGTATAAATTAATGAATACCTTTGAACTATTTCTATGATTGGAAAAAAATATATGTTTTCCAAAAAAACATGTTGGATGTAAAAATATAGTAAATAAGTATTTAAGAAAGAGTTTGTGATTTCAAAAACTAAACGAATATAAATGTCATATATAAAACATTTACTCCTACATTAAATTCATTTTAGTCTTTAAAATTTGTAATAAAATAATTACCATTTTATATTATTTAAATTATTGTTTTATAAATTTAATATATTATTCTTAAATAATGATAAATTATATTTTTAATATATTATAAATAATTAAATTGATAATTGATAGGAAATAAGAAAATTAATAATTATTATTTTAAATGTTTATTTTATTATAAAATATATTTTTCATTATATTTTTAATTATATTTTATATTTGAATATAAAATTTGAATTCATATATTTAAAATTTAAATTTTGAAAAATGAAATTCACTTATTAATTAAAATTAAAAATATTAGTTCAGGGTTATTTTTTTCTAGAATGATGGACATTTATGTAAATATTATAACATTAATTATTTGAAATATTATAGATTTTAAAACATCATCATGATATAAATGTTACATAATGATTTTAGAATACTTTTTCTTGAACATATATTTATTTTACAATTAAAATTATATATTAATAAATTTTGAGTTTTGTTTAGAAACATTTTATGATATTTGGGAAACTAGGTTATAATTTTTCTTAAAATCTTTTTTTGCATTATATATTTATTAATTTAAAATAAATATTTTCCACTTTTATAAATATAATATTATAAAATTTATTTTATTTTTAAAATATTAAGGAAAAAATGTGGTATGAATTTAATTTTCATTCTATTATAATAAAATATGTTAACAATACATAAATTGGTTTGCAATAGTAAAAGTTAAAAGGATTTAAAAAAAGTGATTAAAAATAAAAATATCATTAAAGAATATTTAATATTGTTTAATTTAAGACTTTATCAAGGAAAACTTATCTCACATCCATTGTAACAAATTTTGGTTCCACATTCCTTGAATAATGCTTCTCTAGTTATATAAATTTCACTCTTATCACTTATAAAATAACCCCTTCACCACCTTATTTTCCTCAATCCATAAGCCTATAAGTTTGACAAAAATAAACCCAAATACCCCTAAACTTCATATAAACATCATATATGTTCTCTTCTCATCAAAATAATACCCATCATATACTTAATCCATTTTTTAATGAAGTTATTCAAATGAGTAATGTAGAAATTCGTACTCAGTATATTTTCACTTTTATTCATATATATCTTAATATAAACTGTCCAAATATATTCTAGAAATGATAAAATAATTATAAAAATCATAAATTTAATAGAATATTAGTATTTTCAAGTAATGACCATTTCTTACCATCCTCTCAACCTTTCAAAAAATGAAAACCTCGCTCTTGTTAAGGGATATGAAGTATGATTATCTTCACCACCCAACATTAAATGTTTTAAAATATAATAGTGGATTATATATGATTTTGAATAGTAAATAATTTTATTAATATTTTTCCAAAATTACAACATAATAATTAATAGTAATTATAATTTTATATATTGATATCATTAAATTACCAAAATAAAGTTCATCATAGATGTCATTCTCTGAAATCATGCCCATGGTTTCATTTAAATTAATTAAGTTGTGGTCAATTTAAATGAAAAATAATAAACATTACATAATATATATTTTTTCACGACAAATTAATTTTCCTGAAATCCTTTGGATATTTATGGTTTATATTTATAGAGAATTAGGTTACAACTTGTACTTAATAAACCCATAATATACTAGTGGAAACTTCTACTCAGAATCCATTTTCATAGAATATAATACTTTTAAAAATTTATATGTGTTATTTTTATGAAAATTATTAATGGAGTTCATCATTAAATCTTATTTATTGAAAACCATCCTTAATCCTCAGGGAAAACATTTTTAAATAAAGGGATGAGCACAATAAAATCCCAATAAAGAAAATAAAATAATAACAATTTATTTATTCTAGGGAAAAAATAAAAACCCATAAAATACATAAATTATAACATTACTATTGGATTATTTAAAATAATAAATTTCAACATGAAAAATAAATATTTTTTCTCCTCGAACCCATTAAATATTATAGCATGAATATAGAAATCTATCTGAGTTATCTTAGTGTATCATATTCACAACCCATTTTAATCCCATGTTGGAAATATGTAAATCCTAGTTAAATCCATTTGAGAACCCATGTTGGTTTTCTCCCCCTTATAGCCTTTTAATAAAACGAATGTTAATCAATGATTTGAATATATATAATGGGGCTGACCATTTGTATAATCTATATCAGCCACACCCATCATCAAGAGATATAACGGGGTTCAATCCATTGTATATGTTTTGCTGGGATCACTATTTCATCATATAATATTCTCATTTACCATATAACTAAAAAAATTATTTTTACACATTTTCATCGTAGAACCATTGAAAAAATATTTTAATTCCATATGAAAAAAACTTTTAAATATTGAAATACCATGACCTTTTATTCCCTATTTTTTAAATAAAAAATACTCAAATTAGGGGAAATATGAGTTTTATTTGATGAAAAAAATGATAAACTATATGTTAATCCAATCGTAAAATATTTTTTATGGTGGTAGGAAATATTATTTAGTATGTATTAATTAAAATAGAACATTATTTTTTTGGTAAATAATGACAAAATGTTCCATATAAAATCCACAAAAAGAATCTTTTTATGAAAAATTGAATGAATGTTAAGTAAACATAAAAGTTTCATTTATAATTAATTTATGTCCTTATATATACATCCAAAAAATAATTTTATGTATATGGAAATGGAATATAATAAAATATAAAAAATATTTAAAACATATTAAATAATGTTATAAGATTATATTTTACCTTACATTGAGTCTAACCCATCTCATACATTCTTTACATTCCTAAATCAGAAAATTATATTAATTATTTAAATTTGTAATAACATTTTAAATGTTTCTCCTTGATTTTTATTTTATTTAATTCCATGTCATATTCAATTTATTAATCATTTAAATTTATGTTGATGTTTCGATGACATTTGGTAAATATACGAAAAATGAAATCACTTGGATGAAAATGGTCAAAAAATTGTTTATTAAATCATCTCAAAAATAGTAATCATGAAAAATTTATTATTTTCATACATAATTTATACCTTTAAAACTAATCACAAAATCTAGTTTTCTAAAAGGAATTATATTACTATAATAGATATGGTAGGTAAGTAGTATTCTTGAGTAACATTTCCAATGTCGAAAAAATTACAGAATTAAGGTACGTATTATTATAAAATTATGAAATTATCATAATATCTAAAATTCCATGTTATTTCTTTTAAATATTCACATATTTTCATCAATGTTATCTGTGGATGAGAAATGAATCAAATCACTTCATGGAGGTTATACTCTATATATATACACGAATGATTTTATAATTTTTTAATGAATGTGTTCTCATTAATATAATTGATATACCACTTCTTAATTGGATATATATGTAATTAAAATGGAATATAGATACATTAAATACATCATTATAAATATCTATATTATGTATTAATGGAAAATTAATTGCATTGGTTATCTAGGAAATCGTCTGATATACACACAAACTATGGTTTTCATTCCCATTTGACAGAAGGATGGTATGTATATAGTTTGTTCAATAAACATAATAACATAGTAGTATATGTATGAAACATATGTTATTATATCATCAAGACTGAATAATATTTTATAGAGGTAGATTAAGAAATAAAACTACAAAAATTGGTTAAATGCTCTACCAATTCTATGGGAAATCTCCCTTGATTTACATCGTAATCCCACAATGGTGGGTATTATACATAAACCAATATATAATATCCTATTTTTTTATGTACGTAAATTTTTATTCTTCTCTTTTTTTTAGGATTTATGATGGTTATAATTTTTCAGTGAATGTTTCGAGGTGGTCTGATATTTTACGTATATTATTTTGGGATGAAAAATAATATATTGAAAATTTAAATATTCTGTAAATGGGATACACACCATTTAAATTTACATAGGGCGTAATGGAATTACACACCGTGTAATTCCCCGATTATTGAATAAAAAGTGTGTTATAGATCACATAGGTTAAATTTCATTGTGTAGCCTTCCAAATTCAGATCATAGGGATAGACTTTCCCGATTTGGTGTGATTTCATCATCAATTATCATTATAGGTTAGTGATAGATAACCAGTAATCCCTTTATTCTTCGGTTTTAATATGTTTCTCTCTATTAATATGAAGTGATGGTTCTTTTTACAGTTTTTTATTTGGTGGTTGATCTTGATCCTAGGTTTTGGTCTATATCTCTTATACCTATATATTCCAAAATCTTATATCAATGTGGGTTTTACTTTCATGAGAGTTCATCATCAATTTTGTGGTTGGTGGTGTAAATCCATTTCCCATTGTCCAAAATTTCAATTACATGTATCTGTTTTAAAATTTATGTTACCGTGTTTGTAAATTGAATCATGAATTGAGTAAATTAATTGATTAATTTATTTAATGATTCATTAGATTAATTTAAGGTAATTTCATTGTTATTATAAAATGTGTTAAATTTGGGAAAAATAGAATGTGTTAAAATTGGAATAATGAACTCTTGAATTAATTACTGGAATATTGTGATTATAGTATTGATAGAAACTCAAATTGTGAAATTATATCGTTAATGTGTTGATAGATTAATTGAAAATGATAATTATGGGATAATTGACATGACATTAATCAGTTAATTGGTTAAATGGTTAAATGTTGAAAAATTTATTTAAAGGGAAATGTTCATATTTTTCCATGGAATTAAATTAAATAACCATGATTGTAATGCTAAATTTTAATTCTATAACATGATTCCAAATTTCGATAAATTGGTAAATGTTGATTAACCTTGATTGTGGGATATTGTAAAATTTATGATATATGTGTTAATAAGTGTGGGATGGGGACTAATTCTCAAAATACCCATGTATGATAAATGGTTATTGTATATGGACGAAGGAAAAACATACCCATGTATGATAATTAAAAGTGGGAGGGGAATTATGTCTCCAAATACCCATGTGAAAAAATTAGTGACAGACAGAGACAAATGCTCTAAATACCCGTATCTAATTTCTTGTTTGGGATAGGGACTAAGGTTCCAAATACCTAGATAATAATGTTGTGTTGGATATGGAACGAGGATCACAATACCCACAAGGTATTAGACACACGGCTCTACACCAATGAGATTGGAATTGAACTATTGTTCCAAGTGGTCATTCTATAAACTGATATACAATAGTTTAAAAAATCCCATCTGTTATAATGAATTGTGAATTGAATATGTAATATGGTTTAGACTCTGGAATGAGATGAGGTAAGTAAAAATGGTGTGGGTGTCCCCAGGGACCCAATTATTTATGTGGTTAATTAAATAATCGTGATATGTGATAAGTTTTTACATTATGAATTGTAATTTATTACATATAAAAATTTATAATGTTTTGTTGATTGGGTATTGTTTTACACAATGTTGGTGGTGGCCTACATAGTTGAACTCCCACCCTATATGTTCCGCCTACTCGGAAACCAAATAGAAGTTATTTTTACAGGATGAGATAAGGGAAAGATCCCTATTGTATATGGATGAGTCAGGATGGTTCACAGATGAGGAAGCCAAACATGGTTCGGGGCCTATTTGGGAGATTCAGGGAGTCTTTATTTATTTCAGTTGTCACATGACAAAAATTCGGAATTACATATCTACAAAAAAAATTGAGATATTGTATTATTATTTTGATTTTCTGGTGATACTGTGGTTATTACATTTATGGATACTCAGTAGGATTTTGATTATAAATTTTAGATTTTGTGCTAATTTTATAATAGTGCCTAGTCTTCTCATGATCTATATTAGAGCCTCGCTTCTAGTCAGCAGTCACTACCATACAGTGAGGCACGCCTAAGGTCACATAACCGACCAGTTCAAGACACTGATGAGTGGAACCTAAGTGGAGATCTTATATCAATACATCCTGAATTATTGGAGTTATTGTAGGAAGGTATTGGGAAGTGATTTTGGTGGAAAAATGCTTCTGATGTCTGAAAAATTGAAGAGGAGGTTCCCTTTTATAAGTGAGGGGTGCATTATACATGGAGATAGATAAAATATTGACATAGTATATAATAATATTAATATTCCAGTTTATCTTAATTGATAATATTGAAATATAATACAATTATATGGTGAAAGTGTCTCATACAATAAATTTTTGACAAGTTATATTATATTTTTACCCTTATTAGTTTTTAACCACTTGCTTACCATTTTTAAAATTACAGCTATATTAATGATTTTAAGTCATTATGGATTAATATAGTTACTATAAAAGGAATATTGGCCGATAAATGGACCATGGTTGATATTTTACACACTATTTCAGTCAAGTACCTAAAGATAAGATATTTTTAATTATTATATTATTTAATAAAATAGCATTTACTATAAAATCTCATTATATTTATTTTTGAATCTAGTCCTTTAATTTGACATTGAAAATATAATGATATAAAAGGATATATAAAATAATCTATTGACATGTCCCTATATTATATATTTATCTATAAATTTAATGTAACATAATATTTTATTCAAATTATATTAATTTAAATATTTCTAATATCATTTAATTTTATTTATTTTAAATTAAATAAATATTTTTGACACAATTAATAAGCATTTATGTTTTTCATTTCTTCAATACATATTATTAATAAATTTCCAATATAAATAAAATTCATTTAATTTTCAAATTAATATTTGTTAATTAACATACCTTATTGTTATCAATTTTTAATAAATTTAAGGATTATAGAACAATGAGAATTAACTTTTTAATTTTATTTACATATAGAATTTTAAAGGTGAAAATCAAGGACAAATTTATAAAAACATTTTATATTCGAAATTTGGGTTATTAGGGGTGAATTGTACTCATGGTATAAAATTATGGCAAGTGATAAGGTTTATTTTCAGTCATTATCAACTTTTTTTACCCTTATCTAACGTATTGTTTCCTTACCATTGTAAAATAATTTACAAATATAATAGTTCATAATGACTAAAAATAAAAGGGTTCAATTTAAACAATGTTCATATCCTATTTCCAAATATGGATTTTATTTTTTATTTTTTTAAAGATAACAAGTGGGATAATTTACATTTAAATTAAACATTAAAAATAGTATGAAATATTGTTTTTCATAAGAAATATTTTAAAGTGTAAAAATATTTTTATACCAAATTATATTATAAAGTTTATTAAAATTAAAATAATTAAATTCTATTTAATAAAAATAAATTTTTAAAATTTTTAAAAGTAATACAAAAAATTATTTTAATGTTATACAGAATTGAAAATAAAATTAATATTATAATTTTTAACTATTTTCCAATAAAATATATATATTCATAAAAAAATCAAAACATCAACCAAATATAAACTTGAAAAGATAAATTAAAAAATAATTTTATTTCATTAATGTTTAGATTATATATATTCAAAATTAATCTTTTAAAAAAAAATATATAAAAATAATTTAAAAAAACTATTTTTTCTTTTTTATTTTAAAAACTACATAATAAATTTGAAATGAATATAAATAGATAATTTATGATTACTAATAAATGTGATAATGATTTAAAAAATCACTAACTTGTTTTTTACATTATTCCACAATTATGAATATGTTTCCATAAAATTATATTCTATTATTACAAAAGTATGTATATTTTCACTTCATTGATTTTTTAGATACCCATGTTTCTTCTTCAACCATGTGGTATTTCTAAAAAATTATAAGCTAGTCATGTTCTTTATTACCAAACACATTATTTCAAAATTAATGAATCTTTATAGGTTGTTCATCATAAGAAATTTTATCATATAACTAAACTATTTTAGTGATAATAACAAGAGATAAATTCATCATATTTTTTTAATAGTTAGATAAGAAAAACATTTTACACATAGCATAAGAATGGAATCTATACCCCTTGGTAATAAACAGATCCAAAAATATCAATAATTTCCTATGGTATAATGAATCTAGGACTTAGATTCCCCTTTTTTAAAAAAATTACAAAACGTTTACTTGGTGATGCTTTATGAAAAAATTATTACCTTCCTTGATAAAAATATATTTCCTTTGGTTTTCTGTATAATTTTTTTCCTTATTTGAGCCACTATAATGTGTTTCTGAATAATATTCACATTATCCATAATCTCTAATACTAACTTTGTCCCGGTATGTTTATATATCCTAATTCATCCCAAAAATCATTCATTCAACACAACATTCCATATAATTACACATAAAGTTCCATCTATATTTTACGATGAAAGTATTTGTTATAAGGAAACACAACCAATGAATTATAATGATACCATGATTCCATGTAAACCATTTAATAAACACAACTAATACCTTACAAGGTATAAATACTTTTCTTGGACTATCCATCAAATTAAGGATGAAAATATAGACCGAAAATTAATTCAGTACGAAATGAAATTTGAATTTCTTTCTAAAAATAATAATTAAAACTAGGATCATAGTCAAAGACTATTTATAAACAACCCCATGTAATATGAATATATCATTTAGGTAAAAATGACAATGTTGATATGAAGATATAATATATTTAAAGGGAAGTAAATGTAAATATATAGGTAGTCGATCAAAAAATAACCAAATTGAATTATTTCCATGATATTTTTTTGGTAATTACACCATAGAATTCAAGGATATATCTTATTATTTTCACTCTGGTTCTCAAAATTTCTCAATCATCCACTTTTGTATTTTTTTTTACGTTAACCTGTTGTAAAGTAAAACAATTGATGGAAAATTTTGGAATATATCTTTTTATTCCATCCCAGTTGTAAAACTCTTGATATTCATTATGCATCATGGTTATTTCCTCGATAAATTTAAAATAATGGATTATTGTTTTCACACAATAATTCTTTATTCAATAATGAATCAAAAGGTCCACAAAATATTATTAAAAATATGATAAATTTTGTTCATCAACATTAATCTCTTAAACCATATTTTTCCTAATAGATTCTAAATTTTCCAATAAAATGTGATTCTCCGTCTATACTTTCTTAATTCCTTCTAACATAGGTTTTTTACTAACACTAGAATGAAAATAGTGGATGTTCTTGCATCCAAAACATCTAGTCCAAAATTTATAATATTTTCAATCAAAGAACCATGTTTCAAATGTATAATTTTCAATATAGAATTATTTTTCTTAATCAATGAATTAGATTCTTTGTTATATTTTTCAAAGTGGTATGGAATTATGAAATCATAGTCCATAATAAGCTTTATCTATCTTTTCTACCACATGTTCAAGTATATTTTATTTAATATATAAAACAAAATTTTGTTTTAAATATTTATTTTTATCATTAATATAATTAAAATATTCCACTAAACATTTAAATATAAAACCACAATTGTTATTTCCATATCATTTATATGGACATTTAACTGATGAATATTCATCGTAAAGTAAGTATAATACAATTCTAGATCATTTTGAATTATAACACAACCATGTACCTTAAAGTAAGCATCGATATATATATAAAAACTTATTATTTCTAGTAGATAGGTAAAAATGAATAGTTCACTATTATACTTTTTTAGTTTCTAAAAATAATCATCATATTCATTCATACTAGTGAATATGAAACTATTTCGAGTTAACAAGGTCAGTGCTCTAGAGAGTTTAAAATATCAACAAAACACTGGTATAAACACAGTAATCCAAGTAAACTAAAAATATTTGTGATATTATAGGTAGTGAACATTATTAAAAAACATTTTTGAAAAAGGATTAATATTTTATCCATATTTAGAAATAATATTTTTTTGATAAAAACTGTTTTTAAACAAAATATTACATTTACATAAATTTATATATAGATTATTTGAAACTAAATTATAAAAAACCATCAATTTTTTCCATTCACAAAAATCATGACTTTTAGAATATTTCAATTTTTCATTAACAAACACAACCTAAATCCTTTCAAGGAACTCATTGAAAACATGACTCAAAATTTTTATAAATACATCTACTTCATTAGACTTCCTAAATAGAATAATTAATAATAATTATCTCTTTTATCTATCCTAAAACACCATCCTTGTAATATTTTCCTCATTCACCATTAACTAATGATATCCGAACATATGATTAATCATAAAAAATTACACTCCCTGTAGTTCATCAAAAAATCATTTATTTAAGTAAAAAGAAATTTTTTTTTCAACAGTGATGTTATTTAAGGTTATATAATCAATGAATAGTTTCATTCAAATTTCATTATTTTTATCAATCCACACACTGTAATCCTAAGGAGAATGACATAGAGTAATGAAATGTATATCTTGAAAATCCAAAAACATATATTTCAATTCAAAAATTTCATTTTGGGACATTACATAAAGAGGTTTTGAAATATAATTTGTATATGACTCTAAATCAATTATAAACTCAGCCACCTGATTAATAATGAAACAAGGTAACTCAATAGGGAATAAATCCATATATGTACTTACTAGTAGAACATATTTAATATAATTTTTTTATTTTCAAAAATATGATCCTGGTAACTTTTATTTTCACCTCTAATCAATTTATCACCTTCTACGTAGGTTATCAAAGCTATGATATTATTGAATAAAACATTCATCCAACTAAAATCTATAATTTCAGGATAAACTAAAAATTCAATTCATTCCAAATATAATATAAAACCTCTTATATGGTATGTTCAATTCAATTTTAGATAATATATTCCACTAATAAATATAATAATATTCCGACCAATCGTCATTTCTTTAATATTTCCACCATGATTTTTCACCAAAAGCTATATCGTGTTTTCATGAGGTGATATTCAAATTTTAAATAAATATTTCTATGAAGTGAAGGAATGTAACGATCCATATTCAAATTGGTAATTTTAATATGTCAAATAAACAAGTATCATACATATCCCCACTTTATTAGACAATCTTCAGTCAACTATACTCCATTATGAATAAGTTTACACACCTTTATACTTTTCATCTTGATTATTTTTCCCTGAGTAACTAATTTATAACACACTATATCATAATTTCCCAACTAATTTATATTAAAATATCACACCACTAGAAAGTTATCAATCACAACATTCATGGACTCTTTAGAACTCCTTTAATTATAGTCATGAACCTTGGACCAATCACACCACATTGACTACACTTTATAGATCCTATGGAACATTCACAGAAATGAATTTTACTAGACTTGGATATTATTTGGGTATTACCTAAAGAATTTTTAATTTGTTTCTTCTGAATTATATTCAACCTTTAACATTTTATTATATTTTTTTCTTGAGGAATATATGTATCATAAATCTCTATCATAAATTCACTAGCACAAAAAACATCTTTATCAAAACTTTTAAATTATCATGTGTCCAAAGATCATTTTAAAATTAGTTTCAATACTGAGTAAAATATTTCAATTTCACAATCTTGATCCCAAGTAAAATCCAACCCATACCTAGAAAACCATGTAAAAGTTTATTTATATACTATTACTGATTCTTCATCTTATTTCCTCGATTCTAGGAATTGTATCTCCACCACCAGTAGGACAACATTAGGGAAATATTTCTCAAGTTAAATATTATGAAATTATTAGTATTTCAAGCCTTAAATATAATATTTCTCAATGTTATTATAATCCAAATATTACTATTGATGAGAATCACCTTCAAAAAATAAAATTAAAATGGATAAACTTTACATTATAATGTCTTGGAGACTTCAGTTATCATTTCCAAAGTTGTGATCAATCATTCTCCGTCAACTAGATCTCATGTTCCATTAAATTACATTGGGTAAATACAATTAAAATTAAATTATACTATCATATTATTATGCATTAAATTTGGTTACAATATAACATGGATTCCAGTTCAAATTATAGAATGTATCAACTAGACCACCACAGAAAACATTACTCAGTTACAATCCCAAATATACTATGATACTAATTTGGAATGATATTTTCCACTTTATTAATTCCTTCAACAAATTCCCAGTGACCACTATGGAAACAATTATGAATAGATAATTATTAGACAAACCAATATGGTATTCTTTATATTCAATATCATTTCCACTTAAAAAAAATGTCGAATAATATAATTTTAAATTATTAAAATTATCACAAAATATATATTTATCCTAACCCCTTCCTTTGATGCCAAATATATGAACCAAGAATTTAACAATAAATAATACTGAGTTTTCATTTTCATATATTATATGGGATCATTTTTTTAGAGTATTTGATAATTAATACATAACTTGAACATAATAAGCCCATATATTTCAATTGCGCACTTCTACAAAGAATGAATTTTTTTACAAATATAAATATTCTGAAATAAAACATATTTAATTTTCTTAATAAATATTCCATAATTAGAACAAGATTTATTAGTTTTCCCCCATCTTTAAACCCTGTGGAATAATTGTTTTAAAAAACTTTATACTTACACAAATCTTGCTCATGAGAATAAAAAAAGAATAAATTCATTCTCCTAGTGAATAATTTAAAAACACATAAAATAATTACCTTTATTACAATATTATTTTGAGAGTGTGAAATAAATCATTTACATATTAATAAAACAAACTATTTTCTCAGATAATCTATTAAATATTATATTTATAAAATAAAAATCAATTTTTGGTAACTAAGAGCATAATATTCATGACCTGTTTAGAAATTGAGTTAGAATTAACTATATCCTTGTTAAATACAAATGATAAAACACATTGGATAACTATATCCTTATTTATAATTAATATTAGGAACATTACATAATTAACTGGAGCATTATATTGGGGGATCACCCTTCGTATAAGTTATATTGGGCTCACCCATCATTAGGAGAAATAATGGGACATAAAAAATCTTATATGCTATATTTTGATTAACCATTTCACATATATAATTCTAAAGTACCATATCATGAATTAAAATTTTCATTCATTCACAATTGTAAATATAAAACCCATGAAAAATTATTTAAAAACTATCTACAAAACACTTTCATGTACTGAAATATCCATTCCCTTTAGATCCAAATTTTAAAATCTCAAATACCCAGAATAAAAGGGAAGAAGGGATTTATTTTCATAAAACATTAAATTATGTTAATTATTCCGAACATTAGGTAATGATTGTAGTGTTTGTATGGACCATCAAATTCATATATGTTAAAATATATCATTCTTTTTTTCTTTTTGTCAATAAATACGAAACATTTTGTATAAAATAAATAAAAATATTTCCTTTTTAAAAACATTGAATGAATGTAAAAAATATAAGTAAAAATTTCCTTTATAATTAACTTACTTCCATATGAAAACATTATGGATGTGATTTTTTTAATACAGATTTAGAATACAATGATTTAGAAATTAAATTATCCAAATATTTAAAATATGTTTTTAATGTACAGTGTCCCTAACCTTGAGTATAAATCATCACATATGTTTTTTACTATAACAAATTTGACCTGACTTCCACAAAACCAAGCACTCAACCGAATAATATTCAAGGCCCAAAGGATTCTCGTGATCACCACATGATTGAAACATGTTCCCATGCATAATTGTAATCATTTTGGGAATTATTTCACCGAGATATGAGACATATATAGTAGAGTGAAATAAATTCATTATCCAAATTAAATAGAAATTATAAATACTTCATAACTTAAAAAATGATAAAAATAGTTTTCATAAACATTAGCCGAAAACAAAATATACATCCAGGTATTTTTGGAACTATAGTATCTTAAAATAAAATAGCTAAAAACTAACTCGGGCTATGGTAAAACAATCTCTGTGCAACCCTAGGTTCCACACCACCACCTAACTCAACCTATATAAGCCATAACGATAAAAGGATAGGTCCTTATAAAACCATAAACTTGAAATATATAAGTATGATCTAAAAGACCAATATATCAGCAAAACCTAATGAATCAATGATACTTGTATCATATAGAAATTCAATAATTCTAGTTTCAATAAAGACTATAAATAATTATTTACAATATATACTTTTTTTTAAATCAATATGTTTTTTTCAAAAAAAAAATATTTATTTTCCATATCCAAGAACACATCATTTTGAAATCAAACCACCATCCTCAAAAATTCCAAAAACCACAATCCCAAATACATTTCATGAAAAAATACAATTTTTATCTATAATAAAAATTTTAAATTTAAAAAAATTACAGGCCAAATCCATATTTAAAACTAAAAATAAATTTTGAAATCCACTTTAAATTTCCCATTCATAGATCCTTTAAAACCAAAACATTTATTTCCAATATCTTTTAAAACTATTTTTCTAAAATAAAATACAAATAGCCCAACAAGAGTCATACATTATATATGGTAACCGCATATCACAAGGCATATATAATATATAAGAAAATATGATTTTGTACATATTAATGTTGGTGAAGTGATACAAACACAAGTAAATCTCTCATCAATCATTACCGAAGCAATAAATCTAATGTATCATGGGTGTTGCCTAAGGTCTCTAACTTATGAAGCACCTATTTGTATATGATTATAAAAATCATGAACCAGCTATTTCATCCGCTGAATTTCAATAACTAGTTATCCAATTATCCAACATAAGAATCATTTAACTAACAGACACCTACATAGAGCATGTTCCTAGCATAACAAGTAAGAAACCAGCAGATTGTAATCCAACTAGGTATGAAGCGTTATCTTCCACTTAGTCCCTACGTTCCAGTGACCAAAAGTGGATTTGAAGCATAATAATCAATGATGCAAATTTTGAAAACAATTCTTAACAATAACTAAATTCTCCCCTAAATCCAAGTGATGTATGTACCCACATATAAAAATGAACAAAGTAATAAACTAAAACATTCCCACATAAGGGGGGAAATCACGCATCACATAGTGATCAAGAATGAAAAAACCAGTAAAAACCCATGAGAAGTTAATGGGTTAATTCAACATACACCATTATAAATCATATGTTCTAAATAGGCCTTTAACACCAAACATTTATTGGGAATACATGCTTCTTCAGATTTTATGAAACACATTTTTTAAAATTTCATCAAAAGGATAGAAATCTCAAACTCATTAAAAGTAGATCAATGATAACCTCCAATATGAATATTTATATTTTAAAACAAAAACAATGCCAAAGAACATTCATTTCCAACAAAACATTTAAAAAAATCCATCATGTCACACTATTAAGGGGTAGAACAAATAAACATTCAAATCACTAATTTAAATACATTAAAGAAACCTTTTATCCACCATTTAGAGGTCATAACCTCACTTGAAAACAAAATTCCCAAAATTAAAATATTTCTGACCATTTAAAAACATTCATAGAGTCAAATACCCATGCACAATGTGAAAACTATTTTCAAAAATCAATAAAGGAATTCACAAAATCATGGTACTTTTAAACATTCCATTTCAAAAATTAAAACATGGAATTATTTTGAAAACATAACTATAAAAAAAATAAAAACTCTAAAAAATTGTTTCAATACCCTATCAAGTTATAAATATATTGATAATTTTGTTATAATAAATTTAGGTAGTGAAAGCATGTTTTAAATTCTAAAATGAAACAATTTTATTGAAACACCAAACTCAATGATATTCAAAACAGGTCAAAATTCTTCAGCAGATTTATTTTTCAATATAAATTATTCCCATGGAAATGAAGATAATCACTATGAAAACTAGAATCCAATAAACCACATTATTAAATCCATTATTTATACCAAGAGTCTAGAATAAGGGTTATAGGGTTCCCAGGGAATTCTAAAACTAAGAGATAATTAAAAGAAAATGAAATAGTGGATAGAGAGAGAAAGATCTCAAATCAAACGTCTACGAAATCATAACAGGAAGGTAAAAAATCCAATGTGGAGGAGGTTATATCTCATCCTTAATATCTTAAGGGTCAATCGGTTTATGAGTTGTGAAATTTAGGTGACACCCCCTTAAATATAATGAGGAGAAAAGTTAGAAGGCCCACAACCTAAAAACCCCAAAAGGTTGAATGTTTTTTTGAACTATACAGAAAATGTAGACTATCCACAACAAATTACAATCACTTCCTCGCATATTTACTAAATGTTTTTGTGTGGTATTGTCCCAAATGTGCACCTTTCTATTAATGCATCACAATCACCACACATTTTTAGGGAGCTCTACACTATTTGAAAAAATGCTCAAAAATGTGAAAAATATATCTATTAAATTTAAAATGCCACATACACTTTCCCTAAATGATTACAAATAACAATTATGGAAAACCATTCTCATCACAAAAGCAACAAAAAAATATTAGCTCTGACCTGTAACTAACTGAAACATGAAACCACATAAGCCAATATAAAATATAACAAAATAAAAAACACTATGGCCTAAAGGAAGTGACATTTATATTCAATAAAAGTAACCTTATGTTAATGATTTAATTTATTAATAAATTATATTATTTTTAATATTCCTTTTAATTTAATTTTTTACCATTCCATTTTTGATTACTTAATCATTTATGGTTATGTATGACATTTTGCAGATATTCGACTAATATTTCAAAAATGGTATTGGTAGGTAGAAAATGGACCAAAGTGTTATTACTTTCTTATCTTAAAAATTTATTCATAATATAATTATATTTTTATGCATACAATTTACTTTTAAAACCTGTCGTTAAGGATGGTTTTGAAAACATAATTATATTACATTCAGAGAGATTGTAGGTCGTATGTACACATTATTAGTGTTTCATTTTTAATATTTCTGGAATGAAAATAATATCATAAGTATCATATTATTTCTTCTAAATATACAAATATATTTCATTAATGTGACATGGTTATGAAAAATGATTCACATCACATTGTGGGGATAGTTGACCACATGTATGGATGAAATAATTAAAAATTTTTAATTAATTAAATTTTAAGAAAATAGAAGATATATTACATTTAAATATTGACTAATATGTGATTAATATCCATTATATAAATTGATTGAATATAGTCATGGGATGCAGTGATCTAAAATTAATTTGATCAGTTCGTGAGGTGGTATTTCTCCATACATATTAATTATGGATTTGTTTCCCAATTGATTAAAGAAGGTGATTGATATTTGTCATGTTATTAAAATAATAAAAATTTAGAATTTGGTAGATACTAATTTTTTATATCTTCATGATTTAATAATATTTTAAAGAGATGTAATAGGAAACATATAAAAAAATTCTTCAAAATTTAACTTTTCTTAAAACAATATCCCATGATTTTAACATTAGGCCATCTAAGGTCATTATTTTTCTTTAAAAATAAATCTAGAATGAAGAGAGCACTTCTAGAAAGGTATTTTGGATGGTATGTTTTAAAAAAATTGTTTTTATATGGAAATAAAATATGAGAGGTGGTTACCCTCTATATGTTAGGGGAGGGGAACTCTTGGAATTATCAAACAATTAAATTAATAAAAATTATTTATCATACTCAAAGGGCCCCAAATTTATATTAATTTAACATAAGATGATTATTTTGTGTAAATAATTTAATATTAAAAAATTTGGAGAATTTTATCATTTATATTTATAGTTATCGTTTCTTACCCCCAGTAACCCTTTTGATGATTTTAGTGACATGGTTGTTTTTCTTGATATAGGTGTTAAAATAGCCATTATAAAAGAATAATTGGACCTTAAATGGAAAAGTATTGATATTGTATGCTATATACCAATAAAATGTCTTTAAATGTGATTTTTTATTTAAAATAATTTAATAAGATATCATATATTATAAAATATCATTAATGTTATTTCTTGAAATATTTATTTAATTTGACATAAAAAATATCATGAATGAAAATTAATTCAAATATATTCAACTAAAAATACACAAGATGATATATTTATATAAATAATTTATGTATCATAGTTATTTATTCAAATTATATTAATTTTAATATTATTATAATAATTTATTTTATGTTTCCTATTAAATAAATAAATATACCGTCAGTGTTGCGTAAAATTTTAAGGTAATTAATTATCCCCTAAATATTATAAAACAATTATCATGATAAATAAAAATAATTTATTTTAAAATGAAAATTTTTACCCAATCATTCCATATCGTTTTCCTATGTTAAAATTTTAATGATAATAAAACAATGTTAATAAAATTTTAAACTTTTTTTACATAAAATTTTATCAATATGGAAAACATATTCAATTGGAAGAAATGTTATTTATTAAAATTTTTGATGTTTATGGATGAAATATATACATAAAAAGTTATTGTGTGTGTTAAGATAACTTTATATTCTTTATCAAATTATTTTTACCCTTAGTTAACCAAATTTACCATTGTTGTGGTATCAAAAGTTACTATTATTACTATTTATATTATCTAAAAATAAAATGGACCTATTTACCAAATTTGTACCTCGTTATTTCAATAAAGAATCCATTTTGAAAGACTGAATATAAATAATTTTAATAATCTAATTTCATATTAATGGTGAAAATGTGATGAAAAATGGTTCATTAGAAAATTCTATATTAAGTGTACACATATCTTTATAAAAAATTAAAATTTAATATTGATTCAATATAATATCATTGGATTATTTTAAATTAAAAAATAATATTTATATTTTAAATATAATCCAATACATATTTTTACATTGTAAATTCTCCAAATTAAAATAAATTTTTATATTTCACTTTTCATTGAAAATTCAATTTTTTCAAAAAAATATGAAAACATCATCATATGATAAGTTTTACAAGATGAATTTAATGTGAAATTCATTCTTTCAAATTAATATTCTATAGTATTAATATTAAACTTTTAAATGATATTATATAAAAAATGAAAATAATAAAACTATTTCCTATTTTATATTCAATATTATTTAATATAATTATAATGAACCTTAATATTTTATTTATTAATATTGATAATAATGAAATGGATTAATTTATTCTATAATTGGTTTTCCAAAATAAATCCTTGAAAAAATATATATTTAAATATAATTTTAACTTCAAGAATGTTGAACATTACATCAACAAAAGGGGTTAGACAAGGAAATTGGGAAACATGTGTCAAACAATAAAAATAACCAACATCTAAAAATGAAAAAAACATTAATAGCTAATAAATATGTAATTATTGACTATATTTTAAATTATGATCATTAATAAATATGAATAAGGTTATAAAATTTGTTATTATATTTGTAATTTTTTTATATTGGAAGTTCAACTATATTTATGGATATTATGAGAAAAATTTATGTTCTTTAATTATAATCACATTTTGAATTCATGACATTTATTACTATGTAACCATCTGGTAAAAATATGCGATCTTTATATATATATGAATATATATTTTTTCCTCTAATACATTCTCATAAGTATTAACACCCTCTAACACTTTCATTTATTATTTTTATTATAATACACATAGGGTGCTGGACTACATTTTCTAGTTTTTATATTACATTCCCCCAATTAAATATTCTATATTTTGTTATATGTATGAACCTATCTCTACATATTTTATTTATGAAGGTATTTCAAAACATATTTTACTTTATTTTTTAAAAAAAATTAACATTTGTCTGTGGTATATTTAATAAACTAAAACATTAATTACAAAATTTTAAAGTAATATTATTTTAAATAATTTTCATAATAACACAATTATTTTCATACATTATCGTCATTATTTTATAATTTTTCTCTTTTATTTTCAGGTTTTATAAATAAATTTATCTTCCCTTTATCATTCAAAATTTATTTATGATTTTTGAGAAAGATATATGTATTTCTTCTCATTTCTCTATGTAATTTTTCTTCTTCTTGTGAAAGTGAGTTTCTTAAATCTCAAAGTATTTAAATATTTATTAATTGTTAGTTGAAATATCCTCGAAAAAATTTCATAACCCTCCATTCTTGGGATTGTTTATGATAATAAATTTGTTTCATTTTCATGGGTTAACTATGTAATGACAAAATTATTATGGTTTTGATGTTTTTGTATGCCCACAAATATAAGGTTTAACATTATCTGAGGGGTGTCACCATAATGATAGATGATTTATCATTTTATTTTTAATTGTACAATAAAAATATATCCCTTATATATATTGGGTAGTTCTTGATATCTTGTGAGATAAATATATGTGGCAATAACATGATTACATATCTACTATTAAATCTTTTCTATGATTCTATTCTTTCCACGTGCATTTTTTTCATCATACTCATCTTATAATAGATTATTTCATACGTTATACTTGGTTTCATTATTTTTATCTTGTTATCGATGTTTATTTGAGTATGATCTCCTCTTTGTACACTCATGGACCCCAAATATTATCTCATACTCGTTTGTTAATCTTATTATCAATTATGATCTAAATTATTTTTCTGTACAGATTATAAAATATCTCCCTTTATTATGTATCCATTCTAAATGATATGAAGTGGATTATTAAGTATGATGTTTATAAATGATAACTTTTAAACAAATAAATGGGATATTTTTTGTTTGAAAAGTTTTAAATTATTTATTTTCTATCATTATATTTCAAAATATTAACACACTTTCATAAAAATTATGTCTTACGAAATGTATATTTCACATGATTTTTAAATTTTTGTTTGAAAAATATTTATCCTACCAAACACATTAATATTTCTAGAATGTGGCTTATTATATTTTGACAGTATTTTTATTCCATCAGAATGAATAAATTTATTTCATCAGATTAAAAATGTATGATCCATCAGACAGATGGAATTTAGTCCATCATATTGAAGAAGTGTAATCCATTAGATAGAATAAGATTAGATCATAATATTAGTGAATCTAAATCCATCATACAATATTATTTATTTCCATAAAATTGAAAAAGTCAAGCCTATGATACTGAAGATTTATGTTCCATTAGACTGACAGAGTTTTTTCAATTAGACTGACTGAGTTTAGCCAATCAGAATGATGAAGTCTGGTCTATTATATTGACTGATATAAGTCGATCAAATTGATGAATTGATGTCCATCATATTAGATAAGTCTAGTATATTTGACTGATTTATTTCAGTTCATCATATTGATGATGTATAATCTATTGGACTAATTTAGATATGATATAATGGACTAAATAAATTTTTCTCAAAGAATGAGTCAAGATTATATTTAAATGGTCAGAATTATTTCTCAAAAGTATTAAAAAATTATCAACATAGTAAAGACTAAATTATATGGATTATGAATGTTTTATTTTATAATAATTATAAACCCAATAAGGTTTGAGATACAAATTTCAATTCCTCTTACATTTAGGAAAATGAGATGTTGACCAACAATAATATTATTTAGTATGTGGATAGTGGGTGTTCGGAAAAAATAATTGGGAAAAAATATTTCATCCATAATATTATTAAAATGAAATGTGGAAAATTAATCTTCATTGAAAATTTATATAGTTAAATTCTGGGATACTTAATATTATTCTTCTTGTTAATTCTTTTTAGTATGTCATTATAACTTTTTTGGGATACTATAACACTTTTCTGTTTTAATATGTTATTATTTTCTACTGTGTATTTCTTTATAAACATTTACTTCTTATAACATTACTAAACCCTGATGTTTTAGATAAAATATGTTTTTTATTATAATACTATGAAGATCAGATGTCATCAATGTCCTATAAATCATAACTATGAGGTTTTGGGTTTTTACTTATTTTATTTAAAAAAAATCACCCCAATCCTTGTAGTATTCGATATAATATTTAATCCTACAATATGATGAATTTTTTTATAAATTATTTTGGTAAATTTTATCAAATGAGAATAAACATTTTGATTTTTTCTATGTGATTATGTTTTTATTTAAAATAAATTTTTATTTAAAATAATGTAATATTAATCTATTAATGTTTGGGTCACTTACCCTTGATAAGGGCTACCTTCTATTCCCTATATATATAGACACTATAAGAACCAACTCATTAATAATAGTCAACATTATGATTATACTCCACACTAATGATAATGATGAAGATCAATGTACCACATCTTCTAGAATTACATAACTATATTACCATCAGGGAATTAAAAAGTAGTAGAATCTACACAAACATAGCATCCTATTAAAAATAATTTTTCATCTAGAAGACATCAATTCCATTTTCCTCATTTTATCCCTTTAAAATATTATTTTGTTTCATGAATACATGCATCAAAAGATAACCCTCAATATTCATTCACTCTAAAACTATTTTGAATCTTATATTGAGCTGAATCCATCAAACATCCTCCAATCAACTCACTTAGTGATTTCCCCTAAAAATTTGATGAATGTATCATTATTGAACATTTTTTAAATTCATCCATATAGTTTCCTCCATCCAATGACGTAGAATATTGAGATTCTCAGTGACAATAAATTATACTAAAAAATTATATTTTGGTAGACATGATCATAACTCTATACAATCATGATGAAATGTCTTCAGCTCATAAACATGGAAATCCATGGTGATGGTGTATTATCTCCATAACAATTCTGTTAATTGTTATGTATTCTGAATAAAATTACATATATTTTTTATTCGAACCAAAAAAGTTCAGACTGTAAACCCTAAAAGTCCCCCACAAAATAATTATTCTCATACGTTATGTCTCATAATCTCTCACTCCATGATTATATACATTTTTAAAACAATATCCCATTTTCCAGCTTTTTCTTACACTCCATATATAGAAACTATATTTTTCATCATTCCATATTTCTTTTGATCATATAAGACCCCAATATATCCCTATGTGGTTCTCCATTCCCATGATCTATCATTTAGCATAAACCATCAAACTCATATAACTAACTTTGTGGAGTTACTTCTATGAAAATAGGAAAAAAAGATTTCATCATCCAAATTTATTGAAATCACAATAACTTGATGTGTCTTTAACCATGTCTATAGTCACACAACTAATAATAACTACACATACAGGGAATCTAATGATAAGTTTCCACATAACCAAGATTTTTCCATTAAAAAAAATATTCAGTTCCACTATCGGAAACAAACCCCTATAGTTTAATTAAAAAATTTATTGTTTGATTCCATCAACAGTCCAACCTACCATAAAAATATCTCTCATTTCAACCAAGAAATTCATGGTTCTTCTCCCCCCAAAAAATGTAGTCTTGATTCTAATCCATTGATGATCCTACATCAAAACAAAAGTTCCTTTCTATACTCTGATGAATTTTTTATTACTATTTACCTAGATTTAAAAGATCTAGTGATGAAATAAATACCACATCTTATGGTTGTCCATTTTTTAGATTTAGAATCGCCAATGTTGATATCTTCTACATACTACATATTTTAGAAAAAAAATCTCACTTTTTACCAAACATATGGGGTATCCTATAAGAGATCTTGTCCCAAATGAAATTTTACACCATGAAATGGATATCTCATTATTCTAGGTTAGTCTTCTACAGCTATAGGTTAACACTACTAATAGTCCCCTCAAACTCCATCGTTTCCCTAAATACTTTCATCATTCAGGTCAAATTTCAATCTATCTACATCGTGGTTAGTCTTCATTTTTTGAGGTACATTAATGTATAGAATAATCTATGTGAAATACATCACCAAAACTTATGATGTTCTAATTGATATGCTTACACCATATTCATTTTTAACACGAGTCTATACTATAGAAGATCAGACTCACTTCTACAAAGATTTATTATGCCTTCACATGACTCAGGATATCATCCATGTTCCCTTAAATATTGATAACCATTCCTCATACTTCATCATCCATTCATTTGATCCCATGTATTTTGACTATACCACATATAATATCTTGTGGTTCGTGAAAGATATCCACACATGACATCACCAAGAATGAAGAAACACAAATCCCAGATCCATATATAATTTATCCTATATTTGGTTCATTATACTCTATTGATTGAAAATATTCCACACAACATAAACATTTATTCGTCTTTCATATGAAACCACCACATAACCAATGGGCATGATCCCTTTAGAAAAAAACACATACTCCACCTTATCAAATGTAATGTTATAAAACTTTATAGTAATCTGAAATGACTCAATACACGATCAGTAAATCACATGGAAACATCTTTATTCATACTCTCCCAAATATAGTTAATTATCCTTATAAAAACATCACTTCCTATCACTGGAAAAATCCTCACCATTTTGAACAAATAATTATCTTTGACTTTGACATATACTTCTAGGATCATGATTCATATTACACTTAACATCAATAAACGATACAATCTCTGTTCATGTTATTGAATCCTCTCAATTCACTAAAATTTATTTTTGTTGACTTTTCCATCAATTAAATTTTTCAAACACATTAGGAGTTTCATTAATTGTAATTTTTGATATCTTCAACCCCCACAACTGGATCATAAAACTAGGTGTAGCCTGTTGAAATAGTTTTCTATAAAAATGTGATCTCCCACTAAATTCATACTACATTAGGGTTCACTAAAATTTTCATGATTTATCTTTTATTCTCCCACCAAAACTATAATATTACCCAATGAATTGTACAAATCTCTTATCTACTGTAAAAAAAATTTGGATTTTGATATCCTATCATCACTACTTATACCACTACCATATAACGGTGGATTCCATCTGGTAACATGGTAGACCTCCAAACTTGGAGGAACCATGTAGTATCTAGAAAGTCACAAACCATCACATAAACAAACAAATCACTCCTCAAGAATACTTCCAGCAACGATAAATTTTTATATTACAATCCAAATAGTATCATCATCACTTTAGCAGGATTTTCATCTAATTGTTGATAAATTTCCCCAATATAAATGTCCAAACCACTATCATTCACTATGAATAGTGTCCAAGATCTGATACAAGTTATTAGAATCAAAAATTAAATCAAAACCATCCATGATACAATTTTTTATGATAGGGGAACATAAATAGGTCTCTATAAGAGAACCTTTCTACTTCTCTAGAATAACAGAACATAAACCATTGTATGTTCTGTATATAATCAAACCATCTCTCATGACAATGAAATATGGAACAGAGAAACAAACACAGACTAGCCACTACATCATACATTCTTTGTAATAACCCAAAACTTTTTTTCAGGTATGTTTTTCTTTTCTGGACGTTTTTCTGAATAAGAGGAGAATCTGGAAATTTTGTAAGTACACACCGTGTACTTTTCTTCTGCTCGAGGTCGTGTGTTGGCCGTGTCCGGGCCAATCAGAAAGGGTGTAGAAATGAGGTGGAGTCAATTAATATGTCATACGGAAAAGGAGACTATACGCTGTGTACTCAAGAAGTACACGCCGTTTACTTTTCTTTTTATTTCATTAATCAGGCCGGGTTCGTGCCTAATCCCTCTTTTTATCTTCTTCTCCGCCTAATTACGTCCAGAGTGTCCTAGAGAGCCGATTCATCTCCGAGCCACTGATTATTCACCGTTTTCCCGAATCGAACGCTGTTTTGTGCAATAGAATCACAGTGATGAGGTCTCGGTTCATCTTTGGCCATGTTTCTTGATTCCTTACCTTGTGAGAGTTATATGAGGTTGAATGTTTTAGAACTTTTTGTAGATTTACTCCGTTCTAGGCTGATTCATAGGATGCGGTTCAAGAATATCAATCTCCTAGGATTGAGGTAGGTTGTTTGTTTCCCTACGTTGAATGTCTTTTAGTTTTTTGTGCAAAACTGTCGGATACCCATGTATCGGGTATCTCGGGATAGGGTTTTGATCATGTTTTGTTATCTGCCTTAGATTTCTTGTATACTTGAGGTTATTAGATGATTAATAACTGCTTGTTAGCATGTTTGAGGATCACCCCATGGGTGTTTCCCCAGTTTTGGCTATTGATTACTATTTGGCACGGTTTTCCTACGAGGCAACCCTTTTTGAACATTTCTAGTATGCATGTTGACTTGATTGCATCTATTGCCAGCTATCTATATGCTTGTGGATGCATTTGTAGCTATTATCCAAGTAGTTTCTTAACTTACTTAGGCTGCTAACAGTCGATTACACATGACTAAACTGCTCAGAGCTGAGTGAACCTGGTGTGGTAGACTAAAGGGTGAATTGACGATAAGGGCTTCTCTGTTATAATTAGTATCGATCACAGGACCTATGGGAATGGGACATTGTGCTTCCTTAGAGTTCCCTTAGTTGCATAGAGAGACTATAAGGGAAATTAGATGTATGTTCTTCCTCAGAGAGTCTATATCTTTGGTTGCAAGACCATAGGGGAATTGAAGGTGAGAGCTTCGCAGAGTGTCTGTTCCTTTGTACGTTAACTTGACTAGAGGTTTTTTCTAGTAGGATCCACCCAGAGAGTCAATGTTTTATTTGTTGGTTGGTTGGTTGTGACGAGTCCACCAAGAAGATGAACAAGCTTGGGTTTTTACTGCTTGTTGTTTAGGTAGACTGCTGAAATACCTGTTTTAATTACTTTCATTCCTTGGGAGTATAGAACTGTTGCTAGGTTCCTTGGTTGACAACTAAATGATTGTACTGATCTAATAAATAAATGAGTATGGAGATTTGTCGGGTGTTTTGTTTTAGTGTAATTATGCTTCTCTTCTGCATTTATTTCCTTTACTTTTCTATATTACACACTGATAGTAGGGCACGAATCTCATGGTGATTCCCTACAGGGATTAGTCTCACACCATGTTTGGGTCCTGGTTTTCGGGCCAAACAAGATATATGGTTGTAGGTGTGGATAAGGATTGTGGCCCTTCTACTTCGGGTACGTGATTGCTTGTTGGAGCTGGAGAGCATAGGACTGAGCTTCGGCTTGCGATGCTTCTGGAGTTGCTATTTACTTTCTTACATGGTTTCCAGTGGTATTTCAGCACATTGTTGTGTTTGATGCTTTCCCTTAGATACTTGTACCTACTGCATCATTATCATTATCATTATATGTTCATTGATTCTGTTGTTTAGTCCAGTGTTTGTATACTATTTACTTCTTCGGCAATTGATTGTTTTTTTCTTTCCTTGTATATCTTACCAAATAAGGGAATTGTTTCCCCAATTATAGACCAAGGCCCTCGCTGCTAGTCGGCAGCCTTTGGCATTTGGGTAAATGTGCTTGAGGTCTTGTGGAGAACCAGGTACGGGGCACAAGTGGAAGGGCTCTGGATTCGGTTGGTTACAAAGTGGTATCATATGAGTTCTTTCCTTTTCTATTGACTTACTATTACGCGACATTAGAAAATGATATGACGGAATAGGTGAGTTGTAAATAGCTATGCCCGGGCGTTCTAGAACCTGTGTACTAGGAAAAATCCAGATTACCTCGAATATTACAAATCTTGAGTTTTGCGAATGTTACAGTTTAACTGATTTCACCATTAGGTGACGCACTAGTTTTGTGTTGTTACTGTTTATATTATTGCGGTTCTTTTTTGTTGCAACCTGATGAGATGAGGGTATTCCATCTCATGTATCATATAGGAACATGTTAGAAGATCAAATTCCATGCATCTTGTTATTCCATCTAGGTTGCATTAGAGATTTCATGCTATTGTGATAGGATTTGTGATAGACAATGCATGCTGTTGTGAAAGCTACTGCGATAGAATACCTGCTATGTTGATAGGGTATCGTTGTTTGGATCTTTCTTATCACGGATGCCAAACATTGATTGTAGAGGTTTTATGGGCCCTCGAGGATCAGAATTTGGTGGGTCGTGAGTTCTTGTACTGTTTTCTTATTATATGCATGGTTAGGATGACAAGCTTTGATTCGCGGGGAGTATGGGACCCCATGGATCGGAATTTGGCACCTTAACCCTTGTTTTTTCCATGTTTTCTAGGCTCCGGTGCAGTTCTGAGGCTACTGTCCGGAAAAACCCAGAATAAACTGTGTGTACTTTATATATACATGTCGTGTAGTTTTTGGCCGTGTCACTGACCGTGTAGATAGGGACATGGAGCTGTAAATGGTTTTCGGGAACACGGCGTGTATGGTAGGTACACACCGTGTAGTGGTTTACTAGGAGCCCAGTAGTGTAACTAAAATCATTGTAAAGTTAATGAATGTTTAGTACACGCCATGTGCGATATTCACATGCCATGTATCTTTTACCAGGTACCCGACCATGTCTTGAAAAACATGGGTCGGTGTCATCTTCTCCTATGCACGCCGTGTTTGTTCGGAACACGCCGTGTAAAGATCAGTCAAGTACCTGACCTTGTCACGAACAACACGGGTCGAGGTTTCCCTTCATGTGCACATTGTGTCTCTTAAGAACACGTCGTGTAGTGTCGACCGTGTGTCAGACCATGTCGCTAACAACACGAGCTAGGTAAGGCGTGTCCATAACACGGCGCGTCTGCCTCAAAGCACGCCGTGTTGTCTTCGGCTAGGACAGTCCGTGTGACTTAGTCATGTTGGAGTATCCAGGCAGGGAGAAAAGGTTCAGCACATGCCGTATTGTTTATGAACATGTTTTATAGTCTGGTTGGTTACACAACCATGTATGGCCAATGTACACACCCAAGGTAAAAGTTTAAGAAACACATTGTGTAGTGGTACTACATGCCGTAAAGTCATGTTTTTCCCAGATTTAATGGTTTTTCCCTCCTGTTCTATTCTACTCTCCTATGTTGCAGCTGTTTTATTCTTTAATAAAGGTGTGTTTTGGTCTTTTCAGAGCTATGGCACTGAGACGTCCTCCTGTTGCATGCCAGGAACCAGGCAGCGATCGTACGCCTGATACAACTGATCAAGGACTGCAAGTAGTTTCGCACATCGTTCCGGACATGGCACCTGTAGGGATTCCAGACACTGGTGCTGAAGCTCAGTTCAGAGATTGGTTCATGAGATTCATGCAGACCTTCCAGGGAGTTCACCATCCTTCCCCGACTATTGCATAGCCAACGCGGGACTTCCAACAGCAGCATCCTCCCACTTTCACAGGGGATGGAGGACCTCAGGCAGCAAAGTCATGGATATAAGTCGTGATGTCCATCTTCGATCATCTAGATATGACTCCAGAGAGGAGGTTAAAACTCCCAACGTATATGCTGCGAGATTCTTCCAAGAGATGGTGGGGCATAGTCTCTCAAACAGGGCGCCAGCAGGCTATGGCTTGGGATGAGTTTCAGCATACATTTAATGACTTCTTCTACACAGTGATGCTGAGGGCTAACAGAGCCAAGGAGTTCATGAGCCTGCAGCAGGTTACTCTCTCAGTTATGGATTATTCCCCCCACTTCACTGAGTTACAGTGATTCACTCCCGTTCTAGGGAATGACGAGCTATTTCTAGCAAGGATGTTTGAGGAAGGTCTCAGACCGGAGATCATATCGCATGTGAATGTCTTTTAGTTGACTTATATTACTCTGATAGTAAACTAGGCACCCATCATGGAGAGGAACCTAAGAGAGACTGGAGCTGTGGACCAAGCCGATTTAGCATCCAAGGTTGATTCCCTCTAGGCAGACAATAGGAAGCGCCACCGAGAGTCTGCCCGAGGCGACCCGAGGAAGCAAGGTATTCCTTCTGGTAGACGAGATCTCTCTTCTGGAACCAATGTGGTGTGTTATCAGTGTGGGAGGAGTGGGAATATGAATCCACAGTGCCCGAGGTATCTAGTGGTGTTTCGATCCAGCGGCAAGATGGGTCATTTGCAGCGTTTCTGCAAGGTTCCCCTTCTAGCGGTGAGTGAAGGAGGATCGGTTTCGACCCTGAGTATAGGAGCTGGATTACCCGCTCCACAGCAGACTGGGGGCTGGAGTTCTGTAGGATGTTCAGGTTAGGGTAGAGGCCGTGGACGCAGTGGTCAGGCTCACAGAGGAGGATCTCAGGGTTTTCACGCTGCTACACAGGGCCACGGTACAGGCCATACTTTTGCTGTAGAGCAGATTCATCAAGAGCAGGATTCTGGACCCTCTATAGTTCAAGGTACGATCATAGTAGCCTCATTTTTATTTTCAGCCCTTTTTTATACTGGTGCTTCACATAGCTTTATTTCTGTGTCTTTCGTGGAATGTCTTGAGCTCTGTGTCTTTTCGTCTGCTAACATGTTGAATCTCGACACGCCCTTGGGAATGAGGACATCTAGCGTATGTCAGTTAAAGGGGTGACCTCTTGAGGTTGTAGGGTATTGTTTCACATGGGACCTATATTCCTTAGAGATGACGGGCTATGACATCATTCTCGGTATGGACTGGTTGGTTCCCTTCCAGGTAGTCGTCGATTACTATCGTCGCAGGGGGAGTTTCATATCACCAAAGGGTGAATCATTTCTTCATAAAAGGTGAGTGGGATGTTCAGGCGAGTAGAGAAGCACCCGAGCATCATGGTCTAGGTGGAGTTATAGCCCAGATTGCTAGTATTTATCTGGATGTCCATGGGACTTCTCAGTTAGATTTTCCTCCAGTGGTTGATAGCTTTCCAGATGTATTTCTAGAAGGCTTTTCAAGGTTGCCTCTAGAGTGTAAGGTAGACTTCTCGATTGAGCTCATTCCAGGAGCGGCACTGGTGTCCATTTCTCCTTATAGGATAGCTACACCTGAGTTGCAGGATCACAAGAAGTAGTTGGAAGAGTTTCAGACAAAGGGTTTCATTTAACCCGGTACTTCTCCTTGGGGTTAGCATGTCCTGTTTGCGAAGATGGTATCTGGTACCCTTAGGCTTTCCGTGAATTATCAGAAGTTGAACCATTTGATGGTCAAGAACCGATATCCCTTTCTAAATATTGATGATCTCTTTTATTATCTTCAAGGATCTCTGGTGTTTTGGAAGATCAATTTGAGGTTCGGTTATCATCAGCTGCGTGTTATACTTTCAGATATACCTCTGACAGCCTTCAAGAGCAGGTATGGCCTCTACGAGTATACAGTTATGCCATTCGGACTTACGAACACGCCAGAAGTTTTCATGGCACTGATGAACCAATTGTTCCATCTGTACTGGTATTCCTTCGGCGTGGTCTTCGTGGATGATATCTTGGTGTACTCTCACACTCGACATGACCATGCAACCCAACTTGAGATCTTTTTCAGTATACTGTGGGAGCATCGAATATATGCCAAACTCTCAAAGTGCCACTTTTGGATGGACGAGATTCAATTCGTGGTTCATGTCATCTTAGAGACAGGAGTATAAATAGACCCAGAGAAGGTGAGAGAAGTAGTTACCTCGGAGCAGTCGAAGAACGTCTTCAAGGTAAAGAGCTTCTTGGGATGGCTGGTTACTATAGGTGGTTTATATAGGACTTCTCACACCTAGAAGAACCGTTTACAGGCTTGATTAAGAAGGGGGTGAAGTTTGTTTGGTCAGAAGCATGTGACTCAGCCTTCGAGGACCTGAAGGGGAGATTGACTTTAGAACCAATCTTAGTTTTTCCGGAGCCGGGAAAGAGCTATACAGTTTTCTGTGATGCATCTGGAATCACACTTGGAGAAGTGCTTATGCAGGAGGATCGAGGGGTTGTGTATGGATCTCGGCAGTTGAGGAATCATGAGAAGAATTATCCTACGCACGGCATGTAGTTGGCAACAGTTGTTCATTCTTTACGTTTCTGGAGACATTAACTTCTGGGAGAACATTTTGTTCTATACACTGACCAAAATAGTCTCAAGTACATCTTCACGCAGCAAGACCTGAATCAATGATAGAGGAGGTGGGTTTACTATGTCCAGTCCTTCGATTTTGAGTTTGCCTATATGCTTGGGAAAGACAACGCAGTGGCTAATGCACTGAGTAGGAGAACTTAGATAGAGACAGTTCAGGAGGCCAGTAGTGAGTCGCAACTGATGGCTCTTTTCTCGGAGATGCATTTGGAGGTTCATGACAGGCAGGGAATGACTTTCTTATCTTCTGTGGCAGTTACCTCTATACTTCTAGACTGATTTCTAATGAGGCCGCTGGAAGATTCAGAAGGGCTAGTCCTACGGGAAAGCGTGTCAGGAGAGGGCCCTCTTCCCAGGTGGACCGTTGGCGAAGATGAGATCCTGCATTTCCAAGGACATGTATGGGTGCCAGAAGATATATGCGAGGAGCTGATGCGAGACTTCCATTCCTCAGTTTGGGCATTTCATCCTGGCGTCACCAAGATGTCTAGGGATATTCAATGCCAGTACTGGTGGCCAGGTATGAAGAAGGATGTTGCTGGTTTTGTCATGAGATTTTCTACTTTTCTGCATGTGAAAGAAGAGCATCAGTAACCGGTGGGGCTTTTGCACTAGTTACCCCTTCCAGAGTGGAAGTGGAATGACGTCTCGATGGACTTTGTGAATGGTTTACTGAGATCGTCAAGATGAAATGATGCATTGTGGGTCATCATCGATAGGTTTACAAAGGTTTCTCACTTCTTTCCAATCAAGGAGACCTTCAGTTTTGATGATCTGGAACTACATTACATCTGGAAGATCATTCATCTGTATGGAGTTCAACACTCCATTGTTTCAGATAGGGATGCGCGCTTTACCTATCGGTTTTGGAAGGGACTCCAGAAGGCCTTGGGTACACATGCACTTTTGAGTACAGCATACCATCCCCAAACTGATGGTCAGTCCGAGCGCACGATACAGGTGCTTGAGGATATGATCCGAGCTTGCATCCTAGACTTTGGTGGTTCTTGGGAGAAGCATATTCCTCTAGTGGAGTTCTCCTACAACAACAGTTTTTAACCGATCATTCAAATGGAGCCATACGAGGTTTTGTATGGTAGGCCATGCTGATCACCTTTTTGCTGGCTGGAGGCCGGAGAGGCAGCTTTGCAAGGACCTCGTCTTGTTCATGAGACTTCAGAGATGATAGAGCTGATTCGGAAGAGGATGGCTAATGCACAGTCTCATCAGAAATCTTTTGCTGACCAGCGGAGGCGACCTCTGCAGTTTGGGGTCGGACACCAGGTTTTCCTATGTGTTACCCCGAGGTTGGGACACAAGTGGATTAGGAGATAGGGTTAGCTTTCACAGAGATACGTCGGGTCGTTCGAGGTTCTGGAAAGAGTCGGGCTGGTTGCTTATAGGTTGTAGTTACCTCAGAGATATCAGGCTATGCACGACGTATTCCATGTTTTCTCAGCATCGATGCTATTTCTCAGACCCATCTCATGTTTTTCGACCTGAGGAGGTTGAGCTGGATCAGGATTCATCGTTCGAGAAGCATCCAATTAGGATTTTTGATCGTAGGGAAAATGTACTATGTGGCTGGTCTGTTCCTCTGGAATGGGTGTTGTGGCAGCACCGTTGTGTGCAGGACAAGACTTGGGGGAGGGAGCCCGATATGCGATCACAGTGGCCATATTTGTTCAATATTTCTTCTTCGCCACCTTGTTAGGTAAATTCGGGGATGAATTTTTTTAAGGAGGGAATTTTGTAAGAAACCAGAGCTTCTTTTCAGGTATGTTTTTCTTTTCTGGCCATTTCTGAGAAAAAGAGGAGAATCTTGAAATTTTGTATGTACACACCGTGTACTTTACAAGTACATGTCATGTACTTTTCTTCCGCTCAAGGCCATGTGATGGACGTGTCTAGCCCAGTCACACGGGGTGTAGGGATGAGGTGGAGCCGATTAATATGGCTTACCAAAAAAGGAGACTACACGCCATGAACTCAAGAAGTACATGCAGTGTACTTATCATTTTATTTCATTAATCGGACAGGGGTCGTGCCTAATCCCCATTTTTATCTTTTTCTCTGCCTAATTACGTCCAGTGAAACCTAGAGAGCTGATTCTTCTCCAAGCCACCGATTCTTCATCGGTTGTCTGATTCCAATGCCGCCAGGTGCAATAGAATCGCAGCGGTGAGTTCTCAGTTCTTCTTCGGCCATGTTTCCTGATTCCTACCATTGTGAGAGTTATCTGAGGTTGAAGGATTTAGATGTTTTTAAAGATTTACTCCGTTCTAGGACGATTCACAGGCCAAGGATCAAGAATATCAATCTCCTAAGATTTAGGTAGGTGGATTGTTGACCTACGTTGAATGTCTCTGATTTCTTGGTGAAAAAGTGTCGGATACCCATGTATCGTGTATCTCGGGTTAGGGTTTTGATCATGTTTTGTTATCTTACTTAGATTTCTTGTATGCTTGAGGTTATTAGATGATTAATAATTGCTTGTTAGTGTGTTTGAGGATCACCCTAAGGGTGTTTCCCCTGTTTTGGATGTTGATTGTCGTTCGGCATGGTTTGCCTAAGAGGAAACCCTTTTTGAACATTGCTAGTGTGCATGTTGACTTGATTGCATGTATTTCATACTATCTATATTCTTGTGGATGCATGTGTAGCTATTATCCATGTAGTTTCTGAACTCACTTAGGCGGATAACAGTTGATTACGCATGACTAAACTACTCAGGGCTGAGTGAAACTAGTGTGGTAGACTAAAGGGGGAATTGATGATTAGGGCTTCCCTAGAGAGTCTGTTATAATTAGTATCGATCACAGGACCTATGGGAATGGTACTTCGTGCTTCCTCAGAGTGTCCTTAGTTGCGTAGCGAGACTATAGGGGGAATTAGACGTAAGTGCTTCCTTAGATAGTCTAAATCATTCATTGCAAGCCCACATGGGAATTGACAGTGAGAGCTTCACTGAGTGTCTGTGCCTTTGTACGTTTACTTGACTAGAGGGGGTTTCTAGTAGGAGCCACCCAGAGAGTCAGTGTTTTATTTGTTGGTTGGTTGGTTGTGATGATTCCACCAAGCCAAAGGACAAGATTGGGTTTGTACTTCTTGTTGTTTAGGTAGACTTCTTAGTTACCTGTTGTGATTACTTACATGCCTTGGGAGTATAGAGCAGTTTCTAGGTTTCTTGGTTGATAGCTAAATGATTGTACTGAACTAATAAATAAATTTGTATGGAGATTTTTAGGATTGTTTGTTTTAGTGTACTTCTACTTCTTTGCTACATTTATTTCCGTTACATTTCTATATTACTCGGTGATAGTATGGAACTGATCTCGTGATGATTGCCTACTGGGATTAGTCTGACACCCTATTTGGGTCCTGCTTTTCGGCCCAAAGAGGCCATATGGTTGTAGGTGTGGATAAGGATTGTGGCCCTTCTACTTCGGATAAGTGATTTCTGGTTGGAGATGGAGAGCATATGATCGAGCATAGGCTTGCGATGCTGCTGGAGTTTCTGTTAGGTTTTGAACTTTGTTTTCAATTGTATTTCAGCACGTTGATGTGTTTGCTGCTTTCCCTTAGATACTTGTACCTGCTACATCATTATCATTATCATTATATGTTCATTGCTTCCACTGTTTAGTCCATTGTTTGTATGTTGTTTTCTGCTTCCGCAATTGACTGTTGTTTTCTTGCCTTGTATATCTTACGAAATTAGAGAATAGTTTCCCAAATAACTTACCAAGGCCCTCACTGCTCGTCAGCAGCCTCTTGATTTTGGGGAAATGCGCTTGAGGTCATGTAGAGAACCGGGTACGGGGCACTAGTGGAAGGAATCCGGATTCGGGTCGTTACATTCTTCCACCTATTTTTCTAGTCCCCTAAAAATCTTTCCCCCAAATAATTTCTAAGAAAACAAGAATCCATGAAACACAAACAAGCCTAAAAAATAATGAAGACACAAGAGAATTATAATGTTTTGATAGTGTGTCATATGACCATGGAAAAATGGACGTCTGTTGTATGACTATAAGAAAAAAATGAAATCTATTTTATATGGGACATAAACGTCTAACAACCCTACTTATACTACTAGAATAAGTGTCATACAAAACTAAATTAATTAATCTACCAAAACCCTTACATCGGGAATTTCAAATTCATAATTCAATCCTATTGTACCTAGAAACACCTATGTGTGATCTTTATGTATCCACCACATCCAAATCACAATCCAATTTATTCAATATTTTATTTTATCATTAAGCCCACAGAACAATCCCACATATATATTGGATCATTTTGGTTCTCTAATTGTCATCACCTTCCCACATTCATGATTTAACAATAATTTACCTATGTTATTTTTAATTACCTAATGAAATCAACCATAAAATTAATAATTACTATTAAATATGTCAACATTACGATCCACAAGGGGGAATTTTTTGAATCATCCTTTACAACATCCACTGTGATAGACTTCAACAGCTTACCAACAATGGATTTGGGAATGTCTTATCTCTCTTTAAAACATTACCTCTTCTGGAACATTTAATGAAATCTAGAATAATCACCATACACATTATTCACTCCATCATTCAATAATAATAATTTAACCAATAATAATATCATAATAACATCATCCTTTTCAATAACACACATTGAAACCACATTACATTATCTACATGACAAAATCCATTTAGTATCCTCCACTGATCTCACACTATAAGTCTTCTAAACTACTAGTAAATACACTAATGGTGAACATCCAATGAATACACAATCCAATTTCCTTAATTGACTGACATGAAAACTTATGGATCTAATTGGCGTTCTATTAAACTGAAAAATTATCTTCGACTGATCTAACTCAACAACTTATGCTTCATCTGGTGAACTGACATCAATTTCCAGAATATATACATCCATCTACTAGTATATTGTCTCCATCTCGGTTCCCCCATGTGTTAAATTTAGTTTCTAAAAATGTATAAAATTTATAATATAAAGATAAAATAATTTTCATAAAAAACACCTAAGGACAACCATTACATTAATGGTAATGAAAGAATACTAGAATCGCTTATTTTATCTCATATAGGAGAGTATTAAACATCATTGAGAAGGTAACATTCAGAGTTACTCTAATATAGAAATGAACATTCCTCCTGTGAGAAGGAAACATAAAGGGGGTCATTTTTTGTGTTGCGATTATAATTATAGTAAAAAAATTAATATTATATGCAATATTATGAAACTAGTTTTATCTGACATGAGAAGCATCACAAAACAATTTGATTGGTTGATTAAAAATTTATAATTTCAAGAAACTATGAGGATCAAAATATTACATGAGGCCAACATGGGAGAATTTAGTAATATAATAGTTTGGGAGATAGGTAGTCTCACAAACATAAATAATAATAAATTAAATTAGTTTTATTAATTTTAAGAAGACCATTTCAATGTTGGATGAACCACATCATATGTGATAATCGATTGCTTATTTTATTTCCATGTGGAATCAAGGCATTACACAGTATAATGTATGTTACATATCATGATGATTTTGGAATTAAAAATATAATATATTATTGGTTTTAGATAAATATAACAGTTCAGTATGTAATATATTGGTCAGGCATTAATGGTGGTAAAAGACACACAGATATGATCCAATATCTCATTCAGTTATCCTTTCAAATACATCAGATATAAGTAATACACCATAGTTAGTTTTTTTATTCCATAGTGATTAATTATTAAATAATGAAATAGATTCCATGTAATTTTTTAAATACACATGTGTGTGATATAAAAATAAAAGGGAAACATTATATGGTGTAATTTTTTAGCATATTGAAGCAATGAAAATTTGTGTATTCAATCTAAATTACAATAGTAAATGCGTTATGAGAAAGAATTATTTTACAATTATTTTACACTTATTGTTAATACTTCAATAAAATTTTAAGACAATACCAATAATATATTCCTTATTTCATTGAAAATAAATTGTAATGTGGTAAGTGTGATCATAACCTCTACACACCTAGGATTAGAAACCTACGAATAAGTGTGTGTTAATCATATAAAAACAATATTTTTTCATGTGTTATTCCTCGCACTATTTGAAAAAATTATCATCATGATATATTTAAATTAACTAATCATGTGAATAATTTATTTTGAGAGTTCATGTTTTCATCAACCACCAATTGACACCCTCCCCTTCTAGTGGTGGCATACTCTTTCCTTAGTCTTATTATTGGTATCAAATTATTCATGAAGTGAATCTATGTAAGATTTTAATAGATCAAAATTTTCAATCAATCACGTTAACCTTCAATACATGATATTAATGAATTGAATGAAAATTATTTACAACAATGAAGTACCCATATTGGATAGAAAAGGGTTCTATTTATGTAGAGTGGAATATAATTATTCTGAAACATCAATCAATCTGCCCAAATATTCACATGATCATCAAGAATAATATTACACTTCTTAAATTTTTTGTGACCTATACATAATATTATAGAAATAATATTTAATATATGGGTAGAATGTGAAATTAATTTCTCTAATAAATCTTTAAAAAATAGTTGATTTGAGTCACGATATTGAAGATAGAAAATAAAATCTAGTGATAACTCTATAATATTCCTAAAGAAGATAAGAAGGAAAATAAATAATAGATAACAAATTATTTGGGGAATTTTGAAGATATTAAAATGGGAGAAGATGAATCAGTCGGAGATTTATTTATTCAATTTAAATAAGGGAAAATAGATTATTTGAATCTATAATAAAATTCAGGAATATTAACCAATCATAATGAATCTAATAATAATCCATCCAAATAAATTCAATGTGAAGATGTGATCCCTTTCTGTTTAGTACAAGGACCCATACACCATTAGTAGACACATTTTTTATTTGAAGACATTCATTAAAATAGAAAATTTAGGGAAAAAATCAAAAATATATAATAATAACACATTCAATACCTTAAATTTCTCAAATTAGGTTTATTAACAATTATATCATGAGTTATATAATGATCCTCAAGATGATTCTATGGATTTCAATTAAATAATATCATATTTGAAAAATATAAGGCAATGAGGAAATGTAAAATATAAAATTAATGTTATCATTTAAATTATTTATTTAAGGATATATTAAACACTATATAGATAGTTTCATTGAGAATATATAACATGGTAAAAAATATCTTCAAAAATAGATCATTTATGAAGATAATGATAGTTATTGGACACATTGGAGGGAGAATTATCATAATAATCAATTAACGTTAATATTAAAGAGAAGAGAAACATTTTCTCACCACATGATGAAACACCCTATGACAAGTTATGTGAAAGAATAAAATAAGTATTGATATGGAGAGAAAATTATATTCATATAAAATTAAAAATATAAAAATGGTTTAATGAATGGAGATGTTTTTGATAGAAATAGTGAATAAAAATACATTATTTTGAGAAACTGAAAGAGTTATCAAATTGAGTGGATCTTATAATGTTTTTATTGAAAATAGGATACATAAAAGAGAGAAGAAATCATTAAATATAAATAATAATTCACTATTGAAATCCTTATATGAGTTGAAATCTAATGACATTATGTTGATAGAAATTAAATTCAAATGAAATGGACAATATCTCACATAATGTTTTGACTAAAGAGGTATAATTATTTATATTTCCACTATATATATAATTTCTAATATTGAAGAGTTGAATGATCTTGGGAAAATTATAAGATAATAAAAATAGTCCATGAAGAAAATAACAATTCTTGGACTTCGATAATTCAATAAAAAAGTTCTTGATATATATAATATAGTGAATAAAGATACTAATGTTACTAGGAAGCTTGGTGATTGTACTATTGTTTCAATGAAATTTTTTTAGACACTTAAAGTTACTAGTTGTAGTTGTCATAGTAGATATATTGTTAATAAGAATGAAATTACCTAACCTGTAATAGTGAGTGCATCCACTGGTAAGGTTAATGATGACGTTAATAGTTAAAATATTTTAGATGAGTATAATTAATACAATAATTATTCTAACACAAAGGTAATTATTAATGTAAAATTAATTGATCCTAAAAATTAGTAGGCTAATAATTAAATCCCATATCAAATCAAAGATAAACATGATGATTTGATTCTTAGTAACCTATTTAAAATCTGGGATGATATTTATTTTAAAGAAGAAGGTGGTGATTTGGAATAAATGGAATCAAATAATATGTATACTATTATAATCTCCCACTCCCACAATTTAATATTAATATTAAATGGATGAAAAGTAATGATTATGTATATAGATTATAGCTAAGACAACATACAAAGAAGGAGATAAAATTGAAAATTCATTTAATCCACCTATGGAGAGTTTTTGAAGCTATAATAAATCTAGACACAACACAAATAAATGTACTAAAATGATCCTATAATAGATAATGAAAAATGATTTTTTTAAACACATAAATATGTAGAATACTCAAGAGTATTAAATTTTGGTTGAGGTAACTCATGAGGGTGAAAAAGTTTAAAATCCATGGGTAATCAAAAGTGGTTTCTCATCACACATGGCTATTAAATAAAAACTATTGAAATATATTAAAATATATTATAAAGGTATTTTAACATTCTAAAATTATTATTCATTCAATGTGAATGTATTTTGACACACAAATATTAGTACGTAGAAATCTAATGATGTTCACATCATCGATATGTTGAAGAAAAATATCCTCAATGTTTCTCAACATTGTGATTATAGAAAAAATGTTATATTTTTAAATAATAAATTTCATAATGTTTTTAGAGGATATAATAATTATGTTGTATTTTAAGAAAAAAATCCATTATATTCTATATTTTTTATGATCAAAATTCTAAATACATGATGATAAAGGACGAAAACCAATTTTCAACAAGTATACTATACCATTTGGAGAAAAACAAATACATAATTTTTCAATGAATTATGATATGAAAAATCTATGAAATTTACAATGTGAAATAATAAACACATTCATTACATGTCATAATGGGGTTATATTTAATATGAGACACAATTCAATGGAAATAAAAATATAAAAACCAATTTTGTATGTAAACTCTTATGCGTGCGGATTTATGTGTTTGAAACTATATTATGAAGATAATTAAAGAAATATTTTTTAGGATTTAACTTTTATTAATTATGTTTATATTATATCTATTAACATATATAAAATTGTGTATTTTAAATACACTTTCAGTCATATAAGAATAAAATAGGGTATGTCAAAAAAAAAATTTATTTGAAAATATATATGAATATATGAAGAAAATATTTTTTTGAGTATCTTCATAATATTTGGAAAATTTATGATTATATAACTCCATACATACCCCCAATAAAACAATTCCCCTTCTACGAATAATCATATATTGTGTGCATAGCCAAAATAATTCATTCGAAGAATTTCCCTTCAAAATATTTTTTGAGGCAAGACACAATAGTTACTATTTATATTCTGATTTGTTCACTACAACAATTCAATTTAGTTAAAAGACCATATGATTTAGTTTTTTTTATAATTCATTCTTTATGTGAATAATTTTGTTTTGAACCCATTTTAATAGCAATATTAAAGGTATAAATTTAGTCATGTTTATTGAGAGGGGTGGAGATAGAATATCTCTTTCGTAAACACCCAATCAGAGAAGTTATCGACACTATAATGAGTGTATTGGAATGATTATAAATATCATTAATGTAATTGTTTATGATAATAAAAATCATACACAAACATTATTTACCATTAATGAAAATATATATGAAATTGGTGATAATAGAATATATGAGAGTATTCTAAATGATGAAAAAAATTCTTAACTCTAACGAAGATTCTAAACTTTTATGAAATGTGGAATTCTTGGACACAAGAAGATCTATCTTTCAAATTATTAGAAAAACTATTGATCTTGATAATATTTTTTTAAATGGAATCAAGAGAGTAAAGACCTGAATAATCTTGAGAACATAAATCCATTTCATAATTCATTCTCACTTCAAAATAGATAGTGTTGTGTAGGATTTGAAATAAGTTACATAGTTTATAGATATGGAAAAAGATATTAACAATATTACAAAAAAAACTTTTAAATTTTTTTAATGTCGAAAATATGTTGGGAAAAAGTGGGATTTTCTTAATACGATTGAGGAAATAGTGAATGTTTTATGGAAGAAGGATCATCTTTTTTGTAATGGGTATCCTCAAATTCAGGAAAAAAATTTATGAGACTTTTTATCACAAAATTAGTCTGAAATTATATGAATATTTCATGAAATTTATTCTAAAAAATTTAAAAATTCATTTCCATATACATGATGTCGACTTTCAAAAATGAAGAACCTAATGATAGAAACTATAATGGACAACTGAAAAGGGTTCATCCTTGATGTTTAAGGATATAAAGTGTGAAAAGTAAATTTTGAATTATATTTTATCAAAGAAATTCAAAACATGAAATTTAAATCATGACATAAATTTAATATCCTATTATTTTCAATTGGTAAAAATGATTAATATCACTATTTTAAAGGAGATCTCGAAAAATAATTTATTGGGATTTTATATATAAAAGAAATAGTTTTTAAAGAAACAAATATGTAAATCCGGATTAATTTTATACCCTAATGAGGAACCAAAATGAGATGTAAAATATTGGTTTGATGACATTTTTATTAGGACTATAAGTTATTAATACAATAGATTTTATTTTCTATAACAAGAAAATAATACTCATGGTTTTCATAAAATGATTTAAATGGAGGATTAAAAATATTTTTATAATCTTATAGCTCTTTCGACAATGATATTCATAAATGAATAGAGAAGGGGTGTGAATTAAATGGATTTATGAAGGCCAATTGGCAACCAACCCAATTTAATAGTGTAATATCTAGATATTATCCTTTCATTTAATCTTTCTAGAACAATATATTGAAACCCTAATGCGTTATATCATAAGAAAACAAAATGGATATTTTGATACCAAAAAACATTTTCTTATATATTTATCCATAGAAGATGAACATAATTATGTATATATGTTTATTGAAATGTAGATTATGCAGGATATATTTCAAATAGAAATTCTTCTGTACGAGGTGGTTTCTTTATTCGATAATGATCTATTTCATTGGACAAGAAAAAGAAATAACATTTTACACCTACTATGATAAAATATGATTATATTTATGCATCACAGGTTACAACTTAAATGAAATGGATGAATTCATTAGATCATGATAATTGGGTTGATGATTTATAATCCTTACTTATGGATTTTGGTAATCAAAGTGAAATAAACTTTTCAAATACTTTGGTGCAATATTATATTTTGAATCATATGGACCTCAAGTACCACATAATCAAGGAGAAGGAGGAGTACATTGATAAATAATTAAAATATATTTAAACCCACAATATATTAATGAATATATTGATAAATAATTATTTAAAGGATTCCTTCATGCACATAGATTTGTTTTCCTGAGTAAATTCATTCCCAAATTCCATGTATGATTTCTCAATTACATACCCACATTAATTTCTTTTCATTTATTGATAATGGGGAAATAAAAAAAGAAAACATATTGAATAGGTGTAAATACCCTAGTCTAATTTTCTAGTGATCATCAATGTGAAATGAAGTTGATATGACTTCCAAACTAGTGGTATCATGTTGTGTTTGTAGCGGATGTTTGGAGAATCTCAATTTCCATAGTTTTAATGTTTCCAATAATTTAAAAAATTATTTATTAAAAATAACATTATGAGATATAGAAATCAATATGAATTTAATTAATGATGGAGGATCTAATATTATCTATATTGAGAGAAATTAAATATAGAATTGATCATATAATGAGGATTTTTGTTCTCTTTAAATCAAAATTCTAACCTATTGTGAGGTTTTTAGATTAAATTTTTATTGTATGAATTCTATGATTTTTTATTAAAACAATTCGTTCAATATTATATTATTAATTTTTTTAGTATTCACAAAACAAATTATCATGTATAAGACAAATTATATTTATAAACGAGTGTAGATAAACATGATATAAGGGAATTAATGTCAAATATAGATTAAAAATCTAATATATAAAGGGAAATGGTCATATATAGGAATCCATTATTTATTCTCACATAAGAATGGATGTATGTTATGTTAGATTGTAACATCATTAGTTATTATTTAATATAAATTAACTTATCTCATATGAGGAGACATCATGTCATGGGTTTTCTAGATTCATTGTGATTATTTTCTTAGTACATTGAGTTAATCTTTCATGAAGTATCAGACCAATCGGTTTTTATGATTTCAAAATCAACACACTATAATTGGAAAAGTTCTTTAATTATCTTTCTTTTAAATAATATATTCGGATATGATTATGTAATGAATATAACCCTTATATAATTTATTGTTTTACTAGTTTAGGAGTAAAGTGATCTAATGTTTTGAAATAATGGTTCACACTATATGGTTTGGTAAGGTGAAGATGACAATGTTTCTAAAGGATGAACCATGTCGTCACATCCAAATAAACAATGGTTTATGATATTTATGGTTATGTAAATTATAGTAATATCACGTCACTAAAACATGATTGAAAATTTATTATGTATTTCATGGTTTTATTCATTTAATTTATAACATTAAATAGTTCATGGTTCATGCCACTGTTATATTTCCTAAAAATTTTTATTGGGTTGTTTGTTTTGGACACATCAAACATGTCACATTAAATATTCTATTAATAATGTAAATATAGTAAAAAAATATTCTAATATTCTTCAATAAATATAGTATTTATACTTATAAATCTTTCATATATTAGATTCATGTCATATAAAGAGGCTTTGTAACCTAATTAATGATTTTTATAATAATAATCACCCCTTAGGTTGTCTATAATAGTAGATCTTCAACCATTATAAGTTCACAATCTAATTGAACCATATCTCAGGACATAGAAATATGAAAATGGGAAATCCAAACACACTATAGAACACAAAAGTGGCCCCCACCTCTTTTTTAGTCACCTCAAACTCTTTCCTCTATTGAATGCATTTGAAAACAAGTATGAAACAAAATAATCCTAAAAAAATACACAAAACACTAGAGAAATATATGGTTTAGATAATGTGATATATAAACATGGGAAAATATTAGAATATTCATTAAATACATGTGAAAAAAAACATATATGTTATAAGGTAAATAAAATTATAAAATCCCTACATATACTACAATAATATGTCTCAACAAAAGAAGATTTTTAACTAAAACCTATTAGGTTGAGAAAATTCCCAAAAAAAAACCAATAATTCACATATCCCACATCTACATGTCTATAAATTATATTAGGATTGGTCATGATGTTTCAAATATAATTCCCATAAATCATCCCTTCCTTATATAATCCTTCCCTTATGTAGAAGGTATTACATGAATGTGTTTTGCACAATCTTAACAGACATACTAAATTAAGAGGTTACATTTACTCTTTAGTACTTTATTTTCTTATATACTTCCACCCCGTAAAAATTATTTTCCAAACCTTGTATAACATCAAATTTATCCTTAAAATACTAGGATTTTGTTACGATATGGATTTAACTTACACTTACAATCACCTCCATCTAAAGGATAATGAACATACTTTTTATGTGTACAGAGAACTACTGCACCACTAAACAATGATTATTCAATTTTTCTTCCAACCTCTAATAGTGTACATTATGAAGGAATATGTTTTTTATAATAATTATATTTTATAATTATTAATTCATTATGTTTCTATTATCCTTTGACAACACATATCATTTTACATTCAATTTATTATTAATACGATAAATTCATTTGAAGAAGTGTAGACTACCACACCCTCAAAGTGAGGTAATTCGTTCACAAAAAACATATAATGTATTAAAGATAGATTTAGTGAATATATAAATTATATATATGATATAATAAATATACTATAATACTGATATATAAATACATATCTTTCATTTACATTTTTTCTCTCATCATGATATTTCAATGGAAATAACATTCAAGTATATGTAAAGCCTATCATCTACATGAATTTTGTATTTCAATTAGTAATTATATATTATATTTATTATTATAATACAAATATACTATATATACAGGAACTTTAAATCAATGATTACATTCATGAATTATTATATAACTATAATGACCAACAATATAACAAATTATGACACATATGAAAAACAAAGTTAATGGTACACAATGTTTAACCTTAACATAAGATGGGTAACAAGTGGGTAATATATGGTCATAAACAAACCATATATTTTATTATATAAAATAACATGGTTTTTGAAAAAAAATTAATAAATTTATGTTTATTATGCATGTGGTTTTAATGGGTATGATAGAGTCAAGACACAATATTAGGGTATTTCGTCTCACATTTTATTTCATTGACATTTATTCTTTGTTAACCACTCTTTCATTTTATGTGATGTATGTAATAACTATTATTGCATTATAAGTGTCTTATAATTAAATTTATGGTTATTCACATATCCATTTTATTACAATTCATTCTTGGGGTTTATGTTTAACCAGTTACCAAATCGTTAAAATAGTTTATTCTGAATTTTATTTCGTTTAAGACATTGGTTTTATTTTGCACCTAAATTCTCATTTGAGGAGTATATACATTAATTTTACAAATTCTATCACAAAAATTAGTAATTTATTTATATTTTATGTTTCATGTAATTTAGTTTTCTTACATGGATATTATTATCCTAAGATACCAACATATAAAAGTTTATTGAGACAATCTCATTACTTTTAATGATTGTTTAGGTTTTTGTTCCATTTGATCAAATATTAATACTCATCTCTCATTATGTTCAGGGATTTTCTTCCAAAATGGTTATTCATTATATATTCATTTATTAGAACCATATTTAAACTCTTTGTTATATAAGATAGTTATAAATGTTTTTAAAAATTCTGACTTTACCGTATCTTCTGTCAAAAACCCATATTTTCAAAAAAAGGGTTTCCAAGTATATTTTTATAAAGTAATATGATCATTAAAAGTGATTATTAACCTTTTTTCCTTTTAACTATGATTTAAAAGGAATATTTTTGTCTTTTTATGAATGACTAATTTTTTCTAACCTTTTATAGTGTAAAAGGAATTTGATTTATATGTCATACTACAAGTACAAATTTACCCACCGTCATTAAACTGAAGCATACTTTGCATTTTCTTAAAAGGATAACTCTAATGAATACATATTTAAATTTAATTTTCCTGAAAAATAATTTTTGAACATTTTTAATTTACCTTTATAAGTTTTCTATGTGATTTGAAAGGAAAAGTTTTATAAATTATTTATAATCAACTATTATTTGTTTTAATGAAAAATGTTTTTAACTTTTATCATCTCTTATTGACATTTCTTAAAAGTATTTTAAAATAAATGGTTTTCCAAAGGAATTCAAGATTCCTTAAAATTAATTCAAGTAAAAAGTATTTCAAAAAAATTTCCATCATTCATTATAATATTTAAATTTTTTTCAAGGGAATTTTTTTTGAAAATAAGTTGATTCTCATTTTATATGTATTCAAGGATAAAGGGTTTAAAAATTATTTTAATTCTTATTTATCATTTAGAATGTATTTTTTGAATAAAATATTTTTAAAATGGTTTTTGAATTGAAATGTATTTTTCAATGACGAATGTTTTGTTTCCTAAAGAAAAGTCATTAAAAGATATTTCTAAATTATTTCCCATATAATATGAAAAGAATTAGTGTCACTCATTCCATTATAGGGAAGTTATTCGAGGTTTCTATTCATATTATTTCACTGAAAGGATTATGGGTTGATGGTATGATGTTTATGAAACCTATTTCATGTTCACTAGTTCTATACTTTTGAAACCTACTTCTTTTCATGGGATATTTTTACAATGAAATGAATATGAACCCTATCTATTAACACAATTTATCATATTAATACATGTTTATAATACCCATTTCATTTCATGGGTTGTGATTTTATTATTTATGACCATGTGGAAAATGTATGTGTGATTTCATTATGATATGCGTGGGACCTATATCACCCTTCAATGCATTTTGTAAATATTTAAATCTCATGTTATAGACTATTATTATCTGGAGAGAGAACCTTGACTATTAATATGGCCATGGTAGTGAACCACGACTTCCATGATATATGAGGAGTGATCTCAAGTTACTAATATGGTTGTTGGAGTGATAAATGAATACCAATATAGTATTATAAGTTAAGTCATACTACCATGATGGACATGGAATATAACCATGACTACTACTATTATGTGGGGAGTGAACCCATACTACAAATATGGTCTTAGAAATTATTCCCTAACTACTATGGAAATAATATTATATGATTATTTGTATTCCACGGTTAATTTTTTTATTCCCATGTTATAAATTCATGGATTATGATATTTATTTTCTTATGATTCATGTCTTATGAACTACCATTCATTATTCCACGATTCATGAATATAATCTTTGATATGATGGGTATGATCTTCTATTTTCCTGGACTTATTCTCACAACCCTATACTTTTAAGTATTCTAACATATTTCCCTTATTTAACTTTAATGAGAATTTGAGAACACCCATTTCATATGGTTCATTTCCCCATGTAGTGATGACTGGTTTTAGGTATAAGTACTAAGAGTACAGATAATTATGGGATAAATTTGAGATATTTTACCTGGATAAAAGATTCTGATTCCTGGTTTCCAAAAACACTAAACTATTACGGTCATTAGGCATGTATTTTTGTAATGTACAAAATATTAATTTAAAATGATATAATATACATGTATATTAAGTATGTATTTATATAGTTGGTATCAATGAAAATGATAAGTCATCCTTTGGAAACTGAAATTATAAAACATCATTGAGACCCCTAGCTATATTTCTAAGGTTGTTTCATGGGATAACACCAAGAATAACTATAAGGATGAGTTAATGTCTAATAATATTTAATGGAATTTTGGTAATGTTTAGAGTGAGTGGTTTCCATGAAATACATCCATGTCCATATACTACAAGTGAATGTGTGTTTGGAACAGATGTACCAAGAAGTAACAACTCCAAATTGATTTTTTGGTCCTGAATTAGGGTAATCTGATACATTGAAATGAACCTTGATGTATGAAATGTTATACATTCCCATGGGATATGATTTTGGGATAAAAACACTCTTCATAACCAATAATGAATTATTTAAAACATATTGGTTATGAATAACCAATTATGAGCCTAGGGTTTCATAGATTAGAAATGGTGTGATGATTTATAAATCCTATATGTAATTATTTTCATGACTATGTGGTTCTATATAAGGATATTTAATACTCACACTATGCTTCTTGTTTTAGTAAATGGTGGGAACCAGAAAGAACGTGATTAATATTGAATGTAGTGGACAATTTTTTTATGATAATTACAGTGGGATGATAAATAGAGTGAATGAATTTGTGATCATTCCTTATCAGTTTTCACGAACATGATTAACAACATATACCTTCACCAACTCTTAGAGTCATGAAGGATGATAAATAAGGACATTGCAAAGATATTGGGAAATGGGGACCATAGAGGAAATAATATTTGGCTTCCTCTCTATTATGAATATGAAAATAATAAACTAAGATAATATATTATAGGAACGATAATTTGTTTTTAATGTTCTAAATAAGGATAAAAATCCAGTGACTACAATGGAAAAATTATGAGTTTGACTAAGGAAATAGATGTGAATATTGGCCTCTATGAGATATCGTTGATGGGTAAGTGTTTTGAGTGTGGAGTATCCTTTCATTAGGAAACTCAATGTCCCAAGATGATTTATCCTTAGGGGATCTAGCAAGATGATTTATGTAATGGTTACATTAGAGATGATGAAGATACTATAGATGAAATGTGAACCGAATGAGGAATTGTGTAGTATGATGTGGTATCCATGTAACATAAACTTGGATGAAGTGGGGTAATGAATTTTTTATGTATTTGGATTCAATAAGTATGTTATATGAATGGTTAAATATATAATTATTGTTTTATTTATGTTTTTTCTACATAGTTAAAATAACAAAGTGAATGGTTCTGATGTTATAGAAAAGTGTTATAATGGAATGGTTATTTCCATTTAAAACACATGATTAAGGAAAATATAACACTTAATATATTCCTTATGTTATGATAATGTTTTTTGTATAAAGATATATTGGATATGAATAAGTAAATTGGAAGGTGATTTTTACATTGGAAGTATCTAAGGACATGTTAAACGTTGTTCTTACTATCATGGATGAAGTTAATAACATATTGGATTTATGGAATTTTTCTAGTGATATATTGAATAAGGATGAATTCAGGTTTTCCAAAAGATATTTATGGAAACATTGTTTGTTTCATGTTCCAAGAGAATTTACTATGAGTGTATTCACATGTTTATGATGTGACAACCAAGAGGTACTTCATGATATGTAGGGGATCAATATTTATCTGATTTCATGAATTTCTATCTATGGTCATGTATTTTCATATATAATAACTGTTATAAAGATATCCATTGTTCAAAAGATTATGCTAAAATGAAATGTAAGTTTTTATATATTGGGATCGTATTAAAATGCATTGTTAAATGGATATTTAGTGATTATCATTATTTCATGGTTGTCCATCGTATTTTGGAAATTATATTTGTATGGTTTTATAAAAGGACTCCATGTATGTAGGTTGAAAACCAATCAAGTAGTGCGAGACCAAGAGTCACGAACCAGTGATCGAAGGAGGATAAGGGTTTCATGCGTACTTCTCTCCAACGCAGTGTCTTGGTTTATGTATAATTATTTTTTATGAAAAATTATTTATGATGAAGTAGTTGTGTTACTCTTTAGGTTTAGATATTAATGTATTATCCATATTCATTTTTAAGAATAGATATTGGAAAATAGTTTTACATTTCATTCATTTATGAGCTATAAGATCTGCTGAAAGTGTAATTTTTAATTTTAGAAATAAAAGTTAGCTTTTGGACATCCATTACACAATATAATGGATGATTTAGAAATTAATATAAGCACAACTAAAGAATAAAATTATTTTAGAGAAATATTTCAGGTATAAAATATCCTTATGTTATTGGTCAATAAATTTGACACATCAATTTTTTATGGACCACTTTTTTCAAATAAATTATATTTTCTTTTATGTCTTGTAATGAACTATGTCAAATAATCATATCACATTGAACCGAATTGGTGTATGTTGCACGCAAAACGAAATTCTTGTAGGATACTAAAAAAACTTATATTCTTTGAAACATACCTTTTTTATTTATTTTATAATTGTGATAATTATAACCTAGCTGTTACGAATAGTTATATGAATAGAAATTACTACTTTTCAAAAATTGATAATAAAAGACATGATTCTTGGTAATGTCCTTCTACAAACCTCTTGTAATTTCAATATAATAAAATTAATTTTTAACATTCTTTGAAATTTATTTTGATGAAATAATTAAACATTTTTAGTTCTTAATATCCTAATTTTATTTGGGTGAATATTAGGAATTTTTCGGAAAGGATTCAAATTTTGATGAAATGTGAAAAATCCTGCTTTGTTGTTAAAACCGAACATTATAATTTTAAAAAAATATTTTATTTTAAATTGATTTTAAAATAAAAAAATATAAATGATACATATCTTAATCCAATTTAGGTCATTGATGTAATTTCAAAATAGAATTAGCTAAAAAAATTATTAAACTTGTGAACGAATCTTTTACCCTCCCTCTAGCCAGATTTGTGGGATTAGTATTATACAAAATATTACTGCTTATGTGTGTTGAATTTCAAAAAATGGACATACATGGTTGCAATCAGTATGGAAAATGTGGTCTAAAAATATCAAAATAGTTTACTGTGAATAGTGTCTTTTAAATTTTATTTACCACTGCTAAAGGAAAATATTGTAATTAAATGTAAAAAAATATTATAATAATTTATAATTACCCTAACAATTGTCCTAATTTCATTGGATATTTTTTTATGACCCAAATAAAATATAGGTAAAAAATATGATCCTTTTTAAGCCACAAGAGTAAAATTAGAACATTTATTATATGTTATTTAAAGAAGAGTTAAAAATGTCTTATTTAAATTATAATAACCAAATAATTTAAATACAGTTTTATATAAAATAAAAAATTAAATATAAATATTAATAATAAATATAATAAAGAAATATTCATCAAGATAATTTATTTTTAAATTTTATATAATAAAAAATTTAACAAAAGGATAATATAATAATGATGTAGTAATTGATTAATTAAATTGATATATCAAATAAATGGTATTAAAAATATTAAAATAAATATAGTTCAATTTAATTAAGACCACAAAAAATTATACATATAACCTTGACATGTTAGTGATATATTGAATGGTTTTCATAGAAGATATAATGTTGGTTTGATATTTTATGGAATGCAAATATTGACTACAAACAATATTGACATAAATGGTACAATAAAATCAATAATATTTTATAAAAGGCTATAAAATTCATAAAATTCTATAGTATATAAAAAAACAAGGATATTGTTAAATATGTCCTAAATAATCATTTTTTTGTTAGTTTTTCATTTTATAGTAACTATATTAACCCTAATGAGAACAAATTGAAGTTATCACAGTAAAATCTAAATTGTTTAACAAAGGGTTAAATCCAAAACAATAGAGAAAAATTTGTGACTTAATGTAACACGCCGAGATTTTATGAAAAATATTCTTTTTAATTTCATTAATGTCTTGTGTTATACACTACACCCAAAGGAGCTTTCACAACACGCATCTCTGACCTAGCTTGAATTACACGCAATCGCGACCTTCCACGATAGCGTGTGTTGTACGCAACACCAAGTTTCGCTAAACAACGATATGCTATTAAAATATTATTAAAACTAGCCGTTATGAATAGTAATAATCACTTTTTGAAATTTTTTAATTTTTTTTTTCAAAATAGACTTCATTTTTGGATTCATTATATCGAAATTATCTTATGGTGAAATTTTGGTACTTTTCGGATAACTTTCATATTCTGATGAATAGTGAAAATTACTAAATTTTAATTAAAACAACTTTTTTAATCAAAATAATTAATAGTAATAAATTATTAATTTTAGTGGTTTTAAATTATATTCCGAATATATTTTTACAATTTAATACAATGTTGGTCATTGGATGTAATTCTGCATTTAAACCAGACATAAACAAGTGTCAATCTTTTGATAGTTATTATCTCTTAAAAACATGCTATTTGTTTTGACGACGGGAATTAATATTTAAATTAATTAATGCAATTGATATTTTTTGAATTTGGTAATATAGACCTCATTTTTGAATTTATAATATCAAATATAGCTTAGGACTAATTTTTGGTATTTTTCTGGAAACTTTCATTTTTTTGATGAATAGTGAAACCACTATGTTGTAGTTAAAAAAATGATTTTTTTATAAAACATAATTTTACCGCTTTTGTGAGTGGAATTTCAAAAATCCAAGACACACGATTGATGTTATTAAGTAAAATGTGGTTCAATTAGATGAAAATATTTTTGGTGAATAGTAACTTTTTACTTTTTTTTACCACGGTTAAAAGTAAATAGGGTAATTAAGGGTCAAAATTTTATTATTATTACCCTAACACATGTCCTAATTCTATTGGATAAGTGTAATTCGACCAAAAATAACCTTAGGATTAAAATATGATCATTTAGGTCCACTTGGATTATATTAGCACATTTATTATTATTTAATTCAAAGAAGAGTTAAAAGAGTAAAAATCAATGTTTATTTAATAAAACATTTTTTAATATAGGGTTATAAATAAGATAAATTCTATTGTAAATATTCCTTAGAAAGCTAATAAAATTTCCTACATAATGATATTTTATTTATAATTCATAGACATTATATAAATTAATTTATTTATGACACAATGATGATGCAGTAATTACCATAATAGTGAAAAATTATAATAATTGATATTATATATACCCAAATAAATATAATTTGATACGTTATATGAATTCCACAAATTTTATAGGTTAATATGACATGTTATTATTTATGTAATTAACTTTTTCCGAACTAATCATTCTGTTATGATTTTCACAAAAAACAATTACTAAATAGTGTCAAAATTGACATAAAATAGTTTTAAAAAAATATATTATATTATTAATTGTTATTTAATTCCTAAAAATATAAGGTTCGGCCAAATGACTTAGATAAGGATAGATATATTAATAATAAACCACTTGGGGTTCTTTTGTCTTGTTATGGTAAGTTTATTAACCATATAGTGTAATAAAACAATAAGATAAGGTAAAAGTTAAATTATTTAACTTAGAGTTAAATATAATTGATAAGGTTTAAATAATAACTTAAAATTGTCTAAATCCTATTGGATGAGAGTATTGCGACCCATACCCACTTTATATTTGAAATAATACCCTTTGGAACCATTATAATCCGAATTTGACCTTAATATAAAATAATATTTTGAGATTTTCCTAAGGTGCCCCTCTCCTCCCTTATAAAAGGGAACCTCCTCCCTCTCCTCCTCACACCAATTAGAGCATTCAAGGTCGGCCAAACCCTACCAAAATATCTTCTCCACTTCCCTAGTATCATCCTAGAGGTCCTGGTCTTCTTCAAAGACCATCCTTAGTTCTTTAAGTGGAGGTTATGTGAAGGCACGTCAAAAAGATGTAATATCCATTACCGATCTTTTTCAATTTCTTTCTTTTCTACTTCTTCTTATTTAGTTTTTTCATGATAAAGTAATAACATCAGTATTTCTTATATACTTATATGTTATTATAAATATGAAACAACTCTAATTAACCTTCTATCCATCCTATGGAAAATGGAAATCACCGCGCGTGCGTACGTACGGAATACCATCTCCACGCCGTGGTGTAATCTATTTTCTGCCACCACCTTAATTGGATGGGTATAATGGTGTAAGGAGTAACTATATATGATTATTATAAAGTGATAATGATACTAAAATAGTATACATACACTTAAACACAATTCCACGACCATGGGAATGATATCATCGCTCATGCGTACGTACGGACTACCGTCTCCACGACGCGATGAGATTCATTATCCACGTTAACCATTCCAGAATGATTATAAAGTATATATAATGAATAATAATGAAATATATGACATGGTAAATCTATTGTATTTATGTATATATATATGTCATCTACTTACTTCCATTCAAGACAATAAGGAAGGGAAAATAGCGTTCATGCGTACGTACGGACTACCGTCTCCATGAACGGTGTGTTTCATTTCATTTATCTATCTATTATATATATATATACTGAATATATATGATATATAAATCATATTTTATATTCTAGAAGTAATTAAATCATGATATATGTAATAATAATGTCAATAACAACAAGTCCAAACACCTATGATAAATGAAACGATTTTACCCAAAACGCTTCTTTAACAGGGAATTTACAAAAGAACGGGTAATATAAAGTCTTAAGTGAACAATATATGATATCATAACAATTAATATGATTCTGTAATAAGTTAATGACATTTTTGAAATCATTATACAGGAGGTTCGGATACGTATAAAGCATATAGGACATAAGGTAAGGGATAATTTTGCAAATCTCATTTTTATCCGAGATTGCTTATTCGTAAGTATATACTGGGGTTATTTCTATCATCCAGGTCCATGTTTTAAAAAAGTGTTTTCATGTATGTTTAATGTAATTTTTACCCATTTTTGACTTTTACTACATGGTATGTAAGGAATATTTTTTTTACGTTACGAGGTACTTTTTTACTTTTCCGACAAAAGTACGAGAAGAATGTTTTTTTAACTTATACGGCATGAACGGATTTTTAAGGTATTATAAAGCCTTAAGAATCCTCCAAAATATTTCATTAATATTTTCAAAAAAATCCTTTTATTCTAAAATTGAATGACATTTTGTGAAAAGATAATGATTTTGAAGAAGTAAGGATATTTTCCTCAAGAATTCAATTTATGTGTTTTATCAAAACCATTTTCCATCTAAGATGACATTATTTCAAATGTGTATGTTTCAAATTAATTTCTCTATGATTTACATGGTTTCACTTTTCTTATGATGAAATTTCCATTTGTTTTATATGGATTATGAGATGATGGGATGATGTTTATGAAACCCATTTTATTCTTTGGGTTATGAAGAAAGTTTTAAGTTTATTTTGTGGCACAAGTAAGAATGATTTAATTATGAGATGGGTGGGACCTATATCTCCCTCTAATGCATTCGGTAAAGATTTTATATCTCATGAGATAGACATGGCTGGAATGGTAGGTTATACCGTTTCAGTGAAACAGGACTGAAACGAGGGTGACTCGGTTCAGAAAAGGACTTTGTCTACTAAGATAGACTTGGCAATGAGTCTTGACTAATACGATATGATTATCTATGATTATGTGTGTATTCCACAAAGTTTCATGTTTTATCTTATGATTATTGGGATTTCATTTCACTACTATGATTTATCCCATGTTATGAAATTATTCTCTCATTTGCAGGTTAATATTTCCAAAATGTTATGTTCTTATGAATATGATGTGATTGATATTTCTTTTGTTTACCCTTACTGAGCATTTGAGCTCATCTTTTTATGTTTTCTTTTCCCCAGGATATAAAGAAAGGTTTAAGGTAAAAAAAGGGAAGTTCTTTATGGGAGATGTTGAAGATCTTTCACCACGATTAGAAGATTATATTCCGAGTTTCCAAAGACACTAAACTATTATGATCATTGTGTGTGTGTTTTTTTTATGTACTAAGTATTCCGAAAAAGTAATGTAATGTCCATATACATTAGGCTTCGGGTCTATACAGTTGGTATCAGAGGAAAGGTTTAGTCAAACTTTGGAAACTAGTATGTGTGAACGCTAGTGAGATCCCTAGAGATATTTCTAATGTATATCCAGGGATGTCCCTAAGGATAAGTATACGTATAGGATATAGTCCTAGAACTATGGTAACGATATTATATTAAACCAAAGATGTTTGATATTGAAGTCACTCCCCCTTTATTATGATTTTTCCTCTCACACTATTCTTTTTGTGTTTTAGAAAATGGATGGAAACAAGATGATTCACGATAATGGAGGATATGATGGACAATAGAATGATATTCTTCATGAGCAACCAAATGAAATTGGATTTGGAAGTCCAAAAATCATTATTATGCCGAATTAGCAATCTCATAATATGATCAATAAAGTAAGATTTGGTAAGTTTCTTGACTCGACTAATAAGAGAAAGATGGAGTTTCATGATGATCATAGAGGAAAAAAGTTCAATTTCCCCTATGCAAATAATGTGGGAAGAGGCATCAAGGATAATGTTTCAAAGGAACTGGAATATGCTTTGGGTGTGGAAAAGAAGGACACAAAGCCAGTAAGTGCAAAGGAAAAGGTTTAGTTAACACCAGGGATGAGGATAATGGTATTTCTATGACATCAACAATGGTTAAATGTTTTAAATTGGGAATGTACGGGCATTATGAAAACCAATGCCCTAAGGGAAAGTCTCCTGAAGAGAATCAGTATGGTCGTATGGGTAGTATTTATGTTGATGACGATGAAGAGACTACAAATGATATGTGAGATGAAAGAATTGTTGAAGCTTGGTCAATGGTTTAAGAATGTAGTGGAATGATTACATGTTTATCATATGTAATGTTGTATAAGTAATCTCATGGTACTATGGAATAAAGAGACATCTAAGGATTGATACACTATTTTCTTTCCTTGAGTTTTGAAAGTGTATGATTAATGGTACCAATATCCATGAAAGTTTATTCAGATATTTTTGGAATGTTAATGATATGATCATAATGAATGGATAAGGAGAAAATTAAATGTTTGATAGTATTCATGAGCTCATGATTGATATAAGGAGAAGGTTATGAAATGGATTGAGTATGTAGAATTTTTGGATTTTGGTATGTGGAAAGAGTTAACTTTTGACAGCATTCATGTTTTCACTAAGGTTTAATGGGTATTCATTTTTCAAGAGAATACATGATTAAGGTATTCACATGATTGGAATGTGACCAACAAGATATATGGGGGATAAATGATGGTATTCACATGCTCAGTTGATGACATTTCAAGTAATCATTTTCTTTATATTATGAGCTTGGACCGAAGTATTTTAGATAAGCCTAATGATTGGAATGGATTTTTTTGGACATAAGTTAGTATTATTTAAGGATAGATCTTTTGATATTATTTAGTTTTAGAAAAAGGACAACCCGCAGGACGGGCGGCAGCCCATCGCGTCGGACAAGGCCGTCGGAATCGAACCCACAACCGAAGTGCGACTGGCCTTTATCTCCTACCACTGGCCTACAGGAAGTCCATGTTTAGTATAAACTAGTTTTATTATATTAACCAGTATGATATATGATGTATATGTCCATTTTAGGAACCATATATGATTAATATCACTATAGATCGACTTATGTATATTTAATAACTTTTTCTAACCTTTTGTTTGAGACAGATGGAATGACCCGTCATTCTATCACATGATCTTCCAACACTTCACGAATAACAAATTCAACTTAATTTATTTAAGAGATGAAGTGGAAATTGTTCAAGGCACGAACAACAGTGATATTGTACCAAAATAAAGTATGTATTTATTCTAATTCAAATTCTTCAACTTTAGGGAAATGATCATAAAAACCAAAAATATTGTCATAGTGCCCTTATATCCGATGAATCAGATGGTAACCTAGATCATCACAAATTTATGGCTCTGTGATTTCTGGCTTTTCCAAAGCCATGTTCTCTACCACTCTCCATCAGAACATGATGGTTAGATTTCTCTTCCATATCCATATTTTCACCTATGTGGAAACCCAATGATTAGTATATTTGGGTAACCGTTACGTTTCATACGTCTGTTTTTTAATATTGGTTTTGGTATTCCTTTTTATGATGTGGGTTTCTATTAAAGAAATTTTCAAGTAGTAAACCATTTATAACCCCAACGATTTTTGAGGGTGAAATTCATTTTAAGGGGGGTAGAATGTAACACCCCGAGATTTTATGAAAAATATTATTTTTAATTTCATTAATGTCTTGTGTTATACGCTACACCAAAAGGAGCTTTCACAAAACGCATCTTTGACCTGGCTTGAATTACACGCAATCGCGACCTTCCACGATAGCGTGTGTTCTACGCAACACCAAGTTTCGCTAAACAACAATATGCTATTATAATATTATTAAAACAAGCCGTTATGAATAGTAATAACCACTTTTTGAAACTTTGTAATTTTTTTTTCAAAATGGACTTCATTTTTGGATTCAGAATATTGAAATTAACTTATGGTGAAATTTTGGTACTTTTCGGATAACTTTCATATTCTGATGAATAGTGAAAATTACTAAATTTTAATTAAAAACAACATTTTAAATCAAAATAATTAATATTGATAAATTATTAATTTTAGTGGTTTTAAAGTATATTTTGAATATGTTTTTACAATTTAATACAATGTTGGTCATTAGATGTAATTCTACATTTAAACCAGACATAAACAAGTGTCAATCTTTTGATAGTTATTAGTTCTTAAGAAAACGCTATTTGTTTTGACGACGGAAATTAATATTTAAATTAATTAATGCAACTGATATGTTTTTAATTTGGTAAAATAGACATCATCTTTGAATTTATAATATCAAATATATCTTAGGCCTAATTTTTGGTATTTTTCTGGAAACATTCATTTTTTTGATGAATAGTGAAACCACTAAGTGGTAGTTAAAAAAATGAATTTTTCATTAAACTTAATTTTACTGCTTTTGTGAGTGGAATTTCAAAAATCCGAGAGACACAATTGATGTTACTAACTAAAATTTGGTTCAATGGGATGAAAATAATTTTTTGTGAATAGTAACTTTTTACTTTTATTTACCACGGGTAAATGTAAATAGGGTAATTAAGGGTAAAAATGTTATTATTATTACCCTAACACATGAACACATCTATTTTATAGGTGTAATTCGACCAAAAATAACCTTACGAATAAAATATGATCATTTAGGACCACTTGGATTAGATTAGGACATTTATTATTATTTAATTCAAAGAAGAGTTAAAAGAGTTAAAATCAATGTTTATTTACTAAAACATTTTTTAATATAGGGTTATAAATAAGATAAATTATACTGTAAATATTCCTTAGAAAGATAATAAGAGTTCCTACATAATGATATTTTTTTATAATTTTTAGAAATTAAATAAATTAATTTATTTATGACACAATGATGATGCAGTAATTAGCAAAATAGTGAAGAATTGTAATAATTGATATTATAAATACCCAAATAAATATAATTTGAGACTTTTTATGAATTCCACTAATTTTATAGGTTAATATTACATATTAGTATTGATTTAATTCACTTTTTTCAAACGAATAATTCTGTTATTAGTTTCGCAAAAATCAATTACTAAATAGTGTCAAAATTGACATAAAATAGTTTTTAAAACAAATATTATATTATTAATTGTTATTTAATTCCTAAAAATCTAAGGTTCGGCCAAATGACTTATATAAAGATAGATATATTAATAATAAACAACTTGGGGTTATTTTGTCTTGTTATGGTAAGTTTATTAACCATATAGTGTAAGAAAACAAAAAGGCAAGGTAAAAGTTAAATTATTTAATTTAGAGTTAAATCTAATTGATAAGGTTAAAATAATAACATAAACTTGTCTAAATCCTATTGGATGATATTATTTCGACCCATCCCCACTTTATATTTTAAATAAGACCCTTTGGAACCATTATAAACCGAATTTGACCATAATATAAAATAATATTTTCAGATTTTCATAAGGTGCCCCTCTCCTCCCTTATAAAGGGGCACCTCCTCCCTCTCCTCCTCACACCAATTTGAGCATTCAAGCTCGGCCAAACCCTGCCAAAACCTCTTATCCACTTCACTAGTATCATCCTAGTGGTCTTGGTCTTCTTCAAAGACCATCCTTAGTTCTTTAAGTGGAGGTTAAGTGAAGGCGCGTCAAAAAGAGGTAATATCCATTACCGATCTTTTTCAATTTCTTTCTTTTCAACTACATATTATTTAGTTGTTTCATGATAATGTAATAACATCAGTATTTCTTATATACTGATATGTTATTATAAATATTAAACAACTCTAATTAACCTTGTATCCATCCTACGGAAAAAGGAAATCACCGCGAGTGCACGCCGTGGTGTAATCTATTTTCCGCCACCACCTTAATTGGATAGGTATAATGGTGTAATGAGTAACTATATATGATTATTATAAATTGATATTGATACTGAAATAGTATACATAAACTTCAACACAATTCCACGACCATGGGAATGATATCATCGCTCGTGCGTACGTACGGACTACCGTCTCCACGACGTGATGAGTTTCATTATACATGTTAACCATTCTAGAATGATTATAAAGTATATATGATGAATAATAATGAAATATATGACATGGTAAATCTACTGGATTTATGTATATATATATGTCATCTACTTACTTCCATTCAAGACAATAAGGAAGGGAAAATAGCGTTCATGCGTACGTACGGACTACAGTCTCCATGAACGGTGTGTTTCATTTCATTTATCTATCTATTATGTATATATATAATGAATATATATGATATATAAATAGTATTTTATATTCTGGAAGTAAGTAAATCATGATATAAGTAATAATAATGTCAAGAACAACATGTCCAAACACCTACGATAAATGAAACGATTTTACCCAAAACGCTTCTTTAACATGGAATTTACAAAAGAACGGGTAATATAAAGTCATAAGTGAACCATATATGATATCATAACAATGAATATGATTCTTTAATAAGTTAATGACATTATTTAAATCATTATACAGGAGGTTTGGATACGTACAAAGCATATCAGACATAAGGTAAGAGATAATTTTGCAAGTCTCATTTTTATCTGAGATTGCTTATTCGAAAGTATTTACTGGGGTTATTTCTATCATCCATGTCCATGTTTTAAAAAGGTATTTTCATGTATGTTTAATTTCATATTTACCCATTTTTTACTTTTACTACATGGTATGTAAGGAATCTTTCTTTTTTTTACGTTACAGGGTACTTTTTTACTTTTCCGACAAAAGTACGAGAAGAATGTTTTTTTAACTTATACGGCGCGAACGGATTTTTACGGTTTTATAAAGCCTTATTTTCATGAAGCTTCCTCCAAAATATTTCATTACTATTTTCAAAAAAATCCTTTTATTCTAAAATTGCATGACATTTTGTGAAAATAGAATGATTTTGAAGAAGTAAGGATATTTTCCTCAAGAATTCATTTCAATTGTTTTATCAAAACCATTTTCCATCTAAGATGACATTATTTAATATGTGTATGTTTCAAGTTTAATTTATCTATGATTTACATGGTTTCACTTTTCATATGATGAAATTTCCATTTGTTTTATATGGATTATGAGATGATGGGATGATGTTTATGAAACCCATTTTATTCTTTGGTTTATGATGAATGTTTTAAGTTTATTTTGTGGCACAAGTAAGAATGATTTAATTATGAGATGGGTGGGATCTATATCTCCCTCTAATGAATTGGGTAAAGATTTTATATCTCATGGGATAGACATGGCTGGAAGGGTATGTTATACCGGTTCAGTGAAACAGGACTGAAACGAGGGTGACTTAGTTCAGAAACGAACTTTGTCCACTAAGATAGTCTTGGCAATGAGTCTTGACTAATAAGATATGATTCTCTATGATTATGTGTGTATGCCACAAAGTTTCATGTTTTAAGTTATGATTATTGGGATTTCATTTCACTACTATGATTTATCCCATGTTATGAAATTATGCTCTCTTTTGTAGGTTAATATTTCCAAAATGTTATCTTCTTATGAATATGATGTGATTGATATTTCTTTTGTTTACCCTTACTGAGAATTTGAGCTCACCCTTTTATGTTTTCTTTTCCCCAGGATATAAAGAAAGGTATTAAGTAAAAAAAGGGAAGATCATTATGGGAGATGTTGAAGATCTTTCACCACGATTAGAAGATTATATTCCAAGTTTCAAAAGACACTAAACTATTACGATCCTTGTGTGTGTGTTTTTGTTATGTACTAAGTATTCCGCAAAAGTAATGCAATGTCCATGTACATTAGGATTCGGGTCTCTACACCTAAACATGTCCCAAATTCATTATACGAAGGTATTTCTATCCATACTCATCTAAACTATGATATAACAAACTTTTTTAAAAAAAATTCAAAAATAAATTTGTAATAAAATAATAGTTTTTGAGTTTCTTAAAGTTCCTATACAACCTCTTATAAAAGGGAACCTCTCCTTCTCTTTTATTCACACCTCTTAAGCCTTTTGTTTTATCTAAACCCTCCCCATTTCTCCTCCCATAATTTATACCATCTTCCTAGAATCCTTAAGTTTTGAATAAGGAATGTCATGGAATCCTTATGGCACAATCCAAACAGACTTACCAATTTTTGAGTTAACATCTTCTCTCAAACATCTTTATATTATTTTTCTTCTCCACCCCATACACTATATTTATTCCATTATTTTATGAAAACACATTTATCCAAAATATTCAAGGATTTTTTAATACTATTTTTTTAACCTAAAATCACACACACCTCCATAAAATGGATATCGAACATATTTTTTATGGGTACGACGAACTACTGTCTCACAAAAGGATGATTGCTCATTTTTCATTTACCATCAATCATGGATGACATTATGATAGACACACAATATATGTATGTTATATATAATATTTATTATCTCTATAATATTCTTTATTACTTTTTTAAACACATGCCTTTTTTACTTTCTATTTAGTTTTAATATGATATCTTGTTTGAGGAAGTGTGAACTACTACCCCCTTAAAACGATGTGATTCGTTCACACACCACACGGTATATATTCAGGGTGAGTTTCATGAAATTATATGAAATATATGATATAATTAATATAATTTAATATATATATATAAACCCATAAATATTTCATTTGCATACTTTAATTACATATGACAATTAAAACAGAAATAACATTCATGTGCACGTATCGCTTACCGTCTCTATAAAAGGTGTATTCTATTTTGTACATATTTATGATATATATTATTATCATATAAATATAATTAATAAACATGATATTTATATAATTATTTACATTCTATAATCACCGTATAATTATAATGTACAATGATACGACAAATTAAGACACACACGAAGAACATAGTGAATATTAACAAAAGTTAAACATTGACTTAGGATCGTTAACATGTGGGTAATATAAAGAGACAATGAAAACATATGTGTTATTATATATAAGAATATGAATCTATAAAAAAAATTATAATAATCTTATTTTGATTATACTGGAATATTTTTTGGTTTTGAGGATAGTCAAGACACAAGGTAATAGGATTTCATCTCACTTTTAATTTATATGAGAAACAAGCTATGTACTCTAGGCATTCATATCATATTGTAAATTTACTAACCATGATTTTATAAAATTAATCATATAATTAAATTTATAGGTATTTATAAATTCATTTTATGATCATTTACTCAGGGGGTTTACGTTTGAAAATGATTTATCTTATAAATATTAATTTTCAAAGAAGAAAGGATGATTTCCTCAATAAATGCTATTAGAAAATCATTAAAAATTATTTTACAGCTAAGATAACATCCATTGGTTTCAATAATAAATTTTTTATGAAAATATTATGTCTTTACATGATATTATTTCTATTAATGGATTATGTTTTGATGTAATGATGTTTTGGAAGCCATTTTCTCTATCACAGGTTGTATTCTTTTCAATCCTTCTTCTTTTGATGGGGAATGATTTTGAAACATGTATCCTTATATATGTTATGATATGTTTACATGTTTTCGATACCCATTTCTTTTAATAGTACATGTAATTATATTTAATTATCTTATGTCACATGTATGTTTGATTTCATTATGAGATGGTTGGCATATATATCTCCCACTAATACATTGGTTAAAGATTTATATCTCATATGATAGACTAAGATGGTCTTTTTAGAGAACCTTAACTATTATGATGGCCAAGAGAGTGAACCCTGAATACAAAAATAATATGATGAGTGAACTCATTAAACTATAATGGCCATAGTAATAAACCATGACTACTAAGATGGTATTAGGAGTGAACCCATACTACAAAGATTGTCTTGGAAGTTATTTGTTGGCGACTATGGAAATCATTATTTGTTTATGGGTCTGCCACAATTCCATGTTCTATTACAATTTTATTCTTCCTTGACTTATTCTATTTTTTTCATTACAATTCATTTCTTAAGAACATCCAATATTTTACATATTTTTTCTATTATGATAATTGAAATGCAGGTTTTGATCTTCTAATTTCATGATCACTTTCTCATACCCCTATTCTCAAGTTTATGATTACATTTCTCCCTTTTTAACTCTTAATGAGTATATAAACTCACATATTTAATATTTCCATTCACCAAGATTAAAAATATTTTTACTATATTTCATGTGTCTAAGAATGGTGCTAGAAAAGAAGAACCTAGTGGGAGATGATGTAAATCATTCATGTACCGGTGCTTATGTTTCCTTGTTTCCAATGTCAATAGACAAATTATGGTATTTGGGAGACTAATTCTATAATGTTTAAGTATTCAATGTAATTTATGTAATTTATATGTTTTGAAAACTGATGGTTGTTATAGTGGGCATCAAAGTAATGTTATATTTATCCTTTGGAGGCTAAGATGAGAAAATTAGTGAGAGAACTTTAATAACTTTTCTAGGTATAAGTATACGAATAAGGAACAATATAGGAAAATGTAATAGAATTTTTGGTGAAGGATTGAGTGAATGGTTTCCTAGAAATACATCCCTTGTTAGATACTATGGGTGGATGTTGTTTTGGAAAGATAAACCTTGCTGTTAGAACTCAGACAAGATGTTTCTAGCTAGATTTGGGATAATCTAGTACAAGAGAATGGGCCTTACTACATACCTAGTTTTACATATCTAGATGATATGATTTGTAAATTTATATACTCTTTATTAACCATCTTGAATGATTTAAGCATATGACGGTTATGACTAACCGAGGATAAACCTAGGGTGTCCTGGATTATGAAAGGTGTCATAATTTAGATTACCTATAAGTTATTTTTCATGATTATATCATCCCTAATTATGATAATTATTTATTAAATTGTGATTTTGATTTGATTCAATAGCTAGAACCTGATGTAACCAAGTTAATGGTGATTTGGATGGAAAATTCAATGATTTTACTCCTGAGAAACCAAATGATATTGGAGCTGGAATAAAAAACGTTGTAGATATGATCTTATAAAATTCTCAAGATATGAATCATGGTGGACATTAAAATTAGATTGGGAGATAAAATATTCTATTGAGTCATTTAAGAAAAAATGTCTACCTTCATTCAGAGGGTCTTTTGATCCACATGTTTCTGTCCAATTGATCGTACCAATAAAAATATATTCTCCACTTTTAAGTGATTGGAGCATGAGATTCACTCTAGATATTTAATTGTTAGAAGTTTATTCATATCATTGGTGGACTCTAATCACTAATACAAGTCATCGTGATGATTTAGAATCCATGTATTTGGGTGAGTACACGAAAATATTTTTCAATAAGAACATTCCTCAAAATATTCATACTAAGATGTAGAAGGATTTTGTTAAGTTGAAGTAAAGGGATGATGAGTATATTGGTACTTAAGAGGATAATTTCAAAAGACATTCTAGGTATGCTTCATGAATCATCATCCTACCCAAATGTAATGTTTTCATGTTCTTCAGTGGATTAAATCTATGTCTCATAAGGTCGTTGAACATTAGAGACATTAGTAGATATGAAGAGATTGTGCATTGTGTAATAAATTATGAAATTGTGGTGAGACTAACATATAAATCCCATGATTTTTAAAATAAGTGGAAGATGGAGATTAGAGAAAAATTAAAATCCATGATGAAAATATTATTAAAATTATTTAGGATCATGTAATGGGAAAAGGAATGGAGTTAATTTCATTAAGGGTTCTATTAAATATTTTTTGTGTGAAAAGGAAGTTCATTGAGAAATTAATTCCTGGTGTGATGGGATAAAGTTAGCTCTAAAAGATAATGGATAATGATATACATAGAATTAACCTCCCATGATTCAGTGCTACTAGCTTATGTATAATGGTAATTATCCTAACCACTCCCCAAACCCAAGGGATGGTGATAATGATTGACATAGGCAACATATTATGCTAATGGACAAGGGGAAATGTCATGCAATTTATTTTCCTCATGAGGGGTGGGATAACTCCATGTTGATGGTTACCAAGAACATATAATCTAGAACATTTAATGTAATATTTGATTTTTGATCCACCCACTATTTCATATCTAAATATTTTTCTATGAGTGTTATGATTTATCTAAAAAAATTTGTAGTGGAATTATTACTGTGAATCACTAATGGATTGATGATTTCATCTCAAGTGTAATATTCCTCTCCTATTGATGTTTGTGTTAAATTGTTTCATGAATATATTATCACTCATAAATTAGATGATTTTTATCTCATCATTGGCATGTATTGGATTTCGCTGCGTAAAAACCACATCCATTTTTAAGGAGGTGAAATTGTGGTTGATATTTCAAACTATCCTATGATCACACATAAATGTGATGATAATTATTAACTTTTTTGGATAATACATCCAGTTTATGGGTCTTAATTACCATCATATAGTGTTATTTTATCTCAAATGGTTGGGGAGAATATCAACATCAGAGATATGTTTGTTTTTTAAGAATTTGTGGATGTCTTTATACAAGTGTTTTCAAGCCTACCACCAAAATCTGATGTTGATTTCTCTATATAATATATACCTAGTTCCAAACTAATTTTAAGGTCTCCTTATATAATAAATTGATAGATTTTATTGAATTGAATAATAAACTCAATGAAAATCTTGATATGGGATTCATTGGTCGATGTGTGTCAACTTGGGGTGCAACGATTCTTTTTGTGAAAAAAGAATGATGGATCAATGAGACTCTTCAATGATTATCGTGAGTTGAAAAAGATCACAATCATTGAAATATATCATATTAACCATATTGATGACTTGTTTAATAAACTACATATACATCACTACTTTTCTAGGAATTTCCTTTGTAATGGAAATCATAAATTGAGGGTCAGGATTGAATATATTCCCAAAACAACATTCCGTACAAAATATTGTCACTATGAATATATATTGATTCCTTTTGGCCTCACTAATTCCACTACTCTCTTCATTTATTTAATGACTAATTTCTTTAGAGATTATCACCATGTGTCTGTGGTATTATTTTTTGATGATATTATTTTCCATTTAGTGTGATATAAAGAGCATGATCATCACATGATAATTTGTAATTAGGACCCTACAAAAGAAGAATATATATTGAAAATTTAAAAAGTGTTCATTTTTTCTAAAACTATTTTCATTCATGTGTCTCAAAATCTTAATAGTTTATATAGCAGTGGATCCAACAAAAATTGAGGATATTGGAAGCTATCCTAGATCAACTATGGTTACAACCATCTATAAATTTCTTTGTTTACCTCGATATTATTGATATTTTCTAGATAATTTCTCATGATTATTTGATCCTCAAACTATGTTAACTTGTAAGGGCGTTATGTTCCACTGGACATATAAATATGAGGAAAATTTAGAGGATCTAAAGAATAGGTTGGTTAGAACACCATTTCTTATATTACATTATTGTGATGAAGTGTTTATAATTTATAGTGATGCTTCCATGAAGGTTTGAGGATTTTTTTCCTATTTGGGATAACATTGCTGCAGATTATGCCTCATAATAGTTAAATATTCATGAGAAAAATTACCCACCTCATTATTTTTAGTTTGCATAGGTATTTTCTGCATTAAGTATACGAAGGAATTGTCATTATGGATTAAATTGTGATATATATACTAATAATAAAAGTCAAAAATAAATAATCACACATAAGGACATCAAGATACACCATAGAAGAATGTTAGAGGTGATAATGGATTATGAATACACAATACATTAACACCCTAGGAGAGAAAACAATGTGGTCAATGCTTTGAGTCAGAAGGATCATGATAGATTAGCTATGATGAGGATCACAAAATATCCAATATTTCTATATTTATAAATGATGGATCTATAAATCCAAAAGGAAGTGTGAAATTATTATCATTTTTAAATGAATATTCAACCCCCAATAAATGTTAAGACTAAGGAAGAAAATAAGTAATATAAAGAGCTTAAAAAGAATGTAATAAATGTTTCTAAGTTTAACCCTGATTAGGAAGAAATAATAACTCATAGTAATCGTGTATGTGCTCCTTCCATGTCATATTTGAAGAAGTAGTTGTAAGAGGAAGAACATATTTCATCATTCTCTATTCATCGTACATGTACAAAGATGTATAAGGATTTTGGGAGTACTTCTTCTGGGATGGAATAAAGAGAGATATTGTGGAGTTTTCATCTCGTTGTATGGTATAAAAACATGTTAAGGATAAAAGATAAATTTATTAAGGGATGTTGCATCCATTACTCATACTAGAATTGAAATTGGAGAACATCAATAATGATTTTATCATTAGACAATTGAAAACCTATAAAGGGTTTAATTATATATGGGTGGTAGTCAATTTCATTATTAATTCATCCCAATTCATTAATATCATGGAACATTTCCCTATTTCTTAGCTTTGTATGATATACATCATAGAGGATTTATGGTTTCATGGAGTGAAGAATTCTATTGTATAGTATCGCAATTTGATGTTTCCCTTAATGTTATGGCATAATCCTCAAAGATCGCTTGTCATAGAATTGATTTTCAACAGTGCTTACCATCCTCAATTTGATGGTCAATCTGAAAGAAAACTTCAAACATGGGAAAATATTTTGAGATCTTGTTCCCAGTATTTCAATGGTTGTTGGGATCAATACCTTTGTATTTTTATTTTTCTTACAAAAATTGATTTCACTTAAACATTCAAATGTTACTTTATGATGCCCTATATGGGAGAAAATAGAAAGCTCCTACCTTTTGGGATGAGGTTGGAGAAAAAAAATATTTGGACCTGATATCACTGAACAAATGGTTGCTAATGTTATAACCACATTGCAACATATCAAGGCATGTTAGATTCAGAAAAACATTATTTAGATATCCATTGATGTGATCTAGAATTTTATGTTAGTGAAAATGTGTTTATGTCAATCTCATAATGGGAAATATTTATGAGATTCTAGAATAAAGGGAAACTAACCTCAAGGTGTATATCCCACATTGAGATTCATGATCATATCAAGACCATAGATTATTCCTTGGAACATCCTCCAAATCACTCTCAATTCTATAATGTGTTATACATATCTCTCCTGAGGAAGTTCTTACCTTACCCTTAAAATGTTCCAAACTAAGTGTTCATACAACTAGATTAGGACATATCTTACAAGGAGAAACCTATATAAATTTTAGACTGATAAGATAAAGTTCTATGATATAAGACCACTCGCCTTGTCAATGTTTTGTGGGGAAATAATGGGTTAGATGAAACTTCATGGGAACATGAGTATATGATGAAGTAGAAGTATCCTCATTTTTTCTTGAGTGGTGAATTTCGAGGGAGGAATTCCTTTTAAGGGGGTATAATATAAAACCATGAGTTTTTATGGATTATTTTTTAAAAATAAATTATATTTTCATTTATGCATTGAAATGCACTAAGTCAAACATTCCTTTCACAAGGAACCGACTTGGCATACATTGCGCGCAACACCGACTTGGCGTACAATACATGAAACATAATGTTTCTAAGAAAAATCTCTTATTATTATTATTATCTAAATGATATAATTATAACCTAGTCTTTAAATAGAATTATATGAATAATAAAAACTTTTTTCAATTGTTAATAATAAAATACATGATTCTTGGAAAAGTCCTAATATAAACCAATTTTAACGTCATTATAATAAAATTAATCTTAGATTGCCATAGAAAATTATTTTTATGAAATTAACATCATTTCAATATTCGAAATTTAAAAATTTTATTCATGTGATTTTTTTTCTGAAAATTATTAATTTTTTATATATAGTGAAAAATATTGCATTGTAGATAATTGTTTTTCTTTTAAATAAGTATTTTATGTTAAATTGACTTTAAAGTCACAATAGATAATGGATAAATATATTAGTGGAATTTATGTCATTTGAAACATTTTATAATAGAAATAGATATAAAAAATTATTGAACAATTGAACCTCTCTTTTACCCGCCTTCTAGCCACATTTGTGGGATTAGGATTAAACGTAATGTTACAGATTCTCTGAATTTAATTTCAATAAATGGACATACATAGTTCCAATTAGTATGGAAAATACGGTCTAATAAAATATAATGTTTTTAGTGAATAGTAGCTTTTAAATTTTATTTACTGTGATTAATGGTAAATATAGAAATTAATGTTAAAAATAATATTTTAATAATATTATATTTCCCTAACACATGTAATAATTTAATTGGATATGTGATTTTCGACCCAAATCAACATTTGGTTAAATATATGACTTATTTTAATCCACTTTTGTGAGATTGGGACATTTATTATATTTTATTTAAATAAGACATTAAAATGTCATATTAAAATTTTAATAACTAAATAATTATTAATGTAGTGTCATAAAAAAGAAAAAAATTTCAATATATATTAATTATTAATATAATAAATCTATACACATCAAGATAGTTTATTTTTAAAATTTATAGAATAATTTTTTTTATTAAAGTCTTATTAATAACGATGATATACTTGATAAATTAATAGCGATATCAAATAAATGATATTAAAAATAATAAAGTAGATATAATTTAACTGATTTAATAAAATACATTAAATTTATAGATATTTGATAAATTTTAGTGTCACAATTTATAAATGGGTTCAATGATATATCGTTGTTGTAATATTTTTAAAGATGTAAATATTGAATATTATCAAAAATGGCATAAATGATACTTTTGAATAAATAATATTTTATTAAATGTTGTAAAGTTCATAAAATATAAAAATTTTCCAAATAACATGGATAATGTTAAATTTATCGTAAATGACTCAGTTGGGGTAATTTGGGAATTTTATTATATGTTTATTAACCATATAGTGTAAAAAAGACATGTTGTCATGGTAAGAGTTAAATTGTTTAACTAAGAGTTAAAACCACAATATACCGTTAATTTTGTGACCTGAAGTTGTCCCATATTCATTGGTTTATGGTATTTTGAACCATTCACATCTTATATATGATTTAAATCAATTTGGAACTATTTGTAATCGATAATAAATTTATAATAAATTAATTGTTTTGTAATTTCTAAATGTGCCCCTCCTCTATCCTATAAAAGGGTAACTCTCATTATATTCTATTCAAACCACTAGTTCCATTTTTATCATCCATACCTGGATCATATCTTCCCCAAAAATCCATTCCTTCCTCCGGGAACCCTTCAATTGGGTAGATGGAAACTCTTGGAAGCTTTTTTTACAAGCAAAAAGGAGTTACCTTATGTGCTCACTTTACTATAATCTCTTCAATGTTATTATATGCATAAAAAAATAATTTTATAGACAATACTATAATGGTCAATGGATTATTCCTGAACATCAAAACAATTATTTTAAATGAGTCTGTAAAAATGATATTACAATTATAGAAAATTACTTTCATTATAAAAAATAATTTATTGAAGGTAAATATGATATGATAGAAAATATTTATTGGGTTTTTTAAAAAACATAATCCCACTTCCATTATTGGTGGGTCACCATTGATTATTGTTCCTATGAAATGGTTTTTTTGGTATATGATCTTGTGTGTGATTTATTTCTAGTATTTAATTATGTACTAAAGAAATATTATAATAGGTGGACCTTGAATATATATTTCCATATTTCATTTTTTAATGTTTGGTATCTATATATTCTATGTGTGTGGTATTATTTTGATATTCTGACATTGGTAGGTTGTCATGTCATAGATGATGCTATAATAATGTGGAATTGTCTGGTTGGATTGTTATAAAATATTATTTGATCTTTTCTTGATGATTTGTTTTATGAATTACTAATTTATCATTCTTATTCGCGATATTTAACATTTTTAGATGTATATTATTACTTTACTCATGTTTTACATATTATTCCTTCTCAAAATGCTACCATGTTATTATGATACTCCTACAGGTAATTTTAACTCAATCTTTTCCATTCATGGGTAATTCATGATAATTAGTATATATTATATGCAGAAAATATCTAAAGATAATGTATGAATTTATAAGATGATTAAATAAGTTTTTTATATTTTCTAAAATATAATATTATTTATTCTAAAATTACATAAAAATTTCGTTCTGGGATTATTTGAATATAATAAATTAAAATTATTGTATAAATTGTATAAAATTATCACAACACTCCTTGAAATATGGTTCAATAGAATAATAATTGAAGAAATTAAATGATTTTAAAACCATTTCATTATGAACATGCACATAATGATTCATTTGGAAAGAAATACATATTGATAAATTATGACCTACCATATAGGAAACATCATCATAGTTCTCTGCCTTACATTAGCAATTAAATTTAAAAAGAAGCTACATATTGTAGTTCTATATAACATGATTAATAAAAACATCCAATATTAAATGATTTCAAGAAAAATACCACCATGTTTTGATCATATTTTAACAAGATCTATTTTAAGACCCATGATATATGGTATGTTTAGATGATACGGTAAAGGATATAATTCATTCATATTTGTTTATCCGAAGATATTGATATTAATATAAATTACATGCATGTGTAATACATTTAAAATTATGAAACCATGACATATAGAATATTTCATAGAAATATGAAATTTTACGAATATTTGGAATAATAATTTTTCATGGGAATTTCAAGTATCATAAACATTCTGGGGTTATGATAAAATCATTATTTTAATAGTGGTTATTCTGATTTTATTTCATTTTGTATGAAATTTTTTTATTATTTAATCTTTTGGGCCAATTCTAGTAATTCATTAATATTTACATGTGTTTTATCGTGAGAGACTCATTCTAGTGATATTTAAACATGAATCTAATATGTTTTAAGGAATTTATTTTCAATGATTTTATTGATTCTTTTGTAATATTTTTTAAAAGAAGTTATTTTGTTTTAAACACCATTCTATATGAATCTTATGTTGTTTTTTTTAATTTTTTATGCATTCTATTTCACTTTTAATTCGGTTCATGTTGATCATGATAATTTAAACACCCTTATGTGTTGAGATTTTTGAAATAAAGGATTATTACTAGTCATTTCTTTCTCAAATTCATTTCTTAATGAAATATTTAATATTAATATTGTAACACCCGAGACTTTTATGTTATATAAATCATCAAAGGAATCTTTTTCTACACAACACTTCCTTGGCTTGCTTTACACGCAATCGCGACCTTCCTCGATAGCTTGCGTCGTATGCAATACCGAGTTTCACTAAACAACAATATGCTATTAAAACTAGACGTTATGAATAGTAATACCCACTTTTTGAAATTTTATAAATTTTATTTTTCAAAATGGACTTCATTTTTTGACTCAGAATATCGAAATTAGCCTAGGGTGAAATTTTGGTATTTTTCTGAAAACTTTCAATTTTTGATAAATAGTGAAACCACTAAGTGGTAGGTTAAAAACTGAATTTTGTATAAAACATAATTTTACCGCTTCTGTGAATGGAATTTCGAAAATCCGATAGACACGGTTGATATCAGTAAGTAAAATGTGGTTCAATGAGATAAAAATAATTTTTGGTGAATAGTAACTTTTTACTTTTTTTTTTACCGCGGTTAATAGTAAATAGGGTAACTAAGGGTAAATATGATATTAATATTACCCTAACACATGTCCTAATTCTATTGGAAAAGTTTAATTCGACCAAAAACAAACTTAGGAATAAAATATGACCATTTAGGCCCACTTGGATTAGATTAGGACATTTATTATTAATTTATTTAAAGAAGGGTTAAAGTAGTTAAAATCAAAGTTTAATAAGTAAATCATTTTTAATATGGGGTTATATATAAGATAAATTCGATTGTAAATATTCATTAGAAAGATAAAACGATTTACTACATGATGGTACTTTATTTGTAATTTTTAGACATCAAATAATTTAATTTATTTATGACACAAAGATGATGCAGTAATTATCTTGTTAATGAAATATTGACTTAATTGATGTTATAAACACCAAAATAAATGTAATTTGAGACTTTTTATGAATTAAACTAATTTTATAGGTAACTATTATATATTAGTGTTGATTTAATCAACTTGGTTCGAACATATAATTCTGTTATGACTTTCAAAAAAATCATATATCAAATAGTGTCAAAATTGACACAAAATAGTTTTTAAATCAAATATTATATTATTAATTGTTATTTTATTCCTAAAAATCTAAGGTTCGGCCAAATGACTTAGATAAGGATATATATATTAATAATAAACAATTTCGGGTTCTTTTGGCATGTTATAGTAAGTGTATTAACCATATAGTGAAAGAAAACAAAAAGACATGGTAAAAGTTAAATTAATTAACTTAGAGTTAAATCTAATTGATAAGGTTAAAATAATACCCTAAACTTGTCTAAATCCTATTGGTTGATAGTATTTCGACCCATACCCACTTTAGCTTCGAAATAAGACCCTTTGGAACCATTATAAACCGATTTTGACTTTAATATAAAATAATATTTTGAGATATTCCTAAGGTGCCCCTCTCCTCCCTTATAAAAGGGCACCTCCTCCCCCTCATCCTCACACCAATTTGAGCACTCAAGCTCGGCCAACCCCTGACATTTTCTCCTCTCCACTTCCCTAGAATAATCCTAGAGGTCCTGGTCTTCTCCAAAGACCAATCTTAGTTCCTTAAGTGGAGGATTCAAAGAGGCGTTCCAAAGAAGAGGTAATATCCATTACCGATATTTTCAATTTATTTCTTCTTCAACTTCTTCTTCTTTAGTTGTTTCATGATAAAGTAATAAAATCAGTATTACTTACATACTGATATGTTATTATAAATATGAAACAACCCTAATTCACCTTCTATCCATCCTACGGAAAAATGAAATCACCGCGCGTGCGTACGTACGGAATACCGTCTCCACGCCGTGGTGTAATCTATTTTCCACCATCACCTTACAAGGATGGGTATAATGGTGTAATGAGTAACTATATATGATTATTATGAAGTAATATTGATACTGAAATAATATATATATACTCCAATACAATTCCATGATCATAGGAACGATATCATCACTCGTGCGTACGTACGGAATACCGTCTCCACGATGTGATGCGACTCGTTCTACATGATCTTCATTTCATAATGATTATATAAATGAATTTAATGAATGAATATGGTATATAATACACTAATAACATTCTGGAAATGAATTATCTATAACCTAAAGATAAGAATAAGAGTTTATTCGACAAAACACGCATGAGAACAAAAAGTTATAAAGACCCGAGTAACAAGTAACAATGAAATATTACTAACAAGAAGCTAATAATATGACCATATATGATATCATATCAATATGTATGATTCTGGAATAAGTCAATAACATTATTTAAACCATTATACAGGAGCTTCGGACACGAACAAAGCAAATCGGACCTAAGTTAAGGGAAATATCACAATCTCATTTTTATCCGAGATTGTTTATTCGTAAGTAATTACTGGGGTGTATTTTATCATCCACATCCATGTTCCCTCAATATGTAATATTGTTTCCATCCACTTAAAATAGTTTAAATCCAATTTTACCCTTCGGTTAGTTTTTAGTAAAGAATATGAAAGGAATCTATTATCGTTTTTTTCGTACGAGGTACTTTTTGACTTTTCCGACAAAAGTACGAAGAATGTTTTTTTAACTTATACGGCATGAATGGATTTTTAAAACATTTCTTCAAAGAAGCTTCCTTTACAAGTTTTAAAGTTTATTTTTAATCAACTTCTTTTATTTTAAAGTTGTATAAAATCTTATGAAAGGAAAAATGTTTTTGAAGAAGAAAGGATATTTTCCTCAAGAATGGAGTTCAAGTGTTTTATCAAAATTATTTTCCATATAAGATAATAAAGGGTTATATTTTTATCCCTATTATTACATTGATTTGATCATGTTGTGATGGAATTATTTTTATGAATTCCTTTATCTTATATGAATTTATTTATGATGTCATGATGTTTCAAGAATCCCATTTTTGTTACTTGTGTTATGCGATGATGTATGTTTTATGATTATGTGGCACACATAAGAAAGGATTCATTATAAGATGGGTGGGACCTATATCTCCCTCCAATGCATTGGGTAAAGACTTTATATCTCATGAGATAGACATGGCTGGAACGGAAGGTTATTTCGGTTCAGTGATACAGGACTGAAACGAGGAGTGAACTCGGTTCAGAAAGGGACTTTGTCCACTAAGATAGTCTTGGAAATGAGTCATGACTAACAAGAAATGATTTTCCATGATTATGTGTGCATGCCACAAAGTTTCAAGTTTTATGGGGATCTCATTTTCACTTCTATGATTTATTCCATGTTAAGATAGTATGATCTCTTTTACAGGTTTTGATTTTCAAAAAGATATGATATGATTTTTATTACCTTTATTTGCCCTTGCTGAGCATTTGAGATCACCCTTTTATGTTTTCTTTTCCCCAGGTCAGGAAGATGGATATTAAGTAGAATATGCCAAAAGGGACCCTAGATATGATGAAATAAATGGGAGACACTGTAGAAGATTTATGAACCAGTTGTTTATGTTTCCCCGTTTCTAAAGACACTATACCTTTACGGTCCTTTGTGGTTTTGTCATATGTTGTAATAAGTGTGCTTCAATTTTGAAGTATTAACAATGTATGTAAAGTGTGGGTCGTTATAGTTGGTATCAGAGGCAAAGGAGGTAGGAATGTATCTGATCCTTGGGAACTCTCACATGTGAGCGTTGGACGAAGCATGGCTCTCCGCCCAAGGGCTTCATGAGGAAATGGCTGCCACTGGGGATGGTGGTGTGTCCCGCCCAGGGGGTGTAGCCGCCCATGGAGTGCCCTGATAGGTATCAATTGTAGTCCACTGGTAGTAATTCTAGACCGCTATAGTTGGTATTAGAGGAAAGGTATAGTCAACCTTTGGAAACTAGGATGTGAAAGCCTTAGTAAGAACCCTAAGGATAAGTCTAAGCATAGAACACAATCTTAGTGTTTTAGAAATGGCCTTAGATAAGACCTTAAGCATGAAAATTTTATTCTTGAATTATGTGGTTTTCTTATTATAATTAGTGTTGCTCACACTATTCTTCTTGGTTTTAGTCAATGGCTGGAACCCGAAGGAACCGTGTTAATGGGGAATGTGATGGGCAATGCAATGATTGTCCCCCTGAGCAACCAAACGATATGGGAGCTGGAATGAAAAATCTTGTAGCCATGCTCACACAACTTTCTCAAGCTATGAATCATGCAGGACTTCCAAACGAGCAAAGGAAGGAGTAACATTCTGTTGAATCCTTCATGAGGCAGCATCCACCTTCTTTCAGCGGGTCTACTGATCCATTAGTTGCTGAACAATGGATTAGTACTACTGAAAAGATATTTTCGGTTCTTCGATGTTCTGAACATGATAAAGTCATCCTAGCAGTGTATCGTTTGGAAGGAGATGCTGATCAATGGTGGAATCTTATTAAGAATACGAGGCAAAAGGATGAAATTGAGTCTATGGAATGGGACGAGTTCAAGAACTTATTTTTCAATAAGTACTTCCCTCATATTCTCTGAACAATGATGGAGAAATAGTTCGTTGAACTGAAGCAAAGGGATGATGAATCTGTTGGTACATATGAAGCAAATTTTACAAGACTTCCAAGGTACGCTTCTGGTATTATTATCCAACCTGAGAGTAAGATCGATCGATTCTTTAGTGGCTTAAAACCAAGTCTTCGAAGGGCGTTAGCCATAAGGGACTTCAATAGCTACGAGGAAATCGTTCGATGTGCTCTCAAAGTCGAGATGGAGATTGGAGTAATCCATCAGTCACATGGGTTTGATAAGAAGAGGAAGATGGAATTCAAAGAAAAATCTAAAGAGCACACGGAAAAGAAGATGAGCTTTTCCTTATGCTCAAAGTGTGGAAAGAAACATGGAGGGAGTTGTCTTAAAGGGACAAGTAAATGTTTTAAATGTGGAAAGGAAGGTCATCGGGCATTTGAATGCCGTGATAATGGGAAGAAGATGTCTAATGATGCAAACAAAGGAAGGGATACACAGAATGAACCTACTACACTTCAATGTTTCAAGTGCAAGGAGATGGGGCATTATGCCAATCAATGCCCAAATCCAAGGGTTGATGATGATGGTCGACGTCAACAAACTCTTAAGGCTATAGACAAAGGAAAGTCACATGCAATTTCTATCAGCGATGTGGAGTACGATAACGATGTGGTGAAAGGTACACATACCATCCACTCTAAAGTAGCAAATGTTTTATTTGATTCTGGATCCACCCACTCTTTTATTTCTGAAGACTTTTCTAAGGGTATCACCGTATTACCTCAACAATTAGATGTTGAGTTAGCTGTGACAACACCTAATGGCACATCAATCGCATCAAAAGTTTATAATTCTTCTCTGATCGAAGTTTGTGGGAAAGTGCTTCCTGCAAATCTTGTGATCCTTCCTTTAGTGGAATTTGATGTGATTCTTGGCATGGATTGGCTTTCTCTACATGGAGCTCATATCAATTGCCAATGAAGGGAAGTCACATTTCATATTCCAGATCAATCTACGATTGTCTATCAATGCAAGGATGAACATAACCTTCCAGTGGAAATTTCTTCCATCTTATGGGTATTGATTCCCCTAAATGAAGGTTATTTATCTCAAATAGTTGGTGAGAAACTCACGATTAAGAATATGCCCATTGTACGGGAGTTTGATGATGTCTTTCCCGAGGAATTGCCGGGTCTTCCACCAAATCGTGAAGTTGAGTTTTCAATAGAACTTGTACCGGGTGCTTTGCCTATTTCAAAGACACCTTATAGAATGGCCCCGATTGAGTTGCAGGAATTGAAGAAGCAACTCCAAGAGAATCTTGATAAGGGATTCATACGCCCTAGTGCGTCACCTTGGGGAGCACCTGTTCTATTTGTTAAGAAGAAAGATGGACCAATGAGACTCTGCATTGATTATAGAGAACTTAACAAGATCACTATCAAGAACAAATATCCTCTCCCACGCAATGATGACTTATTTGACCAACTACGCGGAGCTCAATACTTTTCCAAGATTGATCTTCGTTCAGGGTATCATAAATTAAGGGTCAAAAGGGAGGATATACCAAAGACGGCTTTCCGTACAAGGTATGGACACTATGAATTTATAGTGATGCCATTTGGTCTTACTAATGCCCCTGCTATCTTCATGGATCTAATGAATAGAGTCTTTAGAGACTATCTTGATCAATTTGTGGTAGTCTTTATAGATGATATTCTTGTCTATTCAAAGAGCAAGGAAGAGCATGAAGATAACTTGAGAATTATATTGAAGACCCTGAGAAAAGAGAAGCTTTATGCCAAATTTACCAAGTGTGAATTTTGGCTTCAAAAAGTTGCATTTTTGGGTCATATAATCTCAAAAGAGGGGATATCTGTGGATCCAGCAAAAACAGAGGTTATCGAAAGATGGTCAAGACCAACAACAGTAACTGAGATCCGAAGTTTTCTTGGTTTGGCTGGATATTATCGACGTTTCGTAAAAGATTTTTCACGATTATCTAATCCAATAACCAAGTTGACTCGGAAAGGAGTTAAGTTTGTCTGGACAGAGTAATGTGAAGTGAATTTCAAGGAGTTGAAAAGAAGGTTATCCAGTGCACCTGTGCTCACACTGCCTTGTAGTGGAGAATGGTTTGTGATCTACAGTGACGCATCCAAGAAGGGATTGGGGTGTGTTCTTATGCAAAATGATATGGTGATAGCTTATGCCTCACGATAGTTGAAAATCCATGAGCAAAATTACCCAACACATGATTTGGAGTTGGCTGCGATAATATTTGCATTAAAGATTTGGAGGCATTACCTTTATGGTGAAAGGTGTGATATTTATACTGATCATAAAAGTTTAAAGTATATTTTCACACGAAAGGAGTTGAATATGCATCAAAGAAGATGGTTGGAGCTGATTAAGGATTATGACTGCTCAATCCATTACCACCCTGGGAAAGCAAACAAGGTGGCAGATGCATTAAGTCGACAAGACCATGCTAGTTTATCCATGATGAGGATCACAAAAGATCCAATATTTATGGATTTACAAAGGATGGATCTTGGAATTATAATGGAAGGGGAAAAATCTTATCTTTCTCAAATGAATGTTCAACCATCTATACATGTGAAGATTAAAGAGGCACAGAAAGAAGATGTCGAGTTACAAAAGAAGGTGAGAAATGTTCCTGAATTCAACCTTGATTGTGATGGGATAATAAAGTTCAGGAATCGGGTTTGTGTTCCTCCCATCCCCGAATTAAAGAAGGAGCTGCTGGATGAGGCTCATAGTTCTTCATTCTATATTCATCCTGGAAGCACAAAGATGTATAGGGACCTGAAAGAGTACTTCTGGTGGGATGGCATGAAAAGAGATGTTGCTGAATATGTCTCTCGATGCTTGGTTTGTCAACAAGTTAAAGCTGAGAGACATAAGTCTAAGGGGATGTTACAACCATTACCCATACCCGAATGGAAATGTGAAAACATCACTATGGACTTTGTCACAGGACTTCCTAAAACATCCAAAGGCAATAATGCTATTTGGGTCATAGTTGATCGTCTTACAAAGTCTGCACACTTCATTGCTATTAGGGAGGATTTCTCTCTAGATCATCTTTCCAGGATATATGTAAAGGAAGTGGTAAGATTGCATAGAGTACCACTTTCTATTATATCTGATCGGGATCCGAGATTTACCTCGAAGTTCTGGCGAAGTCTTCAGCATACTCTGGATACAGAGTTGAGTTTCAGCACTGCTTATCATCCCCAGACAGACGGTCAGTCTGAGAGAACAATTCAAACCCTAGAAGATATGTTGAGAGCTTGCTCTATGGATTTCAAAGGAGGTTGGGATCAACACCTACCTTTGGTGGAATTTTCTTATAATAATAGCTTTCACTCCAGTATTCAGATGGCTCCTTATGAAGCTCTTTATGGAAAGAAATGAAGGACTCCAACTTGCTGGGATGAAGTTGGGGAAAGAAAGCTGTTAGGACCTGATCTCGTTGATGAAATGGCAGAAAAGGTCAGATCTATTCAACAACACATAAGAGCAGCTCAGAGTCGACAGAAAAGTTATGCCGACAACCGAAGAAAAGACCTAGAGTTTGAAGTGGGTGATAAAGTGTTCTTACGAATATCTCCCTGGAAGAGGGTTATGAGATTTGGAAAGAAGGGGAAGTTGAGCCCTAGATATATCGGTCCTTTCGAAATACTGGATCGTGTTGGGAAGGTAGCTTACCGATTGGCGCTTCCACCGAATCTCTCTCAAGTTCACGATGTGTTCCATGTATCTCTCCTGAGAAAGTACATACCAGATCCTTCACATGTACTCAGCTCAGAAGTTGTACCGCTGAAGCAAGATCTTTCTTATGAAGAACAGCCGATAGAGATTCTGGATCGTAGCAAAAAAGTCCTACGAAACAAGACCACTCGCTTGGTGAAAGTTTTATGGAGGAACCACCAACTTGAAAAATCTACATGGGAGCTTGAGGATATGATGAGGGAGAATTATCCTCATCTGTTTGTTGCAAAGTGACGAATTTTGAGGGCGAAATTATTTTTAAGGGGGGTAGAATGTAACACCCGAGACTTTTATGTTATATAAATCATCAAAGGAATCTTTTTCTACACAACACTTGCTTGGCTTGCTTTACACGCAATCGCGACCTTCCTCGATAGCTTGCGTCGTACGCAATACCGAGTTTCACTAAACAACAATATGCTATTAAAACTAGCCGTTATGAATAGTAATAACCACTTTTTGAAATTTTATAAATTTTATTTTTCAAAATGGACTTCATTTTTGGACTCAGAATATCGAAATTAGCCTAGGGTGAAATTTTGGTATTTTTTTGAAAACTTTCAATTTTTGATAAATAGTGAAACCACTAAGTGGTAGGTTAAAAACAGAATTTTGCATAAAACTTAATTTTACCGCTTCTGTGAATGGAATTTCGAAAATCCGACAGACACGGTTGATATCAGTAAGTAAAATGTGGTTCAATGAGATAAAAATAATTTTTGGTGAATAGTAACTTTTTACTTTTTTTTTACCGCGGTTAATAGTAAATAGGGTAACTAAGGGTAAATATGATTTTAATATTACCCTAACACATGTCCTAATTCTATTGGACAAGTTTAATTCGACCAAAAACAAACTTAGGAATAAAATATGACAATTTAGGCCCACTTGGATTAGATTAGGACATTTATTATTAATTTATTTAAAGAAGGGTTAAAGTAGTTAAAATCAAAGTTTAATAAGTAAATCATTTTTAATATGGGGATATATATAAGATAAATTCGATTGTAAATATTCATTAGAAAGCTAAAAAGATTTACTACATGATGGTATTTTATTTTTAATATTTAGACATCAAATAATTTAATTTATTTATGACACAAAGATGATGCAGTGATTATCTTATTAATGAAATATTGACATAATTGATGTTATAAACACCAAAATAAATGTAATTTGAGACTTTTTATGAATTAAACTAATTTTATAGGTAACTATGATATATTAGTGTTGCTGTAATCAACTTGGTTCGAACATATAATTCTGTTATGACTTTCACAAAAATCATATATCAAATAGTGTCAAAATTGACACAAAATAGTTTTAAAATCAAATATTATCTTATTAATTGTTATTTTATTCCTAAAAATCTAAGGTTCGGCCAAATGACTTAGATAAGGATATATATATTAATAATAAACAATTTTGGGTTCGTTTGGCATGTTATAGTAAGTGTATTAACCATATAGTGAAAGAAAACAAAAAGACACGGTAAAAGTTAAATTAATTAACTTAGAGTTAAATCTAATTGATAAGGTTAAAATAATACCCTAAAATTGTATAAATCCTATTGGTTGATAGGATTTCTACCCATCCCCACTTTAGCTTCGAAATAAGACCCTTTGGAACCATTATAAACCGATTTTGACTTTAATATAAAATAATATTTTGAGATATTCCTAAGGTGCCCCTCTCCTCCCTTATAAAAGGGCACCTCCTCCCCCTCCTCCTCACACCAATTTGAGCACTCAAGCTCGGCCAAAACCTGCCATTTTATCCTCTCCACTTCCCTAGAATAATCCTAGAGGTCCTGGTCTTCTCCAAAGACCAATCTTAGTTCCTTAAGTGGAGGAATCAAAGAGGCGTTCCAAAGAAGAGGTAATATCCATTACCGATCTTTTCAATTTCTTTCTTCTTCAACTTCTTCTTCTTTAGTTGTTTCATGATAAAGTAATAACATCAGTATTACTTACATACTGATATGTTATTATAAATATGAAACAACCCTAATTCACCTTCTATCCATCCTACGGAAAAATGAAATCACCGTGCGTGCGTACGTACGGAATACCGTCTCCACGCCGTGGTGTAATCTATTTTCCACCATCACCTTACAAGGATGGGTATAATGGTGTAATGAGTAACTATATATGATTATTATGAAGTAATATTGATACTGAAATAATATATATATACTCCAATACAATTCCACGATCATAGGAACGATATCATCACTCGTGCGTACGTACGGAATACCGTCTCCACGATGTGATGCGACTCGTTCTACATGATCTTCATTTCATAATGATTATATAAATGAATTGAATGAATGAATATGGTATATACTACACTAATACCATTCTGGAAATGAATTATCTATAACCTAAAGATAAGAATAAGAATTTATTCGATAAAACACGCATGAGAACAAAAAGTTATAAAGATCCGAGTAACAAGTAACAATGAAATATTACTAACAAGAAGCTAATAATATGACCATATATGATATCATATCAATATGTATGATTCTGGAATAAGTCAATAACATTATTTAAACCATTATACAGGATTTTCGGACACGAACAATGCAAATCGGACCTAAGGTAAGGGAAATATCACAATCTCATTTTTATCCGAGATTGTTTATTCGTAAGTAATTACTGGGGTGTATTTTATCATCCACATCCATGTTCCCTCAATATGTAATATTGTTTCCATCCACTTAAAAAAGTTTAAATCCAATTTTACCCTTCAGTGAGTTTTCAGTAAAGAATATGAAAGGAATCTTTTATCGTTTTTTTCGTACGAGGTACTTTTTGACTTTTCCGACAAAAGTACGAAGAATGTTTTTTTTAACTTATACGGCATGAATGGATTTTTAAAACATTACTTCAAAGAAGCTTATTTTACAGGTTTTCAAGTTTATTTTTAATCAACTTCTTTTATTTTAAAGTTGTATGACATGTTATGAAAGGAAAAATGTTTTTGAAAAAGAAAGGATATTTTCCTAAAGAATGGAGTTCAAGTGTTTTATCAAAATTATTTTCCATCTAAGATAATAAAGGGTTATATTTTTATCCCTATTATTACATTGATTTGATCATGTTGTGATGGAATTATTTTTATGAATTCCTTTATCTTATATGAATTGATTTATGATGTCATGATGTTTCAAGAATCCCATTTTTGTTACTTGTGTTATGCGATGATGTATGTTTTATGATTATGTGGAACACATAAGAAAGGATTCATTATAAGATGAGTGGGACCTATATCTCCCTCCAATGCATTGGGTAAAGACTTTATATCTCATGAGATAGACATGGCTGGAATGGAAGGTTATTTCGGTTAAGTGATACAGGAATGAAACGAGGAGTGAACTCGGTTCAGAAAGGGACTTTGTCCACTAAGATAGTCTTGGCAATGAGTCATGACTAACAAGAAATGATTTTCCATGATTATGTGTGCATGCCAAAAAGTTTCAAGTTTTATGGGGATCTCATTTTCACTTCTATGATTTATTCCATGTTAAGATAGTATGATCTCTTTTGCAGGTTTTGATTTTAAAAAAGATATGATATGATTTTTATTACCTTTATTTGCCCTTGCTGAGCATTTGAGCTCACCCTTTTATGTTTTCTTTTCCCCAGGTCAGGAAGATGGATATTAAGTAGAATATGCCAAAAGGGGCCCTAGATATGATGAAATAAATGGGAGACACTGTAGAAGATTTATGAACCAGTTGTTTATGTTTCCCAGTTTCTAAAGACACTATACCTATACGGTCCTTTGTGGTTTTTTCATATGTTGTAATAAGTGTGCTTCAATTTTGAAGTATTAACAATGTATGTAAAGTGTGGGTCGTTATAAATATTATCTTATTTTTTATCTGATCTATTATATTTAAAATGTGATATTTTATTTATATTTATTTATTATTGTAAATTAGTCATGGTAGAGTGAATATAATAATTTTTTTCTTATTCATATTTTTTTAAATAATATTGGATCTTAATAGGAAATAAATTATTCTAATTTCATTGGAATTTAGTGTTTTTATTTCGATATTTATGTAAATAATGGATAAAAATATAAATCATACAAGTTTTTTAATATTAAATTGATTATTTTTATTTTGGAAATGAAAAATAATTTTCTCTATTTAAATATAACATCCTTTGAATCAAATGTATCTTGATATTCATTCATTTAGGGGTTTCACCTAATTTAGTTATTTTTATGGGATTAATAATAATTATTCAAGAATCGATGATCATTGATCTAACAATTAATGCAATAAAAGCTGTTAAAATTTTCATATTCTCTTTGGTTTGTCCCTGAAATACTTTATAAAAATGATTTTTTCATTATGTTTTTTAAAAGGCATTGTAAATCTAACACCCGAGAATCTGTGATTATTTTTTCAAATGAATTTAGTAGTTATAAAAAATATTCTTATATAAGAAATTGATAATGTATTTCATTATATTCTACACTAATTATATATTTAAATATATGAAATATTGTGTTTCATTGGTATTTTTCAAGACACATGAAACTGAGATTCAACAAACCATGAAATAATATTAGTTTAGATATCACCATTATATGCTAATATTTAAATATAATGGTGTAAATATTATTAACTACTTTATTAAATACAAATTTAAATTTTACACTGAATTTAAATTCCTTTATTCTTTTTAAATAATAAATAAATTTTTTGTTATGTAATTCTGCTCCTAAAAAATATATATTTTATTCAAAAATGAGTTTTATTTTTCTTTATGAGAAGATTCAATAATTAGTTTGAAGATATTTAGAAATAAAATTTATAATGTTTTGTTTATTTTTGGAATAATAAATTATCAATTTATCATATTGTCTAATTCTTGGATTTTTTAGAAAATATTGATTTTTCAGTGAATATTGAAAATTGATGATTTTTGTAAAATAATCATTTACATTCAATAAATATTTTAAGTTAAATTTGAAATGAAATTTTTCAGTAAAATATGTATTAATTATTAATATTTAATCTATGTAGTAGTTTTTAATCATCAATGTACTGGATTTTATTATATACATATTCATTGGTTATAAAATACGTTTTTTCAAAAAACAATTTTAATATACATAATGTCTCTAAAATTTAATTATTTAAAATGAATCCTATTATAGAATTTTTTCAATGTAACTTTTAGATTATATATAAATAAATTTTAAATAATATCAATAAAATTTTTATTATTATTAGGCATAGAGTTAACAAAAAATCATATTATGCTTAAAAAATATCTTCTCAAAAACCCTATTTTTCTGCTCGTTTGTGAGTTTTGATTTGAATTTAATTTTTTTTACACATTTATAAAATTTATATAAAATAGAAATAATTTTTTTAAATCATCGTGTAAAAATTATATTTGGTTTAGTATTTCCCAATACCTTAAAAATATTAATTTTTTATGAATAGTGAAAATTATAAATTTTAATTGAAAAACACATTTTAATTTTACATCTTTATTAGGTTAAATTATATTTAAATTTTATTTAAATAGAAATTACATCAATTATACATAAATTTATATCATGTAGCTCATTTTAATCTATTTCATGTTGAATTTAAATATAAATAATTTGTAAACTGTTGAACATTTTCTCTTCAACCACCCACTTTCTCATCGCAACTATGGAATTAAATTTAATATAAAATTTTCCAAATATATGAATATAATTTTAAAATATTTGTGAAATATATTTTATAATAATAATATATATTATCTAAAAAGTGCAAAAAATTAACTAAAATTATTTGTAAAACTAATATTTTGTGTTTTACATGAAAATATATTTAATGAGGGTTATACTAAAATGATAAGAGTTGAAAATATCCACAAACATTTAAAACACAACTTCTAATTAAATATTTTGACCCTACCTCTAATATTATCAATAATTTAACCTAATTATATCCTTTTGACATGTAAAAAAGAGGGAGGAATTTTTTATTTCAAAAAATTACAAGTGTGCGACTCACATCACTGATAAAAGGCCACTCATTCGCCTATAATACCCATAAATTCATCCCATTTTTTTCAGCCAATCCAAGACCAATTCACTTTAAAAACTCCCTTCTATCATCTTATAAGCCTTATTTGGGACATAAATCCTACATTGATGGACGTTTGTGCCAACCTAAGGGGGATACCGGAAAAAGATGTAACATTCATAAAAAAGAATTTTTGTTTTATTTATTCCTTCCCCATATCGAATTATTTTTGTACTATTATGATATAACAACCTCAATATATTATAAATTATTTGTTTTTTTATGTGATGTGATAGACTTAAAACTATATCTACTTCAACCAAATGGGTTATGAAATCATCATTCGTGTGTACGACATGCTATATCTTCACGAACCTGTGTCATCATTTTTTTCCATTTCCACCTCTCATAGTTAGAAATAATGAACAATTTATTTTTTATATGATATTTTTGAGATTTTTATCTTTATTATAAATATCACACAAACAGTCTTGACTTGTATTTTTTGGGAATAAGAAAACATCGTATGAGTGTATGTAAGATTTCCGCCTCATACTAGTTTTTTAATGCATATAATCATTATAATAAAGAAATTATAAAAGGTTTTATTCAATAAACGTGATATATATGAAAAAAAATTGTTCTCATGTGGTAATTTGACATTTACCTAGGATTTTAGACAGAAAAAAATGGAAACCTAATTCAATCTTACGTACAACCTACTATCTCTGTGAACGATGTATTTAATTTTTTATCACTAAATTTCATGGATTAATCAATGTACACACATAATAGATTTTTATTGTATTTATGTGATGATTATAATTTGTGGTATGATTAAATCATTATCAATGTAAGTTGCTAAAAAATTCCAAACAGAAATGAAAAACAATGTGGTTGTCAACCGAAATGTAAAATTAACATGAAATTGTTAAAAAATGTCATAAAGGTCATGAGAAAATAATATATAGTTTTAGGTAAATTAATATTATTATGTAATATATTTATTATAAATATATATTGTTTATGCAGAGGTTTAAATCTATATGATGGATTTCAAGACTTGTGTTAAGGCATACTCGTCTCATTTTTATTTTTTGGAGACATTTGTAAAAACAAAACCTATTTACTTTATTTGGGGTGTGTATAGTGCTCATGAATTTATTTTAGGATTTTTATCCTCAAATGTATAGGAAATTTGATATTCATTTAAGATATTTATTTCACATTTTTTATAGTTCAAAAGTAACCAACGTGGTAAGGTAAGTTTTTCTCAATTTATATTCCATGAATCATATGTTATGTTATGAATATATCTTCTTATATAAGGATTAAATTTTTTTCTTTTGAAATGATATATAAATAATATCCTTATATTCATGATATTATATATTTCATTTCATTTTATTATTTGATGGGGATTATGATCCAATGTTACCAAACTAGTAAGAGTTTTACAATACAATCATATCATTTTTGGGATTACTTATAATTAAGTCTTTAATGCTGAAATACTATGATATACTTCTCCAAAATTCACATTAAATTAATTTTCTTGTTTTTATTAATGGAATTATCATGTAATTGTAAGATTTTTACCATCATCGTTACATAAAATAATTGAGGACATGTTTTTAAGAAAAATGACCATTATCAATATCTTCGGTCAAAAACTCTTTATCTTCCAGAATCATTTTTTCTCAAAAGTATTTTGAAAATGTTTCTAAACATTCAAAAATTAAATAATGAATGGCCTTTTGCCCAATTTTTCTTTCTACATATTTTTTTACATGAGTATTCAGGTCATATTCAAATAATTACCCATTTGGATATTACTAAAATTGTGAAAAAAAATTCTTTGCAATGAAAAATATAAAAAGTATTTCTCAATTTTATGATGGAATATTGACATTAAGATTACTTTAATAGTTTTTAGGATTCATTTAAAATAATTTTTTTAAAAAAAAATCATTTAAATGATATCTAAATATATCATTTTAAATAAGAGTTATTATTTTTAAAGAAAGTGAATTTTAAATTTTTTTTAAAAAATTATTCTCAAATTAGAAAGGATAAATTTTTCATGAAATGAATTATGTTTTTTTTAGAATATCCCATAAGAAATTTTCAATTATATTTTTAAATAAAATTATGTTATAAATTTTTTATTTTTTTATTTTTTATTTTTCAATGAATAGTTATTTTTTATCAAAGAAATGTTCTAAGTGGGTTTTAAAATATTTATATGTCTACGGTTGAATCTTTTTCAGTTACATATGATTTCATTACAATAGGATCAAAGGATAGGATTCTTATTATATCTTTGAATCGTTTAATTTTACGATGAAATTATTTTTTTGAAGTCCTTTCTTTCTATGTTGGTTACACCATGATTAAATTCTTAAGAACCCATTTTATATATCCATGGGTTCTGCTATGATGAAATTAAAAAATGATTGAGAAACCTTTCTATTTTTCATTGGTTATGAATTGATTGAATGTTTGTGAAACCCATTACATTTCGTGGGTTTTGATATGATGAATTTTTTTTGATCTTATGGAACACATACATATGATTTGGGGCCTATATATCCATACAATGAAATGGGAAAATATTTACATCTTATGATATTGATAGGACTAGAATGGGGATTGATCATAGTTTTGAAATAGACTTTGTCTTTTATGATGGTCTTGAGAGTGAACATTTACTTCTAGGATGGTGTGGGGAGTGAACCAATTAAACTATGATGGTTTTTTAGTGATCCTTTACTACTATAGAAAATATTTTTTTTCTTATATGTATGATAAAAATCTATGTATTTGGTAAATTTTATTCTATCATATTATTTTGTTTTATTTTATAATAATTCTTGTCTTATGAAAATTGAATATTTATGAGATGAAAAATTATTATCATCTTTTATGTAAAGAATATGATTTTAAAATTTAATGATAATGTTCTCTATACCTAATTCCATTCTTTTTCTTATGTTTCCCCCTATTTTACCATTACTATATGTTTAAGCTCAATGTTTCATAATATTCCATTACCAATATTGTTCTTAAAGGTTTTATGTAGGATATGTTTTTGATAAATACTAATGGAGGAAATAATTTTTGGACTAATTAGTGATAGTTAATGAATTATTAATATTCTGTTTCAATTTTACAATGTTACTAAACTATTAATCTCTTAATGAATATGTTTGTGTAATGTATTGAATATTCATATAAAAATATTTCATGTCTATGAATGAAATTATTCAGTTTATATTATCAAAATAATAGGATATGGTAATTTAACCACGGGAAACTAGGATTGGAAAACCATAGTGATATACCTTGGGATATTTACATGGATATATTAGAGTGTTCCTATAAGTATACTTCTAAGGATGACATAATATTTAGGAAATTGTTCTCTTATTTTAGAAAATTGTGGAGTGAGTGGTTTTAAAGTAATTAAATTGATATATGTATAATAAAAGTGGATGTACATTTAGAAAAAAGGTACCTATGGTTAATAAATTAATCAGTGGTACATTAAACTGGACAATATCATCACTTGGAGCACAACAATAGGCCTTACTAAACGCCATGTTTGACACATCAGGGGGACATGATTTAAAAATTCAAAATCACAATATAAACCTTCCAGAAGGGTTTAAATATATTATGAATATTAATTCCCTATGAAATACCTAAGGTGACATAGATTAGAAAATAGGTGTCATTATTTAGATACCCTATAAGTGATTTTTATGTTTGTTTGGTTTCCCATTATGAGTATCATTTCTTAGGTTATTAATTTTAGTTTTATTCAATGTGAACCATAACTAGATCTTAGGCTTACCAAAGTAGATAATGATAGAGTTACATGATAGTTCAATGGGTGGGGACTATGGATGGATTAAGATTCATTTTCATTTATGTCAATAATTTTGAAGTAATTAATCAAGGGAATGTCTCATAGGGATTATAATATGTTTTTGTGTGTAAAAGAAGGTGAAAAATCGTGAAAATGATTATGAAAATGATATTTTTTGTTAACACAATGGAAGAGAATAATTTTCTCCCTAAGGTATCATAATCTATTGAATGTTTCTAATGTTGAAATTAAAGAAATAATGAGAATTGATAACTTAATGGGAAAGGTACTTAATAAAATGTTTACGTTTGTATGATTAATGGTTATATTTTTTATGAAGAAGATATAATAAATGAAATTTGAATGGAATTGGTGTCATGGATAAGATGGTGAATATTTTTTAATGGTGTATGATGAAAGTGAAATGATTGAGGTAATTATGTACTGGGATTCAATGAATTATATTTTTATTAGTTCTATTTTGGTCATTAGAGTCCTAAAACATCATTGGATTGTTCCAAAATAGTATTTCAATAAATAATTTCAATAATATATTAAATTATATTTAAAAATTAAAGTTTTTATTTAATATAAATGAGATATTTTTATATTGGGATATTAAACCGTAGTATCTTATCGATTATGTTTAAATGTAATTTAGTTTACATTAATAGATGATTCATATGGATAATGTAAATTAGATTTCATTGATGACCTTATAACAGATAAAATATTTTTTGGAAAAGTGGTTTATGTTTTCATTTATGGAGCTTTCAACATTGTTGGATCCATGTAATATATATAGTAATATGTGGTTTTATTAAAGGTATGATGAAGAATTATTTTTTACTTTGATGTTCTAGGGTAAATATGGTTTTTACAATATTCTTAGATAATTCTTGAGTAAGGTGTATAAATTATTTATATGTGATAATAAAGTGATATTTTATGATATATTGGGTGTAATTGTTAAGTTGTTTTCGTGACCTTATTTATTAATTTTTTATTTTGGAAGGTTTATAATGTTACAGTTTTATGTAATGGTTTGCGTTAAACATTTTCTGATGTTTTATATATTAATGAATTACATCACTATATGATGATTTATCTATATTGTATAAAAATTGTTAATTTTTTTACTATGGATATAATGAATAACATATAATACATTTATGTATTTTATTTAGTTCTTCTTACAAGAAATATTCATCTCTTACAATATTAGAAAAATTGGAAAATGATCAAGGATTAACCAACAGATAAAAAAATTGAACTAAAAAGGTATCAAGTAATGTTAGTTTCATATATTTTTATACTATATAGAGAAGTAATTAACAAAAATTAAGAAAATGATATTTAAATAAAAAGTTTTCCTTGTATCATATTTTTAATGATATCAGGAATATTTTTCATAGCTATTTTTTTATGTATTTTTTATCGTTATCCGTCTCTGGATCCACACTTTTCTTGTGATCATCATTATATATCCCTATTCATTAATATCAGGGTGTTTGTTTTATCCTTTAGGTCCATGTTATCACTTTCTAACTACAATCTCTTAATTGAAAACATAGATTTTGTAATTCCATATGACATTCACACATCAATTTAACATTTTCAAGATTAATTTTAATTAACCCTGCATTAGATGTATATTGTAGTGAATGAATTTTTTAATGTTAAACTTTTAATAATAAAGATGAATTTCATGTGAGAAATTCATTTTTTGGGGGGAGAATCTAAAATACAAGGATTTTTTGAAATATATTTTTCAAATATTTTTAATATTTTTTATATTTTGTGTTATACATAAAATTTAGTATAGATTGTGTTATACACAACATGTTTAACATCAGTTATTGTAAATAGTGAGTTTATTGGTGAGAATGTGTGACATAAGACACTAAGCATTATTGAACCATGAAATAATATTATTTTAAATTTGAACATTATTTATTTTTATGGGAATAAATTATAATTAATTTAAAAATATTTTTAAAAATTTATTTATAAAATTATATTATTTTTTTGAATCATCATATTGAAATTAACTTATTGTAAATTTTTTATAATTCATTGTAAAATAGTTAATTTCTAGAGAATACTGAAAATGCATATTTTTTTAACTATAATTTCAATTATATAAATTATGTAATTTATATTAAATATTAATTTTTAAATTAATGTATTTATTAATTAGATTTACTTAATGAACTTAATTAATTTAGACAAAAAAATACTGGATTTTAATATATGTTTATTTTTTACTGTTTAAAAGAGGGGTTTTTCAAAAAAACTATTTTAATGGTCATAATATTATTACATTTTAATAAATTAAAATAATACCTAATGATGAATTTTTTACATTAAATGTATAGATTATATGTAAATAAATTTTAATTAAGATTCATAGTGTTTATATAATTAGACATTGAGTTAATATAAAATCATATTGTGTTTAAAAAATAATCGTCACAAAAACCCCAAAATTTTCCTTTTATACTGGTTTTGTTTTAATTTTTTTTACTATATGAGATATAAAAATTAAAAAATTTAATGAATTTTCAAAATAATAATTTTATTGTTATATTAGGTTGAATATTGTATAATTTTTGGTAAAAATTAATAATATGATTAATAGTGAAAAATAATGAATTTTTCCTGAAACAACATTTTCATATAATTTTTATATGAAGATAAATTATATTGTAAAATAGTTTTAAAGTAAACTTTGTTCAATTATACATCAATTGATCCAATTAATTTTATTTTAACCAATTTTATGTTGAATATTTATATACATTCGTTTTTAAAAAAATCTAACTTTATCTATTGTAAAACATGTTTCTCATCATATGTGCCTGATTAATTTTATATTACATTTTCCAACTTCTATGATGGTATTTTTGAAACATTTATTTTATATTTGGAGTCATAATATTTTTTATTATAAAATAAGTAAAAATTAATTTATTTTCCCTATACAAATATTATAAAATATTAAATGTTATTTTTCAGAGTTAAGGTAATAATGGGTTTAACGGGCAGGGGGAGGGGATTAACTAAAAATGAAAATGTAAAAATTAACCCAAACCATTTACAAACCCAATTTCCTATAAATAATTACATATCATATCTTCTAGGATCTATAATTTTCCATTATTGGATCTTTAAAACATTTAAAACCATGTGTGGTATTTATTATTTCAAAATTTTCAACTACGTCACTCACCTCAGCTATTAAAGGAATCCACTTCTCCTCATATCTTCACACATTAAAACCATTTTTTTACCACATATATGAGACATTTAATTCCCATATTACCTTATATAATCCTATAATAATTATTTTTCACATAAACACAGCCTATATGGATTTTTATTCCAACCTAAGGAGGATACCCAAACAAGTGGTATTGTTCATTAATGAGTGTTTTTTCATTATTTCCTCCCCCACCCCCATAAATTATTATTATACCATGATTATATAACAAAATGACCTCAATAAAAATACTTATATTTTATTATGTTAAGTGAAGGGTAAACAACTATCTTCACTTCCATAAAATGGGTCACAAAATCATCATTATTGAGTACAGTGGACTACCACCTCGTGAACTGATGTCATTTATTTTTCAATTATCACCAATAATGGTTGGATGTAATGATAGAATTAATATTTATATGAGATATTTATTATATTATTATTATTTTATTATTATATCACACATATAGTGTGGTTTACACAATGTGTAAATATAATAACACCGCTTGTGTCTACAACAAATTACCTCCTCATGAAGCGATTTGATTTGTTCATGCATTAAATATAAGATATTAAATATGGGTTTAATTAAAATATTTTATTTATATGATATAAAAATTATAATAAAATGTTAATATATTATTCACCTTTCTTTCTTTCAATCCGACATGAAAATGAAAACAATGTTCATGCATGCGTATGACCTACCGTCTTCATGAACAATGTATTTTACTTATCATCTATAAATTTTATGGATTAATTAAAACCCTATATAATTATTATATATTATATTTATTTCATTTTCTATATGTATAAAATGATTAAATTATGATCAAATTAAAAAGACCGAAAAATAAGTTTAAAAAATTACGAAAAAACAAAACGATTATATCCTAAAATGTTACATTAATATATAATTGTTCATAAACGGGTAATAAATATTCATAAGAAAATAATATATTCAATTATATATATAAATATTATTATATAATTTATTTATAATAAAAAATATATTTACTACACCAGACGATTGAATGTGTACGACGGAATTCAAGACATAATGTAATGGATTTCGAGTTTCCTTTTTTTCGAAGAGATATTAGAAAATTCACCACATCATTATTTTGGGTGGGGTTTATATTTTTAATGAATATATTTTATGATAAAAAAACATAAAATTACTTTTATTTAAATATATATATTTGGGATATCTTATTCATGGGTGTTACTGTTCAAAAGATACCAATGTGGTAGGGGGTTTCTATATCAGTAGGCATTCATTAAGACATATGTTCTATTATATACTTATATTCTTCTACGAGATGTATATAGTACCCCTCTGACACTTTATACTTGGAATATAATTATTTTTATAATATTTTAATTTTCATTAAATTTAATTATTTAATATGTATTATGATTTAATTTTACTAAAGTAGTAATAGTTTTATGATACAATCTCATAATTTATTAGGAATATTTATGATTAATTATAAAATGTTGAAATATTTTGATAAATCTCTAAATAATTTTCTTGAATATTATTCTCCTCCTATTATTCATGTTATTTAAGAGTAATATTTCTATTTTCCACTTTTTTATCATTATTATAACTATGAAAATATTTTAAATAATGATTACATTTATTTTTCTCTTCGTTTGAAAATACATTTTCATCCAAAATAATGATTCCCAAAAATGTTTTCAAAAATGTTTTTTCCATAAACAAAAATATCTTATTAATTAAATTTATTACCCATTTATACTTATTTCTATTGGAAAAATCAAATGAATCATCTTATCATTTCAAAATGAATTCATATGTTTCTTTTACAAAAAATATGACAATAATCGTTGTTTTTTACATGATCAAAATGACCAAGATTTATTACAGTCATGATTTATCAATAATTTCAGGAATCTATTAATATTTTATATTTTTTTCTCAAATAAGTTGTTTATTATTTTATTATCTTTTTTAAATGATCACCAAGTCATCCATTGTAATATTTCGATGTTATTTTAAAAGAAAATGATTTTTAAAATGATTTTTAAAATTTTTTTCCAAGTGGAATAGATAAATTGCACAAATAAAATATTTCAATAGTTTTAAAATTTTAAATTTTAAGATTAAATATTAATTTTAAAATATTTTTTTTTCAAAATGTTTTATTTTTTACTAAGTGATTTTATCAAAGAAATATATTTTCACTCAAAAAGATGTTTTAAGTGGTCATTAAATTTAATTTTTTACATAATAGAGAATACATTGAGGTTAATTATGATTTACAAAGTGTATGATCCTCATATACCATTCGTATTGTTTCTCTAAATGGTTTTTTTATAATTATATTATGTTTATTAAACCCATTTCGTTCTCCTTGGGTTATACCATGATCAAATTTCTATGAAACACACTTCATTTTCAACAGTATATGAAATGATGAAAGGATGAAATCATTATGAACCTTGTCCCTTTCCCAGAGGTAATAATATGATGAAATGTTAGTGAAACCTACAACAATTAATCAGTTGTTATATAATGAAGATTTAATTATCTTTTTTCCCAAATACATATTATTCTCATTATGTAACGGGTGGGTCCTATATCTCTCTCAAATTCCTTGGGTAATGATTTATATCTCATAAGAAAGATAGGTCAGTAATGGGGATTGAACCCACTACAGTAAGGGGCATTTTCTTCTATGATGTTCTTCGGAGTGATCCTTGAATACTATTATGGTTTTTGGAGAAACATGATTCAACTATAATGGTTTCAGAAATAAGATTTGACTACTAAAGATGTTATTCTCAATGGTTATTTGTATGCCACAATTATATGTGTTGTGATAATGTTATACTCTCATAGATCATGTTTTTTGATTTCCCCGTGATTCATGACTTGTGAACTATTAATATTTATGACATGCCTCCAGATTATAATATTTTATTTGAATGTTATGTTTTTCAAATGTTAGGATCATATTATACTGACCTTATTCTCTTATTGTACTTACATATCTCCCTTGTTTAGACTTGCTAAGTATCTGAGCTCATCCTTTCTTATGTTTTCTTTCCCTGATTTATGAAAAACTGTTTCAAGTAGGTTATCATATTAAATAATACAAATGGGTAAGAAATTTATGGATGGAATTTAATATATTTCATGAATTAAGAAGATTATGTTAAAAGTTTGAAGAGATAATAAACTATTTTGGTCATCAATCATAGTTTAGAGTAATTTGTTGAATATTAATCTAAAATGATGTTATAAAGATGCATGGGAAACTTTGTTATCTATAATAAATGTCTAAATTTGGGAATCTGGCGATTCATGGATAGAAAATTATTTTTTTATATGCATATAACTCCCTCCATGAAATAAAATCATATCGTAGGGGGAAATATTAACACAAAATATAAATGGGGTCAAAATTAGTCTAATTATAAATTTATTTAAAAAATACACTAATCTTGTAAACAATCATATCATAACTCCCCCAATAGTATTCATACTTATTATTATAAATTTTTAAGGATTCTGGTAATGAGTTTATTTCAAAATATAAAATAATATAAAATAATTATTTTATTAAATTATAAAAATAACAATTAGAAATTTTTTTAAAATAATTTAATCAAATGTAGTTTCTATTAATATATAATTATTCAAAATTGTATTATAATTAATGTAAAAAATTAATGATTTTAGTTGAATAATGAAATTGGTTAAATAATTAAATAATAAATACTTCATAATATCATTATAAATGTAATAGAAAATATATAATTTATATATATACTACATATAAATATTACATACATGATATAAATATAAACCCCTCATAAATAATTATAATAAAACATAGTGTATTTAAATGACTTTTTTTAGTGATTCAAATCATGTATAATATTTACTATGCATATAAGGCACATGAACATTTCATATTTATAAAATATATAATTTATAAGAGGTAATATGTTTTTTTCACAAATATCATTATATATAGACACTCTATGATAAATAAATTGATTGTTTCACATTATTTAATGTATTAAAAATTTTAAAAAATTTCTTATAATGAACACGATCTAAAAAATGAATTCTTTAATTAAACCATTTTGACATGGTCTTAAGACATGCATATTCTTTGTGTGAAATAAAATAATTTTTATAATTCTCTGTTTTGAATAAATTATATTTATTAAAACAATTATTACTGTTTAATATTCTATTAAAGTATCTATGATGATAATTTTTTATAATTATATCCTATCATGTAATATAAACTGAAAATAATTATTATTTATAATAATTTCATAATATCAATTTCATTATAAACACCAACATTATTAATTTCAGATAATGTAAAAAATAATGTAAAATAATATTATGAAAATAAATTACTTTTTCATCAAGCCATAACATAAAAATTATAATAAAAAATTAAAATATTAAAAAAATTGTTCAATAAATTTTTAAAAACAAAACGATATTAAAAAAATTCTTTGCAATGAAAAATATGAAAATTATTTCTCAATTTTATGATGGAATATTGATCTTAAGATTACTTTAATAGTTTTGAGGATTCATTTAGAATGAATTTTTTTTAAAAAAATCATTTAAATGAAATCTAAATATATCATTTTAAATAAGAGTTATTATTTTTAAAGAAAGTGAATTTTAAATTTTTTTTAAAAAAATTATTCTCAAATTAGAAAGGATAAATTTTTCATGAAATGTATTATGTTTTTTTAAAATATCCCATAAGAAATTTTCAATTATATTTTTAAATAATATTATGTTATAAATTTTTTATTTTTTTATTTTTTATTTTTCAATGAATAGTTATTTTTTATCAAAGAAATGTTCTAAGTGGGTTTTAAAATATTTATATGTCTAAGGTTGAATCTTTTTCAGTTACATATGATTTCATTACAGTAGGATCAAAGGATAAGATTCATATTATATCTTTGAATGGTTTAATTTTACGATGAAATTTTTTTTTGAAGTCCTTTCTATCTATGTTGGTTATACCATGATTAAATTCTTAAGAACCCATTTTATATATCCATGGGTTCTGCTATGATGAAATTATAAAATGATTGAAAAACCTTTCTATTTTTCATTGGTTATGAATTGATTGAATGTTTGTGAAACCCATTACATTTCGTGGGTTTTGATATGATGAATTGTTTTGATCTTATGGAACACATACATATGATTTGGGGCCTATATCTCCATACAATGAAATGGGAAAATATTTACATCTTATGATATTGATAGGACTAGAATGGGGATTGATCATAGTTTTGAAATAGACTTTGTCTTCTATGATGGTCTTAAGAGTGAACATTTACTTCTAGGATGGTGTGGGGAGTGAACCCATTAAACTATGATGGTTTTTTAGTGACCCTTTACTACTATAGAAAATATTTTTTTGCTTATATGTATGATAAAAATCTATGTATTTGGTAAATTTAATTCTATCTTATTATTTTGTTTGATTTTATAATAATTCTTGTCTTATGAAAATTGAATATTTATGAGATGACAAATTATTATCATCTTTTATGTAAATAATATGATTTTAAAATTTATTGATAATGTTCTCTATACCTAATTCCCTTATTTTTCTTATGTTTCCCCCTATTTTACCATTTCTATATGTTTAAGCTCAATGTTTCATAATATTCCATTACCAATATTGTTCTTAAAGGTTTTATGTAGGATATGTTTTTGATAAATACTAATGGAGGAAATAATTTTTGGACTAATTAGTGATAGTTAATGAATTATTAATATTCTGTTTCAATTTTACAATGTTACTAAACTATTAATCTCTTAATGAATATGTTTTTGAAATGTATTGAATATTCATATAAAAAGATGTCATGTCTATGAATGAAATTATTCAGTTTATATTATCAAAATTATAGGATATGGAAATTTAACCACGGGAAACTAGGATTGGAAAACCGTAGTGATATACCTTGGGATATTTACATGGATATATTAGAGGGTTCCTATTAGTATACTTCTAAGGATGACATAATATTTAGGAAATTGTTCTCTTATTTTAGAAAATTGTGGAGTGGGTGGTTTTAAAGAAATTAAATCGATATATGTATAATAAAAGTGGATGTAGATTTAGAAAAAAGGTACTTATGGTTAATAAATTAATCAGTGGTACATTAAACTGGACAATATCATCACTTGGAGCACAACAATAGGCCTTACTAAACACCATGTTTGACACATCAGGGGGACATGATTTAAAAATTAAAAATCACAATATAAACCTTCTAGAAGGGTTTAAATATATTATGAATATTAATTCCCTATGAAATACCTAAGGTGACATAGATTAGAAAATAGGTGTCATTATTTAGATACCCTATAAGTGATTTTTATGTTTGTTTGGTTTCCCATTATGAGTATCATTTCTTTGGTTATTAATTTTTGTTTTATTCAATGTGAACCATAACTATATCTTAGGCTTACCAAAGTAGATAATGATAGATTTCCGTGATAGTTCAATGGGTGGGGACTATGGATGGATGAAGATTCATTTTCATTTATGTCAATAATTTTGAAGTAATTAATCAAGGGAATGTCTCATAGGGAATATAATATGTTTTTGTGTGTAAAAGAAGGTGAAAATCGTGAAAATGATTATGAAAATGATATTTTCTGTTAACACAATGGATGAGAATAATTTTCTCCCTAAGGTATCAAAATCTATTGAATGTTTCCAATGTTGAAATTAAAGAAATAATGATAATTTATAACTTAATGGGAAAGGTACTTAATAAAATTTTTACATTTGTATGATTAATGGTTATATTTTTTATGAAGAAGATATAATAAATGAAATTTGAATGGAATTGGTGTCATGGATAAGATGGTGAATATTTTTTAATGGTGTATGATGAAAGTGAAATGATTGAGGTATTTATATACTGGGATTCAATGAATTATATTTTTATTAGTTCTATTTTGGTCATTAGATTCCTAAAATATCCATGGATTGTTCCAAAATAGTATTTCAATAAATAATTTCAATAATATATTAAATTATATTTACAAATTAATGTTTTGATTTAATATAAATGAGATATTTTTATATTGGGATATTAAACCGTAGTATCTTATCGATTATGTTTAAATGTAATTTAGTTTACATTAATAGATGATTCATATGGATAATGTAAATTAGATTTCATTGATGACCTTATAACAGATAAAATATTTTCTGGAAAATTGGTTTATGTTTTGTTTTATGAAGCATTCAACATTGTTGGATCCATGTAATATATATAGTAATATGTGGTTTTATTAAAGGTATGATGAAGAATTATTTTTTACTTTGATGTTCTAGGGTAAATATGGTTTTTACAATATTCTTATATAATTCTTGAGTAAGGTGTATAAATTATTTATATGTGATAATAAAGTGATATTTTATGATATATTGGGTGTAATTGTTAAGTTGTTTTCGTGACCTTATTTATTAATTTTTTATTTTGGAAGGTTTATAATGTTACAGTTTTATGTAATGGTTTGCGTTAAACATTTTCTGATGTTTTATATATTAATTAATTACATCACTATATGATGATTTATCTATATTGTATAAAAATTGTTAATTTTTTTTACTATGGATATAATTAATAACATATAATACATTTATGTATTTTATTTAGTTCTTCTTACAAGAAATATTCATCTCTTACAATATGAGAAAAATTGGAAAATGATCAAGGAATAACCAACAGATAAAAAAATTGAACTAAAAAGGTATCAAGTAATGTTAGTTTCATATATTTTTAGAGTATATAGAGAAGTAATTAACCAAAATTAAGAAAATGATATTGAAATAAAAAGTTTTCCTTGTATCATATTTTTTAATGATATCAGTAATATTTTTCATAGCTCTTTTTTTATGTATTTTTTATCGTTATCCATCTCTAGATCCACACTTTTCTTGTGATCATCATTATCTATTCCTCTTCATTAATATCAGGGTGTTTGTTTTATCCTTTAGGTCCATGTTTTCACTTTCCAACTACAATCTCTTAATTGAAAACATAGATTTTGTAATTCCATATGACTTTCACACATCAATTTAACATTTTCAAGATGAATTTTAATTAACCCTGCATTAGATGTAGATTGTAGTGAATGAATTTTTTAATGTTAAACTTTTGATAATAATGATGAATTTCGAGTGAGAAATTCATTTTTTGGGGGGAGAATCTAAAATCCAAGGATTTTTTTAAATATATTTTTCAAATATTTTTAATATTTTTAATATTTTGTGTTATACATAAAATTTAGTATAGATTGTGTTATACACAACAAGTTTAACATCAATTATTGTAAATAGCGAGTTTATTTGTGAGAATGTGTGACATAAGACACTAAGCATTATTGAACCATGAAATAATATTATTTTAAATATGAACATTATTTATTTTTATGGGAATAAATTATAATTAATTTAAAAATATTTTTTAAAATTTATTTATAAAATTATATTATTTTTTTGAATCATCATATTGAAATTAACTTATTGTAAATTTTTTATAATTCATTGTAAAATAGTTAATTTCAAGAGAATACTGAAAATGCATATTTTTTTACTATAATTTCAATTAAATAAATTTAGTAATTTATATTAAATATTAATTTTTAAATTAATGTATTTATTAATTAGATTTACTTAATGAACATAATTAATTTAGACAAAAAAATACTGGATTTTAATATATGTTTATTTTTTAGTGTTTAAAAGAGGGTTTTTTCAAAAAAACTATTTCAATGGTCATAATATTATTACATTTTAATAAATTAAAATAATACCTAATGATGAATTTTTGACATTAAATGTATAGATTATATGTAAATAAATTTTAATTAAGATTCATAGTGTTTATATAATTAGACATTGAGTTAATATAAAATCATATTGTGTTTAAAAAATAATCGTCACAAAAACCCCAAAATTTTCCTTTTATATTGGTATTGTTTTAATTTTTTTTACTATATGAGATATAAAAATTAAAAAATTTAATTAATTTTCAAAATAATAATTTTATTGTTATACTACGTTGAATATTGTATAATTTTAGGTAAAAATTAATAATATGATTAATAGTAAAAAATAATGAATTTTACATGAAACAACATTTTCATATAATTTTTATATAAAGATAAATTATATTGTAAAATAGTTTTCAAGTAAACTTTTTTCAATTATGCATCAATTGATCCAATTAATTTTATTTTAACCAATTTCATGTTGAATATTTATATATATTCGTTTTTAAAAAAATCTAACTTTATCTATTGTAAAACATGTTTCTCATCATATGTGCCTGATTAATTTTATATTACATTTTCCAACTTCTATGATGGTATTTTTGAAACATTTATTTTATATTTAGAGTCATAATATTTTTTATTATCAAATAAGTAAAAATTAATTTATTTTCCCTATACAAATATTATAAAATATTAAATGTTATTTTTCAGAGTTAAGGTAATAATGGGTTTAGCGGGCAGGGGAGGGGATTAACTAAATATGAAAATGTTAAAAATAACCCAAACCATTTACAAAACCAATTTCCTATAAATAATTACATATCATATCTTCTAGGATCTATAATTTTCCATTATTGGATCTTTAAAACATTTAAAACCATGTGTGGTATTTATTATTTCCAAATTTTTAACTACGTCACTCACCTCAGCTATTAAAGGAATCCACTTCTCCTCATATCTTCAAACATTAAAACCATTTTTTTACCACATATATGAGACATTTAATTCCCATATTACCTTATATAATCCTATAATAATTATTTTTCATATAAACACAGCCTATATGGATTTTTATTCCAACATAAGGAGGATACCCAAACAAGTGGTATTGTTCATTAATGAGTGTTTTTTCATTATTTCCTCCCCCACCCCCATAAATTATTATTATACCATGATTATATAACAAAATGACCTCAATAAAAATACTTATATTTTATTATGTTACGTTAAGGGCAAACAACTATCTTCACTTCCATAAAATGGGTCACAAAATCATCAGTATTGAGTACAGTGGACTACCACCTCGTGAACTGATGTCATTTATTTTTCAATTATCACCAATAATGGTTGGATGTAATGATAGAATTAATATTTATATGAGATATTTATTATATTATTATTATTTTATTATTATATCACACATATAGTGTGGTTTACACAATGTGTAAATATAATAACACCGCTTGTGTCTACAACAAATTACCTCCTCGTGAAGCGATTTGATTTGTACATGCATTAAATATAAGATATTAAATATTGGTTTAATTAAAATATTTGATTTATATGATATAAAAATTATAATAAAATGTTAATATATTATTCACCTTTCTTTCTTTCAATCCGACATGAAAATGAAAACAATGTTCTTGCGTGCGTATGACCTACCGTCTTCATGAAAAATGTATTTTATTTATCATCTATAAATTTTATGGATTAATAAAAACCATAAATAATTATTATATATTATATTTATTTCATTTTTTATATGTATAAAATGATTAAATTATGATCAAATTAAAAAGACCGAAAAATAAGTTTAAAAAATTAGGAAAAAACAAAACGATTATATCCTAAATTGTTACATTAATATATAATTGTTCATAAATAGGTAATAAATATTCATAAGAAAATAATATATTCAATTATATATATAAATATTATTATATAATTTATTTATAATAAAAAATATATTTACTACACCGGACGATTGAATGTGTATGACGGAATTCAGGACATAATGTAATGGATTTCGAGTTTCATTTTTTTCGAAGATATATAAGAAAATTCACCACATCATTATTTTGGGTGGGGTTTATATTTTCAATGAATATATTTTATGATAAAAAAACTTAAAATTACTTTTATTTAAATATATATATTTGGGATATCTTATTCATGGGTGTTACTGTTCAAAAGATACCAATGTGGTAGGGGGTTTCTATATCAGTAGGCATTCATTAAGACATATGTTCTATTATATACTTATATTCTTCTACAAGATGTCTATACTACCCCTCTGACACTTTATACTAGGAATATAATTATTTTTATAATATTTTAATTTTCATTAAATTTAATTATTTAATATGTATTATGATTTAATTTTACTAAAGTAGTAATAGTTTTATGATTCAATCTCATAATTTATTAGGAATATTTATGATTAATTATAAAATGTTGAAATATTTTGATAAATCTCTAAATAATTTTCTTGAATATTATTCTCCTCCTATTATTCATGTTATTTAAGAGTAATAGTACTATTTTCCACTTTTTTTATCATTATTATAACTATGATAATATTTTAAATAATGATTACATTTATTTTTCTCTTCGTTTGAAAATACATTTTCATCCAAAATAATGATTCCTAAAAATGTTTTCAAAAATTTATTTCCCATAAAAAAATGTCTTACTAAATAAATTTATTACCCATTTGTACTTATTTCTATTGGAAAAATCAAATGAATCATCTTATCATTTCAAAATGAATTCATATTTTTCTTTTACAAAAAATATGACAATAATCATTGTTTTTTACATGATCAAAACGACCTAGATTTATTATAGTCATGATTTATCAATGATTTCAGGAATCTATTAATATTTTATATTTTTTCTCAAATAAGTTGTTTATTATTTTATTATCTTTTTTAAATGATCACCAAGTCATCCATTGTAATATTTCGATGTTATTTTAAAAGAAAATGATTTTTAAAATGATTTTTAAAATTTTTTTCAAAGTGGAATAGATAAATTGCACAAATAAAATATTTCAATAGTTTTAAAATTTTACATTTTAAGATTACATATTAATTTTAAAATATTTTTTTTTCAAAATGTTTTATTTTTTAATAAGTGATTTTGTCAAAGAAATTTATTTTCACTCAAAAAGATGTTTTAAGTGGTCATTAAAATTAATTTTTTACATAATAGAGAATACTTTGAGGTTAATTATGATTTACAAAGTGTATGATCCTCATATACCATTCGTATTGTTTCTCTAAATGGTTTTTTTATAATTATATTATGTTTATTAAACCCATTCTGTTCTCCCTGGGTTATACCATGATCAAATTTCTATGAAACACACTTCATTTTCAACAGTTTATGCAATGATGAAAGGATGAAATCATTATGAACCTTGTCCCTTTCCCAGAGGTAATAATATGATGAAATGTTAGTGAAACCTACAACAATTAATCAGTTGTTATATAATGAAGATTTAATGATCTTTTTTCCCAAATACATATTATTCTCATTATGTAACGGGTGGGTCCTATATCTCTCTCCAATTCCTTGGGTAATGATTCATATCTCATGAGATAGATAGGTCAGTAATGGGATTGAACCCACTTCAGTAAGGGACATTGTCTTCTATGATGTTCTTGGGAGTGATCCTTGAATACTATTATGGTTTTTGGAGAAACACGATTCAACTATAATGGTTTCAGAAATAAGAGTTGACTACTAAAGATGTTATTCTCAATGGTTATTTGTATGGCACAATTACATGTGTTGTGATAATGTTATACTCTCATAGATCATGTTTTTTGATTTCCCCATGATTCATGACTTATGAACTATTAATATTTATGACATGCCTCCAGATTATAATATTTTATTTGAATGTTATGTTTTTCAAATGTTAGGATCATATTATCCTAACCAAATTCTCTTGTTGTACTTACATATCTCCCTTGTTTAGACTTGCTAAGTATCTGATCTCATCCTTTCTTATGTTTTCTTTCCCTGATTTATGAAAAACTGTTTCAAGTAGGTTATCATATTAAATAATACAAATGTGTAAGAAATTTATGGATGGAATTTAATATATTTCTTGAATTAAGAAGAGTATGTTACAAGTTTTAAGAGATAATAAACTATTTTGGTCATCAATCATAGTTTAGAGTAATTTGTTGAATATTAATCTAAAATGATGTTATAAAGATGCATGGGAAACTTTGTTATCTATAATAAATGTCTAAATTTGGGAATCTGGCGATTCATGGATAGAAAATTATATTTTTATATGCATATAACTCCCTCCATGAAATAAAATCATATCGTAGGGGGAAATATTAACACAAAATATAAATGGGGTCAAAATTAGTCTAATCATAAATTTATTAAAAAAATAGACTAATCTTGTAAACAATCATATCATAACTCCCCCAATAGTATTCATACTTATTATTATAAATTTTTAAGGATTCTGGTAATGAGTTTATTTCAAAATATGAAAAAATATAAAATAATTATTTTATTAAATTATAAAAATAACAATTAGAATTTTTTTTAAAATAATTTAATCAAATGTAGTATCTATTAATATATAATTATTCAAAATTGTATTATAATTAATGTAAAAAATTAATGATTTTAGTTGAATAATAAAATTGGTTAAATAATTAAATAATAAATACTTCATAATATCATTATAAATGTAATAGACAATATATAATTTATATATATACTACATATAAATATTACATACATGATAGAAATATAAACCCCTCATAAATAATTATAATAAAACATAGTGTATTTAAATGACTTTTTTTAGTGATTCAAATCTTGTATAATATTTACTATGCATATAAGGCACATGAACATTTCATATTTATAAAATATATAATTTATAAGAGGTAATATGTTTTTTTCACAAATATCATTATATATAGACACTCTATGATAAATAAATTGATTGTTTCACATTATTTAATGTATTAAAAATTTTAAAAAATTTCTTATAATGAACACGATCTAAAAAATTTATTCTTTAATTAAACCATTTTGACATGGTCTTAACACATGCATATTCTTTGTGTGAAATAAAATAATTTTTATAATTCTCTGTTTTGAATAAATTATATTTATTAAAACAATTATTACTGTTTAATATTCTATTAAAGTATCTATGATGATAATTTTTTATAATTATATCCTATCATGTAATATAAACTGAAAATAATTATTATTTATAATAATTTCATAATATCAATTTCATTATAAACACCAACATTATTAATTTCAGATAATGTAAAAAAATAATGTATAATAATATTATGAAAATAAATTACTTTTTCATCAAGCCATAACATAAAAATTATAATAAAAAATTAAAATATTAAAAAAATTGTTCAATAAATTTTTAAAAACAAAACGATATTAAAAAAATTCTTTGCAATGAAAAATATGAAAACTATTTCTCAATTTTATGATGGAATATTGACATTAAGATTACTTTAATAGTTTTGAGGATTCATTTAGAATGATTTTTTTAAAAAAAATCATTTAAATGATATCTAAATATATCATTTTAAATAAGAGTTATTATTTTTAAAGAAAGTGAACTTTAAATTTTTTTAAAAAATTATTCTCAAATTAGAAAGGATAAATTTTTCATGAAATGTATTATGTTTTTTTAAAATATCCCATTAGAAATTTTCAATTATATTTTTAAATAAAATTATGTTATAAATTTTTTATTTTTTTATTTTTTATTTTTCAATGAATAGTTATTTTCTATCAAAGAAATGTTCTAAGTGGGTTTTAAAATATTTATATGTCTAAGGTTGAATCTTTTTCAGTTACATATGATTTCATTACAGTAGGATCAAAGGATAAGATTCTTTTTATATCTTTGAATGGTTTAATTTTAAGATGAAATTATTTTTTTGAAGTCCTTTCTTTCTATGTTGGTTATACCATGATTAAATTCTTAAGAACCCATTTTATATATCCATGGGTTCTGCTATGATGAAATTATAAAATGATTGAAAAGCCTTTCTATTTTTCATTGGTTATGAATTGATTTAATGTTTCCGAAACCCATTACATTTTGTGGGTTTTGATATGATGAATTGTTTTGATCTTATGGAACACATACATATGATTTGGGGCATATATCTCCATACAATGAAATGGGAAAATATTTACATATTATGATATTGATAGGAGTAGAATGGGGATTGATCATAGTTTTGAAATAGACTTTGTCTTCTATGATGGTCTTGAGAGTGAACATTTACTTCTAGGATGGTGTGGGGAGTGAACCCATTAAACTATGATGGTTTTTTAGTGACCCTTTACTACTATAGAAAATATTTTTTTTGCTTATATGTATGATAAAAATCTATGTATTTGGTAAATTTTATTCTATCTTATTATTTTTTTTGATTTTATAATAATTCTTGTCTTTTGAAAATTGATAATTTATGAGATGACAAATTATTATCATCTTTTATGTAAATAATATGATTTTAAAATTTAATGATAATGTTCTCTATACCTAATTCTCTTCTTTTTCTTATGTTTCCCCCTATTTTACCATTTCTATATGTTTAAGCTCAATGTTTCATAATATTCCATTACCAATATTGTTCTTAAAGGTTTTATGTAGGATATGTTTTTGATAAATACTAATGGAGGAAATAATTTTTGGACTAATTAGTGATAGTTAATGAATTATTAATATTCTGTTTCAATTTTACAATGTTACTAAACTATTAATCTCTTAATGAATATGTTTGTGTAATGTATTGAATATTCATATAAAAAGATGTCATGTCTATGAATGAAATTATTCAGTTTATATTATCAAAATTATAGGATATGGTAATTTAACCACGGGAAACTAGGATTGGAAAACCGTAGTGATATACCTTGGGATATTTACATGGATATATTAGAGGGTTCCTATTAGTATACTTCTAAGGATGACATAATATTTAGGAAATTGTTCTCTTATTTTATAAAATTGTGGAGTGAGTGGTTTTAAAGAAATTAAATCGATATATGTATAATAAAAGTGGATGTAGATTTAGAAAAAAGGTACCTATGGTTAATAAATTAATCAGTGGTACATTAAACTGGACAATATCATCACTTGGAGCACAACAATAGGCCTTACTAAACACCATGTTTGACACATCAGGGGGACATGATTTAAAAATTCAAAATCACAATATAAACCTTCCAGAAGGGTTTAAATTTATTATGAATATTAATTCCCTATGAAATACCTAAGGTGACATAGATTAGAAAATAGGTGTCATTATTTAGATACCCTATAAGTGATTTTTATGTTTGTTTGGTTTCCCATTATGAGTATCATTTCTTAGGTTATTAATTTTAGTTTTATTCAATGTGAACCATAACTATATCTTAGGCTTACCAAAGTAGATAATGATAGAGTTCCGTGATAGTTCAATGGGTGGGGACTATGGATGGATGAAGATTCATTTTCATTTATGTCAATAATTTTGAAGTAATTAATCAAGGGAATGTCTCATAGGGAATATAATATGTTTTTGTGTGTAAAAGAAGGTGAAAATCGTGAAAATGATTATGAAAATGATATTTTTTGTTAACAAAATGGACGAGAATAATTTTTTCCCTAAGGTATCAAAATATATTGAATGTTTCCAATGTTGAAATTAAAGAAATAATGAGAATTTATAACTTAATGTGAAAGGTACTTAATAAAATTTTTACGTTTGTATGATTAATGGTTATATTTTTTATGAAGAAGATATAATAAATGAAACTTGAATGGAATTGGTGTCATGGATAAGATGGTGAATATTTTTTAATGGTGTATGATGAAAGTGAAATGATTGAGGTATTTATATACTGGGATTCAATGAATTATATTTTTATTAGTTCTATTTTGGTCATTAGATTCCTAAAACATCAATGGATTGTTCCAAAATAGTATTTCAATAAATAATTTCAATAATATATTAAATTATATTTACAAATTAATGTTTTGATTTAATATGAATGAGATATTTTTATATTGGGATATTAAACCGTAGTATCTTATCGATTATGATTAAATGTAATTTAGTTTACATTAATAGATGATTCATATGGATAATGTAAATTAGATTTCATTGATGACCTTATAACAGATAAAATATTTTCTGGAAAAGTGGTTTATGTTTTCTTTTATGAAGCTTTCAACATTGTTGGATCCATGTAATATATATAGTAATATGTGGATTTATTAAAGGTATGATGAAGAATTATTTTTTACTTTGATGTTCTAGGGTAAATATGGTTTTTACAATATTCATAGATAATTCTTGAGTAAGGTGTATAAATTATTTATATGTGATAATAAAGTGATATTTTATGATATATTGGGTGTAATTGTTAAGTTGTTTTCGTGACCTTATTTATTAATTTTTTTATTTTGGAAGGTTTATAATGTTACAGTTTTATGTAATGGTTTGCGTTAAACATTTTCTGATGTTTTATATATTAATGAATTACATCACTATATGATGATTTATCTATATTGTATAAAAATTGTTAATTTTTTTACTATGGATATAATTAATAACATATAATACATTTATGTATTTTATTTAGTTCTTCTTACAAGAAATATTCATCTCTTACAATATACGAAAAATTGGAAAATGATCAAGGAATAACCAACAGATAAAAAAATTGAACTAAAAAGGTATCAAGTAATGTTAGTTTCATATATTTTTAGACTATATAGAGAAGTAATTAACCAAAATTAAGAAAATGATATTGAAATAAAAAGTTTTCCTTGTATAATATTTTTTAATGATATCAGTAATATTTTTCATAGCTCTTTTTTTATGTATTTTTTATCGTTATCCATCTCTAGATCCACACTTTTCTTGTGATCATCATTATCTATCCCTCTTCATTAATATCAGGGTGTTTGTTTTATCCTTTAGGTCCATGTTTTCACTTTCCAACTACAATCTCTTAATTGAAAACATAGATTTTGTAATTCCATATGACTTTCACACATCAATTTAACATTTTCAAGATGAATTTTAATTAACCCTGCATTAGATGTAGATTGTAGTGAATGAATTTTTTAATGTTAAACTTTTGATAATAATGATGAATTTCGAGTGAGAAATTCATTTTTTGGGGGGGAGAATCTAAAATCCAAGGATTTTTTGAAATATATTTTTCTAATATTTTTAATATTTTGTGTTATACATAAAATTTAGTATACATTGTGTTATACACAACAAGTTTAACATCAGTTATTGTAAATAGTGAGTTTATTTGTGAGAATGTGTGACATAAGACACTAAGCATTATTGAACCATGAAATAATATTATTTTAAATATGAACATTATTTATTTTTATGGGAATACATTATAATTAATTTAAAAATATTTTTTAAAATTTATTTATAAAATTATATTATTTTTTTGAATCATCATATTGAAATTAACTTATTGTAAATTTTTTATAATTCATTGTAAAATAGTTAATTTCTAGAGAATACTGAAAATGCATATTTTTTAACTATAATTCCAATTAAATAAATTTAGTAATTTATATTAAATATTAATTTTTAAATTAATGTATTTATTAATTAGATTTACTTAATGAACTTAATTAATTTAGACAAAAAAATAATGGATTTTAATATATGTTTATTTTTTAGTGTTTAAAAGAGGGTTTTTTCAAAAAAACTATTTTAATGGTCATAATATTATTACATTTTAATAAATTAAAATAATAACTAATGATGAATTTTTGACATTAAATGTATAGATTATATGTAAATAAATTTTAATTAAGATTCATAGTGTTTATATAATTAGACATTGAGTTAATATAAAATCATATTGTGTTTAAAAAATAATCGTCACAAAAACCCCAAAATTTGCCTTTTATACTAGTATTGTTTTAATTTTTTTTACTATATGAGATATAAAAATTAAAAAATTTAATTAATTTTCAAAATAATAATTTTATTATTATACTAGGTTGAATATTGTATAATTTTCGGTAAAAATTAATAATATGATTAATAGTAAAAAATAATGAATTTTACATGAAACAACATTTTCATATAATTTTTATATAAAGATAAATTATTTTGTAAAATAGTTTTAAAGTAAAATTTGTTCAATAATGCATCAATTGATCCAATTAATTTTATTTTAACCAATTTCATGTTGAATATTTATATATATTCGTTTTTAAAAAAATCTAACTTTATCTATTGTAAAACATGTTTCTCATCATATGTGCCTGATTAATTTTATATTACATTTTCCAACTTCTATGATGGTATTTTTAAAACATTTATTTTATATTTGGAGTCATAATATTTTTTATTATCAAATAAGTAAAAATTAATTTATTTTCCCTATACAAATATTATAAAATATTAAATGTTATTTTTAGAGTTAAGGTAATAATGGGTTTAGCGGGCAGGGGGAGGGGATTAATTAAAAATGAAAAGGTTAAAAATAACCCAAACCATTTACAAAACCAATTTCCTATAAATAATTACATATCATACCTTCTAGGATCTATAATTTTCCATTATTGGATCTTTAAAACATTTAAAACCATGTGTGGTATTTATTATTTCAAAATTTTTAACTACGTCACTCACCTCAGCTATTAAAGGAATCCACTTCTCCTCATATCTTCACACATTAAAACCATTTTTTTACCACATATATGAGACATTTAATTCCCATATTACCTTATATAATCCTATAATAATTATTTTTCATATAAACACAGCCTATATGGATTTTTATTCCAACATAAGGAGGATACCCAAACAAGTGGTATTGTTCATTAATGAGTGCTTTTTCATTATTTCCTCCCCCACCCCCATAAATTATTATTATACCATGATTATATAACAAAATGACCTCAATAAAAATACTTATATTTTATTATGTTAAGTTAAGGGCAAACAACTATCTTCACTTCCATAAAATGGGTCACAAAATCATCATTATTGAGTACAGTGGACTACCACCTCATGAACTGATGTCATATATTTTTCAATTATCACCAATAATGGTTGGATGTAATGATAGAATTAATATTTATATGAGATATTTTTTATATTATTATTATTTTATTATTATATCACACATATAGTGTGGTTTACACAATGTGTAAATATAATAACACCGCTTGTGTCTACAACAAATTACCTCCTCATGAAGCGATTTGATTTGTTCATGCATTAAATATAAGATATTAAATATTGGTTTAATTAAAATATTTGATTTATATGATATAAAAATTATAATAAAATGTTAATATATTATTCACCTTTCTTTCTTTCAATCCGACATGAAAATGAAAACAATGTTCATGCGTGCGTATGACCCACCGTCTTCATGAAAAATGTATTTTACTTATCATATATAAATTTTATGGATTAATAAAAACCCTAAATAATTATTATATATTATATTTATTTCATTTTTTATATGTATAAAATGATTAAATTATGATCAAATTAAAAAGACAGAAAAATAAGTTTAAAAATTTACGAAAAAACAAAACGATTATATCCTAAAATGTTACAGTAATATATAATTGTTCATAAACGGGTAATAAATATTCATAAGAAAATAATATATTCAATTATATATATAAATATTATTATATAATTTATTTATAATAAAAAATATATTTACTACACCGGACGATTGAATGTGTACGACGGAATTCAGGACATAATGTAATGGATTTCGAGTTTCATTTTTTTCGAAGAGATATTAGAAAATTCACCACATCATTATTTTGGGTGGGGTTTATATTTTCAATGAATATATTTTATGATAAAAAAACTTAAAATTACTTTTATTTAAATATATATATTTGGGATATCTTATTCATGGGTGTTACTGTTCAAAAGATACCAATGTAGTAGGGGGTTTCTATATCAGTAGGAATTCATTAAGACATATGTTCTATTATATACTTATATTCTTCTACAAGATGTATATACTACCCCTCACACTTTATACTAGGAATATAATTATTTTTATAATATTTTAATTTTCATTAAATTTAATTATTTAATATGTATTATGATTTAATTTTACTAAAGTAGTAATAGTTTTATGATACAATCTCATAATTTATTAGGAATATTTATGATTAATTATAAAATATTGAAATATTTTGATAAATCTCTAAAGAATTTTCTTGAATATTATTCTCCTCCTTTTATTCATGTTATTTAAGAGTAATAGTACTATTTTCCACTTTTTTATCATTATTATAACTATGAAAATATTTTAAATAATGATTACATTTATTTTTCTCTTCGTTTGAAAATACATTTTCAACCAAAATAATGATTCCTAAAAATGTTTTCAAAAATTTTTTTCCCATAAAAAAATGTCTTACTAAATAAATTTATTACCCATTTATACTTATTTCTATTGGAAAAATCAAATGAATCATCTTATCATTTCAAAATGAATTCATATTTTTCTTTTACAAAAAATATGACAATAATCATTGTTTTTTACATGATCAAAACGACCAAGATTTATTATAGTCATGATTTATCAATGATTTCAGGAATCTATTAATATTTTATATTTTTTCTCAAATAAGTTGTTTATTATTTTATTATCTTTTTTAAATGATCACCAAGTCATCCATTGTAATATTTCGATGTTATTTTAAAAGAAAATGATTTTTAAAATGATTTTTAAAATTTTTTTCAAAGTGGAATAGATAAATTGCACAAATAAAATATTTCAATAGTTTTAAAATTTTACATTTTAAGATTACATATTAATTTTAAAATATTTTTTTTTCAAAATGTTTTATTTTTTAATAAGTGATTTTGTCAAAGAAATTTATTTTCACTCAAAAAGATGTTTTAAGTGGTCATTAAAATTAATTTTTTACATAATAGAGAATACTTTGAGGTTAATTATGATTTACAAAGTGTATGATCCTCATATACCATTCGTATTGTTTCTCTAAATGGTTTTTTTATAATTATATTATGTTTATTAAACCCATTCCGTTCTCCCTGGGTTATACCATGATCAAATTTCTATGAAACACACTTCATTTTCAACAGTTTATGCAATGATGAAAGGATGAAATCATTATGAACCTTGTCCCTTTCCCAGAGGTAATAATATGATGAAATGTTAGTGAAACCTACAACAATTAATCAGTTGTTATATAATGAAGATTTAATGATCTTTTTTCCCAAATACATATTATTCTCATTATGTAACGGGTGGGTCCTATATCTCTCTCCAATTCCTTGGGTAATGATTCATATCTCATGAGATAGATAGGTCAGTAATGGGATTGAACCCACTTCAGTAAGGGATATTGTCTTCTATGATGTTCTTGGGAGTGATCCTTGAATACTATTATGGTTTTTGGAGAAACACGATTCAACTATAATGGTTTCAGAAATAAGAGTTGACTACTAAAGATGTTATTCTCAATGGTTATTTGTATGGCACAATTACATGTGTTGTGATAATGTTATACTCTCATAGATCATGTTTTTTGATTTCCCCATGATTCATGACTTATGAACTATTAATATTTATGACATGCCTCCAGATTATAATATTTTATTTGAATGTTATGTTTTTCAAATGTTAGGATCATATTATCATAACCTTATTCTCTTGTTGTACTTACATATCTCCCTTGTTTAGACTTGCTAAGTATCTGATCTCATCCTTTCTTATGTTTACTTTCCCTGATTTATGAAAAACTGTTTCAAGTAGGTTATCATATTAAATAATACAAATGGGTAAGAAATTTATGGATGGAATTTAATATATTTCCTGAATTAAGAAGAGTATGTTACAAGTTTTAAGAGATAATAAACTATTTTGGTCATCAATCATAGTTTAGAGTAATTTGTTGAATATTAATCTAAAATGATGTTATAAAGATGCATGGGAAACTTTGTTATCTATAATAAATGTCTATATTTGGGAATCTGGCGATTCATGGATAGAAAATTATATTTTTATATGCATATAACTCCCTCCATGAAATAAAATCATATCGTAGGGGGAAATATTAACACAAAATATAAATGGGGTCAAAATTAGTCTAATCATAAATTTATTAAAAAAATACACTAATCTTGTAAACAATCATATCATAACTCCCCCAATAGTATTCATACTTATTATTATAAATTTTTAAGGATTCTGGTAATGAGTTTATTTCAAAATATGAAAAAATATAAAATAATTATTTTATTAAATTATAAAAATAACAATTAGAAATTTTTTTAAAATAATTTAATCAAATGTAGTATCTATTAATATATAATTATTCAAAATTGTATTATAATTAATGTAAAAAATTAATGATTTTAGTTGAATAATAAAATTGGTTAAATAATTAAATAATAAATACTTCATAATATCATTATAAATGTAATAGACAATATATAATTTATATATATACTACATATAAATATTACATACATGATAGAAATATAAACCCCTCATAAATAATTATAATAAAACATAGTGTATTTAAATGACTTTTTTTAGTGATTCAAATCTTGTATAATATTTACTATGCATATAAGGCACATGAACATTTCATATTTATAAAATATATAATTTATAAGAGGTAATATGTTTTTTTCACAAATATCATTATATATAGACACTCTATGATAAATAAATTGATTGTTTCACATTATTTAATGTATTAAAAATTTTAAAAAATTTCTTAAAATGAACACGATCTAAAAAAATTATTCTTTAATTAAACCATTTTGACATGGTCTTAACACATGCATATTCTTTGTGTGAAATAAAATAATTTTTATAATTCTCTGTTTTGAATAAATTATATTTATTAAAACAATTATTACTGTTTAATATTCTATTAAAGTATCTATGATGATAATTTTTTATAATTATATCCTATCATGTAATATAAACTGAAAATAATTATTATTTATAATAATTTCATAATATCAATTTCATTATAAACACCAACATTATTAATTTCAGATAATGTAAAAAAATAATGTATAATAATATTATGAAAATAAATTACTTTTTCATCAAGCCATAACATAAAAATTATAATAAAAAATTAAAATATTAAAAAAATTGTTCAATAAATTTTTAAAAACAAAACGATATTAAAAAAATTCTTTGCAATGAAAAATATGAAAACTATTTCTCAATTTTATGATGGAATATTGACATTAAGATTACTTTAATAGTTTTGAGGATTCATTTAGAATGATTTTTTTAAAAAAAATCATTTAAATGATATCTAAATATATCATTTTAAATAAGAGTTATTATTTTTAAAGAAAGTGAATTTTAAATTTTTTTAAAAAATTATTCTCAAATTAGAAAGGATAAATTTTTCATGAAATGTATTATGTTTTTTTAAAATATCCCATTAGAAATTTTCAAATATATTTTTAAATAAAATTATGTTATAAATTTTTTATTTTTTTATTTTTTATTTTTCAATGAATAGTTATTTTCTATCAAAGAAATGTTCTAAGTGGGTTTTAAAATATTTATATGTCTAAGGTTGAATCTTTTTCAGTTACATATGATTTCATTACAGTAGGATCAAAGGATATGATTCTTTTTATATCTTTGAATGGTTTAATTTTAAGATGAAATTATTTTTTTGAAGTCCTTTCTTTCTATGTTGGTTATACCATGATTAAATTCTTAAGAACCCATTTTATATATCCATGGGTTCTGCTATGATGAAATTATAAAATGATTGAAAAGCCTTTCTATTTTTCATTGGTTATGAATTGATTTAATGTTTGTGAAACCCATTACATTTTGTGGGTTTTGATATGATGAATTGTTTTGATCTTATGGAACACATACATATGATTTGGGGCCTATATCTCCATACAATGAAATGGGAAAATATTTACATATTATGATATTGATAGGAGTAGAATGGGGATTGATCATAGTTTTGAAATAGACTTTGTCTTCTATGATGGTCTTGAGAGTGAACATTTACTTCTAGGATGGTGTGGGGAGTGAACCCATTAAACTATGATGGTTTTTTAGTGACCCTTTACTACTATAGAAAATATTTTTTTTGCTTATATGTATGATAAAAATCTATGTATTTGGTAAATTTTATTCTATCTTATTATTTTTTTTGATTTTATAATAATTCTTGTCTTTTGAAAATTGATAATTTATGAGATGACAAATTATTATCATCTTTTATGTAAATAATATGATTTTAAAATTTAATGATAATGTTCTCTATACCTAATTCTCTTCTTTTTCTTATGTTTCCCCCTATTTTACCATTTCTATATGTTTAAGCTCAATGTTTCATAATATTCCATTACCAATATTGTTCTTAAAGGTTTTATGTAGGATATGTTTTTGATAAATACTAATGGAGGAAATAATTTTTGGACTAATTAGTGATAGTTAATGAATTATTAATATTCTGTTTCAATTTTACAATGTTACTAAACTATTAATCTCTTAATGAATATGTTTGTGTAATGTATTGAATATTCATATAAAAAGATGTCATGTCTATGAATGAAATTATTCAGTTTATATTATCAAAATTATAGGATATGGTAATTTAACCACGGGAAACTAGGATTGGAAAACCGTAGTGATATACCTTGGGATATTTACATGGATATATTAGAGGGTTCCTATTAGTATACTTCTAAGGATGACATAATATTTAGGAAATTGTTCTCTTATTTTATAAAATTGTGGAGTGAGTGGTTTTAAAGAAATTAAATCGATATATGTATAATAAAAGTGGATGTAGATTTAGAAAAAAGGTACCTATGGTTAATAAATTAATCAGTGGTACATTAAACTGGACAATATCATCACTTGGAGCACAACAATAGGCCTTACTAAACACCATGTTTGACACATCAGGGGGACATGATTTAAAAATTCAAAATCACAATATAAACCTTCCATAAGGGTTTAAATATATTATGAATATTAATTCCCTATGAAATACCTAAGGTGACATAGATTAGAAAATAGGTGTCATTATTTAGATACCCTATAAGTGATTTTTATGTTTGTTTGGTTTCCCATTATGAGTATCATTTCTTAGGTTATTAATTTTAGTTTTATTCAATGTGAACCATAACTATATCTTAGGCTTACCAAAGTAGATAATGATAGAGTTCCGTGATAGTTCAATGGGTGGGGACTATGGATGGATGAAGATTCATTTTCATTTATGTCAATAATTTTGAAGTAATTAATCAAGGGAATGTCTCATAGGTAATATAATATGTTTTTGTGTGTAAAATAAGGTGAAAATCGTGAAAATGATTATGAAAATGATATTTTTTGTTAACACAATGGACGAGAATAATTTTTTCCCTAAGGTATCAAAATATATTGAATGTTTCCAATGTTGAAATTAAAGAAATAATGAGAATTTATAACTTAATGTGAAAGGTACTTAATAAAATTTTTATGTTTGTATGATTAATGGTTATATTTTTTATGAAGAAGATATAATAAATGAAACTTGAATGGAATTGGTGTCATGGATAAGATGGTGAATATTTTTTAATGGTGTATGATGAAAGTGAAGTGATTGAGGTATTTATATACTGGGATTCAATGAATTATATTTTTATTAGTTCTATTTTGGTCATTAGATTCCTAAAACATCAATGGATTGTTCCAAAATAGTATTTCAATAAATAATTTCAATAATATATTAAATTATATTTACAAATTAATGTTTTGATTTAATATAAATGAGATATTTTTATATTGGGATATTAAACCGTAGTATCTTATCGATTATGATTAAATGTAATTTAGTTTAGATTAATAGATGATTCATATGGATAATGTAAATTAGATTTCATTGATGACCTTATAACAGATAAAATATTTTCTGGAAAAGTGGTTTATGTTTTCTTTTATGAAGCTTTCAACATTGTTGGATCCATGTAATATATATAGTAATATGTGGATTTATTAAAGGTATGATGAAGAATTATTTTTTACTTTGATGTTCTAGGGTAAATATGGTTTTTACAATATTCATAGATAATTCTTGAGTAAGGTGTATAAATTATTTATATGTGATAATAAAGTGATATTTTATGATATATTGGGTGTAATTGTTAAGTTGTTTTCGTGACCTTATTTATTAATTTTTTTATTTTGGAAGGTTTATAATGTTACAGTTTTATGTAATGGTTTGCGTTAAACATTTTCTGATGTTTTATATATTAATGAATTACATCACTATATGATGATTTATCTATATTGTATAAAAATTGTTAATTTTTTTACTATGGATATAATTAATAACATATAATACATTTATGTATTTTATTTAGTTCTTCTTACAAGAAATATTCATCTCTTACAATATAAGAAAAATTGGAAAATGATCAAGGAATAACCAACAGATAAAAAAATTGAACTAAAAAGGTATCAAGTAATGTTAGTTTCATATATTTTTAGACTATATAGAGAAGTAATTAACCAAAATTAAGAAAATGATATTGAAATAAAAAGTTTTCCTTGTATCATATTTTTTAATGATATCAGTAATATTTTTCATAGCTCTTTTTTTATGTATTTTTTATCGTTATCCATCTCTAGATCCACACTTTTCTTGTGATCATCATTATCTATCCCTCTTCATTAATATCAGGGTGTTTGTTTTATCCTTTAGGTCCATGTTTTCACTTTCCAACTACAATCTCTTAATTGAAAACATAGATTTTGTAATTCCATATGACTTTCACACATCAATTTAACATTTTCAAGATGAATTTTAATTAACCCTGCATTAGATGTAGATTGTAGTGAATGAATTTTTTAATGTTAAACTTTTGATAATAATGATGAATTTCGAGTGAGAAATTCATTTTTTGGGGGGGAGAATCTAAAATCCAAGGATTTTTTGAAATATATTTTTCTAATATTTTTAATATTTTGTGTTATACATAAAATTTAGTATACATTGTGTTATACACAACAAGTTTAACATCAGTTATTGTAAATAGTGAGTTTATTTGTGAGAATGTGTGACATAAGACACTAAGCATTATTGAACCATGAAATAATATTATTTTAAATATGAACATTATTTATTTTTATGGGAATACATTATAATTAATTTAAAAATATTTTTTAAAATTTATTTATAAAATTATATTATTTTTTTGAATCATCATATTGAAATTAACTTATTGTAAATTTTTTATAATTCATTGTAAAATAGTTAATTTCTAGACAATACTGAAAATGCATATTTTTTAACTATAATTCCAATTAAATAAATTTAGTAATTTATATTAAATATTAATTTTTAAATTAATGTATTTATTAATTAGATTTACTTAATGAACTTAATTAATTTAGACAAAAAAATAATGGATTTTAATATATGTTTATTTTTTAGTGTTTAAAAGAGGGTTTTTTCAAAAAAACTATTTTAATGGTCATAATATTATTACATTTTAATAAATTAAAATAATAACTAATGATGAATTTTTGACATTAAATGTATAGATTATATGTAAATAAATTTTAATTAAGATTCATAGTGTTTATATAATTAGACATTGAGTTAATATAAAATCATATTGTGTTTAAAAAATAATCGTCACAAAAACCCCAAAATTTGCCTTTTATACTAGTATTGTTTTAATTTTTTTTACTATATGAGATATAAAAATTAAAAAATTTAATTAATTTTCAAAATAATAATTTTATTATTATACTAGGTTGAATATTGTATAATTTTAGGTAAAAATTAATAATATGATTAATAGTAAAAAATAATGAATTTTACATGAAACAACATTTTCATATAATTTTTATATAAAGATAAATTATTTTGTAAAATAGTTTTAAAGTAAAATTTGTTCAATAATGCATCAATTGATCCAATTAATTTTATTTTAACCAATTTCATGTTGAATATTTATATATATTCGTTTTTAAAAAAATCTAACTTTATCTATTGTAAAACATGTTTCTCATCATATGTGCCTGATTAATTTTATATTACATTTTCCAACTTCTATGATGGTATTTTTAAAACATTTATTTTATATTTGGAGTCATAATATTTTTTATTATCAAATAAGTAAAAATTAATTTATTTTCCCTATACAAATATTATAAAATATTAAATGTTATTTTTAGAGTTAAGGTAATAATGGGTTTAGCGGGCAGGGGGAGGGGATTAATTAAAAATGAAAAGGTTAAAAATAACCCAAACCATTTACAAAACCAATTTCCTATAAATAATTACATATCATATCTTCTAGGATCTATAATTTTCCATTATTGGATCTTTAAAACATTTAAAACCATGTGTGGTATTTATTATTTCAAAATTTTTAACTACGTCACTCACCTCAGCTATTAAAGGAATCCACTTCTCCTCATATCTTCACACATTAAAACCATTTTTTTACCACATATATGAGACATTTAATTCCCATATTACCTTATATAATCCTATAATAATTATTTTTCATATAAAAACAGCCTATATGGATTTTTATTCCAACATAAGGAGGATACCCAAACAAGTGGTATTGTTCATTAATGAGTGCTTTTTCATTATTTCCTCCCCCACCCCCATAAATTATTATTATACCATGATTATATAACAAAATGACCTCAATAAAAATACTTATATTTTATTATGTTAAGTTAAGGGCAAACAACTATCTTCACTTCCATAAAATGGGTCACAAAATCATCATTATTGAGTACAGTGGACTACCACCTCATGAACTGATGTCATATATTTTTCAATTATCACCAATAATGGTTGGATGTAATGATAGAATTAATATTTATATGAGATATTTTTTATATTATTATTATTTTATTATTATATCACACATATAGTGTGGTTTACACAATGTGTAAATATAATAACACCGCTTGTGTCTACAACAAATTACCTCCTCATGAAGCGATTTGATTTGTTCATGCATTAAATATAAGATATTAAATATTGGTTTAATTAAAATATTTGATTTATATGATATAAAAATTATAATAAAATGTTAATATATTATTCACCTTTCTTTCTTTCAATCCGACATGAAAATGAAAACAATGTTCATGCGTGCGTATGACCCACCGTCTTCATGAAAAATGTATTTTACTTATCATATATAAATTTTATGGATTAATAAAAACCCTAAATAATTATTATATATTATATTTATTTCATTTTTTATATGTATAAAATGATTAAATTATGATCAAATTAAAAAGACAGAAAAATAAGTTTAAAAATTTACGAAAAAACAAAACGATTATATCCTAAAATGTTACAGTAATATATAATTGTTCATAAACGGGTAATAAATATTCATAAGAAAATAATATATTCAATTATATATATAAATATTATTATATAATTTATTTATAATAAAAAATATATTTACTACACCGGACGATTGAATGTGTACGACGGAATTCAGGACATAATGTAATGGATTTCGAGTTTCATTTTTTTCGAAGAGATATTAGAAAATTCACCACATCATTATTTTGGGTGGGGTTTATATTTTCAATGAATATATTTTATGATAAAAAAACTTAAAATTACTTTTATCTAAATATATATATTTGGGATATCTTATTCATGGGTGTTACTGTTCAAAAGATACCAATGTAGTAGGGGGTTTCTATATCAGTATGAATTCATTAAGACATATGTTCTATTATATACTTATATTCTTCTACAAGATGTATATACTACCCCTCACACTTTATACTAGGAATATAATTATTTTTATAATATTTTAATTTTCATTAAATTTAATTATTTAATATGTATTATGATTTAATTTTACTAAAGTAGTAATAGTTTTATGATACAATCTCATAATTTATTAGGAATATTTATGATTAATTATAAAATATTGAAATATTTTGATAAATCTCTAAAGAATTTTCTTGAATATTATTCTCCTCCTTTTATTCATGTTATTTAAGAGTAATAGTACTATTTTCCACTTTTTTATCATTATTATAACTATGAAAATATTTTAAATAATGATTACATTTATTTTTCTCTTCGTTTGAAAATACATTTTCATCCAAAATAATGATTCCTAAAAATGTTTTGAAAAATGTTTTTCCCATAAAAAAATGTCTTATTAAATAAATTTATTACCCATTTATACTTATTTCTATTGGAAAAATCAAATGAATCATCTTATCATTTCAAAATGAATTCATATTTTTCTTTTACAAAAAATATGACAATAATCATTGTTTTTTACATGATCAAAATGACCAAGATTTATTACAGTCATGATTTATCAATGATTTCAGGAATCTATTAATATTTTATATTTTTTTCTCAAATAAGTTGTTTATTATTTTATTATCTTTTTTAAATGATCACCAAGTCATCCATTGTAATATTTCGATGTTATTTTAAAAGAAAATGATTTTTAAAATGATTTTTAAATTTTTTTTCAAAGTGGAATAGATAAATTGCACAAATAAAATATTTCAATAGTTTTAAAATTTTACATTTTAAGATTACATATTAATTTTAAAATATTTTTTTTCAAAATGTTTTATTTTTTAATAAGTGATTTTATCAAAGAAATTTATTTTCACTCAAAAAGATGTTTTAAGTGGTCATTAAAATTAATTTTTTACATAATAGAGAATACTTTGAGGTTAATTATGATTTACAAAGTGTATGATCCTCATATACCATTCGTATTGTTTCTCTAAATGGTTTTTTTATAATTATATTATGTTTATTAAACCCATTTCGTTCTCCCTGGGTTATACCATGATCAAATTTCTATGAAACACACTTCATTTTCAACAGTTTATGCAATGATGAAAGGATGAAATCATTATGATCCTTGTCCCTTTCCCAGAGGTAATAATATGATGAAATGTTAGTGAAACCTACAACAATTAATCAGTTGTTATATAATGAAGATTTAATGATCTTTTTTCCCAAATACATATTATTCTCATTATGTAATGGGTGGGTCCTATATCTCTCTCCAATTCCTTGGGTAATGATTTATATCTCATGAGATAGATAGGTCAGTAATGGGGATTGAACCCACTTCAGTAAGGCACATTGTCTTCTATGATGTTCTTAGGAGTGATCCTTGAATACTATTATGGTTTTTGGAGAAACACGATTCAAATATAATGGTTTCAGAAATAAGAGTTGACTACTAAAGATGTTATTCTCAATGGTTATTTGTATGCCACAATTACATGTGTTGTGATAATGTTATACTCTCATAGATCATGTTTTTTGATTTCCCCATGATTCATGACTTATGAACTATTAATATTTATGACATGCCTCCAGATTATAATATTTTATTTGAATGTTATGTTTTTCAAATGTTAGGATCATATTATCATAACCTTATTCTCTTGTTGTACTTACATATCTCCCTTGTTTAGACTTGCTAAGTATCTGATCTCATCCTTTCTTATGTTTTCTTTCCCTGATTTATGAAAAACTGTTTCAAGTAGGTTATCATATTAAATAATAGAAATGGGTAAGAAATTTATGGATGGAATTTAATATATTTCATGAATTAAGAAGATTATGTTACAAGTTTTAAGAGATAATAAACTATTTTGGTCATCAATCATAGTTTAGAGTAATTTGTTGAATATTAATCAAAAATGATGTTATAAAGATGCATGGGAAACTTTGTTATCTATAATAAATGTCTATATTTGGGAATCTGGCGATTCATGGATAGAAAATTATCTTTTTATATGCATATAACTCCCTCCATGAAATAAAATCATATCGTAGGGGGAAATATTAACACAAAATATAAATGGGGTCAAAATTAGTCTAATCATGAATTTATTAAAAAAATACACTAATCTTGTAAACAATCATATCATAACTCCCCCAATAGTATTCATACATATTATTATAAATTTTTAAGGATTCTGGTAATGAGTTTATTTCAAAATATTAAATAATATAAAATAATTATTTTATTAAATTATAAAAATACCAATTAGAATTTTTTTTAAAAATAATTTAATCAAATGTAGTATCTATTAATATATAATTATTTAAAATTGTATTATAATTAATGTAAACAATTAATGATTTTAGTTGAATAATGAAATTGGTTAAATAATTAAATAATAAATACTTCATAATATCATTATAAATGTAATAGACAATATATAATTTATATATATACTACATATAAATATTACATACATGATAGAAATATAAACCCCACATAAATAATTATAATAAAACATAGTGTATTTAAATGACTTTTTTTAGTGATTCAAATCATGTATAATATTTACTATAAATATAAGGCACATGAACATTTCATATTTATAAAATATATAATTTATAAGAGGTGATATGTTTTTTTCACAAATATCATTATATATAGACACTCTATGATAAATAAATTGATTGTTTCACATTATTTTATGTATTAAAAATTTTAAAAAATTTATTATAATGAACACGATCTAAAAATTAATTCTTTAATTAAACCATTTTGACATGGTCTTAAGACATGCATATTCTTTGTGTGAAATAAAATAATTTTTATAATTCTCTGTTTTGAATAAATTATATTTATTAAAACAATTATTACTATTTAATATTCTATTAAAGTATCTATGATGATAATTTTTTATAATTATATCCTATCATGTAATATAAACTGAAAATAATTATTATTTATAATAATTTCATAATATCAATTTCATTATAAACACCAACATTATTAATTTCAGATAATATAAAAAAATAATGTAAAATAATATTATGAAAATAAATTACTTTTTCATCAAGCCATAACATAAAAATTATAATAAAAAATTAAAATATTAAAAAAATTGTTCAATAAATTTTTAAAAACAAAACGATATTAAATTTTTAAATATTACTTCTAATCCATGGAAGTAAAAAATTAATTACAAAATTAAAATATTAAATTTTGTTACCAAACCATTATCTAACAATAAATCATATCATTAATATATAAATATAGTTAACAATTCACAAATTTAAGTTGTTTGTATCATGAAAATTTTAAAAAAATAATGACACACAATAAAACCATTATAAATTTAATCTCAAATGTTATAATTTTTTTATTATGATATAAATATATTCATGCAAAAAAACCAAAAACCAAAAAAATGAAATAATTATGTCAATATTATGTGGTTAAATATTTAATGATTACCCACTATTTTATGATTAATTACACAATATATTATTCAATAGATTTCATTGGTATCATTATTTTTTTTATATTTATTTTACAACCCATGTGAGTAATTTATTAAAATTAAAATTTAAATAATGTGAACTGTAGAGAGTCTAAGGAATAAAATAAAATAAATAGTAAAAGTGTAATAAAATATTGAGTACCAATGAAACATAAATTCTGTTTTTGTATTGTAAAGACTATAATTTTAGCATCTACATGGTTTTGGTTAACATGAACACTTTCATTTCGGGTGGGAAACATGACCTTATGCACGTTATCCCATAAACCACTATTTTAATATAAGAGATAAGGGTCTATAAATACCATAAGGATATAGTACCCACTATATGATAACCATAAATAGTAGAATAAGTACTAAATGACCATTATCCTGGATAAATTTCATAACATGGATATTATGTCTATAATCCATCTATAAAAAATATGTCGTACTATATAATAAAACATGAACAAACTATATTCTCATAAAAGTTATATATATATATATAGACAAATTATTTTCAGTAGGTAATTCATATACAATTTCTTCCAAAAATAATAAAATAATGGATATATAAAAAAAAATGGTTCCTGTATTTTTTTAGTCATATATCTCAATCCATCAATCATGCCTACTAAACCATCTATAATTAAGTGAATTCCCTTATTTCTATCCCTATTTATAAATTCAACATTCCCACAAAATATCATGTGTATGGTACAAGAAAAGTACTCAATATTCAACCACTAATGGTATCCCTAAATAAAAAAGGATAATTATGTTCATATATAATTTAATATCTTAAAAATAAAAAAAAAATTGCCAAAATTTTTATTACACCACTGAGTGCTATGTAAGACACTCTGTGAGAAATCAAGTTAGAGTTGGTTCACTAATATTAAATTCTATATAATTTATGGTTAATGCTATTTATTTTTTAGTAGTAAGAATTTTTATATAATATAATTGTTCTTATTCTTTGTGAAATATTATGTGATTGTTTCATTATGAAAATAGTCACATTAAAACATTAATATAGATCCCTACTATGATGATAACCTACAAGTGTTAGGATATTATTTTAAAATATGTGTTTTCTCATCTAAAGACATATTTTTTTAATTTTTAAATGATATAAACAATTAGTGTTTAAGACTAATATGGATTTTATACACTTTCTCAGGATTTAATCCCTTTATAATTTTTTGAGTAAGTGATTTTGATAAATTGACTTTTCAAAACGAAATCACATATATATGTTCTATTAGAAGTTTTAATCTATATAAATCAGTAATTATCCTTGGGAGTTTTAATTTTTAATAATTTATTTTATCATTAATACTAATTTATGTTTTTATTAAAACTATAATGAAATATTCTCATGATGAGATTATACACATTTTGTGTGTCATAAGTGATGTATTGTTAATGAATAAGGAGAGAAATAATTTTAACAATCCCAGTTTTGTGAATGTTTATATATTACGATCTTTTTTGGGAATAAAACTAACTAATTATCTCCATTTATATTTTTTTCTTTTACAAACATCATTTTATGAAATTTAATGATAATGGCATCAAGAAAATAGGTTGATAATATTATTATGAAACATATTTTATTGTAGATTTTTAAATAATTGGATAATATTATTCAGTGAGTGTTCATAATGGGATTCATTTAGTGTAAAATTAATTTCTTATTATTTAGGATCCTTGGTGTGTCTCAATATGTTACCCTTTTACATTCGGTTGTGTATGATAATAGAACTGAGAATAGAGTTGAGAAGGTCATACAATAAGTTTATTCGAAACCTCAATTAAATTTTATTTGAATTAATTATTTTTACTGAAATTTATTTTCATATTTTATTTAATAATTATTACTGATGTGTTAATCCAAAAAATTAATTCACTGGTTACATGAGAGAATATATGATAGATGAATATTTTAAAAAATAAATCTTTTTAGATAATTATTTATATAATTAGTTGAATGTATAATATTTAATTATTTTTGTTAATTGTCATGGCAGGAAAATATATTTTATTTACACGATTATTTAATATGTATTTATTGAATAATTTTGTAAATATAGAATTCATTTATTTATTTATGACTTATGAAGTGATATTTGTTTAATTAATTAATTATACATTATTCAAGGTATGATAAATATTTAGGAAGATAGGTGAACAAAATTTAATAGTCATCTGATAAATATGATATTAAATTACATTTGATGAAATATTTATTTTAATAATATTTTATTATTGGTGTGTTTAGTATATATATGTTAACTAATAATAATAATAATATTATTATTATTTTGACATGGGTTTCTCCATGGTTTAATCGAATCATAAAGGCCCATGTGAAAATAATACTTCCCTAAATAAGGCATTATGTAAAACTAATTTTGAAAAACCCTTCACAATCAAGTCATTTTACACAATAAAATACAGTGTTATCTGAATCCCAATAGTGCACCTATTCAAGAACATTATCAAGAACATATGTTTGTTCTCATCCTGTACAATAGTAATTACATATCTTAATGGATAATTAATCTATGATCTATAGTGATCACTTTATTCATTAGACCAATATTCCCATATACCAAGAGGAATCTATATTGATGATTGATGGGTCATAGTACAAATGTGTATCATTGCTTGTAATGGAACCAAACATATTAGCCTAGAGTATGTTGTCGCATTTTTACATAGGTTATAGTAATAAGAAATTACCTCATAACTAATAGAACAATTTTGTATTCTAATAAACTAGACACTTTTATGATTTTCACAATATATTTCCAATAATAAAATACATAAAATCATGTAAGTAAATTTTATCCCTCATAGAACTCATTCAACCATTACATCTTCATATAATATCTTAAGGAAAAGAAAATAACGGTAATATATTATTTAATTTAAGGTTTAATTATATGGGATGTTGTGGTATTTAAATAATTAATAGTTTGAATTTCAAGGTAAATAACTAAAATCACATTAAATTTAATTAATAACTTAACCAATAATGAAATATGGATAAAATAATGATGATCAAATAATGTCACATATTTATTCACATGTGCTTGAAACTTATCCATGGATATCAAAACTATTCAAATAATCACATGGAAATCGATTACATATCCCAAAATGACGGAATTTATAATGTAAGACATCTGAAACATATTTTATAGCCTAATTCCATGTCATTTTAAAATATATGTAGGTATACAGAAAAACCCATTTAATAAGGATATCCATGTTGTTAAACTCATGATACCAACTGATTCAGTGATAAACTTTGTAATTAAATTCCCCACTCATTACTTCATAAAACCAATTCAATTATTATATGATGAAAAGTATAACATAATCAACATGTCTTATTCAAAAAATTCAGATATAATAAAAACTACCATATGTAATGAAAATTATTTCCCCATAAAAACTATGAATAAACCATCCAAAAAATAATAAACATGGTATCATAATAACATATTTATAGTGGGTAAAAAATGTATTTTTTCAGATAAATTGATATACCATAAAAATATCATAAATTTGTTTTTGATAAATTAACATTTTTATTTTAAAATTTACATTTAAAAACTAAAAAATTTCTTAATATTAGGGGAAAAATATTATATTAAAATATACTTGTCAAATTTTAAACTAATATTCAAATCATTGATTATTTTCAATTGAAATAATTTTTTTTAGGTCATTTTTGTTAAAAATATTTCATCTCACATTTTTTTTTATAAAATTCAAAAAGTACCTCATTCAAAAAATGACCAAAATTTTCCAATTATTCATTTTAGTAAAACAAAAAATGTGTTAAAATTTCCCAAAAAATAATTTCATAACACTAAAAATATAATTTATTACATTATAATGAATAAATGATATAAATGTGAATTATTCCCAATAGTGTAGAAAACAAATTTGGTGTTCCTTTAAAACATTATTTTGGTATCTTGAGTAACTAAAGAGAGGAAAATGAATTGAAAACATTAATTTTCATGGTATAACTGAAATATAATAAAATATATAGTATTTAACATAAAACTAACAATAAATTCACCTGATGGAGACTTAAAAATAAACCATCCTAAGTAATGATGTGAATGTGAAATAAACAATTACCACTCGGGTAACGTTCAAATAATATTCCCCTTGATATAAATAGATTAAAACAAAATAGTAAATACCCAGATAATAGGGATATTAATTATATGAATTGTTAATGTATAGTAGAAACACCTTATAAAATAATGTATTGGCATTATGTAACATATTTCCCAAAAAAATATAATTTGGTATGTTAAACCCTTCCCTTGAGTTTTAATTTCTATGAAAGAACACTATCATCCTATATAATAAATACTAATTTATTTTACTTCATAAAAAATGACATAAATACATATAATATAATATATCATCCATTTATAACATTTCATAAAGTATTTATCAAAAATTGATTTTTTAATTCGTCATTTTTGGGTGTTAACTATTTCTTTTATCATGAGTATTTCAGCTCAGAAAATATGATCATTATATAATGATCGTGGTTAAATAATCTAAAAAATGATAAAAATTATTTAAATATCATATATAATTATAATAATTATATCTGTTTGTGTGTTTGTGCATGTTTTGAGTCTTCAATAAATGTTAGAGATATAAAATGAATTCCACATTTCTTGAAGATGTTAGGTCGCATGTTCTCATGAACATTATTTTCAATTTTCAATGGATGGAACTGAAGAATAAAAAATAGTAATTAACCATTACAAAATAATTATTTTAACATATAAATAATTTATATTAACTTGATCTCAGTTTTTTACCATCCATGTAAAACATAAGTGAAAAACATCACATCGTTTCGTGGAGGTGGTAGTTCACTCATACACACGAACGCCATTATTATTTTCAAAAATATAAGAATGTAATAAGATAAATTTAAAATTATAATTATAAAAGTATAATAATTTCTTAATTATTATATATAAACATGAAACACATCAAAATAACTATCCAAGAAATAGGGTAGTGGAAATGAATTGTATCATTACGTGGTTATAGTAAGGTGTACATACCGACAAGAGACAATTTCACTTCCCATTTTATTGGAATGAGGGTGTATAATGGGGATTAATAATCATAATATCATTTTGAAATATTTAGTATACTTAATTGATTATTTTAATATAAATATAATATATTCATATGAGTTATATAAGAAGTAAAAAAAGATAATGTGATAAATTAAGGTTGTTACCTATTTATTGAAACTACACCTTTCGCAATCCTTTTAAAGAAATTAAGGCTTCTGTTTTACGATGTAAAAAAGAATATAAGTTGGATAAAAAAATTTGAGAAATAATTTTGGTGGGTTTTTATTTGAGCTAGATAGATCAATTATTTGTAATGAAAATATATAATGTGTGTCCTTTTATAAGTTAGGGGACTGATATCCTTTGAATTTCATAAAGTATTAAATTAGTATAAATTATTTATCATGAAAAAATACATCTAAATTTATAAAATTCAAATTTAAGATGAGTTTTACCAGAAATAAAATCATAAAATAATACTTTTACATTTTTTATTAATTTTTTCACCATTATCTTTTAGATATAAACTCATCAACCATTTTAAAAATTACTACAATTTTAAACTTTTCTACTCTTTAAGGGTGAAGAATGGTATCATAAAAGGAATAAAGATCGCCAAATGAAACTTGGTTGAGGTTTTCAACCATACTACCTTAATTTAATATAATTTAATATTTTCATAAATACTAAGTCATTTAATAAATAATTATTTGTTAAATAATAAAATTACTATACTTTTTAACACTGTTGATTTAATATAACATTAATTACATCATGTAAAAATGTAATTATATTGTATTCCTTTCAAACCACCATCATAAGCAACATAGATCATCCAAATTCATGAGAATTTTTTTAATTCAAATTATATCACCTATAATATATTTATAATTAATTTCTATATTTTTCTATTATTTGACAAAATATTTTGATAGTATTTACTATACACAAAAAGTAATTATTTCATCACTAAATATTAGTAATAAATTATCCAGATAAAAAATGATTTTATTTCAAAAAAATATTTAAAACGAAATTTATCATCAGTTTATGATTATTTTAAAATCTTAAAGTAAACAAATAAAAGAGATTGAAATTTTTTATTATTCTATAAATAATATAATTTAATGGTTAAAATAATATCCAACTAGAAATAAATCCCATATATCATAAAATTTAATGAGTATGGATGAAATATATAACACATGAAAATTTTATTTAAAGTATCTTCTTAGATAAATTCAATTAATTAAATAGCTTATGTTGTATAAAACATCAAGAATAAATTAATATTTATATACTATTAAATATTAACATGACCGTTGAAACAACAATGTGATCATTAGTGATAGTAATGTGACCATTTGGAATAGTTATGTGACAATTATAATAATAACCAAATATTTGAAATTGTATCTAAATTATTAGTATTTTATAAATGATAATATGATATATTTATAACATTTAATAATTAAATAAATGTGTTAAAATAATAAATTAATTTCTGGTATTTTTATGAAATTTAAATGTTTATTTATAATTTTATAATTACTTATTTAAAAGAAAATTTATTTTCATAAAATTTATTTATAAATTAATATTTATTTTTTATTATAATTATAAAATAAATTTTTGAGACAATGATTAATTTATCAAAGTGTCATAAAATCAGTTATATTACAAAAAATGATATTTTTTTGAATAAATTATGATTTTACATAAATATTAAATATCTCATATTGAGAAAATTTAATTCAAAAAATGGACCACATTTTTGAAATCTACATATCGAAAAATGGAAGGTGTGATGTTTTTGGATTTTATTGATATAATTGAATTTTTGGTGAGTACTAAAATATGATAATTTACTTTATTTAAAAAATTCATGAATTATTAATTCATGGATGATGTATGGATAAGGTAATCACCCATTATTTTTAACTAAGATGCACTATTTACTTTATTTAATCACTCGAATCATCACTATTGATATTCGTTAGCCAAAATAATAATGAAATGAGCAAAATAATCATAAACATCCCGCTCCTCTTCCTATAAATAACACTTCCCACCTCCCCTTCACCTACCACAATCTAATCCTTATATCATTCTAATATTATTCCCATGTACTATCCCAAAATTCTTACACATTTAAAACACCTTATAGTCTCAATAATGTACCATACCAACGTTCCTTATGTAGGTTCTCAATGATGTTAAAATTCATGAGGTAAACCCCTCGAACCTTATCATAAAATTTTTTTTTCTTATTTTTTTTTATAATACTCTCCTCACATCCCCTTATCCATGTATAATTATAAATATATTATATTATATATAGTAGTATTTTATTATGTTAATATAATATCCATCATCAAACACCTTATTCTCCACCTTTTTCATTCAAAAATAAAATCATTATTCTTGGTGTTTTGATTTACCATCATCGTGGATGGTACATTTTCACTTTCCATTATCACCTTCATGGAAGGTCATAGAGCCATTATTATGGTTAAATAATATTTTCATATACATATTAAAAGATATATTGTTTCTTACCAAAAAATTGAAGTAATACTAAATGAAATGATACATGTAGCACAAGAGCCTCAACCTTGTTTTTGAGGGCTTAACAAGTGAATCCAAAAGACTTGAGATCAAAAGAGGGTGAAGACAAATTTTTGTAGGGTACTGTATCATGTACATAACCAGGCACTGTAGCAGTCAATGTTCAGTATTGTAGCAGCCATGACTATTCGTCTGTTTTGGGCTTTCAGGCCACCGGTTTGGACATCATGTCCATTATGGCCTTCAGGAAACCCATGGCCTTCGACCCAGTAAGGCATTCAGGCCACCTCAAGGCCATCATGGAACCTCAAGTCCTTCGAGCCACCTGAAATTGTGCATTAATGATCAGACAAACTCTACAAGTGTAAGAACCAGGTTCTAATTCTTAAGGTAGATGTTTCTTCTTTTTCTTTTTCCTTTAATATTTTTGAGAAAATAAGAAAAATGGTGAAAATCCAAAAATTTGTGGGCACACGCTGTGAACTTTTCAACATGATGTGTACTTTGGCCCTGTGGGATAAGTACACAGGGTGTGTAGGACTGTCGGTGATGAAGTGTGTAAAAACTGACTACACGTTGTGTACTTAGTATATACACATTGTGTAATCATTCAATAGGTGAATAGTTAGGCAGTGGGAGTAGCATATAGTAGAATGATAGTACACGACATGTACTTAGATGTACTCATCATATAACCAGGTCGGCTGATGAATAGCGAGGGAGTGGACAGTTGCCGCCAAAGGAAAAATTTAAAATGAAAATTACACGTTGTGTAATTTAGAGTATATGCAATGTAGTTATGTTTTATTGGTTAAAATAGGAAGTAGCCTCCTCTTTCCATATAGGACGCTAATAATACTAGATATCTATGGGAGAGGGAGTCGGATCATGGAATAGATCCTGACTGCACACCAGGACATTAATTCCTTTGTCGTTAATCTCATTTGAACCGCGCGGGTTAGTTATTCTCTCTTATTGAGCCTCTCCTTCCAATTATTTCCCAGGGGGATGTTATTTGAGGATGAAAATTTAATTTTTTATCCCAGATCTACGTTGTTCTCGGTGGATTTCGGAGGCTTCGTTCACATATATCGATCAGAGGAGACCGTGGTTTGTGATCTGGTGTTTATTTCCAACTGTTGATTTGTTTTTCTGTACTGTTGTGCTACACACCCATGTTTGGGTTGTCTTATGGCTAAATCCTTTACTAATAAAATACCTAGATTTTCTTAGGTATCTTAATGAACAAGTATAAAGTGTTGTTTGGGATCGCTTCTTTGATCCAGGGCCACCCTGTCGGTGTTTTTCCCTTGTTTAGCCATTTGGACATGATACCCATGGGTATGCCATGATTATAGCATGCATTGAGTTTTCTTGAGAGAAAATTTATATATAATTGATTTTTTCTATTTTGGGCTCGGACCGGTTACTTGCATAGCCCGAGGGAAGTGTGTTTCCTAGCCTGAGGGCAGTGTTCCATTTAGCCTAAGGGAAACTTTTCTTATGCTTGTGGGAAGTAGCTTCTGTGCCTGAGGGAAATATCTCATATGCCTGAGTGAAATATTAGTTATGCCTATGGTAAATCACTTGAGGGTTTTGATTCTGATTTCCTGAGGGTAATTATTTCATGTATGAGGACAATGTTTACATTCAATATTCTCTATAGTGATTTCATATGTTATACCTTCCAAGCTAAAGCACAGGCTTGGTATTTTTTTTCCCTTCTACTTGTTAAATATCATTTTGTGGTTTTTTATGTGGCACTATATAGGAGATCATCGGCTGAGGCTAAGTCTCGGGAACTTATAATTCAATTAAATTTAATTTCTAAATAATAATTAAATGGTAATGGAACTAATGGGAGTTGCTGCTTTTTAGTACTTCCTAACTTACTACATTTCATTTCTGCACATTGTTGTTTCACATTTTCACTGATAGTTGGGCACGAGCCTTTGGTGGTTGCCTACTAGGATTTATTTCTCACACCCTTTTTTGGTCATGTCTTCATCCCAAACATATTATATTGCTAGAGGTTTTGATAATGGAAAGAGTCCTTATACAGGTACTTGATTGTTGCAGAGAAGTGGGAGAGCATGGGACTGAGCATAGGCTTGAGATGCTTCTGAGTTCCTACTGCACTGTTTTGATATGCTTTTCTATATTTATACCTTGAATTGTAATGTTTTATATTTTAGTGTATCCTGTTTTGGCTACTTTCTTAGAATTAGGGACATATATCATCATCATATATATGACTGTTGCTCATCTTTTATTTCAGTACCATTGTCCAGTTCATCTTGGAATTGTTTACTACTTCCATTTTTTGGTATGTTTGTATTTCTCCACTGCGCTACACATTGAACGATGAGGGAGTAGTTTCCCCACTATTAAACCAAGGCCCTCTCTGCTAGTCGGCAGCCTCTGGCATTTGGGGAAAAGCCACTGAGGTCATTTGACCAACCGGGTTCGAGGCACCAGCTGTGTGGAAACCAGATCTGAGACGCCTCAAAGTGGTATCAAAGGTGCTTTTCTTTTCTCTCAGTTATTTTATTATTTGGAGATGACAGAAATAGGTATATTATGAAGGGATTCAGTAATAACTATGCCTAGGAGTAGCTACCCTATGTACAGGTAATGGGTGGATGGCCTCGAATTAAATTGTAATTTTCTATTTATGATTATTATAGTTGATTTGATTTTCACAGTTGGGTGACGCACATGTGGTGTATTGTTTATGTTTTGATACCTGGGATAGATTTAGTGGCAACCCGATGAGATGAGGTTATGCCATCTCAGGAATCATTTAGGCACATATTAGAATCACAAGCCATGCATAGTTTTCATGCCATGTAGGTGAATTAAGAAATCCATGCTGTTATGATAGATGTTGTGATAAAAAATTCATGTTTTAGTGTTAGATTCCTTGATAAATCTCCTTCTTTTTTATAGGGTATTGTTATGTAAGGGTATGTGAATGAACACGAATCTTTGGTTGTTAAGGAGTCTGGGCCCTCATCAACCAGAATTTGGTGGATCATCGACCTGTTTACATTTTTATAACACTTATAAGATGCCAAGCTTTGGTTCATAGGGAGTATGGGCCCTTATATATCAGAATTTGGAACTTTAGTGTTCGTTGAATGGTTTTCTAGGCTCCGAAGTTGTTTCTAAGGCTTACTGTCTGGAAAAACCCAGAATAAACACTATGTAATTTTGATTACATGTCGTTATTCTTCTGTTCCAGAAGATATGAAAAAAAATTAATTACACTCTATGTACCTTATGTACACACCGTGTAGTTCCTAACTATGTCATATTCTGTGTGGGAGGAGACATAGGATGGGGAAGTTCTTGTTAGAACATTTCATTTAACACGTGTACATGTGGTGTCGGGTTGACCCTATGTCTTTCGTGTGACTAACAACAGAGATGAAGGAATATTCACTTAAACATGTTGTGTCACTTCCGAGCACACCTTGTAGTGTAATCTAGGAATCCGGTCATGTAACTAACAACAAGGGTTTGTGATATCCTTTCTATTACATGAAATGTCCATCTGGAACACACCGTGTAGTATGAGTCATGTAGACAGCTGTGTCTTGAACAACACGGGTCAACAAAGCTAGTCTTGTACACGCCATGTACCTGTGGGACACACCATGTAGTCTTTACCGGTGAGAGACCATGTTGTTGTGGCAGTGTGGCTAGGGAAACAGGGTGGTGTACACACCATGTGAGGGTGTAACATGTCGTGTAGTGCCATCTGAGTACCCAGTTGTGTCACTAACAACACTGGTTGTTGGAATCTAAGTCGTACATGTCATGTCTCTATGGAACATGCTGTGTAGTTTGAGTTGTGTACCCGACCATGTCACGAACCACACAGGTCAATGAATCTCATATGGTACACACCGTGTAGACATTATACATGCCATGTAGTCTCGTTTTAAGGAGGGTTGTGTGGATTAGCCATGTCGAAGGACTCAGGCAGGGGAAGAAAATTCCAGAATATGTCGTGGGTGTAGGGACAACACGCCATGTGTCTGGGGTGTTACACGACTAGTTTTGGCAGAAGTAAATGCCCATGTGAAAGGCTTGAAGGAACATGCTTTTTCATTATTATACATGTAATGTAGTATTTTTTTGAAAAACTTGAATGTTTTTTTCTTTATTCCCTTCATACACTTTTGGTTCTTAGTCCTTAATGATCTTAATTTAAGGCGTGTTTTGACATTGTAGACTCATGACACCGAGATGACCTCGAGTTGTTAACTAGGATAGAGGAAATGATTATACTTCATAGAAGGTAGGCCATGGGCTACCGATAGATACTCCAGCTATTCCAGATGAGGAGATATCCATTACACCGGACGTATGTGTGGATGCGCAGTTCCGTGAAGGATTCATGCGGTTCATGCAAACATTCCAGGGAGCACCATCAGTTGCCACATATATGGCGTACCTAACACGTATATTCTTGCTGCTGCATCCGCATATATTTTTAAGAGATGTTGGACCACAAGCTGTGAAGTCATGGGTGGGTTCTATACATACAATCATCAAGAATCTGAAGAAATCTACTGGTAGGAGGTTCAATCTCATTACTTATTTGTTATGTGATTCTGCAAAGAGATGGTGGGATGTTACCACCCAGACTGAGAATCCTCGAGACATAGCAAGGGAAGATTTTTAGGAAGTTTTCTATGACATTTTAATTCCATAGATGATATGGGTAGATCGAGCTCATGATTTCATAAATATGCAACACTGCACTATGTCACTGATGGATTATTCATCCCGCTTCACCGAGCTACAACACCTTGCACCTGTTCTGGTGGGAGATGAGACGTTGAGGGATTGAATCATTGAGGATGGTCTTTGATATGACATTAAATAACTAGTGAACATTTTTAGGTTGCATACAGTGCATGTTGTTGTGAAACAGGTGCTGATTACATAGCAAAACCTGCGGGAAGCTGGTGGCGCTGGCCACGGCGGTTCAGCACCAGTTTCTGGTAATATTTCTACCAGTAAGAGGAAGATGCATATGGATTTCTCTCATGGTAGATGTTCTAGCTAGAATAATTGTTTATGTGGTTAGGTGTTGTGTTAACAGTGTGTAAAATAGGGGAACAAGAGACCTCAGTGTCCCTGTAACCCATTGGAGTTCTGAGATTGTAGAAATATTGGTCATCTGAAGCGTTCTGTAGAGTGTTCCTACCAGTGACTAGTGAGAGGGGTTCTGTGTAGACTCAATGTACTGGAGAAGGGCCAGCAGCTTCTTACCAATTAGAGAGTTGGAATATGTTAGGACGTTTGGGATGAGGTGGTGGTCGTGGTCGTGGTATCCAGAAACCAGTGTCTCAGAGATAGTAGGGTGGGTCAGCTCAGGGTAGCCAAGCTATGTCATAGGGCTACGACAATGGGCATGCATATGTAGTGCAACAGACCCAGCAGGAGTAGGATCCCGAACCTTCTACTATCAGACGTACTATTCAAGTTGCTTCTATTTTTTCTTCGGTACATTTCGATTCTGGTGTTACACATAGCTTTATATCTGTTCATGTTGTTAAGAGCCTTCAGCTCTGGGCTTCTTCATCTTCTGACATCATGATGCTAGACACACCGTTGGGAACTAGAATAGAAGGGGTCCGTTAGTGCATGGAGTTCCCCCTAGAGGTTGGTTGATGTCACTTTCTATGGGACGTCTATGTAATAGAGATGACTTTCTTTGACATCATTCTCGGGATGGATGGGTTTGTACCCTTTCGATCCTTCATATATTTCTATCATTGCAGGGTGATTTTCAAGTTACTAGAAGGAAGAGAGTTTCCATACAAGGGAGAATGGGATGTCTAGGCAAGCCCAGTTGGACCCCAGAATTGTGGGTGAGGTGAAGTAAAAGCCCATATTTTTTGTTTGTATCTGGATGACCAGTGAACATGTCTGAAGTATTTCCCTCCAGTGGTTAATTATTTCATGGATGTCTTCCCAGATGACTTTTTAGGTGTACCTCTGGAGCGAAAGGTGGATTTCTCTATTGATCTTGTGCAAAGAGCGGCACTAGTGTCCATTACTCCTTATAGGATGGCTACACCAGAGTTGCAGGAGCTCAATAGGCAGTTGGAGGAGTTGCAGGAAAAGGGTTTTATTTGACCCAGTACGTCTCCTTGGGGTTCCCCAATCCTGTTTGCAATGTAATTTGACATTACCCTTAGACTATTTTTGGATTATTGAAATTTGAACCAGTTGAAAGTCAAGAACTGATATACCTTCCAAAGGATTGATAATATTTTTGATAATCTTCGGGGATCATGAGTGTTATTGAAGACTATCTTGAGATCTTGATATCATTAGTTGCGCGTTTTACCATCAAACATACCGTTTAAAGCCTTTTGGAGAAGATATAGTCAAAACGAGTATTTGGTATTTCTGTTCAGACCCATGAACGTGCCAGCAGTTTTCATGACTTTGATGAATCGTATGTTCCACCCATATCTAGATTCCTTTGTGGTAGTCTTTATTGACGATATCTTGGTGTACTATCACATTTTACACGACCATGCCACACATCTTGTGATCATTTTGAATACACTGAGAGATCATCAGTTATATGATATCTTCTCAAAGTGCCACTTTTTAAGGGACTAGATACACTTCCTGGGTAATATTATTTGAGATACAGGAGTTTCCGAGGATCTAGAGAAAGTGAGAGGAGTAGTTTTCTAGGAGCAGCCTCAGAACGTGTTTGAAATACGGAGATTCTTGGGGATGTCTGGTTTCAATAGGTTCTTTATAAAGGACTTCTCCCAATTAGCAGCTCCATTGAAAGGTTTGAATAAGAAGGGTGTCATGTTTTTTTAGTCAGAAGCTTGCGAGATAGCCTTTCAAGAGCTTAAGGGAAGGTTGACATCAGCACCAGTCCCGATATTTCCAGAGCAAGGGGAGATCAATTCAGTTTACAGTGATGCATCAGTCATTGGGCTGGGAGCAGTGTTGATGTAGGTCGATCGAGTAGCTACATACAGGTCTCGATATTTGAGGACACATGAGAGGAATTACCCGACACATTATCTTGAGTTGGCTGTAGTTGTTCCTTCATTACGCTTTTGGAGACATTATCTCTTGGGAGAACATTTTGTGGTGTTTATGGACCACAAAAGTCTCAAATATATCTTTACCCTGCGTGAACTAAATTTGATACAGTGATGGTAGGTTAAATAACTTGAGTACTTCGACTTTGTGCATTCCTATACACCTGGTAAGGGTAATGCATTTGCTAATGTATTGAGTAGGAGGACTCAAATATAGGCAGTGCAGGAGACCAGTGGTTAGTGGTAGCTTATGGCCTTGTTCACTGACATTCATTTGGAGGTGCATGATAGTTAGGGGTGAGCCTATATTTCTGCCTTAGATGTGTCTTCTACCCTCCTGGATAGATTATGGATGAGACAACTATCATATTTAGAAGGCCTAGTTCTATGGGAGTCGGTGGCAAATAAGGACCCTCTTCTGGGTTCGATGATAAGAGATGTTGAGGTACTACGTATCCATGGATGAGTGTCGGTTCTATGGGATATATGTGAGGATTTGATGCCAGAATTTCATGCTTTATATTAGGCAGTTCATCCTAGAGTTACCAAAATGTACTGCGACATGAGACGTCAGTATTGGTGGTTGGGTATGAAATGAGAGGTAGTAGGTTTTGTTATGAGATGTTACACCTGTCAGCAGGTGAAGGCAGAGCATCAAAGGCCATCCAGACTGTTACAACAGTTACCCATTTCGGAGTGGAAATGGGATGGTGTCGTGATGGACTTCATGATCGGGTTGATGAGGTCTCCTCAAAGCAATGATGTCGTGTGGGTTATTGTGGAAAGACTTATGTAGGTAGCTCAATTTTTGCTGATCAAGTAGACCATTGGTGTTGACGAGCTCAAGAAGATGTATGTCTGAGAGGTAGTATGCCTTCACAGGGTCCCTCGTTCTATCATTATAGACAGTACAACTGTTTTATGTCGTGTTTCTAGATGAGATTTCAAGGGAACTGGGTACACAGGTGCTTTTGAACACAGCTTACCAACCTCAGACTGAAGGCCAGTAAGAGCATACGATTCAGGTGCTATAGAACAAGTTGCGTGCATGTATTCTGTAATTTGGGGGGTCTTGGGATAAGTACATACCCCTAGTTGAGTTTTCCTACAATAATAGTTTTCAGGAATCTATTGAGATGGAACCTTAAGAGGATTTATATGGTAGACAGTTCTGATCACCTTTGTGCTGGTTAGAGGCAGGTGAGGCAGCTTTGTTGGGACCACATCTCGTGCAAGAGACTTCCGATCAAGTCCAATTAATTCAGAAGTGGATAGCTATTGCGTTGTCTCATCAAAAATTTTATGTTGATCGTCGCAGAAGACCTTTGGAGTTTGTGGTCAGAGATCAGGTTTTCTTGCATGTTTCACGGAGGATGGGACACAGGCGGATCATGAGTCAGGGTAAACATTCACCGAGGTATGTGGGGTCCATTAAGATTCTAGAGAGAGTCAAGCCAGTTGCCTATCAGTCGCTATTACCATAGAGGTATCGGTCCATGCACAATGTCTTCCATGTATCTCAGTTGTGCCATTATCACTCAGACCCATCTCATGTTTTTCAGCCAAAGGAGGTTGAACATCATGTGGATGCATCATTTGTGGAGCATGTGATTTATATTGTTGATAGGAGCACGAAGGATCTCTAAGGACGGTTAGTTCTTCTCATATGGGTGCTATAGCAGTATATCTGAGTGCAGGACGAAACCTAGGAGTGGGAGACCGACGTACATGCTCAGTGTCCAGAGTTTTTCTCAGCATTATCTTCACCACCTTTGGAAGGGAAATTCGGGGATGAATTTCTTTATGTGCGAAGTATTTAAGAACATGGCTCTTATTCTTATGGAATGGGTTTATTCTTTTCCTTTTCCTTTAATATTTTTTAGAAAATAAGGAAAATGTGGAAAATCCAAAAAATTGTGGGTATACACTATGTACTTTTCCACATGATTTGTACTTTGACTTTGTGGGATGAGTACGTAGGGTGTGTAGGCATGTCAGTAATGAAGAGTGTAAAAACTGACTAAACACCGTGTGAATAGTATATACACACCGTGTAATCAGTCATTAGGTGAACAATATGGCGGTGCAAATAGCCGCCAGTGGAAAGAATGTACATGCCGTGTAATTATAAGTACACACCGTGTAACCAAGTATGCTGATTAATAGTGAAGCAGTGGACAATGGTTGTAAGAGGAACAATTAAAAAATGGAATGTACACACCATGTAATTGAGATTACACACCGTGTGGTTATGTTTTTTTTTCATAAAATAGCCAGTAGCCTCCTCTTTCGACAGATGAAGCTTAGAATGCCAGAGAGCCACATGAGAGATGTTTGAATCATGGAAGTGCTCTCGAATGCACACCGGGACTCTGATTCATTCGATGTCGATCTCATTTAAACTGTGTGGGTTAGTTCTTCTCTCTTCTTGAACCTCTTCATCTAATTCTTTCCTGAGCGGATGTTATTTGAGGTTGAACGGGTAATTTTTTATCCCAGATCTATGTTGTTCTTGGTTGATTTGGGATGCATCATTTACATATATCGATCAGAGGAGATTGAGGTAGGTGGTGTGGTATTTATTTCCAACTGTTGAGTTGTTTTTGTGTAACATTGTTCTACGCGCCCATGTTTGGGGTGTCGTATGTTTGAGGCCATAAATTTTAAAATACATATAATGATTCCTAATGGAAATAATGTTATTTATTTTCTTAAGTAATGATTTCTCAGAAAACATCAAAAATACATCTTAAATTATTTTCAGTCCTCTATTTGGCCCTCTATTTGAAATATTTATCATAAGATCATGATCAATGCTAGATTGTTAGATAAGACAGATTCTTTTTTGAAATTCGAGATTGATAATTGGATGAGTTATTTCTTATCTTCTTTGTTGCCTCCTAACCATTCTCCTCAAAACATAAATATTTCCACTAAATATAGTATTCACTCGAACAGGCATGATATTCCTAATAACAATAACTTCATAATTTACATGTACCCCTTTTCAACTTCTAAAGACTTCCCCATTTGGGAACCAGTTCAAAATGGAATTCTTGACTCTAAATTTTTTTATAATAATGTTTTTTTGAACTCCACTGATGGTTTTGGGTGGTTGAATGCTTTTAACAATCCTTGGATCAAACCATCGAGACTCACTCTTATATGGAGCATCTCAGACAATAGAATTCTGACTAAAGTGTGTCTCAAATCCTTCATTATTCACCTTTTCTCAATGTTTCATTCATCCATTCAACACTGGGAAGATGTTATTCATCTTTTTCTTTCATATTCCAATGCCTTTACTCTTTCGAATTATATATCTGGCAATTTTAAATGAAGATGGACTTTTACTGACACTATCATCTCTCAGATTAAACAATGTGCCGATCAGGATGCCTCTTAGATAATTAAGGATGTGTTATCTACTACAACTATAGAATTGATGCACGTAATCTGTAATGATAGAAATAGTTTTATTCACAACAAATTCTCACTAACTCTCAATATAGGTAATGCTAGAATTCTATTTGGGGTGCAAGAAGTAGCTTCAATCCAGAAATCGCACTGCAACAACTCTATTAATGAATTCAAGATTCTTCACAAACATCGTATTATTGGCATCTACAAGAAACCAAAACATACCCTTGATGTTTTTTGGCATGTCCCACTCCCCGGATGAATTAATGTGAACATCGATGGTGCATTGATAGGAAATCCAGGCCATGTAGGTTGTAGATCTATTTTTAGAGATTGCTTGTATCAATTCCATGGATGCTTTTATGGTACTGGTGGCATGACCTCCTCCCTTGAAGCAGAAATGCTGGCCACAATACATGCTTTCAATTTTTCTATTCAATTAAGATTAAGGAAGATCTGGATCGAGAGTGATTTAACCACAATTGTCTAGGCTATCTGGAATGGGATGATTCATCTCGCTCGGCCTTTTACCACACTCTGTATGAGATGTCATGATATGCTTCGGTATATCAACTACATTGTCACGCATGCATATCGGGAGGTGAAAATGATTGCATATGCTCTTTCTAACAAATGTATCATCCACGAATTAACATGTTCTGATACCCTGCCTCATGAATTTCATCATTTTTATGAAAAATATTTTTAGAAACTCCCATCTTTAATACTCATGTTACTCATTTCCATAATATTCAATAAATTATTCCTTGGGCTTTTGACTAAGGCACCGCCTCCTTCAAAAAAAAGTATAAACTATTGTTTGGGATCACTGCTTTGATCCAGGGCCACCCCATGGTTGTGTTTCCCTGTTTTAGTCGTTTGGCCAGAAAACCCATGGGTATGTCATGATTATAGCATGATTTGAGTTTTCTTGAGACAAAATGTATATATAATTGCTTTCTTATGTGTTAGGATCAGCCCGGTTACTTTCTTAGCCGAAGGTAAGTGATTTTTTTCTTGAGGAAAGTGTTCCATTTAGCCCATGGGAAACTTTTCTTAAGACTGTGGGTAGTAGATTCTGTGCCTGATGGAAGTATCTCATACGCCCGAGAGCAATTTTTGTTATGCCTATGGGAAATCACCTGAGGGTTTCGATTCAGATTTCTTGAGTGTATGGATTTCATGTCTGAGGACACTTTTAACTTTAAATATTCACTGTGGTGATTTCTTATGTTGTACCTGCCAAGACAAAGCATGGTCATGGAATCTTTTTGCCTTCTACTTGTTAGATATATTGTTGTGGTTTTTGTTGTAGGACTGTGTAGAAGATTGTTGGTCAAGGATGAGTCTCAGTATCTTAAAATTCAAATATATTGAATTGATAAACAATAATTAAATGGTAGTGGAACTAGTGGTAGTAGTTTCTTTTGAGTACTTCCTAGCTTACTGCATTTCATTAGTGCACAATGTTGTTGCACATTTTCACTAATAGTTGTGGACGGGCCTTTGGTGGTTAACTATTATGATTTATTTCTCACACCCTGTTTGGGTCATGTCTAGGGCCCAAATAGATTATATAGATGTAGGTGTTGATAAGGGAAAGAGTCCCTATACAGGTACTTCATTGTTGCAGAGATGTGGGAGAGCATGGGATCGAGCATAGGCTTGTGATGCTGCTGAGTTCTTGCTGAACTATTTTGTTTTTATTTACTATACTTGAAACTTGTTTTATATTGTTTTAGATTATAGTTTATCCTATTTTGGTTGCTTTCATATAATTAGATACATATTGCATCATCATATTTATTACTCTTTCACATCTTTTATTTCAGTACCGTTGTCCATTTCAGTTTGGTATTGTTTACTGCTTCCATTTTTGGTATTTTTTTATTTCTCCGCTATACTAAACTTTGAAAAATAACGACATTGTTTCCCCACTGTCAGACCTAGGACCTTACAACTAGTCAGAAGCCTCTAGCATTTGGGAAAATGCGCTTGAGGTCATGTGACCAACTGGGTTCAGGGCACCCGCTGTGAGGCAAACAGATATGTGACGTTACAACAAGGAGAATCTTCCATATGGGGATTCAGAGTAAGAGCATTCACCAGAGCAGATTCAAAGAGTATTTTTCATTAAGATAGGGTGTGGAATTGACATCGGGATCAGCCAGTGCTTGCACAGGAAGCCTAGCCGAATAGCCATGCGAAGGTGGAGAGCTAATATCACAATGAAGAAGCTGGGAGGAGGAGTTCCAAGTACAGTATGTATATTTCCTAAGACCTATGGGTCATGTAATCTATGAGCCTACAGGTCATGTGAGGGTTCCCCTCATCCCGTGAAAGGGGGTTATCAAAAATCAATAAAAAGAAGGCCCTCGATCCATTCAGGCTTAAATGATACATGTTCATGATGTTCATAAAAACTAGAAATATAAATTAAACCATTTTCATCAATGATTAGTCTAGAAAATCATTGTAATGTCATATATAAAATTATATATGAGACCATATAAATATATGTAATTTATTTAAAAGAAAATAATTTCACTTTTACTATTTTGATTTAATTTTATTAGAATTCCTATAATTACAAGCAATGGAACCAACCATAAAACTACAAAACAAGAACTCAAAAAACAACAAAATTAATCATTCAAAAATGTAAAAATGGTCCTAGATTAACATAATTAAAAAATAATAAATCAAACTGATTTTTATACATTTTTGAATTAAGTAATTAATTAATATAATTTGATTTTCCGGGACATTAATTACAAGTTCATAATTATTTTGGACAAAAGAAAAGTGTTTTCTCATCTCACTTTTATTTATTTGAGATATGAATTATTCAACACTTATTCTTTTTATGTGGTATATTTATACTACCTGTAGATATATAATATCATAAATATCATAATCATTGTGATATTTATTGTATAATTTGATTCTTACTACTTTTTTTGGAATTCAATTCGATTGATTACAAAGTAGTAATGGTTTTTCATGTCACTATATTTTCTGTGGGACATGTGCCATGCTCATCACTTATTTCCTATATATATTACCCCTTTTATTTATGATCGTAATTAATTGAATATTTTATTAATTATCTATATTCATTTTATAATGGATGTTATTATTTTCTATTCTATATAACATTTTTACATACATTGTTTATTTTGAATGTAGATTTAACAAGAGAAATATTGATAAATATGTATCCTCTAAAAAATGATATTTTAATAAGTAATATTATTATTTAATTATATATATATATATATATATATTATTTCTAATTTATTTTAAGGTTTTTTCATAATCATTATATATCCCCTTTATGTATTGATAGGTCCAATGAGATAATATATTTAGCCAAAAAGCATTTGTGTTTGTTTCAAGGAAAAAAATATAGGGGTTTCTACAAAAAGACATAAATTGTCTTGTGAAATGTATAGTTTAAAGAATTTCATTTTTTAGATACATTATGCCTAATAATTATGGATTTATTCCATTTGGTATTTAGTAATTACATACCATGATATTTTCACAATGAAAAACATTTATAGATGCATTTAAATCATAGTTTATTGATGGAATGTGTTTTTTAGTTATTTTAATTTAATATTGTTTATTACATATTGAATGGGATTAAAGTATCAATAATTCATTGACCTACTATATTCCACCCTTTCTATTTATTTTATCTAACCCTTTTATTTTTTTCCCTTCACCAGGTTATGAAGATAAAATCATTGTATAAGAATCATGTAATATATTTTTTTTTATTTTATGTTTTATTTTTAGTTATAATTGTAATAAAAAACCATATTAGTTTTTAGTTCTTCATGAATATTAAATTGAGCAGTTTTCGGTAATTTGATATCTTGTATCTATTCAATTATAATAATATTTCCACAAACTCTAGGCTACTGGGGTTGAGGTTTCTAGAGTTGGAATCAGAGTAGGTTTCGTAGAAACCTTGGAACTAGATTATAAATCAATATAGTAATTATAGTATTTACTTATAGATAATTTTTGGATGAATAATCATGATGATTATGAGATAACATACTGAGTTCCATTAATTATTGATGGAACCTAATGGCAGAAAGGGAATCTGTATTCATAGATAAAGTGTGGATTTCCCCACTAAGAATGACAACATAGTGGGTGATCGAGATAAGAATATCATTACCATATTAGAAAAATATTACTTGGGATATGATGAATTTCCATACTAAACCTATGTCGGAGAATTTCTTGTGGCATAATCCCCAAATTTAGTTGGAATAATAAACCCGTGGTAGTAAATCAATTGATCATCTCCCATGAAATGAATTTCTTGAATTTGGATGAAATGGAAATGAAAAGGTAGTACTTGAAGTATACTGTCTCAAGGGAGACTCTCATCAAATTTGGTCATTGATTCATAATACTATATAGTAGGATAACCTAGAACACATTGGTTGGAAATAATATAAAGTAACATTATTTGAAAAATAATTCCCTCTTTAGAAATAAACTATAATAAAGATAAAATAAATTATATAAATTAAAAATGAATAACAGAGTGTTTCAGCGAATGTGGCTACCTCCCCCAGACAAGATAGGTATTTTATAAATTATACCAAAGTTTTAGAAAAATAGATTAATAGTTTCATTAGAGGGCTTAATCCATGTCTCCAAAGGGAACTATCCCCTAATACATTTTCATCATATGTTCAAATAGAATTATGTTCCATCAAAATAGAGAAGGAATTTTCTGGATCCTATATGATAAAGGAAAATAAAGTGAAGAATAGGTCATATAATAACCATGAAAATGGTGAAGCATATAAAAATAATAGAATAATGAAGAAATCCTCATTATTTAAAAATTATACAAATTATCATCCTAGAAAATGATTGGTTTTTGTGAATGTTTGTTATACGCACAAGGAAAATGGTTACCATGAAAATGAATTCATGGCGAAGAAACAAATAAATGATATACAACGCATCTTCTACAAAATAATGTGGTATTATTCAAACCAATGTACCATATTCAAGTGGAATTTGTAGCATAAGAGGCCCTTTCTAGATGGACAAGAGTATATGATTGCTGCAAATAAATTAGATATACCCAATGATGTTGTGGAAGGTACATTAATTTTATCATAAAATTTATCCAATAAATTATTTGATTAAAGATCTTATCACTCTTTATATCTACCCATATTTCAAATAAAATAATACATTTCCATTTTGATTTAATATGGGTTTTGTCAGTAAAAACTCCTAGGTGAAGACTCATTACAGCAAATAAGTATCAGTAAGTCCCATTTGTGACACATAAAAATGCTTTAGAAACTGGGTTTATCATCATACCAAAGTTTGAAAAAGATATAATCCTCATTATATAATAGATTTCCAAATATTATGTAAAATGTATTATTTAAAATAGAAATTATGATTTTTGAGGAAGATATAGAATCCCTTGTTTTTAGAGTAAAAATATAATCATCTATTTTTTATCATGATCCAACCCCAATAGCTCAAATGAATAAAATTATTGGTGAGAAAGAGAAAAAAACATCTAGGGATAAGGATTGTAATCTTTAGATTGAGGATTTACCAATTTTATTGGATTAAATTGAAGTATTTTATACATAATGGCCTAAACTCAACATATAGTGTGATGTTGAGGTTACCATTTATTTAATCTTTTATTCAAGACCCATATTAATGATTTGATATATAATAGAAACAATGAATTTAGTGGCGATAAAAAATAACTAGAGGAGTTGAGTGGTAAGGGATTTATTATCACCAGAGTTTCTACCAAGGGAGACCTTAGTTTTTTTGTTAAAAAGAATTATGGATCAATAAGGTTGTGAATTAACTGCGGCGAAATAAATTCTATTACAATAAAAAAATTATAATCTTCCTCTCATTGTGGACATATAAAAAACTCACAGAGCAAAATATTTTTTTAAAATTGACATTTATTCTGGGAATCATCAATTTTGAGTAAGGAATGAATATATTCCAAAGAAAGCTCTTCGGATGAGGTATAGAAATTTAATATTTTCTATAATGCCTTTTGGATTGACTAATGCACCCTCTATTTTTTGGGGTGTAATGAACAGAGTATTCGTGGAATATCTTGAGGATTTTTTTTCATTATTAATTAATTATATTATTATGTATTCTAAATGCTTTGAAGACCATGAGTATCACTTATAGATAATTCTTGAGACTCTAATAAGGACAATATTTTAATGAAAATTTAACAAGTGTGATTTTAAGCTTCGGAAAATTTATTTTTTTGGTGATATTGTCTCTAAGGATGGAATCCAAGTTGATCATGCAAAGAAAAAATGAAATCCAATAACGAACTACACCAAAAAAACATAACTGAGGTATATAGTTTCCTTTGTTTAGTAGGTTACTATTAGTGTTTGATTCATAGTTTTTCATGATTGGATAACCTATTAACCAATCATACAGGTATAGTGGTTATATTAATATTGATAAAAGAAAGTTCAAAATGTTTTGAATAATTGATGAAATGATTATTCAATGCTCCAACTTTGAATTTATAGTTAGGAAATGATGGGTTGGTGATATACAGTGATGAATAAAATAATTCAATAGCCTTTTCATTATGAAAAATTATAAATTTATTGAATATAAATCAATGAAGTTGAAGAGTCATGAATTTTTTGAACTCGTTATTTTTAGATAGAAATAATAATTCTTGTTTTGATGATATATGGACAATATATTTATGTTCAAAGATGTGATATATATACAAATCAAAATAGTTTTAACTACATGTTAAAAAAAGTAATCAACATGAGGAAAAGATGATGGCTTGAACTACTTAATGTTTATGATTGGTGAAAACACTACTACCTAAGAAAATCCAATAAGTTAGAAGATGCATTAATTATTAAAGATCGTGGAATTATGACCAAAATAAATATTGATAAAGATAATATATTCCTGGATTTATAAAAATATTCACATGGTAATTTCTATCTAAGGGGAAACATTGTAATATTTTCAAATTAATCCTAAAATATATTTACTAGATATGATAAAAAGTTATCACTCTAATGATGAAAATTTTCAAAAGAAAATTAATGTAATTAATGATGGAAGTATGGATGTAATCTTATATGAGGATGGGATTATAAACTTTGGATAGAGGATAGGTGTTCTATCATTTACTTATCAACAAAGGGAACTATTAAGTGATTCTCATAGGTCAAATTTCTCTATACACCCATGTAGTAACAAGATGTATAGAGATCTGAATAAACTTTTTTCATAAGATAATATGAATTTGGGAAACAATTTACAACATGGAATGATTTCTAGTTTGTCAACATGAGAGTGATAAGAGATATAATTCATGAGGTTTCATGTATCCTCTTTTTTTCCTATGTGTAAGTGGGATTACATTACTATGAATTTCATCACTAGATTAACAATGCACCCCATAAAGAATGATTCAATATAAGTAATAGTTGATCACCATACAAAATTGACACATTTTCATATGATAAAAGATGATTTACATCTTGATCACCAATGTATACTCTATATTAATGATTTTTTATATCATCATTGTTTATATCTATCGATTGTGTCTGATTGAGATCCCATTTTTACATCAAAATTATGAAATATTATTCAGAAGGACATGAATAATAAACCTTATCTAAGTAATTTTTATCACCCTAAAATTGAAATAAATTATAAAAGGACTATTAAATCATTTTAAGACATGTTATGAAGTTGTCACTTGAATCTCAATGTATGTGGGATCATTATTTACCATTGGTATAGTTTTCCCTCAATAATATTGTCATGACCCATCCTAGTGGGGCCCATGATACGACTCCCCAAGACTTCCTCCAATAAGCTAGGGGTTGTTAACTAGAACTAAGTTGGCATATCACAACAATGGGATTTATTTCCTATGTATCTGTACAAACAGACACATCTCCAAGCCCAAAAATACAGAAATGTAAAAACCATTAAGAAAAAAAATTTATGAATAAAACTAAACCCAACCAATATAGTATTATAGAATGTAAATTACCAAAGGTAAACTAGGAAAGAATAAAAGCCCAAAAAAGAGTATTTAAACATTATAGTCCAAACAATAAGAACAATGAGGTACTGTGACTACTATTCATAGTCGTAGAAATTCCTTATCCTGTAGGGAACTAAGAGAGCTTAGTCCGGTCCCATTTTTCCTTGGACTCCATCAGATGATTGATTTTCTATGACAGACACGACACATATGGGCAAAGCCCATGTAGGGGTGAGTATAACAATACTCTGTAGAGGACCCCGAAGACCACAAATCAAAACAAAATGTAAAGGTACCATCAGTTCTACACAGTATATGTGTACTGAACATATAAAAAGAGAAACACATCCTGATATACCAAAAACCCAATCTCGTTGTCTAGAGAAAAGTCACCCAAAATCATACCCCCCTAGATATTCAGTTTTAAGATTCCATGAAGGACTCTCCTGGGAGTACTCACTCCACGAGTCTGATAGCTCTAATGAAATTATTTTGAGAAGTATAATTGGTTACGAAAATCCATGAGAGATAGATACATTCATTATAGGAGAACACATTCCAAAGTGGTTGATGATCATGATACACAGATGAGGATCACTTCTAGGTCCTTGGCGGATACTGCGACTCATCTGCATTCATCTTCTAAGTAGAGGATTGACTTTTGGTATGAATATTCATGTCGATACATGACTGTAACTAGTGTCAATAATGGATACTAAATCCTACTCTGGGCCACTCAGAGGGATACCAGACTCTATCATGGAATGTCCGACTGAATGGATCATGATCTTGTTGATTAAAATGATACCTGACTTTCAGGGTAATGAGAATAAGGGTACCTAACCCAAATAACCATGTCCCATGAATGGTGGAAAAGAGTATCAATCCATGTTATATGATATAAATGGCTTGTATAAGGGGTGACACGTCATCTCTTGTCACTCAGGGTACTACCCATGTGTAATAGCATGAGTCATAGGGGACATGTCATGTAGGAAGATAAGTATAATGCATGTAGGACAGACCAAAAATTGTGTCCGTGGAAGTGGGTTTCCCTTCATGTATGCAGCTGTGTTCCCATAAACGGCTTCAACCTTTGTGTTCCATCCCATTTAATCAGTACACAGGGTAGCTTGTGCTTCTGGTTGGGTCTGGTCATTTGGTGGAGTAGAGGATTGTATACCCCACCCTGTGTCAGTGTATCACCTGAGATACACTTTGAGTCTCACGTAAGTAGCCACATGTCGTGTTCTTCGGAGAACATGTGGTTTCGTTGCATCCTTCACCATGGAACTCCATACTCCACTGAGCTGGTCATAGATGACATGTTCTTCAAGATACACGTCGTGTGTTCCAAAAATTTCTAGAATCACTTGTTCTTCGACGACATGACTATAATGATGTATGGTCTTCGATTAAACTATATAATCACCCTGAAACTCGTGTGTTTAGGTATAACCAACATCACCAAGCCGATTATGTCATTTTCAGGTGTCTAGTTGGCCGTAAAAACATGTTCCGATTCACTCACATGAAGAAAGCTTGATGAACGAGAACTCATCAACCATGTCAATTTTCTGCCTTTATCTCCATCTCACCATTTTTGGGTCATCTGAAGGTCCAATCTCTATTTTTTGTATCATTTCACCATGAAATAGGTGTTCAAAGATTCCACTTTCATATCCCTAAAAAGATAGAGAAGAATTCGGGGAAGAGGGAAGAAGAAACAAGTTGAAAAAGGATGAACGAACCTCTGTTGTCGTTCATCACAAAGTTAATTTTCTCCCATTAGATGGTTTAAATGGGTAAAATTAAAAACAAGAAAATCTGATGAAAAAAAATTCTTAGGGATGAACTCGATAAATTCCTCCCCTAAGAATGATGATTTGCAGGTCAACCAATTCGTTGGTTGATCTGTGTTCATTTTTTAATTAAATGAATAAGGAATAAACAATTTAAAACATAACCCCTTCCTCAAGAAGGTATCGATCACTGAAGAAGGGATCACACTGCCATCATCTCCACGATCCTTCAACTCGGTTGGCCTAGTAATTTTCTGTAACACCCCAGGTAAATAAAGAACATAACATCTTTATATTTATCCATATTTGTGAATAAAATATTAATATTACTTTAAAGGGGATGCTATGCTCGATGGGATACCCAATACGCAACAATGAGTTTCTTGGGAATCTTACGTTGCACTTTAATAATAAAATAATATTAATTTAAATGGTAGTTAACGCCTAGATTTTGTAATGGCGGGAATGAACAGAACTAACTACAAAATGATTATATATGTTTGTCAAATATTTTTACTCTTTACAATAAATGTTAGAGGATTAAAAATGGAAATGAATCCAGTTTTTAAGCGTAAACATTCTAATATTCTTTAAAAGGTCGATTAACCGCCTTTTGATGGTGAACCCCTGTTAAATCCACTTTTTGAAAATTTTATAAGCTCTATTTTTCAAAATATACATATTATTTGTGATTGGGACATTGAAAATTACCTTGGGTTAATTTTTGGTATTTTTCTGACAATGTTCATTTTTCAATGAATAGTGAAAAATACTGCCTTTTACATCAAAACTGCTTTTTCATATAATTTAATTGTATGGTTATATTATATTTTTAATTTGTTTTAAATTGTAATTAGAATATATCTTTTACCATGTAATTCAATGATGTTCATTGGGATTAATTTCACTTTGTAATTAGGCATAAACAAGTGCCAAACTTTTCATAAATATTGTTTCTAAAAACCCGCTATTTGTTTTGACAACGGGAAGTTTTTTTAAACTAATTATTGAAATTTATGTGTTTGGAATTTGGTAAAATGAATAACATATTTGGAATCAGAAGGTCCAAATTATAATACTTTTTGTTTTTGGACATTATGAATAGTAACGATGGTGATTATCTTTAATTATCTTGATTAATGAGTAAACGAGTTGCTAAAGATAATAATATAATATCATAATAATATAAAATGAACACAAAATGTGTCCTAAGGCTACTTTTTGCCTCTTGGCCATCCATGGGATTCCTTGTGCCAAACTTGGGGGCCCCATGGTATCACTTTTGTGAGAAAGTGACTTTTTGTCCTTTTATTTTTAAAGAATGTTAAATGTAACAAGGAATGTATCACCTGAGTAAAATATATTTAATTTTGTCTACATAAATGATATTTTGGACTATAAATATTCATTTTAAAGATAAAAATATTTCCTACAACATAGTATTTGTTTTATAATTTTTAGAAATTAAATAAATTAAATTATTTATGACATCATGATGATGCTTCGATGACCTCATTATTTAAAGATTTAAATAAAATGGAATGATAATGTAACATCTAAGACCTAAAAATGTCCAACACCTTTTAGATTGGTGGATTTAGAAAAATAATCACATTATACTCGAAACACATCAATGTGGGACCATTAAAATCCGAAACTCATTTGGAAATAAAGTTTCTTTTTATACCTTTCCAAGAGTGCCCCTCCTCTCCTCTTATAAAAGCCCCTCACCTCTACCTCCTTACCCACACTTCCAGATCCTCTGGCTCGGAAAAACCCTGCCCATTTTGTCTCTCCACATCCCTCTCTAACTCTTTGAAGCCTCACATTGGGCAGAATCCTTTTCAAGGAAGCGTTTTAGCTCAAATCAAAGGAAGTTAACCGATTTTAAGGCAATGTCTTCGCTTGAGTCCTTCTGTTTTATTTTTCTTCTCCCACCCCCTAAACTCTTTTTATTAATTTATTTTGTAACAAATATAGTATAATAAATATAATAGGATGTTTTTATAAGAAGGATTCGAGCTACACTTACACACACCTACATCTAATGGTTAAAGAACATACTGTTTCCGTGGATGGTGAATTTCTGCCTCCCAAAACAATGATTGTTCAACATTCTTCAAACACCTTGAAAGGTATCCATTAAGATGACACTATATTTATATATGATATATAATATGTTTATGTTTTCCTTAAGCTTCTGTATTTTTCATTTATTTCATACCTTTATAGTTTCCATTATGGGTAAACACGATAATTTCATTTTAGGAAGGGCGGACTACCGCCCCCTCAAAGTGATTTGATTCGTTAATGCCATATGTGGGACATATAAAGGATGGATTTAATTTTATTATATAAGATTTTACACTGGAATTATAATATACCTTTATATCATTATTATTTTCTTTCCATTAAAGTATGAGATAAAAATGAAAGTAGCGGTCATGCGTACATACGGCTTACCGTCTTCATGAATGATGCATTTCATTTCTTATCCCCAAATGCAATGTACTATTATAAGTACATATATATAATGGATATATATGATGTATTTTAAATCTAAATGATTAATATAATTCTGGAATTAAAATATACTTATCCCTCATTTAGTTTTAATTCCATTAATATGACATAGAAATAGAAGTAGCGTTCATGCGTACGTACGGCTTACCGTCTCCATGAACGGTGCATTTCATTTCATACCCCTAAATGATTATGTAATATTATAAATACGTGTATATTAAGAATATATATGATATATATGATATCCAAATCATGAATATAATTCTGGATATAATGATCCTTTGACCACATGAGCAACATGTAATTGTAAGAAGTGCACTTTCGACTTAAGAACCAAATGTCGACAATACAAACATTATTTTCTGAAATGATTAAATAATGTTTATAACATGGTAATAAGTGATATAAATGCAATAATGAACTTGAAAAAGGTTCTTAAACAAATAGAAATTAACTCAAGTTTATTATTCATTAGTTTAAAGAACGATCGAGTCATGTCAGACACGAGGTAAGGGATCATACTCCTCTCTTTCTTTTTAAGTACACTCTTTTATGTCATTTCTTTTAAAGCTCTACTTTCTTGTTATCGGGATGTTCTTTTATATAAATATTACTGTAATTTTTATGTTCATATGATGAGATACCCTATTCTCTCTCATCAATCCATTTTGGATGTTTTGAGTGGCGCCGTTAGGCTGCCGAATTTTCGTAAGGGATCCTACTCCTCTCTTTCTTTTTAAGTACGCTTTTTTATGTCATTCCTTTGAAAGATCATCTTTCTTGTTATTGGGATGTTAATTAATATTAATCTTACTGTAATTTTTATTGATCATTTGATGAGATACCCTATTCTCTCTCCTCAATCCATTATGGAAGTTTTGGGTGGCGCCGTTAGGCTGCCGAATTTTCGTAAGAGATCTATCCTCTCTCTTTCTTTTTAAGTACTCTCCTTTTTGTCACATCTTTTACTATCCTCCTTGTTATGTTGGGGGATGTTCTTTTATATTCATCTTTCTGTAAACTTTATGTTAATATGATGAGAGACGCTATTTTCTCTCATCAATCCATTTTGGAAGTTTTAAGTGGCGCCGTTAGGCTACCGAGTTTTCGTAAGGTATTTTTCATCTCACTCTTTTTCCTGTGAGATTTATGCTACATTTGCCACAATTTCCTTTGAGTGGTGTATGTACTGCCCATTATTTTACTCATTGTGTATAATACTTTCATTTATGAGTATTTACATCAATGTTGTATTTTCCTTCTTTCACGGGGTGCATGTCTCGAAAGATACCCATGTCGGTAAGGGAACCTTTCACCCTCCTCTTTTTAAAAGACTTCTTTTGTTGGGTTTTTTAATTTACAAATTGTTATGTTGGGATATGTTCTCATATATCCTTATTTATGTAAATTTTATGTCCAAGTGATGAGATACCCTTTTATCTCTCATCAACTCATTTTCTGAATTTTGTAGTGACGCTGTTAGGCTGTCATATTTTTGCAAGGGAACTTCTTAACCCAAATTTGATTCTTTGGGATAATCTTGTACTCGTTTAATATGTCATTCTATGAATATGTGTGAATAACATCTGATTGATTTACACTTAATATCCACTTAAAATTGGGTGTATTCGTTTGTCACACATAATTATGTAATTGATTTATCCTTTATCCAAGGATACTGTCTTTGTAAGGGACTTCGTCGCAATCTCCTTTCATTGAGGAATATTTCGTTTTATACACAACTTTCTTTTATATGGTGTATAAACCCCTTTTACTTTTACATTTATTCAAAAGGAATCTTTTACTTATGAAGCGTTTTACTAAACGACAAAAAGGAATGTTTCTTTTTACGTACGTGGTGACATCGACCTTTTCCGCTGCCGCGAGTATTATTTGATCTTTGGCTTCCTCAACAAGCCGTAATGTTTTTGAAATAAAATAAATACCATATACTTTTTTTTTGTATTTTGTCATTGAATATGGTTTTGATAAATGATTCTATTATGTCAATATATTTAAATGATATGTTGTGATTGAAATGTGGAAATGTTATCATTCCTTTATGTTGGTTTTATGTGTTGTAATTTTATAATGTTACTTGGACATTTTACAGGTGGTTACATGATAAACCATATGATGGGTGGTTCCGTGAATACCAAGATGGCTGGTTAAGTTTAACCTCCAATGCATTGGGTATGGAAGTCGGTCGTATGGCTATTCCATTAAGTATGTATGGAAGTTGGCTGAATGGCTATTCCATTAAGTGATATGTGTGGAAGTCGACCTTATGGTTATTCCACTTAAGTATGTTTATATCCCAAGATACCTTTATATGTTATGTGTTCTTTATATGGGTTTTATGGTAATCTGTTGGTTACCAAATGGCAAGTAATGATCTTTTATTCAGTGAAGAGTTTTTACTACTTTATAAAGGTGAAAAGTATTACATTGTTAAAGTACTCATGGTTTACTTGTTGTTTTTGAAAAACTAACAGTTTTACTTCTTCGTGTATCCTTTACTGGGCTTTGTATGCTCATCCCATGTTTTTGAAATGTTTTTCACAGGTCAAGGGAAGGGTACATGATATGATGAGAGTGTTAAGGAAGTGTAATGACAGAATCCATGTTTTATTTTAAATATGTTTCCGCTGATTGAAAAAATGAATACTATCTTTTATGTAACCACTTTGTTTAAATGTTGAATGTAATGCAAGTTTTATGATCTAATTCACTAAAACTCTAAACCTGAAAAGATCATCAATGTGTAATCTTGTAATAACTCAAGATTAAGTAAGGTTTAAGGCTGGGGCCTTGTAGTTTGTATCAAAGGTCAGTTTAGATAACTTTAGAGGTTAGGGTACTCTTTAAGCATAAGTGACATTACCATAGTGGTTAGGATTTCAGAAAGAGTCCTAGTTTTAGATAAAGTGAATAAGTAAGTATATATTAGTGGTTATCTTCCTCATTAGTACATGATGATTTTGTTGATATACTCACACTGACATTTTTGTTTTTAGTGAATGGATGGATCTAGCAGGTACCAAAGTGACAATAGGTTTGAAGGAAACTGTGGTGGTTCTCTGATTAAGAGACTGGATGAAATGGGGTATTCAATGTGGAAACTCATGGTTGTTCTAAACCAACTATCAAGGAGTCATCATCATCCACTTGAACCTTGGTATGTTTTGTAATCCATCATGTACGAGATGACCAATCAATGTGGAAGTTCAAGTAATAATTATAAAGGTAACCATTAGGTTTTATATGATCCTTACTTTTGAGGTAATTATGGGTTATTATATATTATGATGGAAAATGAAAGGCATGAGATAAACTTGAGGTTAAAATATTTTATGATTATTTTTGAATATTTTATCTCTTTTTGGGGAAATGTTTTAGGAATTATACAGTTTTGGAAAAAGGACAACACACAGACCGTGTGACAACCCGTCGTTTCGGACAAAGCAGCGGGAATCAAACCCACAACCAAAGTGCAACTGCTATTTATCACCAACCACTGGACTACGTGAAGTCCCTGTTTAGTTAGACTGATTATTTTTAGTTATATGATTTTATGAATTAAGATTAAGTTGATTTTGGGTTATCTATGGAAATTTATTAACCTATCATGGAGGATATGTGATTAGGTTAATTACTTTTCAATACGAGACATTAAGAGAAGCTGATGTTGTTTGGAGATAAATGTTACGATTTAACAGGGAAGACTATGTGAATAAATCCTTCAAATATTTGGGTTTCAATCTTAGTTTGGTTTACTTTGAAGAATTTTATGGACAAATTGTTTATTGGATGGTCTTTGTTGAACTTTGGGTATTGTTTGATAAATTATGAATATTAATAATAGATTTGTTTTTTTAAAAAGGTTTATCCTTTTTGGGTATTATCTGATCTTGTACTAACCTTTTTGGTTATGGTTTTGGTTAAGGTCTAATGAAATGGGAAGTATATAGTTCTCTTTTGTGGATTAGGTGATTCTCTAGAAGTTGATTATAGTACTCTTAATGTGAACAAGTCTTCCTAAATACTCGTCTTTTGGAGAAAATATTAGTTTGTGTAAAGAATATAATAAAAGTTGAAATTCAACATGATAAGTTATTATGTTACCTTATGAATAAATTCCTCAATAAAAATTAACTTAAAACAAAAATGTTGTCTATTAACTTTTCCTACTGGGTAATCGAATACCTTTTAACCCATCACAAGTTTGTGATTTTCTTGTGGTTAACTTTATGCTAAACATGTTTTCTATCACTCTCCAACAGAACATGACCCTTTGTTTTTTCCACCATGTACATATTTTCTTACATAGAATCCTAGTATGGGTTAACTCGGGTGACCATTGTACTTATCTTTCTTTATTTTAAAGTGATTTTTTTACCGACTCTTGTTCTGATGTGGGACTTTCAAGGATGTTTCCAAGCTCAATATTAAAATTACGAGGACGCAATTCCCAAAAGGGTGGAAGGATGTAACACCCCAGGTAAATAATGAACATAACATCTTTATATTTATCCATATTTGTGAATAAAATATTAATATTACTTTAAAGGGGATGCTATGCTCGATGATATACCCAATACACAACAACGAGTTTCATGGGAATCTTACGTTGCAATTTAATAATAAAATAATATTATTTTAAATGGTAGTTAACGCCTAGCCGTTGTAATGGCAGGAATGAACATAACTAACTAAAAAATGATTATATATGTTTGTCAAATATTTTTACTCTTTACAATAAATGTTAGAGGATTAAAAATGCAAATGAATCCAGTTTTTAAGCGTAAACATTCTAATATTCTTTAAAAGGTCGATTAACCGCCTTTTGATGGAGATCCACTTTTAAGTCCACTTTTTGAAAATTTTATAAGCTCTATTTTTCAAAATAAACATATTATTTATGATTGGGACATCTAAATTTACCTTGGGATAATTTTTGTTATTTTTCTGACAATGTTCATTTTTCAATGAATAGTGAAAAATACTGCATTTTACATCAAAACTGCTTTTTCAAATAATTTAATTATATGGTTATCTTATCTTTTTAATTTGTTTTAAAGTGTAATTAGAATATATTTTTTACCATGTAATTCAATTATGGTCATTGGGATTAATTTCACTTTGGAATTAGGCAAAAACAAGTGCCAAACTTTTCATAAATATTGATTCTAAAAAACCCGCTATTTTTTTGACAACGAGATGTTTTTTTAAAATTAATTATTGAAAATTATGTGTTTGGAATTTGGTAAAATGAATAACATATTTGGAATCAGAAGGTCTAAGTTATAAGACTCTTTTGTTTTTGGACATTATGAATAGTAACGATGGTAATTATCTTTAATTATCTTGATTAATGAGTAATCGGGTTGTTAAAGATAATAAAATAATATCATAATAATATAAAATGACCACAAAATGTGTCCTAAGGCTATTTTTTGTCTCATGGCCGACCATGGGATGCCTTGTGCCAAACTTGGGGGCCCCATGGAATCACGTTTTTGAGAAAATGACTTTTTATCTTTTTATTTTTAAAGAATGTTAAATTTAACAAAGAATGTATCACCTAAGTAAAATATTTTTTAATTTTGTCTACATAAATGATATTTTGGACTATAAATATTCATTGGAAAGCTAAAAAGATTTCCTATATCATAGGATTTTTTTTATAATTTTTAGATATTAAATAAATTAAATTATTATTTATGACATCATGATGATGCTGCGATGACCTCATTATTTAACGATTTAAATAAAATGGAATGATAATGTAAACTCTAAGACCTAAACATGTCCAAAACCAATTGTATGGATGTCTTTCGAACCCTTATCACCTTATACACTAAACACATCAATGTGGTACCATTATAATTTGAAACTCATTTGGAAATAAAGTTACCTTTTATACAGTTCCAAGAGTGTCCCTCCTCTCCTCTTATAAAAGGCCCCCACCTCTACCTCCTTACCCACGCTTCCAAAGCCTTTGTCTCATCCGAACCCTGCCCATTTTGTCTCTCCACATCCCTCTCCAACTCCTTGATGCCTCACTTTGGGAATAATCCTTTCCAAGGAAGTCTTTGAGCTCAAATCAAAGGAAGTTACATGATTTTAAGGTAATGTCTTCGCTTGAGTCCTTTTGTTTTATTTTTCTTCTCCAACCCCCTAAACTCTTTTTATTCATTTATTTTGTAACAAATACAGTATATTAAAAATACTAGGATGTTTTTATAAGAAGTATTATACCTACACTTACACACACCTACATCTAATGGTTAAAGAACATACTGTTTCCGTGGATGGCGAATTTATGCCTCCCGAAATGATGATTGTTCAACATTCTTCTAACACCTTCAAAGGTGGCCATTAAGATGACACTATATTTATATATGATAAATAATATTTTTATGTTTTCCTTAAGCTTCTGTATTTTTCATTTATGGCATACCTTTATGGTTTCCATTATGGGTAAACACGATAATTTCATTTTAGGAAGTGCGGACTACCGTCCCCTCAAAGTGATTTGATTCGTTAATGCCATATGTGGGATGTATAAAAGATGGATTTAAAGTTATTATATATAATTTTATACTAGATTTATAATATACCTTTATATCATTATTATTTTCCTTCCATTAAAGTATGAGAGAGAAATAAAAGTAGCATCCATGCGTACGTACGGCTTACAGTCTCCATGAACGGTGCATTTCATTTCTTATCCCCAAATGTAATGTACTATTATAAGTACATTTATATAATCGATATATATGATGTATGTTACATCTAAATGATTAATATAATTCTATAATTAAAATATACTTATCCCTCATTTAGTTTTAATTCCATTAATATGACATAGAAATGGAAGTAGCGTTCATGCATAAGTACGGCTTACCATCTCCATGAATGGTGCATTTCATTTCTTACCCCTAAATGATTATGTAATATTATAAATACGTGTATGTTCTGAATATATATGACATATATGATATCCAAATCATGAATATAATTCTGTATATAATGAACCTTTGACCACACGAACACCATGTAATTGTAAGAAGTCCACTTTCGACTTAAGAACCAAATGTCGACAAAACAAACATTATTAACTTAAATGATTAAATAATGTTTATAACAAGGTAATAAGTGATATAAAAGTAATAATGAACTTGAAAAAGGTTCTCAATCAAGTATAAATTAACTCATGTTTATTATTCAGGAGATTAAAGAACGATCAAGTCATGTCGGACACGAGGTAAGGGATCCCACTCCTCTATTTTTAAGTACACTCTTTTATGTCATTCCTTTTAAAGCTCATCTTTCTTGTTATTGGGATTTTCATTTATATTAATCTTACTACAATTTTTATTTTCATATGATGAGAGACCCTATTCTCTCTCATCAATCCATTTTGGATGTTTTGAGTGGCGCTGTTAGGCTGCAGAATTTTCGTATGGGATCCTACTCCTCTCTTTCTTTTTAAGTATGCTCTTTTATGTCATTACTTTTAAAGCTCATCTTTCTTGTTATTGGGATGTTATTTTATATTACTCTTACTGTAATTTTTATTGTTCATATGATGAGATACCCTATTCTCTCTCCTCAATCCATTATTGAAGTTTTGGGTGACGCCGTTAGGCTGCCGAATTTTCGTAAGAGATCTAACCTCTCTCTTTTTAAGTACTCTCTTTTTTGTCACTTATTTTAAGATCCTCTTTGTTATGTTGGGGTATGTTCTTTTATATTCCACTTTCTGTAAAGTTTATGTTAATATGATGAGAGACCCTATTTTCTCTCATCAATCCATTTTGGATGTTTTATGTGGCGCCGTTAGGCTGCCGAGTTTTCGTAAAGAATTTTTCATCTCACTCTTATTCCCGTGAGATTTATGCTACATTTGACAAAATTTCCTTTGAGTGGTGTATTTACTACCCATTATTGTACTCATTGTGTATAATAATTTCATTTATGAGTATTTACATCAATGTTGTATTGTCCTTCTTTCACGGGGTGCATGTCTCGAATGATACCCATGTCGGTAAGGGAACCTTTCACCATCCTCTTTTTAAAAGACTTCTTTTAATGGGTTTTTTAATTTACATATTGTTATGTTGGGATTTGTTCTAATATATCCTTATTGATGTAAATTTTATATCCAAGTGATGAGATACCCTTTTTATCTCTCATCAACTCATTTTCTGAATTTAGTAGTGACGTCGTTTGGCTGTCATATTTTTGCAAGGGAACTTCTTAACACAAATTTGATTCTTTGGGATAATCTTGTACTCCTTGAATATGTCATTCTATGAATATGTGTGAATAACCTCTGATTATTTTACACTTAATATCCACTTATATTGGGTGTATTCGTTTGTCACACATAATTATGTATTTGATTTATCCTTAATCCAAGGATACCGTCTTTGTAAAGGACTTTATCTCAATCTCCTTTCATTGAGGCATATTTTGTTTTATACACAACTTTATTTTATATGGTGTATAAACCCCTTTTACTTTTACGTTTATTCAAAAGGAATCTTTTATCTATGAAGCATTTTACTAAACAACAAAAAGGATTGTTTCTTTTTACGTACGTGGTGACAACGGCCTTTTCTTCCACCATGAGTATTATTTGATCTTTGGCTTCCTCAACAAGCCGTAATGTTTTTAAAATAAAATAAATACCATATACTTTTTTTGTATTTAGGTATTGAAAATGGTTTTGATAAAGGATTCTATTATGTCAATATATTTAAATGATATATTGTGATTGAAATGTGGAAATGTTATCATTCCTTTATGTTGGTTTTATGTGTTATAATTTTATAATGGTACTTGGACATTTTACGGGTGGTTACATGATAAACCATATGACGGGTGGTGCCGTGAATACCAGGATGGGTGGTTACGTTATAACCTCCAATGCATTGGGGATGGAAGTCGGCCGTATGGCTATTCCATTAAGTATGTATGGAAGTTGTCCGAATGGATATTCCATTAAGAGATATGTGTGGAAGTCGACCTTATGGTTATTCCACTTAAGTATGTTTATGTCCCAAGATACCTTTATATGTTATGTGTTCTTTATATGGGTTTTACAGTAATGTTTTGGTTAGAAAAGGGTAAGTAATGATCTTTTATTCAGTGAATAGTTTTTACTAATTCATAATGGTGAAAAGTATTACTTTGGTAAAGTAATCATGGTTTACTTGTTGTTTTTGAAAAACTAACAGTTTTCTTTCTTTGTGTATCCTTTAATGGGCTTTTTATTCTCATCCCGAGTTTTTGAAATGTTTTCCACAGGTCAAGGTAAGGGTACATTATATGATGATAGTATCATGGAAATGTCAAGAAAGAATCCATGATTTATTTTAGATATGTTTCCGCTGATTGGAAAAATGAATACTATCTTTTATGTAACCACTTTGTTTAAAGGTGGAATGTAATGCAAGTTTTATGTTCTAATTCTCTAAAACTCTAAACCTGAAAAGATCCTCAATGTGTAATATTGTAATAACTCAAGATTAAGTAAGTTTTAAGGCTGGTGCCTTATATTTTCACTTTTGATTTGTCGTTATTCGTTGTCGAAGGTTTTCTCCAAATCTCTATGAACTCTCCATAATTTCTCTCAATTTTCTGCCAACGATCGACTTTAGATTAACCCATTAAAAGGAGGGAACATGTTTCAGTGTTTTGTTGTGATATATCATTAATGATTCAGTGTTTCTATTTTTTAGTCATTAAGATGTGTCATTAATTATTGAAACAGTTTCCCAGTCATTGCACTATAGTGAATGTTTCTAAATAAAATAAAATAAAATTTTCAAATTATCTCATTTTATTTAATTTTTCTAAAAATGTATGAAAATTAACATTTTCTATAGACATGCACTAGTCGAGATTATTCCCATTCATAGTTAAATTCATAATCATGAATGAAACGGTGCCCTTATTCTTTTAATCTGGTAATACCATTGAAAACTTCCACAATTGCTCACACACCCCGACTCACTGAACATAATAAAGTTCAAACCATTATTTCATGCTCATCGAGCCTCCGAATGATGTGTCTTCTCCCCACCAGGTCATGAAAGAATTCCATATAATATTTAAAAATAATATATGAAAAATCTGAGACATTACATTCTCCATACCTTGGGAATTTGTGTCCCTAAAAAAAGGAAACTAGGTCTACTCAAAAAGATGTGCGTACTGGGCAGGGATTTGAGCCTCCCACTCCCTTGTTCTCTCCAAAAGGTTCCCTTGCTTCAATCAGATGCGCACTATGGGAATCGATCATGCATGATGGATTCTATCTTGCCAATCCTTGATCTCAACTGGGTACTTAGCAATGATCACTCCATCCTCGATGTCCAGATCTCCTCAGTCGATGACGTTTGATGGGTCATGAACGTACCACCTCAACTGCGACACATGGATGACATGATGTACCTAGTGCAACATTGGTGGTTGATAAATGTGGTAAGCCACCTCCCCAACTTTTTTCAGTATTTGGAAAGTTACGTTGAACCATAGAGAGAGCTTTCCTCCCCGATCAAATCATTGTAACCATCATCGAGGTGAGACTCGATAAAAGATGTGGTCCCTCTCATCGAACTCTTGAGAAATCTGATGTCTTTCGGCATTAGACTTATATCATATCTATGCCATTTTATCCACTCCTAGATGATCTGAACCTTCTTGGGGGAATCTCGCACCAACTATGGACCAATATATGCTGACTCTCCAGGATCGGTCCAGTAGAGCGGTGATCGGTAGGGTCTCCCATATAAAGCCTTGAATTGTGTCCTACCAATGGTGGAGTGGTAGCTATTTTCTTACGCAAACATAAAAAATGGTAGTTTATCCTCACAAATATGAACAAAGTCCAACATAGATGCTCACAGCATATCCTCGAGATCTTGAATGGTCCTCTCCATCTAACCATTCTTCATAGGATGGAATGTTGTGTTCTAGCGTAACTAAGTCCCAACGACCTCCTTCAAGACCTTACACATTCGGGATGCGAATTATTCATCTTGATTAGAGACTATAATTGAAGTGTCTCCATGAATCTAAACAATATCTTGCATGTAGAGGCATCCTAAAATCTCTACGGTACACTTTTCCCTGATAGTTAGGAAGTGGGTCGACATGGTGAGTCGTTCAATGATCACCTAGATGGAATCATTTACCTTGGATGTTCTTGGTAATACCATCAAAACTTCTGTTTATATCCCATTCAACTTCCACTCTAGAATATCATAGTATGAGATAACCTTGCTAGAACCTAGTGCTCATCCATCACCTGCTTGCATGTAAGGCATCGAGAAATGAACTATGCTTATTCCATCGTCATACATGAACACCAAAACTACCATCGGAGATCCTGGTACATCATATACATGCTAGGGTATACCACCAATTAGGATGTATTAAAATCCCTCAAAACATCTTCCCACAACTCAACTACTACAACTTTGCGTCTTTTGAAAAGATCAACATTCCCCCCCTTGAGAATTGCCATTTGGAGCATGTCCTATGGATAAATGAGCACCTAAAGCCTCACAGTGGACATCCTCATGTTTTGCATCCCTAACTCACTGTAAGAGTGGTGTGGTGACAACCATCAATTGAAGGTAAGATGCATCCTCCATGTCCACGATGGATTACTTTATCGAGGTCAACTAATCTGTCGGCTCACTGAACAGTTGCAAGATCGATCTCTTGTTAACTTCATCATCCTCTTTGTTCCACTTCCAATGAGTATAGATGATCTCGAATTTTTAATTATAGAGGAACTTGACCTATTACCTCAAACTATTATTTAAATAATTTTTCAATATTATGTATTTTAGGATCTTCTGGTTAGAGTAGATGATAATATACTCACCCATAAGGTAGTGTCGACACATATTCAATGTGAATATGACCACTACCAAATCAAGAACATGGGTCACATGGTTATGCTCATTCCGTCTCAGCTAGTGTGAACAATAATAAATCACCACCTTTCACTGCATTAGTAAGCATCCAAGATTGGTCCCCGATGCTTTAAAAAAAATCAATGTACTCGAAACCCTCTTCTAGAAATCTCTTGATCAAGGAACTCTTCAAACTCGGTATCCACTGCTCAAAATCTTGCTGGAACCTCTTAATCCACATGAAGAGTTTCCCCTTTCTAGTCAAGGAAGTCATCAGTACTTATATATAGGAGAAATCAGTAATTAATCTCTGGTAATATCCTTCCATCCCAAAGAAGCTTCACACATCCATCACACTCTGAGGTGGATCCCTATATTACACTACATCAACCTTGGTTGGGTCCACAACTACTCCCTCTTCTAAGATTTCATGTCCTTGTAAGTGAACAACCTGAATATAGAAGTGGTATATTGATATATTTAAATAAATCATGTGATCTCGGAGTACGCCTAAAACCATCCGCAAGTGTCTTGTGTGCTCCTCCTCTAATTCTGAGTACACAAGGAGGTCATAGATGAAGACTATAACAAACAGGTCTATGTATGGTTGGAATATATGTTTCATAAGTCCCATGAACACAATAGGGGCGTTCTTCAGGCCTAATGGAATCACAATGTACTTATAGTGACTATATCGGCATATGAAATCCATCTTTAGTATATCCTTATCTCATACTCATAACAGTTGGCTGTCCGATCAAAGGTTAACCTTCGAGAACCAGTGTACCTCTCTTACTAGATAAAAGTGTTTTTTGATCCTTTATAGAGGATACTTGTTCTTCACTGTCACCGGGTTCAGCAACAAATAATTCACACAAAACCTCAATCTCCAATATTTCTTCTTGGAAAACCGAACTAGGGCCACAAGGGGTAAAATGTTTCATCTCATGAACCCCTTACCCTAATAATCCTCCAACTGCACCCTTAGCTCTGCGAGAGCCATATGATACCCTAGTGAGAATATTGGTGTTATCCCAGGGTTTTAGTCAATGCTGAAGTCGATCTACCAACGACGTGGTTAGCTTGGGTCATTTTCAAGAAAGAAGTCCTTGTACTCCACCATAACTACTGGGAACTAGAATCTCACAACATCCCATGCCCTTAGGGTAATGTTAGCCAACTCATGAGTGATCTGCTGCACCCTTCTACTCATGAGTCCTTCTTGTACTGCCTGGTTCTACTTTTCACCGAACAAGGAAAACCTCTTCCCATCACTTCGGACACACCACACTCTTCTCCTAAAGCATTCAATATGGGAATCGACGGATAATAACCAATCCATACCAAGAATGATGTCGTAAGGCCTCAGTGCTGCCACCAAGAGGTTCCAACTGAAACTCCTGCCTCCATGGGTAAGATCACAGTGTCTATAATAGGGTGTGATCATCAAGTCTCCTCTTGTTGGTGTCTCTAAGCGTAGGGTTTGATTCAACTGCTCTACCATAATCTCAAGGCTTATCGTAAGACATGTGGTGAGGATGTAATGACTGGAACCTATTTCTATAAGTACATCACATAAGGGAGAAAAGACACAGATCAAAGCTCATATCATCCATGGAGTCCATAGTTCAAATACATTGACCATTTACAGTTGTTCCGGCACCTATCCCCCAGCTCTCTAAGCTTGGTGCAGACCTCCTACGTGTTATGAAGGGAGTAGATTGAAGGGTCTACCACCACCTACAGCTCTCCCTACATTTCATCCATGTCTTCTACTTGGTGGATTTTTCTACTCCACTATCTGCATCTATCTTGGGGATCCATCCACTACCTTTATGTTAGCTGATTGACATGTCAAGAGGGCCTCTAGAAAGATGTCCCTAACTGTCGCACAAGTATCATCACCTCTCATTAGGTAGACTGGATACAAATTGAGTGCCTTGGACTATCTATACTCTACCTTGGGTCCTCATGTGACATCTCCCACATCTTGAACCCTCTATATGATGTCAGATCCCTACTATTGAGGTCTCTGCACCTGTTTAACTACTAAAAATTGTCTTCTGTTGCCTCGACTGCGCCTAGAAGATCTTGAAACCAAAGGCCCACTCGAGCACTATGGAATAAGTATAAATTCATTGAGGAACAACACTATCTCAGAATAACCTTTGTAGACCTCTCTTGAAGGTCTGAGAGCTGATGTACTGATCCTTTACAATATCACTTATGTGTTTGGCGAGGTTGGTGAACCTCAATGAATAGTCAACCGCCATCAAATTTCCCTTATGGAGTTGAATAATCTCTTATATACCCACTGCTTAAAGCATAACTGGAGAGAAATCCTCTATATAGAGTAGATGAAACTCCTTTCACGACAGAGTCTCCCCATCATGAGTTTGTGTGGTCAGACTCCACCATTGTCCTACTGAACCCTAAGAAGGCTCTCTCCTAGGATCACCATCTGGTCCGCTGGTGTCCTCACTAGACGGAAAACTCTAGTCACTAACTAAAACTATTCCTGAGCCTCCTCAGGGTCGGGCTCGCCTCATAACCTGAGGGGTCTCTATCTCTGAAACTCATGGAACACACTCAACCTACACTCTTCTTCAGTCAGTATTTCATGTACCATGGGATGCTCCACTGGTGTTAGTATAGCAGGTTCCCCTCCTGGAGGTAACGCCTGAGAATTGGTCTTAGTATTGAAGTCTCATCACTAAGGAGTTCATCCTCATGATCGAGTTACTCAATCCTAGAGGGTATGCATCAAATAGTAATCTTATAAGGAAAAAAGATGTACCACAATCATCGAGTATATTTCACTAGCTAACATTAAAGGGCATATAAACACAACATATGAATCTACCATTCTTTTATTTCCCCACAACTTGTTTTCTCATTTTCTGAGTTGAAATGTATTTTATCAGAGTCCTAGTGTGTGGATACATCGGCCACCCACACCAACACAAGAGTACCTAGCCTAAAATCCATTCTTGAAACAAGTAACACTATTTTTCAAAACCAATCTCACGGACTCTTGGTTCTAAGGTAGAACCGACTAGTACTGATACTACTCTTTCCTATCCAATCCCTATGCGGTCCAAGCCACGACTCCCTAAGCCCGCATCCAAAAGGATAGGGACTGGTGACCGCACCAAGTTGGCTTATCACTAACATGGTAGGCACATCCTAAAGACATGTACACATGAAAACATCTCAACTCCCACAAATGCTAAAATGTAAAAAACAACTAAATAAAAAATGAATGCATACAACTAAACCTATCCAATAGAGTACAATGGAATGTAATGTACGGAAGGTAAACTATGATAGAATACAAGCACATGAAAAATAAGTGTTTATAAAATATAATGTCCAATATGTAAGAACAAAGAGATAATAGGATAGCTTCTCGAAACCGTAGGAACACCTCAGCCTGTAGGGAACTCTGAAAGCTAGGTCCATTCCTAGTCTTCCTTGGACTCTGTCAAAAGACTGCTTGTCATCACAGGACATGACATGTGAGGGCCAAGCCAGTTTAGGGGTGTGTATAACAACACGTAGTAATGGACCCTGAAATCCACAAAGGAAAACACAATGTAAACGTATTGTTAGCTCTATTTATTTTATGTCTACTAAACATAAAACAAGAGAAACAAATCTAGATATACCAAAAAACATGACCTTTGGTCTGGAGAAAAATCACACAAACCAAATACCCCCACTAGGGATTCAGTTTGAATATCCCATGAGGCACTCATCTGTGAGAACTTTCTCCATGAGTCTGATAGCTCTGATGAAATATGTCTAAGAAGTACTGTTCATCAGGAAAATCCATGTGAGATAGATAAACTCGTTCTTAGAGACCACACTTCATAGTGGGAAAATATCAGGATACAAAGATGAGGATCACTTCCATGTCCATGGAGGATACCATGACTCATCTTAATTCACCTGTTAGTGGAGGATCAGCATTCTGTAGAAATAGTCACATTGATACCTGACTCTAACTTGGGCCAAGAATGGATAGAGGACCTCTCATCGATCCTCTCATAGGGATACCTACCTCTATCCTAGAATGTCCTACTGAATTGATCGTACTTATGTCGATAGAATGTCTCCTGGACTTTAGGGGAACGAGAAAAAGGGAACTGACTCAAAGCAATCTTATACAAGTAATTGTTGATAAGATGTTCGAGCCATGTTATAGGATATACACAACATTTAGAAGGGCTCATACGTCGTGTCTCATGACATCAAGTACTACCTGCATGTAACATTCTGAGTCGGAGGGTAATTGTCGTGAAGGAAGGTGATTATATGACATGTAAGTCTGACCACCTGCCTTTTCGGACAAACCATGGTTCCCTCCATGTATATAGTCATATGCATGTACACAGTTTCAACCGGTGTGTTCCATCCCTTTTAACCGGTACACAGGGTAACCCATGCATTCATCCTATTCTGGACTTGTGCTGAAGTAAACAACCATGTACTCCACCCAGTGTCCATATATCTCTCGAGATACATGCCTAGTCCCGCATAAGGACCCACATGACGTATTCTTTAGAGAACATGTCGTGTCATAACTTCCAGCACAGTGGAACCCTAGCCACCAATGATTCGGTCCCACATGGCATGTTCTTTGGGACACATGTTGTGTGGTCCTTAAATTTTCAGAAGCAGTGGTTCTTTGTTGGCTCTCCTCCGGTGAATCATGTTCTTCGATTTGGTTTTCCTATATTCATTAAACTCTATGATTTAGGTCACCCTGACATCATAAAGCTGATTTCGTCAGTTTCAGGTGTCTGATTATCCCCCAAACCACATTCTGATTCACCCGCACGAAAAATGCTCGAAGAATGAAAACTCCCAAAACATGTCAATTCATCCTCCACTATCATCACCACACCTCCACCGGGTTATCACAATGCAATATCATTATTTTGGGATCATTTCGCCATGAAATGGGTGTGAAATGGTTACTTGTTGTATCCCCACAAAGAATGTGAAGAATGCAGTGAAGAGGGAATAAGAATCAAGTCAACAAAGGAGGAATGAACCTCCACCGTCTTTTATCACTGCATTAATATTCCCCCATTATAATTATTAAACACGGAAAATTAGAAAAATCAAAACTTGGAAAACAAATTCTCATTAATGAACCCAATAAATTCCTCTTGCAGGAATGATGATGCGTAGGTCAACCAATTCGTGTGTTGAACCTCATTCGTCATTTAATTAAATTAATAGGGACAAAATAATTTAAAAAATATACCCTACCTCGAGAAGGGATAGATCACTGCCTAAGGGATCAAGCTACCTTCATCACTAAGATCCATTAGCTCCGTTGGCACATAAATTTTCACTTTTGATTAGTCATCATTAATTGACAATTGTTCTCTCCAATGCTCCAAGAATTCTCTATAGTTTCTCCAAATTTTTTCCAATGATCAACCTTCGATTAACCCATTAAAAGGTGGGAACATGTTTCAGAGTTCCATTTCATTATCGAATTAGTGAGTCAAAATTGTTTTTTTGAGTCATTATGATGTGTCATTAATTATCGAAACAGATGACCCGTCATTGCGTTATAGTGAATGTTTCCAAATATAATAAATAAACTTGTTAAATTATATGATTTTATTTTATTTAACTAAAAACATCTGAAATTTATCTTTTTATCTTGACCCGCACATGTCATGTATAGGTTCGTTCTAAAGTAAAGTCTCCATTGTACATGCAACGATACCCTTAGATTCTTAATCTGAGCATCTGTTGGGAAACATCCACAACCATGCACAAATTCCGATTCAATTAACTTTAAAAAGTTCAAACAACCATTTTGGGCACACAGGGCCACAAAATGATGTCTTTTCTCCCCACTTGGTCTCAATATATTTCTATATAACAATTAAATATAATACATATAATATTCAAGACATTACAAGTAGTTTCTATTATAGTATTTAAATGTTACAATATGAGATATTATATGGAAGGAGATGTCATACACCAACTTTTTGGGGTGAAGCCAGTGAGAAGAAACTTATATGTCAAAATAATATTAAAGATACAATGAAAAAGGTAAATATATTCATGCTCATATTAAAAATTCATAAATTATGAAAACAGTTATACTAAAAAGTGGATAATGGGTTTGTAATTTTATGTGGGAGATCATGTCAATCTGAAGGTAGCTCTATGGAAGGGTTTCTTAAGGTTTGTAAAGTGATTGAAAAAAAACCATAGGTCTGTTGGATTATTTTAAATACTAGGAAGAATTGTATTTTTATCCTACCAAATAATAGTTCTATAAAGTATCAACAAATTTTGTGATGTATTCGACATGTCATTGTCATAGAGCTACACACTAGAAGCCACATATGTACTTACTTATGAAGAAATAAAACTAGAACCTTGTTTTTCATTCTACGAAGATCCCATCAAGATTCATTAACATATAGTTCTATTATTAACAAATCCAATGACATGGTTGATAAAAGTTCATTTTAGAACAAATAAAATGGAAGAAAAAAATGTGGGAACCACAGGATGATATGATGAAGAAACAACCTCATTTTTTATAAGGAAATATTAATGACAAATCCAAGGAAAATTTTCTAAAGGAGGGATTAATATAACACCATGTGATTTTATGGTATGTATCTTCTCAAATAAATTCAATTCATTAGATAGTCTACGTTTCACACAACACCAAGCTTAATTGAATAATGATATACTATTAAATATTAAAATGTCAGTTTAAATAGTAATGTGATCATTAGGAATAGTAATGTGACCATTAATAATGTTAATGATATCAATATAACAAAAACCCCACCTATGAAATTATAAATAAAATTTAGGTCTCTTATAAATGATTATATTATATATTTTTATCATTCAATATATAAATAAATGTATAAATAATGTGAACATAAGTGTTTTTATTTTTTGAAAATATAATTATCTAATTACAATTTTATAACTAATGATTTAATTGAAAATTTATGTTCATAACTTAAAATTATAAATTATATTTTTTCTATATTATAATTTCATGGTAATTTTCGGAGGCCATAATTAATTTTTCAATTTTTCATAAAATTGGTCATAATAATAAAATAATTATTTTTTTTAATAAATGATGACTTTTATTAAAAATTGAGTATATCATGTTTATGAAATAATTTTAAAAAAATTATTAAATATATTTAATATAATCATTGAAAAATGGTAACTGTGATATTTTCGGTTTTTTTGAAAGAGTTAATTTTTTTGTTAATATTAAAATATTATTATTAATAGTAATTAACACATACTAGAATTATTTATTCATTTATGACATATGGATGAGGTAATAACCCAGTAGTTAGAACTTATAGGAAGAAGATACTTTAGTTAGTCACATGAACCATCACTATTTATTGTCTTGTGGGAAAATTATTAAAAAATGAATAAAATAATCATAAACATGCTTATCCTCCTCCAATAAACGAAACCCCTCACCACACATTCTCTTCACAATTTATAAGACTTATATATTGATAATATTAGGCAACATTACTCTCTTAATCCTCTTCCCAATATCCAATATATTTATTTCTCAATAAAATACCTTACCCAAGTGCCATAAAAAGGTTCACAAATAGAAGAAATTCAAGAGTAACCCCCCCAATCATTCCATTTAAATATATTTTAATTTATTTTGTTTTCATAAACTCAACATATCTACCATAATAAGAGTGGAATGGCTTCCCCAGCAACATTTATATACTTTAATATTGTTATTTCAAAGGAATATCCATCATCAAAACCCTTCTCCTCTCCCTTTTATTCTAAAAATGAAAACATCATCTTTGATGTGCCGATTTACCGTCATCAAACACGATGCATTTTGATTTCAAATTTATTCTTTCAGGGATGATTATAAAACCACTATTATTATTAAATAATATTTTATATAATTTTTATATTCTATACCATGTTCTTGAACCAACAAATAATCATAATACTAAATAAAATGATACTAGTTAATGATGATTGTAGAAACTACCAAAGCAAATTATATAAGTAATCATCAAAAATTTTCCTAATGAATCATTCCCATATAAAATAATCTAATGATAAATGAGACCTTTAAAACATATATAAGGTCATTTCAACTAAATATTTTCTATTATTGATTATTTCTTCTATTTTAAGTGAATTATAATAATTATACACAAGGGATCTGATCATAAAACCATGAAAGAAGCGCTCACAGAACAAAAAAAACATTATAAATCATTATAATGGATATAAATTAATATGATAAAATTAAATTAAATTAAATATATTTCAAATAGGTTATGAATAATTTAATTAATTAAAATAATTTTATTATCCATGATATCTATTATAGGTGATGATCTCTTTCAGACATAATGTAATGGGATTCACGCCTCAATTTTATTTATGTGAGAAATTACTCATTCACCACTTATTCCTTTTGTTTAGTTTTTGTATAATTCAATTTGATATATCGTATCATGAATCAATTTATATTCATGGTAGTCGTTGTTTCATTTTTTGGTTATTAATTTTATGTGTGATAAAAATTTATTGATTACAAAGTGCTATGGGTTTTTCATCTCACATTATTTTATATGGGATGTATAACATGCTCAGCAGCTATTTCCTTTGTTTACTAAACCTTTATTTGTGATCCTAATTCATTTAAGATTTAATTAAATTTAAATATTATTTATATCATGTAAATAATTATTTTCTCATTCATTTAACATTTTTATATTTGGTGTTTATTTTGATTGTTTTTTAAGTAGAGAAATATTGATAATTCAATATCATCTACTCTATGTGAATATTTTGATATGTAATATTGTGTTTTAATTAAATATATGTATAAAGAATTATTTTTAATAGAAGTGATGGTTTTACCCAAAAATTATATATCCCCTCCATACATCAAAATGTCTCACTAGACAAAATAGTTGGTAATAAAACCATCACATTTCTTTCCACGAAGAATCATATCGGTATTCTAAGCATGGACATAAGTTTCTATGTAAAAGGTTTTGATAGTAGTGGATCATGTTATATGTACTTTAAATCCAATTAATAATACTTTCCTCCATTCAGTACTTAATTATTATTTATCTGATAGTTTCCCTTTGATAAAATATATAGAATCATTTTTAATACTTTTTTATTAATAGAATGTGTTTTTTAGTTATTTAACTTTAGATACAATATATTATTTATTGAATATGATTCACTTATAATTGATTAATTTTTCTAATTTATGTTACCCCTACAAGTCATTTGATCTAACCATTTTATTTTTTCATTCTATGGGTTATCAAGATGAAATAATTTAATATGTTTCAAGGATGAAGATTATTTTTCCTTTGTTATGTTATCTGATTAATTAAAAATGTTATTAAAAACCATGTATGTATCTAGTTTTTCAAGAATACAGACCCAATAAATCATGGGTGATGTGATCCCCTTTATCTTTGCCATTGTAAAATAATTACCACCAACTCTCGGCTACTGGGGTCGGGGTAGTTATAAAATATGTTAATACAATGAAATTAAAGACTCTTTTGAGATATTTTATAGTCATTGTCATGTTATTTTCAACATTATTTACAAGACTTACCCTTATCGTGGATACAATGACTTACTATGATTATTATTCATAATTAAAAAAAATTAAAGATGATTTTTTTTACCAAATTTAGAAATCTTGATAGTAATTATAGATCCCATTTTTTATTATTTAATTTTTAAAAGTTCATGTAATTAATTTAAAATGAAAACCCAAAACACAATAAAATATTTTCATCTTAAAAATAAAATTAATGTATACATTTTTTTTATATATAATTGAATCATAAAATTGATTAAAATATCCCTAAATTAATTATATATTATATTATAGAACAAATTTTACATTGATACCATTTTAAAATAATAAGGGACTTTCTACATACTTGAAACAATAATATTTCAATAATATCAGTATTTATCATAAATCAATTGAAATGAAATATTTTTATGAAAAACAAAAAAATACCCTAAAAGAATTTTGTTATTATTATTTAAAAAATAAATTCTATTTTATCAAATAAATTTTCCATGTTTTCAATAAATTAACTCTAATATTTTCTAATAAAAATAAATAGAAATCATTATTTGAGTAATACATATTTTTGAATAACTGAATTACATTAGTAAAAATTATTTGATTATTTATTATACATTCATAAATGTACATTAATTAAATAAAATCATCAAATGTATTTTTTGTAATGTGATTATTTCAATTAATATTACCATTTTTAATGACAAGGTTATAATCGTCATGTTTAAATAATAATATTTTTACAGTATATTAGTGTAAATTTTGACATGTTGTTGTCTGTAACTCATGAAAATGAAGAAATATAATTTATTTAATGAGAAATATTTTATAAAATCTATAGTTGTAAAATTTTACCTCCTGTTAATTAATTTTTTCCTCTCAATTTTAACTCTTTAATCGAAGGATGGACCTTTTCTGAAATCCCACATCATAAAGTGGTATAACAGAACTACTTTTAAAAGGGGGAAGTGGAAAAAAATAATGGTTACCTGATATATCCCTTATTTGGATTCCCAAGGAAATATAACTTTGGGGAAAAGATAGAATATAGACATCTATTAGAAGAAAAACAAATAAGATTAGTGTATAGTGAAAGAGAATATTGTTAGGATATAAATAATTACTGGAAATCCCAAAATTGGTGATTGTTGAATAAATTTTCAATTCATTGGATATGAAGGTAAATTGATTTTTTTTTTCAAAATAGTTTTCCTAAGGTTTAGGGAACCCCTTAAAAATTAAACAAAAAATATAATTAACTATAATTACTTGATTGGTATAATTTCATACATTAATTAATTTCCACCACTATGTCATCATTTCCACCCAAAATATGAATATTCATGATGAATTATTCATGCCCAAAGAAATAAAATCCACTTCTAAGAAATCGAAATATGAACAAAAATATATCAAAAATATTTATCCAACATTTTAATACGAACCATAAAAGAAATGGTAAGAAAAAGATATGATAATATCTGAAATGAATAGAATATAATATAAAGAAATAAAAAATTGGCTCAACATTTCCACATTAGAAAAAAAGGTAAAACATTGATTATTCCATATTTCAGTAATTATATATAATAATTAACCCTAATAACATAAAAAAATAATGAATATTTGGACCATAAAAGAGATCCAATAAATTTTATCTTACATCCCCAAATCATTGTATACAATTTCCAATATTATTTGTCCATATTTAACCACAAATTAAACCTACAGGTTACACACACCGCATCCCAATTATGTGTCCCAAAAATCTCATTAGTCTCCATTTTAAATCATTGTATTATCCTATAATATAGTAAAATTAATCGAAATATCATTAATAAAATTTAATTACTAAGATATTTTGTTTTTCATATCATGAAAATACATATTTATAAACATATCACATTAACATTTAATCACTTTTTAATTATCAATATTATCTATATCTTATAATCTAATATACAGTGACTAGCATAATATAAAATCAGACACAAACATTAAGTATATTTAAAGATTAATAGTATATTCTACCTAAACCCATGTTAAAATTAACACAAATCATATTCCTTAGACTATTTTCATTTATCAAAAAATGAAATAAAATCCATTAAAATGACTAAAATCATTTTATCGTCAAATCACTCTCCAATTTCAATGTTTCCAATTCTATCCAATCTTATTCATCAATTCCAATAATCACTTTACCACTAAATCTCTTTTATTAGTTATCAGTGCCATTCGACATATTCTTTAAAATAATTAAATAAAAACATCTGTGATGATATCCATATATGTTTCATGATTTTTATATACATTATATCATGGATATAATTTATCTAAATCAAAATTATAATGTACCAATAAATAAACAATTCAATCCTTACACTTCAATTATTTCTGCTACATAGTTCTTTCCACTGTATAAATATTTTCCTATTTATTGGGGAATTAACTCTATAATTCCCATATTCCCAAACATAAGACATTGAACATTAGATTATTCCCTATGATGTAATTTATTCCCTTCCATTATACATTTTTTCACATCTATGATTCATCAGTTTATGCTCGTATTTTATACATATAAAACATTTTCCATCCCATTGATATATTATTGATGGTGTCAGTTTATACATTTCTAATTTGAAGGAATTTGAGCCTTATATTTTCTATAGTCTCCACCATATATGATCTCAGTGAAATCTATACTTCGCCTATTTGGTGTGTTTTATATTTGGTTAATATTCATGTCTTTATTCATATATAATGAAAATTGATTAAAAACAATCATAATATTATTAACTCCTATTATAATATAACATGGTTCTTCAAGATCACCATATTTTCCACCACATTCATTTGTTAAAATATTTCTTATGTATATATCCATTTATTAAAACATAAAACAATAGTATATAAAAGAATAATCATAGTGGTAAATCAAGAAATACAATTCATAGTGTATCTAAATCATTTTAGCTTGTTTTTATTATATAACACTTTATTTTATCCATATCACTTTGTTTTTTATTTTCTATTCAGATCCTTCATAATGGATTTTATATAAAATGTGATTTAATCCAATAATAATCCCATGAAGTGTCAATATCGGTGCACAATAATAGAACACACACAGTGTATCAAAATAATAGTAGAGATATACTCAAAAATATTTTTTTGGGGTTATTACCCCTAGATGCATCTATTCCAAAACAATTTATACTTATATTGTCATGATATTGATTTATAAAATGTAATATCACATGATTTATACATTTACATAGAACTAATATGTTATCATATACATATACTTGACTTTAATGTTAGTCAAATTGTTATATACCCCAATTTTTATATTCTTGAATCTATATCTTAATGTTTCAAATAACATTTCTCTAATAACAAAAACAAAATACTAGAATTAAGTATCCTAGAGTTGGTGGTGAAATTATTACATTTGAACTATATATAAGAAATATCATCTCAATCGACCAAATAGCATAGAGATCATTTTATCCTAGATACATACCTGAGTCATGCAATACATTTCCAAATGAAAAAAAATAACATAGTGATTTTAATTCTTTTAAATCCTTATACACCTTAAAAGATTACTTTTGCATGTCTTTTGTAAATGAAACAAAATAAGTGTGATCTTATTTTGCTGGTAAGGATTCAGTATAGTGAAATGTATCAGGAGTATATAAGTAAAAATCAATAGTGAATGGAAAATAATAAAAAAACATTTCATTTTATTAAAACTCTATCACATCAAATAATATGGTAAAATAAATTATGATAAAAATTTCCATATACCTAAACACATGACCTTGAAACTTGTACGTGGATATCATAACTATTAAAACAATCACATGTACATCAATAATTGATCCCATAACGATAATATGCATAATTCTCAACATCTAAAACTTATCATCAGGGTCTTGTGCCAAAATAGTTTAAACTATTGGTAGGTAAGCACTAAATACTCATTTGATAAGGCTATCCAAATGGTTTTTCTAATTATACATAGTTATGAGTAATGGGTATATAAAATTCCTGACCCCACACTGGGCTTAATATAAACAATGAATTCATTATATTAATAAACATAATAACTTAGTTAATATGACTTATTCAAAAACATTCTATACCAGAATAGCTAACATTAAAAATGAAAATACATTCTTAATTAAAAATAATCATAAAATATATAGAGAAACTATAAGGATTTTATAATTAAAAAATATTCCTAATGAGTAATAAATAGGGGTTTTCATTAGTAAATTGATATATAATAAATCATTAAATTGATTCTTAAGGGAAATATAATTTTTTATTTTGGAAAATACTTTTAAAAACAAAAAATTTCTAAAATATTAAAAAATAAACTTTATATGGGAAAAAAATTAAAAAATTTAATGAATCTTAAAATTATAGATTGTTCATGGTAGTTGGAAATTATTTCCATGTCTTATATGTTAAAAAACATTCTTCTCACACATTCATAAGAATAGTCAAAAATTAATACATTCTTTAAAATATTGGAGGATTCTTTTTAAAAAATTAAGAAAAATGAAAAAAACAAGAAAAATGTAGTTAATAAGTAAATTAATAATAGAAAACAATTTCTTTTAAAAATGTTGACGAAAATGTGGATAGGGAAAATTAATATTCCCCGCCGATTTGGAAGAAAATACGTTTCCGTTAAAAATTATTTTATTATCCTGAGAACTAAAATAGGATAAAATTATAAAAAAAATTAATATAAAGAAATGATAGGTTTATATGAAAATGCATTGGGATTATGATATAAATTTAAAATAATTCACCCAGTTAGAGACTTAGTCATAATCAACCCTATATAGTGAAGTGATTGTGAAATTATCCCTTTAAACTTTGGTAACATTCGAATCATAATACATATGAAATAAATTACTACAATTAAATAAATTTAATGATATAAAAATAAATATATTCATGATATATCATATTAAAGGGGTAAAATATTAACCTAAAAAATAAGATAAGTTTTTGACCTAACATATGTCCCAAAGAAGTTAATTTGAGATGATAAACCCTTGCCAAATGTTGTACTTTTCTCTAAATCACTCTAAACCCCAATATAATAAATATAAATTTATTATACATATATACCAAAATATTATAAACACTTATGAGATCATATATGACCACATTATGAAAATTTAAAACCCATTTATCAGTAATTACATATTAAAACCATCATTTTTTTATGTTAACTGTTTCATTTATGATGAGTATTTGAGTTTAATAATTCTGATCCTAGGGCATCAATTAAAGTTCCATAAAATTCAAATTTTTATTAATTTTATAAATTTCATATATATATATATATATATATATATATTTAGATTCATCTATAAATTTTTTATATATAAAAAGTAATTTCACAATTCAGAGAGACGGTAGGCCATATGAATTCCAGAATAGTGTTTAAACCATTCAATGGATGGAATGAAAGAATGATAAATAATAATTCATCTATAAATAATTGGTATTATATCATATAGACCATTTATTATAATTAATTATATTATTATTACCATCTATTTAAAAATGAAATGATAAAAATCACCTCACTATAAGTAGTTTGTAGTACACACTTATTTATAAGAGACATTATTGATTTCCAATGGATATGAAGCTAAGAAGTATTATGCGCTATTATATTTTAATAAGTATAATTATATCATAATTATAATATATTAATAATAAAAACATTCTAATAATCATCCATGAAATATGATTATGGAAAATTAGTTATATAGCTGAATGGAAATGATAAGTCATACATACACATGAGTGATAATTTTATATCCCATTTAATGTAAAAGTCGTAGAATAATGGTTAATTTATAATCAAAATAAAATTTTAGTAATTTTAAAATATTTATTTTAATATTTTATGATATATAACATATATTTATAGGGTTTAAATAAATATTGAAAAATATTAATGTGATCGGTTATAGAAATTTCTTTCTCTTTCAGTAAACCTATTTGATTATCATCTTAAGGACCCTAGTGTAGGTATTTTTGGAATAAAATAAAAAATAGAATACAGATAGTGATTTTTATAATGTAATATTTTTTGGTATGGTAGAGTTATATGGCACAATATGTTATAACAAAAATAAAGAATGGTGTCCTTTTGTATGTGACGTGAGCTGTAGTCATAGAACTTATTAAAGTATTAAATTAATTAGAATTTTTTCTTCTAAAAATTAATGAAAATATATATTATTAAAATATAATTTATTTTTCAGTTTAATTTATCTCATAAAATAAATGTTTAACATGTTTTTGTTATATTTTCACCCTTATCTTATAGTTTAACCCCCCCCCCCCCAACGTTTTTGCAATTACCACAATATTATAATTATATAATAGTTATTGGTCAATAATGTTACCATAAAAAGGAAAACAACCAATAAATGGATCGTGTTTAATGTTTTAAACCATGTCACTTTAGTATAGTGAAATTTATTTGTTTTTTATACTTTTAAATCATTTAATAAAATATAAGTTATAATAAAATTCTATTGGTGAACTTTTTGAAACTATTTATTTAATATGAATTTGAATACCTCAACAAAAAAAGGGGAATTCATTTTTAATACCTAAATACAACCTAAAATTTAATATATATTTATAAAATTCATGAAATACATTAACTCTCTAATTTTTTTTCACATTCATTAAAATAGATTATTTCATTAATAGCGCTAAAAAGGGATTTATCAATGCAAAAAAATATTGTCCACCCAAGCATCATTAAAAAAGTTAGCCTTCATCAGCGATAAAATAAATGTGCAGATAAATTGGTCCTTTATCAAAAAATTTACATTAGTATTGATAAATTGAATATTTATTAGTTAATTATCTAATTATGATAAAGGATTTGATAGTTAGTACTTTTTAAAGAACTGATAAAGGATGCAATTGTTAGTGATTTTACTAGCTCTGGTAAAGCCCATATTAGCTACTAAATAACTAAAAGCCTATATAATCTAATGAGTATAACTATAAAAACAAACCAAATTATAAAATATATATATATATATATATATATAAGAATATAAATATATTTAATACTATAATATAAAAAAATATCACATTACACAATTATTTCAATTAAACATTTTAATAAAAATTATTTGAATTGATTTCCTATTAATAATTTATTAAAAAAAATTACAACCCAAATTCAAAATCAAAACTAGAAGATATTTCCAAATGCATAACCTCCATTAAATTTTTTTCCCTATAATAAAATATATTTTGATTTAGTACTAGTACATAAAAAAATAAAAACAAATTATAATGTTATTATTAAATTATCCACATATGGTAAATTATATTGTTAATTATTGTTTATATTAATTATATTATAATTTAATAAATAATTATTTTCTTATCGAGTCAATTAATATATATAAAAATGATATATCAATCTTTTTCCTAAGACATATAATTTTGGAAAACACGTAAGTATAGAAAATAATTTTCATAGTAGTTATTGATCACTACAAATGATATAATATTGGAATGGATTCACTCCGAAAATAATCATAGTTGTCAATGTTCTCTCCCATGACCTTCATAAAAGAAAAATTTATTACTAAATATGGTTCACTACTTTTTCTTATCCTATATATCTCATGAGATATAAATATTTACCTGATGCCTTGGATGGAGATATTGGTCCCACACATCACATAATGAAATTAATAAATGTGTGTTGCAAAAGATCATAAAACATTCATGATATCATTGATCTTGAAATGAAATGGGCTTTATACAAATTTTATCATATCATAAGAAGTGAAAAATTAATATGCTTCATAATCATTTCGTCATTTCCTCAAATCATAACTCAAAGAAAAAATAAGGGACATTATAATTTTATCCGGGTATAACCTGTGGAGGAGAAAATATTTTCCTAAAACATTTTTTGTAATAAAACATTTATAGAAATAATAAGAATGATATCCATGGTTATTTTACCATCATAGCATATGTTACGTCAAGTGATGTCATATTAGAAGGGATTTTGAATGATAAACCACTTATAGAATTTATTAAGGGAGATAAATTTTCTATAAAAATCAATTTTTAAAACTAAAAAACAATAAAACATTTTAGATACATTTTTCTTTGAAAATAAACTTGAATACTTATAAATTAATCATTAAATGTAATTTAAAACATATATTGAGGAAGATATTATTTCCTTTTTTGTTTTTAAAACAATTATTCTTTTTAAAAAAAACTTCATTTAAAAAAAACGTTATGATACATATAATTTAATATTTAATACATTTCTAGATCATGATTGTGGAAGATTATAAAAAAGTTGTCAACATTAAAATAACAATTCCCTTAGAAGTTTTTGAAAAATCCAAATTGATATTATTTATAAATGACTAGAAGATTCCATTGAAAACATTTTTTCAAAATTAAACATCATTAAAATTTTATTTTATAATTCATTTTAATTATATTAAAAACATTTTTGAATTTCTTATTATAAAATATGATTTTCAAATAAAAATTATTTTTCGACCGATGATTCAAATAAAGTAGTTTTTTTATAAAAGAATTTGAAATATTTAATACATAATGTGTGTAAATTTTATGTAAAACATGAATTATTGGAAAATAACCACTGGATAAAAAAATATAATATATTTTTTGAGATTTATTTTAAATAATTTCATCAATAGAAGAATAATTATGAGAAACCCCAATAAAAACTGAGATTGTGTCATAAACACCTTACCACTTTGGTAAATTTGCTTAGTAAAACCCATAAAAGAAATAATATAAAATTAAAATTTTAATATAATTAAGATAAATAGATTCATGTAATAAAATATCAATGAGGTAGTATATACACCACATAAACGAAATATATTTTTATCTTTGAATGTGTCTCACAAAAGTAAAAAAGATAGACGGAAATCCCTTACTCCTTTAGTAATATTTGGAATCATAAGCCCTAGTAATGAATATAATAAAATTAAAATTTTATTCGTCGTAAAAATTGTAAATTTATGATATAAAATATTAAATGGTTTGTATATACATCATAAATAGTAAACATTTGTTAAATTTACATATGTCTTCCAGAAAGAAAATAAGGAATATAAATCCATTACCACTTGAATCTTAAGATCCTTCATAAATGGGAAAATATAATATAATTATATATATAGTTTTATGTTTTGTATATAATAGAACTATATTCATTCTTATAATATAATATATGAACCCATCATAATGTTTAAAAAGAGATTTAATAATAATTACATTATAAAAGAACTATTTCAGGGTGATATCTATAAAATTTTTTCATGACTATTTTGGTTTAGCAGTTTTGGTTTTTATACATTAATAATTTTTATATATTCTAAAAAATGTTAAATTTTTTATTAATATAATATATTTTAATTATATACATATTTATAATCGTTCCCAACCATTAGTTATAGAAATTTTAAATGCACCATTCATGGATACAATACATCATATGTATACATAAACAATATTTCTATCTATCAAATAATGGAAAAAAAAATTATGTGTTGTTAATTAACAACATTGAATGAACCATTATGATTTCATATATATAATATATTTTCATTAACATAATATATTTCTTTAAATTTCATGTTAATCAATACTGATAGAAAATCACATCGCTTTAGGAGGCGGTAGTCCATCGTCCACATGAGGGATGTTATCATATCCCCCATGGAAATAAAAGTGAAAAAGTGTATATGTGATATAATATTCCAAAAAGTAAATTTTTTTACAATTATAATATAAATATACTAAGTCTTTTGTTACACACAAAATTTATAGGTGGTTATGGAAAACTAATTACGTTTTTTATGAGGTGGTTGTCTAAAGTACACATGATCAACAGTTTCATTTCCCAATTGATGGAAGTGGATATGGATATTGGTTATTAAATTATAATGATAAAATATTTTTATATAGTAGATACATTTATTTTTATATTTAAATTTTGAACACATAATTAAATGTGGAAAAACATTAAAAATATATGGATCTTAGTGATGACAATTACATTTGTTTAAAATAACCTCGTTAATATCTCTTATTAAAGACCCTAGTGTTAGTATTTTTGGAGGAAAATAATCTCTAAAACATGTATGTGGATTATGAGGAGTTATGTTTTAAGTGTTTTAATAAAATATAATTCTTTATAGGTGATTATTAGTTAAAGACTCCGTTTTCCTTTTATGAATGGGGGGAAAGAATCCATTTGTAAACTACATGGAAATATCCCAAAAAATCAAAAAATAATAAAGTCATTCATAAGAAAAAAGTTTAAAAATAACCATATATTTTATACTATAAATTATAATTTTAAACAATGTCTATACAATTGAAATTTGACATGTTTTATAGACATTAAAAACCTTATAATATAATTTTGACCCCCCAAAAACGCATTTTTAACTTAATGACAATAATTATTTTTTAATATTATTTCTATTAATTATAGTAAATTATTATTTTGAACATATTAGATAATATAAATTATTCTAATTATAAATATGGAAGAAATGTTTTTAAATTCCATTCATATAATTGGAAATTTTTATTTAAATTTAATCTCATAGATGTGATGAGAATGTGGGTTATCGAAGAGAAAATGTTCAATGTAGCATAATTCTTTTATATCCAAATTAAATATGAAAATGATTTAAATTACATAAATTTTATTAATATTTATGTAATTGATGTAATGTGAATTTTAAATCCATTTTAAAACAAATTTAAATTATAAATTTATTATATAAATCATCAGATTTTTAGTAAAAATATTGTGTTAAGCATTCCCCGAAGAAAATATTCTATTAACAAAAAAACCCAAAAATTAACATTATGATAATTTTAATGTGATGATCTAATAGATGATTTTTTTACCAAATTATTCTTCTAAAAGTAATAAAAATTACTTTCAATATGTGTGAAAAAAGGATAAAAACATTGTTCATGAATGATATATTAATTAATCATAAAATTTGACACACTCATATCTCTGATAAAAAGAATATAAGTTGAATGTAAAATTGTTTACTGAATATATAATATTTATATTTCATTAAATATTTCACCAAATTATTTTCAGTTAATTTTTTTACATTAAACACATTTTTATACATAATAATAGTTTTTTAGAAAACAAAATCCTTTACTTTCAAATGGTTCTTTTTTTCATTTCAAATTACTTGACCAATAGATAAAATATTTTATATAAATGGGTAATTCTTATATTTTATATATTTTATTTATTCTTATTCATATGAAATATACCAATTGCTATTTAATAACTATCATATTAAATAATAATATTTTAATTGTTTTTAATGTTTTATTTAAACTTATTATTACATTAGACGCTTGATACACCTGGTCTTGTGTGTAACACAAGTATTATATACTGTTATGTGTATCGAAAAATATAAAAAATATTAAATAAATTTGGAAAAAATCAAAAAATCATATGGGGTTAAATTTTACCACCTTAAAATGTTTTCTCCCTCATGATTCATCACATGGGTACTAAAAAATTATGATACTTATACCTCTATAAATTCTTAGATACCCATGATTCTTCCTCAAGCTATTAATTATCACACTAAATTTTTTACCATGTGAGTGGTATTTTTTTGTATATCTTTCTATGTGTGATCGAGAATCTCCACCAGTTATTCCTTAAAAACAATCATGCTTCAACGATATGACATCCGAGGTTAGTATATTTGATTGATTAGGTATTTAAATTCTCATGATAGATACATGGAATAAATCATGAAACTGTGTGAGAGTCAGTGGAAGAACTAAATGAAAAACTATTATCCCAATACGATCAAGCATTTCAAGGGGCCCAATATACATAGGGATTATCATTCCTTATATAATAAGATGAATTTAATCCTTTGGTTATGATTTAAATAATTTAGACTTTATATATTAATATAATCAATGCAGATGAAAATTTTTTATGCCTTATGAAATGACAGATCACAAGATATACAATAAAATGATATGTTATTCCTTCTATATATTTCTTTCATTAGAACCAAAATGGTAACCCTTGGTTGTATAGTATTATTAGATCATTATATGGTGAAGTAATGTATTAGTCACTAAAACCACTTCAAAATATAAGCATAATCCATTTTATAAATACATAAACATATGACCCTTCAAAAACATAAAATTTATTAATATGGCCTCCAAAATTTCCAAAATCAACTTAAAATCAATCCCCCAAATATAATTAAGTATCTCTTAAGGGTAACATGATAAATTTAGAAATAATTTTGTTATATATTCTCTTAAATAATGTTAATAACTATAATTACCATAAAAAAATTAATCAATACATAACTACTTCATCATTCCATGAAAAAACCCAAAGGCTATTGAATATATTCCACAAATCCTAACGTTATATAAACTCCATTAATAGTAAAATAAACCACTATTTCCAAAAATCATTTGTAACATCCTAGGTATTTGTAGAATAGTAATTTTTCTTATCTATTAATATTTATGAATAAGATATTAATTTTTCATTAAAGGGGACACATAGTCTGATAGCATTCTCAACATAAAAAATGGGTTTTTCCAAAATCTTATGTTGCACACAACATTGAGTTATACCAAAAAATACAATATTAATATTATTATATATAATGGTAGCTAAAAAATATAGTTTTATTTTTTGGAATTAATAGAACTATCTACAATATGATTACTCATGTTTTTTATATGTTTTGACATTTATCATATAAATAATAGTGGCTTAAAATGAGAATAAATCCAATTTTTAGAATAAAATACCCTAATATTTTTTTGAAGACCATTTTACTACCTTTTGATGGAGAACATTTCATAAATATGATTTTTGACACTTTTATATGTTATTTTTTTAAAAAATAAAATTCTTATTTAGAAGTACAAAAACAAAATTTACATTGAATGAAATTTTGGAAATATGCACCTTTTATTTTTTTCTTTTTTAATAGTAACATCAGTAATTATTTTTATTTACCACAGTTAAAGATTATGTTTGTTAAATAAGGGAAAAAATAATATTATTATATAATATAACTACCATAACATAGGTACATATCTTATTGGATGAGTCATGGGAGAGAATAAAAAATTTCTTATGCCTAACTTTTCGCATTTAGGGCCCACATGGGTGTGAAAAGGACTTGTTATAATAATTAATTGGAAGTAAAGTGAAATATAACACAAAAAAGTTTATTTTTTTTAAACAATTTAATGGTGGGGTTATATAATTGATATATTTGTCTGTTTATATTGATTATAAATATAAGAAATTTCCACATCATGATAATTTTTTATAATTTTTAGACATTAAATAAAATAATTTAATTATGACACAATGATGATGTCGTGAATACCTTATTAATGAAAGATTCAAATAAAAAACAGTATATATATTAAAATAAATTTAATTTGAACATTTTGATTCACTCAAAAAATGTTTCAGATTCCATTGACATGTTTTGGAGTATTTAATGTCTTTGGGTTGAAGGAATCCCGTTTTTATGACTTTAAAAAAATCAATATCTAAATAGTGTGAAAATTGAGATAAATGAGTTTTTAAATTAACTAAAATTTTATTATATAGTATAAGAGTCCTAAAAATATAATTTCTTTCCAACATACTTATATAATGTTACACAAGTCATTAATGATCAATGTTTGGTTTGATTGTAATGTAATTATAACTATTGTTACCATATATTATGAAAATACAAGAATATATGGTACGAGTTACTGTTTTTAACTAATGGTTAAAGTGTAAAGATCAATATTATTTTATGACCTAAAAATTTCTAAAACCTATCATCTTATACTCTAATTTTTTCACTTTTGGAGATATTATAATTTAAAATTAAATTTTCACTAAAATAACATTTCACGACTTCCCTAAAGTTCCCATATTCCATCTTATAAAAGGCCCCCACATCTACTCACTTACTCACACCACTGAAGCCCCTTGGATCATCAAAATTATACTCAAATAATCTTCCAAAAACCCTCCATTCCCCCTTGATTCCATAACATGGGCATAAGGAAATGGAATAAATCCTTTGGGCTCAAATAAAAAGGAGTTACCTGATTTAGAGGTAGTGTCTTCTTTCAAGATCCTTTCTTTCATTTTACATATTCAATCCCTATTCCTTATTATTCTATGATTAAATAACAACACCAGTATCTCCAATATACTATAATGTTTTTATGATATGTACTTGAAATACACTTACACAAACCTCTATCTAGTGGATTTTAACATACTATTTTCGTGTAAGGGGAACTAATCCCTCATGAAATGATGATTGTTAAATTTTCTCCTACCCCATATCATGGGGTCCATTATGATGGAACTGTATTTATATATGATATATATTATATTTATATTGACTATATTCTTATGTAATTATTATACACAACTTACCTTTATGTATTCCATAATGTGTAAATATGATAACTTCATTTAATGAAGTGCGGACTGTCACCCCTTTAATTTAATATGACTCCTTCATTCCATACATGGAACATATAATGGATTCCATTAGTGAACATATGTAAAATATATAACATTTATATTAAACATGAATAACAATATACAAATGCAACATTTAGTTCTCATTCCTTTAATGTGACAATGAAATGAACGTATTGATCATGCATACATTTGGCATACTGTCTCCATAAACGGTGCATTTCCATTCATATATCTTAATATTATGGACATAATAAATACATATATACTGGATATATATTATCTTTAAATAATTGATAATAATATTTATGATATGATGGTGTTTTGACAACATGGACAAGTTACAATCAAATAAGTTCATTTTCAACTCAAGAAACGAATAACGACAAAACAAAAAATATAAACTTAAATAATTATATAATTTTTATATCATGGTAATAATTTATATAAAATGATTAAGAAACATGTTTTTTTAACAAAATTATAAATTTTCTGAATTTTATTATTCAGGAACATAATAATTGTACATGACGATTCAGGCTCAATGTAAGGCACATCGTCTCAATCTCCATTCATTAAGGCTTAATTTAATTTATAAGAGACCTTGATATATATGGTGTATAATAAATTCTTTTAAATTTTTCCAAAGATATTATTTTTATTCTATAAATCATTTTACTAAATGAAGAAATGAATGTTTTTCACATATGCAGAAATAATGACTTCTTTTATGCCATAACTATTATTTGATATTAGGCTTACTCTATAAGCCTTAATGTTTTTAGTGTGAAACTAAATAAATTATTTCATTTTTTGGTGTTTTGGTATTTGAAATGGTTTCGAAAGTGGATTTAGTTTATCATTATCTTGAAATGATTTCATTTTATTGCAAATGAAATTTTATGAGTAAAATGTTGATAATTTCAATCTTTTATGTCTTATGATTATATAATTGTAATTGGACATTTCGCGAATATTTATGTGACAAACCAAAGACGTGTGGTAACATTATAAACCAATGATGGGTCGTTCTATGATAAAAAAATGATTTCTAGATACATTATAACCTCTATTGTGTTGGGTGTAGAAGTTAGCCATATGGTTATTCCATTTAATGATATGTGTGGAAGATGACTATATGGTTGTTCTATTTAAATATGTTTATGTCCCAAATTACCTTTATATGTTATATGTTTCTTTTAAGAGGATTTATTGTAATATTTTGGTTACAAAAAAGTATAATAAATGAGATTATATTCAATGAATAATATTTACTACATCTTAAATTTGAAAATTATTACATTATGATAAAGTAGTCATTGTGTTCATGTTTTCCCAAGACTAATAGTTTTCATTATTTTTGTATCCCTTACTGAGTTTTTTATGATCATCCTACTTTTTAAATATTTTACACAATAATTATAGAATAATAGATTCAATGATGGTATCAAGGAAAATTTATGTTGTTAAAATATGAAATGATACAATGCTTCCATTTAAAGAGTTTTAGTTTTATGAGGAAAATTTCTGATGAGTAGAATTGTATACTTATAATTTTTTATTATATATATATATATATGTTATGACCAAATTAACTGAAGATCTAGACTTAAAAAGATTCTTGAAGATAACTAAAGTCAATTTTAGACTTATCTCAATATTAAGTAATGTTTATTGTCCGTGGATTGTAGTTGGTATCCAATTTCTGTTTATATAATTTTAGGAGTATGAAAATAATTAATTGAATATCCATAATAGAATTTTACTTTATGGTCAAATTGATATGATATAGAATTTGAATATTATCACATTTTTTTGCCAAAGATATTTTTGTTCAGAATGGTTTTCTACAGAGGAAGCATGGAAGCTATACTAGTATGTACTACACAAGGAAATAACCATCCAAATCCACATCATGAGTTGGTCAGAACCGGAACTGAACAGTTTTTTGTAGTTCTGGATCAGTTGAATCAATTGATAAATGGTGGTGGTATCCATGTACAAGATCAGCCAGACAAAATAAAAAGGAATATATCGATAATGGAGAATTCCATGAGCCAAAGTCCCCCATCATTCAGAGAATCATCTGACCATGTTCAAGCTGAAGTGGGGATTAAATCATCAGAAAATATTTTTGATGTAATGGGGTGTTCAATCTATTATAATTTTAGTTTTAATCTTTATTGTTTTGATGGTAAAGTTGATTAGTGGTGGTTAATGATTAAACATATCAGAGGAAGTGAAGAGATTGATTACATAACAATAGAAGACAGTGAGTTGAAAAAAATATAGAATTGATTCAGAGGGTTATGTTACCAAAATTTTAACATTTATAAAGACTATGTTTTGATGATTGGAAAGTGATTATGTGTTCTTTGTGATTCGAAGTTGAAGAATTAGTACTTATGTGAAGCTAATAGATCTCCATTCTTAGTTCATCCTAGTAGTACTATGATGTACAAGTATCATCAAGAGTATTACTGGTGGGATGGAATAAAAAGATATATTTTTAACTTTACTGCAAAGTGTTTGATTTTTCAACAAGTTAAATCAGAGATGTGGTTACAGAAAGGGATGCTTCATCATTTTCTATAGCCATAGTGGAAATGGTAAAATGTGTCTTGGGACTTCGTAGTGGTGTTAACAAATACATCTCAAGGGAATAATGGAAACTTGTTTATTGTCGATTGATTGACTAAATATGCTAATTTTGTTCCTATTCAAGATACATTGATTCTAGATAAACATTACTGGTTGTATCTGAAAGAGATATTTAGGTTACATTGAGTTCCACTATCCATTTTATCTAATCATTATCCCTGGTTCAGTTTTAACTTTTGGAAATGCCTTTAGAAGTCATTAATAACTGAATTACATTTCAGTACAACATTTCATCGACAATCAGATGGGTAGTCAAAACAAAAACATCAGACCTTAGAGGATTTTCTACGTGCTTGTTCAATGGATTTTCAGGGAAGTTTGGATCACCATAATTCATTGGTTGGCTTTTCTTATAATAACAGTTTTCATTCCAGTATACTGATAGCACCATTTTAGGCATTATATGGAATGCAGTGTCGAACTCCATATTTTTTGGATTAAGTAGGTGAAATGAAGTTGATGGGACCTGAATCGGTATAAGAGATGGAATAAAATGTTCAATTGATTCTTAAGCACATGAGGATAGTTCAGAGCAGGTATAAATTTTATAAAGATAACTAGAATAAAGATCCTTCTTTGTGGTAGGTGATCATGTCTTTCTCAACGTCTCTCCATGGAAATGTCTGATGCATTTTGGTAAGAAGGATAGGCGGATTGTAAGGTTCATTGGACCCAACAAAATCATAATAAATTTGGATCAGCTTCCTATATAGTGTATTTACCTCTAATTTTATCCCAGGTACATAATTGATTCCATGTTTCAATGTTAAGAATGTATATGTCACATCCCTCTCATGTTTTGAGTCCATAAATATTTTATTAGGAAGATAATCATTCTTATGAGTAATAACCAATACAGATTGTTTACCATAGAGAGGAATTGTTTTTGAATAATGTGATTCATATGGTAAATTATTTGTGAAAAAACCTTATGGTTGTAGAGGAAATGTGGGAATCTGAAAATTCTACGAGGGATCAATAACCCGATATATTTGATGAGTAAATAAAATGGTAGTGAAAGAATTTCCAAAAGGGGGAAATGATGTAACATAACAGGTATTTATAGAATAATAATTTTTTATATCAATTAATTTTTATGAATAATAATATAATTTTACGTTATATATGTCTCTTTTTCTGATAGTGTGCTAGACACGCAACAACAGGTTTCTTCAAAATCATTCATTTCACACAACATTGTTTTATACCCAAAAAAATTGTTAACAATATTATTATTCTAACTAGAAGTTAAGACCTAGTTTTTGTATTACCAGGAATGAAAATAACCAACTCTAATATTATTACACATGTTTTTTAAGTGATTCCTCAATTATCAAATAAATTTTATAGTATTAAAATGATATTTAATCATATTTTATGTATAAATTTCTCAAATATTTTTTGATTGCTAGATTTAACTCTTTTTGATGGAGAACCATTTTTAAATTTAGATTTTGTCACTTTTATATGTATATTTGAGATGATAAACATCTTAACTTAAAGTAGGAAATCAATAATTACATTGGATGATATTTTGGTACTTACATGACAAAATCCATAGTTAAATGAATAGGGAAAATAGGGTATTTTAATACAATGCATATTTTTTATCTAATATAATTATATGAATAAATTTTCCATTTAATTGGATTTAAAGATTAATTAGGTTAATTTTTTGTAATATAATCCAATTTTGGTTATTGGAAGTAATTTCACATTTAAATTGGACATAAACACATGTCAATTTTTTGATAGTTTCTACTTCTTAAAAACATGGTTTCTGTTTTTGAAAAGATGAATTAATTTTAAATTTAATACAACAATTTTTTTTGAATTTGTAAATATGTATTCTATATTTGGAATCAGAAGATCCAAATTGTGATGATGTGTACATTTTATTTTTGGATATTATGAATAGTAACATCAGTAATTATTTATATTTAGAACGGTTAAAGTGTAAATTACGTAAATAAGGATAAAATAACTATTATAATATTATAAAACTACCCTAATACATGTACTAATATTATTTTACCAGTCATGGGACCCCAAAAATCATTAAGACAATATATTTCCATTTGGGATCCACTTGGGTGTGAATACGACATGTTATAATAATTAATTTGAAGTAAAGAGAAATATAACACAAACATTTATCTTTTTACAAAAAACATTATGGTGAGTTTATATAATTAATATCATTAAATATAAATATTAATTATAAATCTATAAATTATTTCATACTTCATGTTAATTCATTTATAATTTTTATAAAGAAAATAGATAAATTTATTTATGAAACAATGATAATGCAACCATTACCTTGTTAATGAAAGATTCAAATAAATGATATTATAAATATTAAATTAAATGTAATTTGAAAATCATGATTCTATATAAAAATTTTAAGGATTCTATTGAAATGTGGGGGATGAATTAATTTCGTTGGATTTAAGGATACATGTTTTTGTGACTTTAAAAAAATCCATTAATAAATAGTATCAGAATTGACATAAATGAGTTTTTAAAACAAATACAGTTTTATTAAATGATATAATAGTCCTCAAAATATAAGATTTTTCCTAATGAATTATATAATATTAAAACTTTCATTAATGATACAATTTTGTTCTGATTATAATTTTACTGTAAATATTGTAACTATATATATTTAATATACCAAAATATGTGGTACGAGTTTATGTTTTTAACTAAGGGTTAAAGATAAAAGATAAGGTTAATTTCTTGATCTAAACATTTCTAAAACATATTGTTTGAGATGATTACAACCCCTCATTATCTTATTCTTGAATTATATCACTTTGGAACTATTATAATTCGAATATCATTTTATATTAAAATAATATTTTTTGACATTCCTAAAGTGACCCTCCCCACTCTTATAAATGTCCACCAAATGAACAAGCTTAATCACATGACTCAAGACCCTTGGTTTATACAAATTCTACTCAAATAATATACCAACACATCTGACTTCGTCTCAAAATCATTAACTTGGGCATAAGGAAATTGAGGAAAGTCTTTTGGGTCAAATCAAAAGGAGTCACTGTATATATAGGTAGAATCTTCTCTCAAGCTCCATTCCTTTATTTTCCATATCCAATCCCTTTTCTATTCTTATTCTGTTATTACATAATAACACCAGTATCATCAATATAATTTTTTTTATTAAATAGACTCGAAATACCCTTGCACACAACTCTCTCTAATGGATACAAACATAATGTTTCTATGTTTGGATAACTATTTCCTCATGGAAGATGATTGTTTAATTTTCTCCTACCACCTATCATGGTGGCCATTATGATGTTACTGTATTTATATTTGATATATATTGAATTTATATTTTCTATATGGTTTTTAATTATTATTTACAACATAACATTACACTTTTTATAATGTATATATACGATAATTTTATTTGAGGAAGTGCGGTCTATCGCCCCCTCAAAGTTATATGACTCATTTATTCCATACATGGAATGTATAAAGGATGGAGTTAATGAACATATGTAACATATATAATATATATAGTATAATGGAATTAAAATATACCTATATATCATAATATTTTAGTTCCATTAATATGAAAAAGAAATTAATGTATTGTTCAGGCATACATACGGCCTACCGTTTCTTTGAATAGTACGTTTCATTTATTATCTACAAATATTAAGGACATAATAAATAAATATATACTGTATTTATATGATATTTATAACATGCATAATAATATTCTGAATATTATGTATGTATAACTACATGGAAAACGTACAACAAAGCATGTTCATTTTCAATGCATGTACTGAATATCAACAAAATGACCGATATGAACTTAAATAATTGTGTAATTTTTATATTATGGTAATAAGTGATTTAAAAGGAACAATAAAATTGAAAGAGGTTCCCAAGAATGTATAAGTTAACCTATGTTTATTATTATGGAACATGATGATTGTACAAGATGATTCAGGCACAATGTAACGGACTTCATCTCAATCTCCTTTTATTTAGTAATATTTTAATTTATACTCTACCTCTTTATATAAGGTTTATAATAAATCATTCTTATTCTTTTTAAATGGATTATTTTTTTCTGAAAATAATTTTACTAAATGAAAAACTAGAATGTTTTTATCTTATGCAACGACAATGACGTATCCACTACTATAACTGTTATTTGATATTTGGCTTCCTCTATAAGCCGTAATGTTTAAAAAAGAAAAGAAATTCATTATTCCCTTTTTGGGTGTTTTGGTATTTAAAATTGTTTTAATAGTGGATTTACTATTTCAATATCTTGAAATGATTTCCATTGATTGCAAATGAAATTTTTTGTGTGAAATTTTGATAATTGTAATCTTTTATGTGTTATTATTATATAATGGTACGTGGAAATTTGATGGTTGGTTACATGATAAACCTAAGATGGGTGGTAAAATAATAAACCAATGATGGGTGGTTTATGATAAATGAAGGAAAGGTGGTTATATTATAACTTTTAATGCACTGGGTATGAAAGTGACCCTTAAGGCAATTCCATTTAGTGATATGTGTGGAAGTTGACCGTATGGTTATTCTATTTAACTATTTTTATGTCCTAGGTTACCTTTAAATGTTATATGTTTTTTTATATGGGAGTTATGGTAAAATTTTGGAATGAAAAGGTTTTAAAATGATCTTATATTCACAGAATAATATTTACAACTTCTTAAAGGTGAAACATATTAAATTTTTAAAAATATTCTTGGTTTTCATGTTTTCCCATGAATAATTGTTTTCCTTATTTTTTGTATCTATTACTGATATTTTTATGCTCCTCCTAGGTTTTGAATTTTTTTAATCATACTTAAATAAGAATAGAGTCATGGATGTGGTCATGGAAAAGTTATGTTGTTAAAAGATGAAATGATACCATGTTTCTTTTTGAAGAGTTTTTGTTTTCTGAAAAAATTGTTATTTGAACTGTATACATGTATTACTTAACTTTTATGTATAATTTATCACGTAATTACCTAAATATATAAACCTAAAAGTATTCTCATGAAAAATTAAATTCAACTGTTGACTTATCTCAAGATTAAGTAATGTTTAAGGTTGGGTAATTATATCATTAATCAATTCAACGTTCATTAATTCAGTCTGATTTTATTTACTTTTATCATTTATCTCTTGAATGTGTCATAGTTCTTTTAACATCAAGAATATATTAAGGGTTATCATTCCATTATTCCTTTTTTCCATGAAATATCACCTACACATTAAATAACATTTCTAAGTCATCAATATCATTCAAAATATCACTGAATGTCCTATATAAATAATATATAATGAACAACCCTTATATATTTCATGATTCATATAACATAATTCATCAATTAAAATACATAAGCACTCTAATAATTTAACTTCATTCTTAAACCATTAATTTGGATTAACTATCTTAATCTGTAATACCTTTTTCAATTCATATTCCATTTTCAGTTTCTTCATCCTCAATAGATACACCATCACTAAAAAAACAGTTCTTATTATTTTAATGATATTTCCCTTGAGAACATATATTTTCATAATGATCAAATAGAATACTATTAAGTCATTAAAAAATTAATGACACATTAGGTAGAGAATTATTATAATAAATTTCATTAACTATACTTTTCACCTTTCCATTGTAGTTTCATGAATTTTTTTTTTAATTTATACACCCATAACATATTCTCATGCCTCTTATATATTAACCCGGGTTCTTATTCCCATATTCGTGAAAATATGGAAAATTAATCTTCTTTATTCTATAGTTCCTGTAAAGACCGTAAAATTCAAGGGAAATTTTTTCTTAATTTTCTTTGGATTTTTACAAGAGCGCGGTTTCAGACGGCACCTGATTCCGAGGCCCGGAGTGCCCGGAATTAATTTCCGAAGTTTGGCTCGGGTACGTTCAGTGAACGAACGAGCGGGAATTCCTAACTTTTGATCCGGTGCTCGGAATTGAAATCCGAGGGCACCGATGAACTCGCAACGCCGATTTTCGCTTATTGAGACCTTTTCGGGAGTTGCGTTTGTTGCGGGTTGAAAGTTTCGTTTTGGGGTTTTTAGTTAAGTTAAATAAAATTTGTGTAAGACAAATTTATTTTAACTTTTTTTTTTTTAAAACCTATCAAAAGAGGTTGGAAGTGGGACCCACACCCACTTAACCTCCCTTAGGAGGATTAAGTGTGGTGGGGCCCACACGAACCCCCTTTTCTTTTCAAATCCTCCCAACTCCCTTAACCCCCCTCTTTAATGACTTAAGTTACTTAATTTAATTTTGGGGAGTTAAACTCTTTTGAATTTCAAACCTTTGAAATCTTTTTGTGTTTTGTGTAAATAAAATAAGGGGTAGACTTATTTTATTTTGGGTTCTTTGTTTGAGAGCATTCCTCTTCATCTTCAACTCTGACGAAGAACGAGGAACGAAGAACGCTCAAACTCTGACGAAGAACGAAGAACGACGCCTCTCTTCTTCGTCCTCGGTGTCAACGAGAGGGAACGCCGCATCCTCCTCGGGCCTTCTTCGTCGGCAAACGAAGATCCGCCAACAACGTGTCGCATCGGACGTAATTCTTCGTCAACGGATTTGACGAACGACGACCGCGACGCCCGACTTCCGCGACGCCGTCTTCCGCGGAACGTAGAAGTTTCTTTGAATCTCAAACCCGAGGTAGGGGATGTTTTTATTAATTATTTTATTCCATTCCTGAATCGTGGATTTTTTTTTAGCATGACTAAACGTAAGACTTTTTAGTTATGTTATTTGTTAACGCGAGGGGAGTCGGACCGCACGAACACGGCCGAAACCCCCTCCTTCGTTCATGTTGATTTGCGGGTGGAAGCAAGAGGCGTGGTGCCGTCGCACCACGCGGATGAACATGCTTATGATTTCCGCAATACCGTCGCGCTTCGCCGAGGAGAGACTTCAAGACCGCGACGCCGACACGCCGCGTTGGGAGGATTCTTGGCACGGCGAAAGGGGCGCGGTGCCGTCGCACCGCGCCGGACGACGAACACCGCGGCCGGTTCCGGGCCGCGGTGAGACGAGGAGACCGCGGCCGGTTCCGGGCCGCGGCGGAAGGAAAGACCGGCGGCCGGGCCGCCGGCGTCGGAAGTCAAGGGCGGGACCGGAAATTTCCGGTCCCGTTGGTAAAAACCGGCCGGCCAGCGGGCCGGCCGGACGTCATAAAAACCGGGGGATTAAACCCCCGGCCGGACCTTCAAGACCCCCCTCTTAATGAGGGGGGCGGTTCACTTAAAGAGGGGGGGGGCAACAGCCCCCCGGTTTTGTCAAGCCGGCCCCCATTTGCGGGGGCCGTTTTTGTCAAAGGCACGGCTTGAGCCGTGCCGCTTGAAGGAAAAACGCGGGGCTATGCCCCGCGTGACAATCCCGTCCGCCAGCCGCCGCCGCCACGCGGTCCGCCAGCCGCCGCCGCCACGCGGTCCGCCAGCCGCCGCCGCCACGCGGTCCGCCAGCCGCCGCCGCCACGCGGTCCGCCAGCCGCCGCCGCCACGCGGTCCGCCACGTGGCCCGCCGCCGCCGCGCCACGCGGCCGCCGCCGCCACGCGGCCCGCCGCCGCCACGTGGCCCGCCGCCGCCGTCCGCCGCCGCCGGCCGCCGCCGCCGGCCGCCGCGCCACCCAAGGGGGGGGGGTCGGGCCGGGTCGTTCCGGACCCGGACCCCCCCGTTTCGGACCAGTTTCGGTTCTTGGCTCATAACTTGAGCCTCGGACCTCCGAATGACGAACCGTCTGCGGCAACGCGATCCTTGGATCGAGACGGTCGTTTCGGTATATCGCACTCAAGGTTTCGGTTTACTTTGAGTTCGGCCGGGTTGGTTCGTTCACGAAACCAACCGGGCCTTCGGAGCGGAAACGCTCATATCTTGAGCTACGGACGTCCGATTGACGTGCCGTCAGACGCGTAGTGTTCCTCTTAGTGAGACGGATCTTTTGGCATACTCCGCCCGAGGTTTGGACGCAGGTGGAGTACGGTCGGGTTGGTTTTGCCTTAAAAACCAACCGGGCCCCGGAGACGAAAATGCCAATAACACTCAGACCGGGCGTCCGATCGACGCGCCGTCTGTTGCGTTGAGTTCCTGTTGACGATACGGAACTTTTGGATACATCAACTTCGGTCTTCGTGACAGTTGATGTATCAGCCTCTCGGCTCGTGGAGCGGACCCTCCGTACGAGCTTGCTGTGTGCGGGAACCCTAGTGCTGGCTGCGACTGTTTTACTGCTACGACTGCTACTGTGACTTCGACGACAGTACAGAGACCCTGTGTGGATTTGACGACGACAGTACAGAGATCCTGTGTGGATTGGACGACGAGAGTACAGAGATCCTGTGTGGATTGGACGACGACAGTACAGAGATCCTGTGTGGATTCGACGACGACGACTACAGCACTCAGCGATCCTACGTGGATCAGTGCTACAGGTTCTGTGTGAGCCCGATCCTTTGTGGGTCCTTGCGCTCAGCGGTTCTGTGTGAGCCAGCGCCTACAGGTTCTGTGTGAGCCCGATCCTGTGTGGGTCTTCTGCGGGGGTTAGTTACCTATCGATCCTTCGTGGGTCCGACGACTTAGATGGATCAGTGATCATCTTTATCGTCCTTGAAGAAGTATACCTGTGTGAGCTGAATCCTGTTGTTTTCCTGTGTGGATTGTGTTGTGCAATCCTGTGTGGATTATATTTTGCTTTCCTATGTGGAATACGTATACTTTCCTGCGTGGACTGAGTTGTACTTGGGCTCGGAGGTTGGAGTGTAATTGAATTGATGACTTAGGTATATGTATGGGCATATACCTAAGCAGTGTCGGTTGTTACTTCGTGATTGTACTTTTCTTCGTGGTTTATCCTTTGTGGATTTGAGAGACCTTCAGGGGTCTCGGGGTCCCTACTGAGTAGCTTATACTCACCCCTGCACGGGCTTTGCCCGCACTTCGTTGTGTTGGTTGCAGACGACGGACAGCGTTGACCTTAGCTGAGGCTTGCAGAGCGGGACGGTACCGGAGGTGGACCACTGGGCGGGACGTGCTCGGAGCGGACGGCGGGACCCGTGTAGCAGAGGAGCTATCTGTACCCACCCTTCAGGTGGGATTTCCAGTGGACAGCTCGGAGTTGCGGCCTTTACTTTTCAGTTGCTGTTTTTCCCTTTTCGAGTTGTACTTTACTTTCAGTTTGGGTTTGTATTCTGGCCCATTTACTTTTCCGCACTTTCAGTCGTACTCTGTTTGCTTAGTGTTTACTTTCCGCTTGTTTACTCTGTGGTGTGTGTTTACTTTTCAAAGGCAATGCCTTCCCTTTTTACCGGGAATTACGCCTTGGTGCTAGTCGCCAGCCCCTGGCCTATGGAAGGCGGGCTTGGGGTAGTCACGGCACGGACCCCGAGGGCGGGTCGTGACAAATTGGTATCAGAGGAGTTCGGTTCTACCGCGAACTCTGATCTTTTCTATGTGAAGCAATAATGTTTAGCGTATTGAGTGTGGTTATCAGTCCAGGGAGTCCAGTGTTGGTGCGGCGGCCGACGTATCCGTACACCAGGACCCTGACTTCTGATTTCCGACTTAATGCACGAAAACATTGATTGCGTGTGTGTTTCAAGTTTTCTTTGTGATTACTTGTGCCAGCTCACCAGGTATTCTGTTCTAACCGTGGCGCACCTGTTTCCTTTTCAGGATGGCCCCACGACGGCAGCCAGCTAGGGTTCCGAGAGTCGAGCGAGACGACAGCCCACCGAGCGACGAGGCTTCGGTGCAGGGCCCTTTGTCAGCAGTGGCACCGGCAGTAGCTTTACCCGCCGATCCCCCGATGCTTCCAGCAGCAGCCGCTGACGATGCACGTCGCCTCAGCGCACTGCATGAGTTTCAGCGCCAGCGACCGCCCAGGTTTCGCGGGGAGACGGATCCCCAGGCAGCAGAGGACTGGCTGGAGGCAGTGGTTCGAGTGTTTAGGCTAGTGAGGACACCAGCTGACCTCATGGTGATCCTCGCTGCGAGCCTACTACACGCAGCAGCAGGACGATGGTGGAGCTTGATGCTCCAGGTGCACGATGAGGCATCTCTTCTTTGGACGGACTTTGAGAGCATCTTTCGCTCGGAGTTCGTCCCAGCCACCCTTCGTGCGGTGCGTATCCAGGAGCTTCTACAGCTGCGGCAGGGCAGCATGACGGTCGCCCAGTACTCGGCGAGATTTACCGATCTCTCGCGCTACTCGACCGACATGGTACGGGACCCATTCTTCCGGGCCCGGACCTTCGAGCAGGGTTTGAGACACGAGATCAGGGCATCGCTGATCTCCCTCAGCATACCGACTCAGACAGGAGTACTGGAGCGGGCTCTTCTGATCGAGAGCTTCCTTGCTGAGTCTACACCAGCACAGAGACCCACCGCAGGACGGCACGTGGCAGAGTCATCTGCAGCTGGCAGTCGACGAATGACTCAGGGGTCCAGACAGACCAGACCTCAGGGCACTGGCTCAGCAGTGCAGGGCACACAACGCGGAGCCAGTCTTTCGAGTGGAAGACAGTGCTATGCATGCGGCGGGCGAGGCCACATGGCTCGTGACTGCCCGACCCGCCATACGGAGGAGCAGCAGACGATTGAGGAACCACCTAGGCAGAGGCAGAGGTTCGACCGTGGCGGTCTGCAGGAAGGAGGCGGACGAGGCAGAGGAGCTGGACGAGCAGCTGGTGGTGGCCGACGCTTTGAGGCTCTACCACCACCACCACCAGGAGGTCCACCCCGACCGCAGGGGAGAGCTCAGCTTCAGGCAGCCGAGGCCTTCGATCATGGAGCTCTGGGAGCCGATGGACAGGAGCAGAACTAGTGGTTACATCCTTTGTACTTCTAGTTCCTTGTTGCTTTTGTGTAGCGTCTTGTATTACGAGCTGCAATAATAAAAGACGCATACCTTGTGATGTTTTCGTTCCTGTCCTCTATCGTAATGTTACTAAGAGGTTCCAGTTTTGGCTGTTGACTTGACCCTCACTTGTGAGACATCTACTGGAGGAGGCCCAGTTACCACACACTGATGCCGACAGTGTGACACAACCCTTGGAGGCGAGAGTAACGGTTGAATCTCTTAGTAGTAGCGTCGAGGCCTTACGACGTCATCCTTAGTATGGATTAGTATCATCCATGTTAGGATTGACTGTTTTAGGCAAAGAATGTGGTTCATCCAGGGGATGAGACCAGGTTTCTCTTTTCGGCAAAGTAGAAATCTCGCAGCTCTTGTGGGACCAGGGATGGTCCGGGCCACGTCAGAAGAGGTCCATGTCATCCAGGAGCGGGTCCTACATGGACGATCGATTCCTCTTGTGCGCAACAGATGGCGGCACGAGAATCTCCAGGAGAGCACATGGGAGCGGGAGGCTCAGATGCGTGCTCAGTACCCTCTTTTGTTTCCCTAGTTTTTGATGTAGCTTTACGGGGACGTAAAGCCCTGAGGTGGGAGTAATGTAAAGACCGTAAAATTCAAGGGAAATTTTTTCTTAATTTTCTTTGGATTTTTACAAGAGCGCGGTTTCAGACGGCACCTGATTCCGAGGCCCGGAGTGCCCGGAATTAATTTCCGAAGTTTGGCTCGGGTACGTTCAGTGAACGAACGAGCGGGAATTCCTAACTTTTGATCCGGTGCTCGGAATTGAAATCCGAGGGCACCGATGAACTCGCAACGCCGATTTTCGCTTATTGAGACCTTTTCGGGAGTTGCGTTTGTTGCGGGTTGAAAGTTTCGTTTTGGGGTTTTTAGTTAAGTTAAATAAAATTTGTGTAAGACAAATTTATTTTAACTTTTTTTTTTTAAAACCTATCAAAAGAGGTTGGAAGTGGGACCCACACCCACTTAACCTCCCTTAGGAGGATTAAGTGTGGTGGGGCCCACACGAACCCCCTTTTCTTTTCAAATCCTCCCAACTCCCTTAACCCCCCTCTTTAATGACTTAAGTTACTTAATTTAATTTTGGGGAGTTAAACTCTTTTGAATTTCAAACCTTTGAAATCTTTTTGTGTTTTGTGTAAATAAAATAAGGGGTAGACTTATTTTATTTTGGGTTCTTTGTTTGAGAGCATTCCTCTTCATCTTCAACTCTGACGAAGAACGAGGAACGAAGAACGCTCAAACTCTGACGAAGAACGAAGAACGACGCCTCTCTTCTTCGTCCTCGGTGTCAACGAGAGGGAACGCCGCATCCTCCTCGGGCCTTCTTCGTCGGCAAACGAAGATCCGCCAACAACGTGTCGCATCGGACGTAATTCTTCGTCAACGGATTTGACGAACGACGACCGCGACGCCCGACTTCCGCGACGCCGTCTTCCGCGGAACGTAGAAGTTTCTTTGAATCTCAAACCCGAGGTAGGGGATGTTTTTATTAATTATTTTATTCCATTCCTGAATCGTGGATTTTTTTTTAGCATGACTAAACGTAAGACTTTTTAGTTATGTTATTTGTTAACGCGAGGGGAGTCGGACCGCACGAACACGGCCGAAACCCCCTCCTTCGTTCATGTTGATTTGCGGGTGGAAGCAAGAGGCGTGGTGCCGTCGCACCACGCGGATGAACATGCTTATGATTTCCGCAATACCGTCGCGCTTCGCCGAGGAGAGACTTCAAGACCGCGACGCCGACACGCCGCGTTGGGAGGATTCTTGGCACGGCGAAAGGGGCGCGGTGCCGTCGCACCGCGCCGGACGACGAACACCGCGGCCGGTTCCGGGCCGCGGTGAGACGAGGAGACCGCGGCCGGTTCCGGGCCGCGGCGGAAGGAAAGACCGGCGGCCGGGCCGCCGGCGTCGGAAGTCAAGGGCGGGACCGGAAATTTCCGGTCCCGTTGGTAAAAACCGGCCGGCCAGCGGGCCGGCCGGACGTCATAAAAACCGGGGGATTAAACCCCCGGCCGGACCTTCAAGACCCCCCTCTTAATGAGGGGGGCGGTTCACTTAAAGAGGGGGGGGGCAACAGCCCCCCGGTTTTGTCAAGCCGGCCCCCATTTGCGGGGGCCGTTTTTGTCAAAGGCACGGCTTGAGCCGTGCCGCTTGAAGGAAAAACGCGGGGCTATGCCCCGCGTGACAATCCCGTCCGCCAGCCGCCGCCGCCACGCGGTCCGCCAGCCGCCGCCGCCACGCGGTCCGCCAGCCGCCGCCGCCACGCGGTCCGCCAGCCGCCGCCGCCACGCGGTCCGCCAGCCGCCGCCGCCACGCGGTCCGCCACGTGGCCCGCCGCCGCCGCGCCACGCGGCCGCCGCCGCCACGCGGCCCGCCGCCGCCACGTGGCCCGCCGCCGCCGTCCGCCGCCGCCGGCCGCCGCCGCCGGCCGCCGCGCCACCCAAGGGGGGGGGGTCGGGCCGGGTCGTTCCGGACCCGGACCCCCCCGTTTCGGACCAGTTTCGGTTCTTGGCTCATAACTTGAGCCTCGGACCTCCGAATGACGAACCGTCTGCGGCAACGCGATCCTTGGATCGAGACGGTCGTTTCGGTATATCGCACTCAAGGTTTCGGTTTACTTTGAGTTCGGCCGGGTTGGTTCGTTCACGAAACCAACCGGGCCTTCGGAGCGGAAACGCTCATATCTTGAGCTACGGACGTCCGATTGACGTGCCGTCAGACGCGTAGTGTTCCTCTTAGTGAGACGGATCTTTTGGCATACTCCGCCCGAGGTTTGGACGCAGGTGGAGTACGGTCGGGTTGGTTTTGCCTTAAAAACCAACCGGGCCCCGGAGACGAAAATGCCAATAACACTCAGACCGGGCGTCCGATCGACGCGCCGTCTGTTGCGTTGAGTTCCTGTTGACGATACGGAACTTTTGGATACATCAACTTCGGTCTTCGTGACAGTTGATGTATCAGCCTCTCGGCTCGTGGAGCGGACCCTCCGTACGAGCTTGCTGTGTGCGGGAACCCTAGTGCTGGCTGCGACTGTTTTACTGCTACGACTGCTACTGTGACTTCGACGACAGTACAGAGACCCTGTGTGGATTTGACGACGACAGTACAGAGATCCTGTGTGGATTGGACGACGAGAGTACAGAGATCCTGTGTGGATTGGACGACGACAGTACAGAGATCCTGTGTGGATTCGACGACGACGACTACAGCACTCAGCGATCCTACGTGGATCAGTGCTACAGGTTCTGTGTGAGCCCGATCCTTTGTGGGTCCTTGCGCTCAGCGGTTCTGTGTGAGCCAGCGCCTACAGGTTCTGTGTGAGCCCGATCCTGTGTGGGTCTTCTGCGGGGGTTAGTTACCTATCGATCCTTCGTGGGTCCGACGACTTAGATGGATCAGTGATCATCTTTATCGTCCTTGAAGAAGTATACCTGTGTGAGCTGAATCCTGTTGTTTTCCTGTGTGGATTGTGTTGTGCAATCCTGTGTGGATTATATTTTGCTTTCCTATGTGGAATACGTATACTTTCCTGCGTGGACTGAGTTGTACTTGGGCTCGGAGGTTGGAGTGTAATTGAATTGATGACTTAGGTATATGTATGGGCATATACCTAAGCAGTGTCGGTTGTTACTTCGTGATTGTACTTTTCTTCGTGGTTTATCCTTTGTGGATTTGAGAGACCTTCAGGGGTCTCGGGGTCCCTACTGAGTAGCTTATACTCACCCCTGCACGGGCTTTGCCCGCACTTCGTTGTGTTGGTTGCAGACGACGGACAGCGTTGACCTTAGCTGAGGCTTGCAGAGCGGGACGGTACCGGAGGTGGACCACTGGGCGGGACGTGCTCGGAGCGGACGGCGGGACCCGTGTAGCAGAGGAGCTATCTGTACCCACCCTTCAGGTGGGATTTCCAGTGGACAGCTCGGAGTTGCGGCCTTTACTTTTCAGTTGCTGTTTTTCCCTTTTCGAGTTGTACTTTACTTTCAGTTTGGGTTTGTATTCTGGCCCATTTACTTTTCCGCACTTTCAGTCGTACTCTGTTTGCTTAGTGTTTACTTTCCGCTTGTTTACTCTGTGGTGTGTGTTTACTTTTCAAAGGCAATGCCTTCCCTTTTTACCGGGAATTACGCCTTGGTGCTAGTCGCCAGCCCCTGGCCTATGGAAGGCGGGCTTGGGGTAGTCACGGCACGGACCCCGAGGGCGGGTCGTGACAGTTCCCACCACCTAGACTTTTAATGGAGTATATACATCACTATTTTAGTGAGTTAGTGAGTATGTTAAAGTGGATGTTATTAGTTTTATATAATGAAAACTAAATAGAAATGATCACAATATCATTCACCCATATAATCATCATCCTATTTATCATCTCATCAAAAATGTTTCCTTTACATTTAATTTTAATGTAATTCTTTATGGGTCCCTCTATTAAAAAAACCGAAAAACATTATGTGAAAAACAATAATAGTAGTGGGAACCACATAATCGTGAAAAAACACTTATAAGATGCCTAAATCATGAAATGTTATTTTAATATATGAAACATTAAATTTATCATTATACATTCATAGTTAATATCTATTTAAATCCTTCATAATGGTTTTTATGGAGTTTTTTATATTTCCAAAGAATATCCACTCGGAGTTTCAAAATTGGTTTGAAACAAGGATCATTGTTCTGATCCATGTGCTGACTGATTCCAACATAGTGTTCACCTTTCAGATTTATTTCCCATAGTCACCTCTATAATAGAACTATATCCATGTATATTATCCAAAAGGGTTGTAATTTTATGTATACCACATTCAATATACTTAAACAAAATGCCAAGACATTATACCACACACTGACTCATCTTTAGACTTATCCTTAGACATGTGCATAGGGATCTCAAAAAAATATTTCCCATAATAGTTTCCATTGGTTAAGTAAACATATCCTTTTATACCTAGTGACATAGTATTTTCATATGTATATATTATTTCATTTTAGTTATATATTTAATATATTAGACAATCACATGACTAAGGATCATAATACAATAGCTCATTTGGACACTTTGAATCAAAAAAATTATTTCATAGTTTCTCTACATTATATCTGACATTTTTATTTATAACTAGATATCTTATTTGACATATCACACATAATAAATTTCTTCATAACCTTAGTAAATGAAAAATTACAAATAGTTAGCTTAGATGATCGGTAAGAGTGAACAGGGGATATATGTAAGCATATCATGTGTATAAGTGTATGTGAATGCATGAATATAAATAGAAAACCATATATTTTATATCATAGATCATAATATTCAGTCATTGAATAACTATTGGATGTTAATAATAATGAATCATATGAGAATCAATGTAAATGAGCCATGTGAGTACAATATTGGAATAAGACATAGAATTATGGCATACAAATATTCGTAAAAAATATTTTTCAAAGTAGTCAATGATCTCTTCAAAGGATATAATGGTGGAATGAGTTTAATCCACAAAACATCATAAAATTCATGCTTCACTCCCAATACCATCAAAGTGTAAAATTTCCTTTAATGAACTGGGATCACTCCCCATTCTAGTCAAGTCAATCTCATGAGATATTTATCTTTACCCATTGAATTGTTGGATCATATAGGTTACACCCATATAATTATGAATTTCATATGTATTTGTTCTATAGGATAATAAAACATTCATCGTATCACAACCAATTAAATTAAATGGATATTATTTACATTTAATAATATTATAAGTTGTGAAACTTAAATGGGTTTCATAATCATTTCATCAATTCATCATAGAATTAGACATAGAAATAAATCATATGTCATAATAATTTTATAATGGTATAACCAATGGAAGATATATGGTTTTCATTTTAATCTTTTTGTTATTAAAAAATTATACAAATAATAATAATGGTATCATTGGTTAGTATCCCAGTAAAGCATAATTGATATCAATGGATGCCATCATAGGTGTAAATGTTTCTAAAAGCTAAATCATATTGAATATTTCCTAAAGAAGCTATTTTTTTGGGAAATGACTTTTGAAAACTAAAATCTATAAAATATATTTTAATTAATTTTATTTTTAAATAGACATCAAATATTCTAAAGTAAGCATCCAGAATCCTTTAATTTGTTTAAAGAAATTTGTTTCCATTTAAAAAATATTATTTAAAAAGTGAACCATTTTCTAAATCATTTCTTTTTTAAATTACCTTTTAGTATTATAAATTAATCATAAAAATATTTTTATGTAATTATTGTTTAAAATGATGTACATTTCATACAATTTAAAATAAATATTCCTTTGGCATTTTTAGTAAAATAAAAACGGGAGTTGATTGGTTGAAGGAAACAACATTAGATTAAAAAATTTAAAAATTTTAAAAATGGGTGAAATTATGTTTAACATATAATTTTAATAGTTTTAAAAAGATATAAAATATAATTAGAATACATGTTTATTGATTAAAAAACCTTTTTGAAAAAAGATTTAAATAAACATTATTTTTCAAAAAATATTATTTTTAAATATTGAGGAAATATAGTGTAGAAAATTAACATAATCCATTTATTCTCCATGAATAAACATTTAACAAAAAACTATTTGAGTTCCCTAAGAGGTATTCATAATATTTAATCATTTGAGTAATTATCAGGAGTAATCCTAAAAATGATGAGATTATAACAAATAAACATTACAAAATTAGTAACATTGAATCATAATCCTTAAAAAGGAATTGATATCAAATGAAACGTTAAATATTATAAAGATAATTATATTCATTATATTACATATAAAAGTGAAATATATATATAAAATATAATTAAAAGGTGAAAAATATGGAATACGTCCCACAAAAGTAAACAGGTGAGATGGAAATCCCTTAATGCTTTAGTAATATTTTGAATCAGAATTCCAAATAAATAATTACATAAAATAAAACATTTAATGTCATGAAAATTATGGGAATCATGATATTATATGATATAAGGTATGTATATGTACCAAAAAAATAAGTGAGTAATGAATTTTCATATGTCACTGAGAAATAAAAGAGAGAATATAAATCCCTTATAACGTGATTATCAACTTCTTTCAAACATGTTAGAAAATATTTTATAATAAAATATATTTTTTTTATTTTTCTTTAATAATAATACACATGATTATGATATCAATTATGAACCCTTTATAAAATGTTATCATCCATTTATTAATTATTCCATTATAAAATTGAAATTTCTAGGTGTTAGCTTTTTCATTATTTTCATGAGATTTTTTATTTTGTAGTTCATGTTATTTTATATAGATAATTTTCAATCCTCAAATTAATTTTAAATGTAAAATTAACGTCATTTATGTTCATTTTATACATATTAATATTCATTAAAGCAATTTATTGATTGAAATATGAAATGAACCATTATATATTGGGTAGGTTTTATATATGCATAAACATTGTTTCAATTATTTGATGAATGAAAAAAAGATGATTTAATAAATATTTACATTCATTGAACCATTAATATTTATAATATATCATATATTTTCATTAAAATAGACATTATTTTTTTCATGTAAATCATTAGTAAGAACGAAGAACAATGCTTCATGAGGTTTTAGTCTGTTGTACACATAAGTGATGTTAGTGTATACCCCTCTGAATGGAAAGTTATAGTGGGTATATGTGATATTTTATTTCCAAAAGTGAAATTATTTTTCAAATAAAATATACACATACTAAATCGATCATTGTATCCTACCTTGAGTTGTGGTGATTTAAAAATAATTATGCTCGTTCACAGGGTGGTAGTCCACTATATACATAATAAAGTGTTTTCAATCCCATTTGATAGAAGTGGATTTGGAAATAAGTTATTAAATTAAAATAATAGTATATCATAATATTTGAGATATTATGGTTATTATATTATATTTATTAATACATATTTATTGTTGGAAAAATAATAAACAAAAAAGTATAAACTTAGTGAAGATAATTACCCGTTCTTAGTAGAAACTCAATTGGATCTCTTATTAAGGAACCTACTGTTGGTCTTTTGGGAGGAATTGTAGATCTAGAACATGTATAATGAAGTTGTTGAGATATTTTTCAGGTGTTGGAAAAATTATATGGATTATTATTCTTGAATATGTGATGTTTGTAGGTGGGATTTTAAAATTGGGGGAAAGGAACCCACTTTGAAAATACATGGAAATTTCCAAAAAGAATCCCTATTAATAAAGTCATTCTAAAGGAAAAAAATTCAAAATGACCATATATTATAAATTTAGAATAATAATATTGACGTATTCTTATAATATTGAAATTTTACATGTATTATTTTAATTTTAATCATTATCTTTTTTTAATCCCTTAGTAAACAATTTTTTACCTTAACTATTATAATTGATTTTTTTTTCAATTTTCAATATTCATTATTGTGAAAAAAATATTGAAAATATTATATATTATTATTTATAATGGTTATAAATATTTAATCTATTTTTATGAATTATATTAATAGAATTATAAATATTTAATTTCAAATTATCTTGAATACATGATTAGAAAGTGGGGATTGAAGGGGAAAATGTTCACACATTTATAGAGTTATTATATCAAAATTAAATATAAAAATCAGTAATAAGGCATAAATTGGATTAAAATATATATAATTGAACTAATTTTACTTTTTAACCCATTTTAAAACATGTTTAACCTTATCAATGCCTTGAATGAAAAGTCTATTTTTCAATAAAAACCATTTTTTTACTATTCATCAAAAAAAATTAAACCATTTATAAAAATAAAAAATATTAACTATTTGATACTATTGAAATGATGATTCCTAAAATAATATTCATTTAATAAAATTAATATTCTAAAACTATTAGATATTTATTTATTATTTGTCTGAAAAAGGAGAAAACTTTTCTTTCTAGAAAGATACTATTAAAAACCGTAAAATTGGATTTATTCTTATCTCTTTCCTAAAAACATATTAGTTGAATTTTAAATATTTTATGGAATATAGAGTAATTAAATTTAATTAAAATAATTTAATAAATTTGTTAGGTTAATTTTATGATCTAGGACATTTTTATTTGAATAAAATTTTTGTTTCTGGAAAATGTTTTCCATTAGTTTTTAGTGGTTCTTATTCTCATTTATATTTAATTGGTAACAAAATAATTAACTTTATAAAATTTTATATAGAATATATATTTTTAGTTTTTATTAAAATTCTTCATACTATCTATTATAAATTCTAAATGAAAACTATCATATTAAATAATAATATATTAATATTATGTAACATATTTTTCAACTTGATATTGGGTATAATGAAGGATACACCCAGTGTTGCGTGTAACATAAGATATACCTAATGTTTCATATAATGAACAATATAATTAAGATTAAATTAATTTGAAAAATATATATTTCTAAAAATATTGAGGTTTTACATGGTCACTTCATAAATTTCTAATCAAAATTATGGACCATTTTTCTAATGATTGAAAATAATTCTAGCTCATTTTCTCATTTTTTTATCTATCAATTAATGTTTTAAACTAAAATGTATCTGTTATATTAAAAAAATAATACATGTTCTACCATCAACAACATGTTTAGAATGTTGTGTGGTTAATTAAAAAATGTACCATGTTAATTATTTTTAGGTTTCATAATGTTCGGAAATTTTCTTGTGCGTCTTTTCTTCTTTCAAGATAATTACATGTGTTTTAATCTAAAATGATAATTTTATACTATAAAATAACATTGATTTAATCTAGACACATAATGTGTAATATTCATGTGTAGTTTATTCCTACATGTCACAAATGAATTATTTATAATTTCTCAACATTTCAAAATACATTCCAAGCTCATTCACTCTCTTTTTTTTGTGATGCATCATAAACTAAATTGAAAATTTTAAAATAAATAACAATAACATTGAGGCATACCAACCACATAATGAGTTAGGTCAAAGTGTGGTTGATTATTAGATATCAAAAATGAATAACATGTCGTTTTATTTAATAATCAAAACGATTTTAATTTTCTTTATTAATTTTTTGTTTATTACAAGTGTTTTAAACTAAAATGTAAATTGTAAACTAAAAGAATTAACATATAGTCATACATAACACACAATGTTTCATATTGAGGTTTGGGTGATTCAAAAATATCACAAATGAATTTTGGATCTTTTCTTAATTTTTGAAAACAATCTAAGACCTGTTTTAGTTTTTTCCTTTTGATGTATGTTCTATAATAAAATAGATCTTCGATATTGAAAACACACACTTTGAGTCATACCATCCACATCATCTTTTAGATTGATATATGATCGATTCATATAAATTAAAAATTAATTGGTTATTTTGTACTAATTTTTAAATATAATTTGTGATTTATTTCTATTTATAGGATATGGTATGTGTGTTTTAAAATTAAATTAATTATATATATCGAAAACATTAACATTGAACATACTTAACCCTTTTTCTTTCAGGTTAATGTTTGAGAAATTACTATAAATCAAAAATCATTTATGGAGTGTCTTCCTAAATTTTTTTAAAAGAACTTAGAGATTATTTTCTATTTTTTGGATATTGATGTTCCTTTTTAACCAAAATTTCATTTTTTTATTCAAAACATTCACTTCATGACAAACCGTCCCCGTCATGTTTTGGATTAATGTGTGGTCTATTCCAACCCATCCCGAATGGAATATGGAGATTTGTTCTAAAATGTGGAAGCAATCCAATATTTTTTTCACATTTTTGGTAGGTAATCTATGTTTTCAACTAAACTCACACTTTTTTATTAAAAACACACACATATAGTTGTAATGGACAAATTTTGTGTCAAATTAATGTGTTCTTCATTCCTACATTTCAAAAATGATTTATGGATTATTTTACTTAAGTTTGAAAATGATATGAGATTGTTTTTGAGGATTTGTATATGTGAAATGTTTTAAAATAAAATAACACTTTTGTATTGAAAACAAATTCATTGTGTCTTAAAAACCACATACTGTGTCATGTTGACCTCTGGCCAAATCATATATTTCAAAAAATGAGTTATGTACCTTTACACAAAAGTAAAAAACAATTTTGTTGTGTTTTTTTATTTTGAGTCTGTAAAATATGTTTGGAACTCAAATTCAATTTTTAAAATAGAAACATTAAATTCATATTATATCTGTAACATCATTTATCAGATTAAGGTATGGCTGATTCCTACATATCAAAATTAAATATTGTATCATCTTTATAATTTTTTAAATCAATATAATCTTTTTTTTCTTAGTTATTCTCTATTTTATATGTAATTTAAACTAAAATTCCAGTTATATATTAAAAATACAAACTTCAAGTCATATAACAACATATAATATAAGATTAATTTTTGATTGATGCATACGCATCGAAAATGAATTGTTGATCATGTTAAAAATGTTTGTTAAGAATATGATCTAGTTTTCAGTGTTTTGGCTATGTAATGTGGATTTTAAACTAAAATAGAACTTTAAAATTAAAAACTCACACATTAAGTAATACCTAACACATCATGATTCAAATTAATGTGTTATAAAATCTTACAAATAAAAATTTAAATATATAATATTTCCTAAAGTATCAAAAAAATAAAATTTTTTCTCATTTCTAAGTATGTCCCATCTCTTTAGTATGTAAATGAAAATTTTGAAACTAAGAACAAATACATTGAGTTATACCGGGAATATTGTGAATCATATTGAGGTGATATTGATTCTTACACATCACAATTTACATATAGAAAATTATCCTATTTATTAAAATAATATAAATTTTTTATCATGATTTTGTATATATGATTTGTGCTTGGAACTAAAATGTCAATTTTCAACTAAAAACATACACATTGAGTCATAATAGGTACACCATATATGCAACTAAGTTTACGATTATTCTTATATGTCACAAATAACATATGTATTGTTTTCAAAAAATAAAAAATCAACTTGAAATTATTTTCTCTATTTTGATTATATGACGCATGTTTTGAACTAATTTATCAATTTAACATTAAAAATATAAACATCAATTAATAATGTGACATTATGTAATATATTGAGGTCGGTTGATTCATATACACCAAAAATTTTATTATTGTTCTAAAATTGTGGTTATATATTATTTCATCAAATCCATGGTCATAAGAAACACTCACCACCAATGTTGGCCAATTCAAGAGTGCAAACCATTGAGAACCAAAATACTTCCACCGTCAAAAAATATATTTTTCATTACCAAGAATTATCTCTAAGAAAATTAAATAAGTTATAAATAGTAATTCACCCATTTCTTTATATATTTATACATTCTTGAATTATTTTATTATCTACCTTATCTCTGTTTCAACCTCAATAATTAATATCTCATAAGCATGATAATCAAGGAACATGTAACTAGAATTTATAGAATCTATAGGTCATAACCTCCATTCTAATTATCCTTAATGAATAGGTAAAAAATACTATATAATAATTATTATAATAGTAAATCACATCACAAATGTATCTCTATGTCCATTTCTCAAACATGTCACAAACAAAATAATTAATCACAAAATATTATTTTAGAAAACATTCTAACAACATGTACTTTTAACCCTCATATCTAAACAAAATTTCTTTTATTAAGTTTATAGATTGTTTGAAATCCTAAAAATAAGTTTAAAATATTGGAAAACATACTATTAACATATATTTTAAATGAAATTTTAATTACAATTAAAATTTAATTGTTATGGGGTGCTTATCTTTTGTTATAATATGATATCTTTAATAAACATGAAAACATGATGTGCATAATAATTATGGTTATTTTTCTTCATAAATTGTAGAAAATTTTAAAAAAGTTATTAAATTGTTTTCAAATACGTTTTTATAGTTATATATTACTATATATACCTTAATCATTTTCCATTGGAACAAATACATAGGTTTCATATTTTTAATCACTAACATCATACCAAGATTTAAGCTATTTCTATTGGTCACCCTATCATGAACGACCTATCATTAAAAAAACTAAAAAATATAATTTAATTTTTATCTACATATTATATATTATCGTGCATTAAGAATCGTAATATTCATCATGTGTGGAAATCTATGAATTGGATCCCATAAATAAACATTCATTGTATCCATATTGATTCTTAAAAACTTTTAGTTCTACAAAAAATGGAAATGATGAAAATAAAATTGTATTTTATATGATTAGACAAAATAGTTTTACTACAACATTTTATTCATCAAGTGTAGTATATCTTCATTTAATCTCTCCATAAATTCCATCCTTATAGTAACTTTATTATTTTCAATTTCTTTTAATATCAAAAAAAAATAAGAAAAAAAATGATACATGAATTAATGAGTCTATGTATTGTTTCACAGGGTTTTCTATTTATTTAGTTGTAAAATATATTTCTATATAAATTAAGATTAGTTATTATCATTAATAAGAATAGAATATCATCATTTTGTATAATGATTTTGAAAATTTACCTTGTGTATGTATTAACAACTAATACTCCCAGCAATTGAAAAATGATAATCTCGTTAATAATCTTTATAATAACCATGTATGATTGGAATCTACAAATATTTAATCATTATATTTAATGTAGGAAAAGTCTCTATGCCAAAATGTGTTGTATTTAGGAACTTATAATTATAATATATCCTATAGTGGAACTTTATTATAGATGCTACTCTCTGATAGTTATTTTTATTTTTTATTTGATTCACTAGAGTTTCTTAATCCGATATTTTTGATCCCCATAGTTTTATCTATATTTAATATCATACCACACTTTAGTCTTTTTTTATCAATTTTTTATATTTTTTCATTTCAAAAAAGTAGTAAGGACATACCCGATGAATCATTATAATATTATATGGTCATTCAATGAATGTTCCAAGAGAATTATATAACATATTAATATCAAAATAATTAAGATAAATAGGTAACACATCACTTGACTCCTGATCTACTTCAATACCAAATCAGATGGGATGTTTTTTTGTTATTTACTATAATGAATTTCTCCTACAATATAATACAACATACCCCTTCATAAATCTGATGTGTGAGTGTTAATAGATATAAATCAAATTAAAACACAACCTTAAGGAATTTTTGTATAATAATCTCACTAAAAGTAGTTTGATTCACATTTATAACAAATAATAATGAAAAAATTAACTACCTGGGGGTAATATGTGAGATTGACTAAAATGGATAACCTAAAATATTCTGGGGTCATTTGGATCATCAGGTACTAATATTTTCTTCATTGTTAGTTTTCGTTGAACAGTTCACATATGTTGGTCCACCAAACTACAAAAGAAAAATAATATATTTAAAATCATCTACCTTTTTCTATATTATATTCATCATCTCATATATATCTCCTTATGGATTTTTCTTCTCAAAATAAATTTCAGGTGACACTCAAAAACCTACACCTCTAACGCGATCATATTATTCTATCCACTTAAAAGAAACTGAAAGAAGTTATTTCTTATGTATTTTTTAGGTTAATTATTATGTCTATGTCACAAAAAAATCATAAAAAAATAAATATATATTTCTTTAATACAGTTACAAGTAATAAAAAATACAATATTCCATTCATACACATGATTCCCATAATTCTTATGGGTTTTCATCAACTACTTTACCCTCTTAATCTACTCGAACCTCCTACTCTAGCACATGTTTGGGGATTGAAGTGGAATTGTATATTCATTCAAAAATATCCATATATAAAAAGGAACCCATGTTGTTTTTTTTCACATAAAACATTTTTTTAGATTTAAAATATGTACTATTTTCTTTTCATGTGAAGCCCATCCAATCCATTCATTATTCTAGGGGTACATTGGTTTTGTTAGAGATTTTTTATTTTCATCACCCCTTTTATATTTATGAAATTAATGATTTTGAATCATGTGAGATAAAATAAATAATTCCAAGAGAAATATTATGGAATACATTTCACCTTAAATGATCTCTTTTGGTGACAAAAATTGATATCATTCCATGTATCCTTTCTTATAATGTCTGCATATGTAACTAGTGGTTGGAGGAGAACATTCCTCTTATTATCCCAAAGATGATTCTCTGTAAGAAGTTTCCAGAAGCCTCTTTGTTATTTTATAGTGACCATAAATAAATATTTCTTAAGGAAATTATCTAATATATATTAACACTAAAAGGGATAATGAAAATTAAATAAAAATTTAATTATATAATTTTTCAATAAAATTGACATAGAATATCAAAAAATAATCTTAATATTTTCCCAATGGGTTTCCATGAAAATTGGAATGATGTGGTTTCATGAATATATATCATTTGGTACATGTATTATTATTTTTACCACATAAAAACTAATAAACATTGGCTTGTTGTAGTGAATATATTATCCTTATAGAATCTAGCCACCCTAAAATTTTATACCTCTCTTTCTTACCATGAAAATTTTATTTAATACAGTGATGCTGCATTTTTCCTAATTTTTTCATTAACATGTTATTGATCCAAAAATAATTACACAAATTATGAATCAATGGGATTTTTATTCCTGGGCATTGTTAACATCATCTTCAACAAAATTTAGTATCTTTATGAGTTATAAAAAAATTATTTAGATACTGTAGATACAATAGGGAATATAAAATAATATGACAAAATTAATACTATTTTCAAAAACACCTTTTCATTATCATGGGGCACTATTTTTTATTTAATGGATTACGGTATTTATCTCTGACATCATGTATCCAAATCCCCTCTATGTGTTCCCATCTAAAATAATAGTAATGTTCTACATTGAGTCTTTCGTGAAATTATTGTGATCTCCCAATGAAAGAGTCGTCCTCAATTGAATTTTCATCTGAACCTATGGTTGTTTTAGTCTCCAAAAACTAAAAATTGAACAGTTATTATTTATCGATTTAATTTATAAAATAGATTCACATAGTGTGATTCCATTGTGAATGGATCATCCATGTACCTATCCATAATAAAATTCACATTCATGAAGCCCAATTCGTCATAATTCATTATAGTCCCATTATCAAACCATTTGAAATGGATAAATTGTATTTGAAATTTTTTATAATCCAAATCATTTATAAGTTGTATGAGGCCTAAATATATATTATTCTCATAAATTAGATTTGTTTCCTTGGAACTAGATGCATGCATATATTCTTCCTCATGCAAAACTCTAATATTTTTCATCATAATTAATACATCATATTGATCTTTATAGAACATATATACATAAATTAAGAAACCAATGTAATATATAACATTTATATTTGACCCCTTTTCTATCCATTAATGTCATTCCGCAATTTAATACAGATTCTAAAAAAAATTAATTATGGCCTCAGAACCATCCTATAAAAAATTAATTATATATATATTTGATATCCATTCTTTTTCCATTGATGGTATAAAATGTCTAATAATTATATTTTGGGTTTCAAAATATTAATCAACAAATACAATATTATATAAAATATAATGTTGATATCTACCCATCTCGGTGATGGTAATTGTAAATGTATTGCCTCGACCTAAAGGCCATTAATCTGGATCGTCAGACTAGTTATCTACCTAACATTAGTTTCACCTCTCCATATTCTAGGGGATATCGACTAAAAATAAGGATCTAATAGGAAATTTTGTGAGGATATAACATTTCTATCAGAATAATCCATATCATATAAAATAAAAAAAATAAGGTAAACAATATAAGTAGTAAACAAGCATCACAAATCTATAGCATAAAATTGGTTACATTGACACAACCAATGGTGAGTATGCCATGTCTTGTCATAGTGTTCTCTGTTCAATGTAAATACCCAATGTAAATACAATATGAAGAATCCAAAAAATAGTTCCAGATACTAAGTTTGATTCCCTAACACATGCACATCCCTTATTCCAAAATCATCCCTCTAGAATTTTTCCCATCTCCCATGTCCTAAACTAAAACCCTGTTGTCCACATAGGTATCCAATGGCAGAACGAGTAGGGTGTGAGAAAAAAATTGTAAGCCACCACCAAAAGTATCCACAATATATCAGACCTAAAATAATAAATATAGGATTAAGATAAAAAATAAATTAAGAAACATGCTAATCTTATTGATTTATTTGACAATATTTATTTATTCATTTTAACTATTAGATACATATGATAAAATATTTATCTAATCACTTATACCCTTGTCAGTATTCTAAAATATGAATATTTGTATTAATGTGACCTATATCATAGAAACATTCATTACAATTTAAATATATATATATATATTAACTTCCCCTACAGCCTGAGTCTACATATTCAGATATTGTGCATTCATTAGAGGCATATATCCTTATTCTGACAACCTAACTTAGGAAATATATCAGTGGGGCCAAGAGCATTAGTCTGGCCTAACCCAAGGGATTAAAGCTTCAGTATCATGCATAATTCATACCATTTACCACAAAAATAAATTCAGTTATAATTATTCATATTTCCCCTTTACATTGAAATCCCATTTGATACTTTCAAGATAAAAAAAACTCTCACATATTCCAAATTATTATGATATAATCTATTTACATTAATTTTATCCAATAAACCATTAATTTTAATCATTGAATACAAAATTTCATGTCCAATAAAGTGGTATACCCCTTGGACGGACCTCTATGCCTTGTCTAATAACTCTCTAAGGTCTCATGGGAATCAGGAGGGGTTAAGCACATCATTTAAACAATCTATTTATAATTTATTAATTATGGGTAAATTATGCATCACTATTGAAAAAATGAAAAACTATATACACATAAACTATTCATCCAGACTGTGAGATGTAAATTGTGTAATAACAACCTAATGTTCTTAGAAAAACTCTTGCTTAACCATTTTCTTTGTTTCAAACTCAAAAACCATTCAAATAAACAAATATAATTTGTTGAAAAAGAATATTTAAGAGGCTTTAGATAAGAAAATGATAATTCAAGACCAATTCAAGAGGATAGTGAAAATTTGAGGGTTATATTCATCCAGATCATTAATTGGCACCCAATATCACTACAAAAGACAAAGAATCGAAGGATAATGACCCTTGGGATTCCTTGGAAGAATAAGTTCATCACCTTGATGTTATATGGTTAATTGGGGGGGAAATTATGCTATACACTTTAAATATATTAGAGGAAATTGTAATTTTCCAAGATATTAAATTTTTATTGGTTTTCCACATGATTGGCCAAAATCATGCACCAACCATGCAGTCCCCTATGTCTAGGAGGGGGCCATGTGGCATGATATCCTAGGATAACTAGTACGGTATAACAAACAATGAGGTTACCATATGCTAGAATCTATCCAAAGGTCGATGGTAGCCACATGTTTTTCTATGGAGTCCATCATGGTTGTCAATATATGCAAGGCCCATGCTTTCAGGTTTTTTCAAGACACCACACCCATGCATGTTTATGGTGCACAGTTAGACTAATGGTTCGACAATCATGCACCTACAATGGATGGATTTTTTTATCCATATTTTTCATCATGAAACCTCAGGACACCCCCAAGGCTCCTTATATTCTTAAAATTTTCATTTTTAACCAATACATCATAAGTAAAATCAAAATTTAAAAGAACATGTACCTCCAAAAATGGTTGGGATATTACATCTGCTGCTCCATAGAGGAATTCATCCTCAATATAATTTCCCATGAGTCATTAAGCATCCATGATAAAAGACAGGTCCACTAAGCCAACATATCCTTCTCCCTCTCCAAAAGTTTCTCATAAATGGTATCATGTTTCCAAAATAATTAATACAAAAAAATGGACATACATTTACTTATAAAACATATTCACTATGATTCACAATATGAAGTGTACTCTCATCAAAGTATGTATCAGCCTCCTGCTCAGCATCATCAATATCGATCATAAGAGAATGTTTGAGGCAATATATTTGAAGTTGTGACACTAAAAAACACCATTCATTCCACTATACCTATGTTTAATATCAAATCAGTATTCCAATAGTCTAATCCAGACCCAAATCTCAAATGGCCCCACATACCTATATGCATAAAAGACCTTATTTTTAATTATTCAATGATCCAACCATGGTGATATCCAATGGAATACATGATCACCGATTGAAAACACAATAGTTAGAATATATTGATTAGAATAATTATTTTTCCTACTATAAACCATATCCATACGTTTTTGAATTAGAAAAACCATCTCTGATGTCTTCTACAAGAGGTTTGGCCCTAACTACTCTAATTCGTCAACCTCAAACCAACATAACTAAGATCCACATGGATTAATAATTAGAAATCATAAGGTTCAATCTAAATATTAAACTAATGTCTATTATATAGGTAAACTAAATGAGGGATATGTTTTCATTCCATGATCATCCAAAGACAATGACACATTCTCTAAACATATTGTATTGTATCTAAATAATTGGTTTTAACTTCCCATCTATTAATAGGTGAATATCCATACTCAGAAACACCTAAGTACAATGTTATTTTAGTAGGAATTTCCATAATCATGATGCAAAACAATGACCTTGATCTGAAACTATAGTTCTTGGAACCCAATGCAATCAGACAATCTGTTGAACATATAAATTACTCAACCGGTACGTGGTAAAAGTCTCTTGAATCAATAAGAAATGTGATACATTCTTCACGTGATCCAAAATTATGCATATAACATCATTCATTCATGTTTTCCACATGAGACCAACCATTATATACTTGAAAATATAATCCCACATCAATTACTAAGTGGGGAAGAACTATAGAAACTCACACACTCAGTGATGCTCAACCTTCGCCTACTCACAGGTGCAACATCACATCATGAAGCATGAAACAACATTCTTCATCCCTGACCACCAATATTATCTACCAATATCACAATACATTTTCATCATCCTTGGTTCACTTCCATCTTTTTCTATTGTAACTCACATGTTATCACCCCTCATATTATTGTAGAAACCATAACATTACCACAAACGTAAATGTTCTCATCATCATCAATAGTCCAGTCTAAAGGTGACCCCACCATCAAGGATTTATCTCAAGTACAAATACTATAGATCCTCATAATTTATCACTTTCATCAGACATGGAATTTTTAACTCAACTTAAAAATATATTAGGGTCAATTTTCTCAGACCTCTTGAACATCTATATGCATTTCTGGGAATAAATCCATCATTATCCACTCATAAGTAAACTCATGGACTCTCTAAGTATATTCCGTTTACCTTTTATACTTTGTAACATATTCCACATTTCCGGGTGTATAGGGAAACACAAAATTAAAAGATTTAATATAACCAACCAATCCTCAATATTAGAGTTTCAAGTACTATTTTGAGAAATGTAATTTAGATTTTTTGGGTTCATATAATAAATAAACATTTTTTCAAAATAGGTAATGCCACTAACTTATTAAATCATAAACCACCATGTCCAATATTAGAATGAGTGCATGGAAATTTGATTCCATTGGCCTCAACTATCCTAACCCATACAACATAAATAGATATTCATGCATTAATACTGCCCCAATTCAGATACCATATTCATCCCAAAACATGATAAACACCTTTATTAGCTCAGGTATGATCAAAATAAATCCATTAGAAAAATTATTATTAAACCCATATAATATATTCTGAAATTATCCAAACCATTCAAACATGAAACTGTTTTTTCCAATCCCAAAAGAGGTGATTCATAGCAGGAAAATTTCCTGATGAACATTAGTTAATTTTCTACTAAACCCAAAAACATTCTGATTTCAAAAAAAATCATGGACTGATTCGAATATGCCAATAATTGAACCTTTTATGTGTAAATAAATAAAGCATAAAATGAGATTATGTAACTCATGATATGATCCTTGTCGATCCATAACTGAAACATATATATATTATAGTATATTATATTCTCTCATAGTGTGCCTCAGATAATTGCAACGCTTTTGGAATGATCTTCATGTGTTTGGGAGTAAACCAAGATTTCATCCACAAAAACTACTAAAAATAATGTAGGTATGGATGTAATATCACAATTATTATGTTCAAAAAAACAATAGGAACACTTTTCAACCTTAAATTAATTGTGATTAAATTACACAACCCATGAATGCTCTTAAACATAGTCTCTCGTATATCATAAGGTCTCCCCCTCAGCTGATGATACCCTTACCTAAAATAATTATTTTGAGAACACAAACACACCTTTCATCTGTTAAAAAATACCATCAACAGATGTATGGGGATATTATTTCTTAACTATCATCTACTTCAAATTCTGGTCGTCGATTTACAACTACAATTTCTGGTCACCCTTGTTAGTATACAATACTAGAGATCCCCATGATGATGTATCTGGTTGAATAAACCCCTTTTTCACAAATTACATTAACAAAGTCATATTTATATAAAATTATTTCATTTATATTCTATATGTTTGAATGGAAATGGTATCTTCTCAAAAAATAAACTCAATCATGATCTCAACCTCTCTCTAATGTGTAACCCCTAATAATTACTCAAGACACAAATCTAATAATACATCCATTGTAGGAGGAAAAAAATCACCCTATAACCTATAATTATAGAGAAAAAGACATGAAAACATGTCTATATGGTCACCCAGCTATGGGATAACTATTTGGGAACGACCATCCACAATATCTGATTCTCCCTGGTGAACAGAAGTGTCTCATTGAATATACAAGAAACTCACTCACTGATGGTAACAATAAATATGTTCCTATTATGTAACCAACAATTCTATTCCTAGTATTATGTCAAAACCTTATATCTCAAGCCTAAAATGTTTCCAATGAATGTTGATCAAACAAAACCCAAGGGCACACTCTCTACAGTTTTGGATATTTTCATATTATATTCATAATAGTGTGACAATTGATATAACCTCGCATATATATTCTACTCATATATGCATCACACTTACAAACTAAGAAGATATAAAAGAATGTGAGGACCCTATATAAAATAATGGTCTATAATGAATGGAATCAATATCAATCAGACCTCAAATATACCATGGCCTAGACTCTCTGCCATTAGCTGAAGGGTGAACTACATAATGTTTTCCTTCCCCACTATCATGGTCTCTAATCGATCCTCCTAGCGTTTTACTAGTCTACTGATATGGATACTCTTTTCCAAATGTAACACCTCCCCTTACCTAACTAGTAAATCTAGTAGAACTTCAACTATCTTTCTTGTATGGTTATAGGACCCCTTTACTCTACTCTAAATCAGTATTCAGCCTCCATCACTACTCACCTATCGATGGTTCCTAAAGAACCTATATACATGTCCCAACATTCTGTATGTTCGGCACATAACTGTTGGTTGGGGACACAATACAAACATGCTTCCCGTCCTTCCACACATATAAAAAACACTAGTTCACTGCCTTAAGAGGATACTCATCTTCTATATCTACTTTATCTACCTCTTACCTAGTGATAACCCTCAAAATGTCACCTCCTACAATTAGAATTCATGCCAATGGACCGCTCAACTTGAACCGCAAGTCCACCACCAGAATCCTTCATTAGGTTAAATTTTGAAATGAGACCATGATCCCTTAACTTATAAAACCTCTTGAAATGGAAGATATTTAACAAGGACATGATCTCAATTCTATGTTTTTCCTAAAAATATCTCATGGTAGGTTACTCATACCCTACCAATTATGGAAAAATGTTTCAATTCATTAACGCATCCCACATAAACTAACATAGAAATAGTCCCATAATAAAACTCATAAAATATGTACATATATCTTATATTTGAGTCTCCATAATGAAATATTCCAGGAAAACCACTTGTAAATCAATCAACAACATACCATATGAATGCTAATCTTGAACAAGGATATCCCACCAATGATTTTCTAGTCCTAACAATATTTAAGCTTCCAACTTGACTCACTTCTCTAGAAGAGCCTCCAGGGGGTCTAGATTTTTTTTAGATGGACTATATCATGATCTTGGTTGCCTCAGGTCTACCCTCTCCAAAAAATATTGTAGGTTTTTGTATAAAAAACTCTTTAATCAGATCATACATACTTAGTACAACCCACCTTTGTCCTCATGTTGTCATCTACATAAAATGAGAAAATCTCTCATGAAACGATTCCTACCATATAATACCTCGAACCATTGGGGTTAATTCTCCCACTATAAAATGATAAATCTTGAGGATTCCCTCATGTCGACTATCCAATAGTCAACATTTTGGTGCAATATCTCTACAATTCCAAACACATGTATCAAAAAACATAACATAAAATCTATTCAATGAAAAAAAATATGGATAATGTCTATTAAAAATAAAATACCGCATCTATATTATCCCAACTGATACAATCACATCTCTCATACTTCCCTCAACCATCCCTACAACATAGCATGGATAAAATTGGGAAACTAAACATTCAAATTTAATTAATGTTAAATACTATTAAAATCCCTTCAAATTAACATTTTTTAATCAATAACAAATAAAATATTCCCATTAAGAAATATTTTTATTGATAAAAAATGTTTATTAATTATTTATATTGTTAAAACATGATTATTATAAACTTTTCCAAAATATCATAATTGAATAAAAAATAATTTCCAATTCTTATACTCGACCATTACATATTTTCCCATTTTTTCCTAAATGATACATGTCACATATTTCCCTAATTCCTAAAAATGAATCATGTATGGACAACATCATTAAATATTTGACATTTGTAAAAATACCCTAAAATAATAACATCACAAATCAAATACATCACCAAAAAGTTAAATAACATTCAACTGTAACAATGAATGTCAAGAACAACAATCCCACCATTGGTACATGGGTTTTCCACCATACATGGGTAACCTTCTCCCATGAATGAGCTAATTTACAATCCATGAAAAAAAACATAATATCTAATCTACCATCCCAAAATAATATAAATAATGGAATATAAACCCTTATGATACTACTTTGTAATGCCCTTACCCAGGTGACCCTAATCTGGTTCACTTATCCAGTTCACCACATAACCTCAAGTAAGACTCCTTATACATAATATTATACCAACAAGAATCATGGATTTAGTGAGAAATGTCCAGCCAATATACTCTCATTTTCATAATAATCGACAATAGATAAGATAACTAAAAATGGAATCAATATGAAAAATACAGTGTAAATAGATTTCCCAAAACTATGTACATTCCCACAACCAATAGTAATTATTCTAGGCCATGTCATATTGTTCCATGTCTTAAATATAACCCTATAAAGTATCCCCAAAATTATTTTTGACCCAATTTATAGTTCCTTTATTGATTCACATACCTAATCCCATAATCAGACCTCTAGCATAATGCCCTTTCCCTTGTCCTAACCTACAATAATGATGTCTTCTCGGTTACGAAATGGCAATCTGGGAATGGGTTGATCAGAACATAGTATGTCACCATAATTTGGGTCTAGAAAATATCCTATCTAAAATAGTTCATGATGATGTACAATAAAATATAAGTTAATAATTATACCGATCATATTCCATTATTTATGATGACTAATTTATTTATATTAACCATCTGTTTTATATGTTACCCATATTCATCAACTCACTTTGTCCCATTAAATTATTTTAATCTATTCATAAGTTGATTCATGTTCCCTGTGTCATAGGATCATTAATTTCGTAAACAATATATAAAAAACATCTCTAGATCCTTTGTCTAGGAACTCACATATTTTAGATTCCTTAGGGGTATAGAGCCTTAGTTTGACACCATACCCCCTGAAATGTATCAGTGGGGACAATAAAATCATTGTATACTAGCCCGTGGGAGTAGAGATGTATTCTAACTATGAATTCATATTTTTACCACATAATTATTCTTTTTAATGATTATTCACATTTTACCCTTTCATCCCATATCTCATTTGACTCTTTCAAGATAATACAAACACACTGTAATGCTAAATTTTCAAGAAAAACATAATTCCCAAGGGTTTTATCAAATCCACCATTAATTTTCATTATTTACAACCCTATTTCATGTTTAAATATGTAGAACACCACATGGGTATCCCTTTAGGCTCAGTCTAATCACCATTGAAATATTCCATGGGGACCATGAAGGGTTTCCCAAATAATTTGAGCACTGAATATATTAAATAATAATAAGGGTTAAAATATGAGGCACTACATAAATAATGTAGAAACACATACACATAAATTAATCATCAATATTATAGAATATAACATATAGACCACCTACAGCATATTCGTAGAAAAACAATGACATAACCTTATCCCTTTATTCAAACACAAATAACATTCAATGACCAATGTGGAACCATATAGAAGAATATTGTTATAGAGATTGGATAAGAATAAGAATTATTTTGTTATGGCCTCTTCAAAAAATATAGAGGAGATTAAAGTGTTAGAATAACCCAAATATTTGATTTATACACAACCATGCTCCAATAAGCTAAGAATAAATGCAGAATGAACCTTGAAATCCTTGGAGGAAAAATATAATGACCAATATAATATAGGGTGAAATGATGAGGAACATTGGGTTTAAAATTTTAAATACCAAATGGGAAAATTTTTATTTTCCCCTTTTCAAATCATGAATGGTGTGGGGAAACATATGATCAAACTATGCACTAACCATCATCTCCCTTTGTCCATGATTGGGGCAGGTCACATGGTCTGTTGGGGGAACCCACATTTTTAACAAACTGTCTGGTTCTTGTGTTCTAGACTCTATCCAAAGGAGGATCCCGACATTATGGTTCTTAGTGGAGGTCTACAAAGTTACCAAAATGTCCAACGGATATGACTTAGGTTCTATCTGCTACTCTACACCCCCATACTATTATGGATCATGGTAGATTAACCATGGTATTTTTCAACCTCTTTCACTTCCTCAGCCCTTATGACACCACCAAAAACCATTATATTATTGTAAATAACATTATTTACTAATAAAAATGTATTCTAACAACAAATAAAAGAAGTTCAAACCTCCTGTATTGGTTGGAATTAGAGTGTAACCAAAACCAATTCAAAAGTCCCTTCTCTCAGTAGGAACCAATTATGATGATCCTTTAAGAGATTGATGTTATCAACATCAGATATGTAATCTGTAAAAAATTAAGAGGCTTCTTCAAAAACATATCATTTTTCAATGAATCCTTCGATCTGACATTGATACTCTACGTAACCATTAAAAATCATAAAATTTCATTAAACAGAGTACATTAATATATAACTAGATATAAAACATAGTTAAACCTCTCAATCCATGTGAACCATCTGTTGGACCATTATATAAATGAATTATAGTAGTAAGGAAATATACAATTCATATAATATAACTAAAATCACCTTATTCATGAATAAAAAACTTTTCTTTTCATATAAATATACATCATATGGCTTTGAAAAATATGCAGATTCTTATTAATTTATTTCATTAATTTTTAATATGAATGAAACCCAAAGTGGCCGGCATCAAATATTGAATCAAAAAATTCAGCTATGTGATTCTAAACTGTATAAATTAAAATGAGCTAATAACATGACATATGATATATTTTATAAATACATGTAATGAACTAATAAACCATTAATGAAATTTCATGATTTATATTTTCCTTGTTGATATTGTCTGTAAGCTGTTAGATGATGGAAATTTCTACTTTCACCCATCACAAATTTCAACTCTTCTCTTATCCTCATTTCAATCATGTCAAATTTAGCCTTGATTATCTTTTTTTATCTATAACATTTATAAATTTCCTATTAACACTATAAATGTTTTTCTACATGAAAGACAATATGAAAATTTGTGTTTGTACAAACATTTCCATTACAGAAATTCAAAAAAAATGATCACTTTATTCAACCTGATTTCTTATGGTTTTTTTTAAAATATTTTATTAAATAAGTATAAATATATTTTAATTTATCAAATTGTAGATCACCCAATAGTGAAGATGGTGTTGTAAATTTTTTCAAATTCCCATTGAATGTTTTTGTCATGGTTCAATATTTATGTCATCGAGCTAAAAAATCTATTTCATAAAAATGTATTTGATTAATTTTTGAACAGAAAAGACTGTGTAAATTATTCAAAAATTGGAAAACTCTAACATTTGTCAAATTTTATAGCTAAAGAATATTCTATATGTAGAAAATTAATTTATCAACCGATATATTATGGTTCCCAATGTAAATTCTTCACTATTAAGATCATTATATAATGATACATGTGTATCCCACGTCAATTTCATATCATTAATTAATGGATACAAATAGACATCAATATCAGTACCATGTTTTATGTTCTAGATATTAGTATGGCTACATAATGTAATTCCACTTCAAGCATAAAACTGGTGGAATGTTATAATTTACAAACACAGAGAGTCATATAATGCAAGTAAAAATTTGTAAACCAAAAAGATTTATTCCACATATAGATAATGTAATATGGAGGTTTCTTGGATCATTTCCCAATTCAAGATACTCACAATACATTTTATTCCATTGAGGAGAGTTCCCTGGGTGAAATAGTTTCATATCTTATATTATTATATCTGTATGTAATGTAAATTTTGTATAAGTTTCCTGATATCTATATATTATTATAAATAGAGTGATTGTAAATTAAAATAATGTTTTTTATGGACATGATTAAACTTTCTTGTATCGATTCAGGCCACGCATAGGGTATTTAAGAGTGATTCATATTCCTTGTGAAACAATGTTAAATTATTTATATAGGTTTGTATTTTTTCAGTGATCATTCCCATTTAAAATATTATTTTCTAGAATTATAATTTCAACATGAAATTTCATTTTTATTGGGTAGATTATCATTTAGGATACCATGTAGTTTGGTAAAGGTGATGTTACGCTATCCACTATCATCTTTCAAATTATATAACATCAATATAGATAATAATTTTATATATTTAGTGAAATAGAATACAATATCCTATTAGAATATATATTTATCTTATAAAACAACTTTGGAAAATCATAATGGTCATCATCAATTTCTATTTTCATTTCATCCATATGATCTTCATCATCATTTACATGAGTATTTAGGTCCAATGATCCTAAAATCACAATATCATCCAAATATTAGTGTACATTATGTTTATCGCGTATTTACTGTAAAATTTATAGCTATGATTTATTCTTTGACAAATAACATTTCCTTAAAAATCATTCAGACCAATTTTTTTAATATAAAAAATAAATACAGAAAATAATAATTTAAGAAGGGTTGTATGAATTCTTCATTACAAACATGATGAAATATTTAAATCTATTATTATAATCTTATTTATATGATTATCACCAATACATTTTCAATTTAACTCTATCATACTATCTTAATAACTATTTATATTGTATAAAAAATGAATAAATTTATACATGTTATTAATAATCAAAAGATAATGTTATTCATACCTCTAATATGTGAACAAAATATTTTAATGTTAGTTTTGATGATTCATAACAAGTTATAATTTTACACAATGGTGAGATGAATATAAATAAAACTAGGGGAAATGTGGCTGTTGGCCTAGGTTTACAATCAAAACATTTTTAGGACAAAAGTCAGATTTTATGGGGAGATTTATTTAAAAATACAATACGTGAATCCAATAAAATGGGGAGTTGATGTTTATTAATTTCATCGTATGGTATGTGGTGGGTCGGTTTGTTTTTTTTTTTGTGGTGTTTTCATTATAGGGTGATTATTTACTGAATTTTGTAATATTTTTTAGATGATGAAACAATAAACTAAAAAAAATAATGACGTTTCCCACTAGGATCTATATAAATCTTCATCTCAAGCTAATTATAAGAATATAAGACCAATTATCCTAGATAACATACTAAAAATATCATCCTTAATGGAAAAAATAGAGTGAATCTACTATATAAAAATACATTAATGCAAACTAGGAGGTTTAAATTGTATTGATGTAGATGTAAAAGTTTTGAATTGGGTCAGCAGGGGGATGCAACTAAAATGAGTGAAAATTTACATAACTAGGGAACTAAAAATGAAAAAGACGGTGAATTATAACACATAATAATAATCTAAAACATTCAATTGTGTTAACTAATTTTTTTTCATTAATAAAGGAATATATTTTTTAAATAGCATTAAGTTAATGGTCTATGACACAAAATTTATATCATAGATGTTCATGGATATGGTTATATTAAAATGGTTTAGGTTATTTTTCCTATTAAAAGATAAAAATGGTTAGAAGTTTTTGATTTTAATACATGAGATATGGTAGGATACCTATAACATGGCTTCTTATCCCTCCTGTTTGAAGATAAATCCATTCCCTCTCCCCAAAATCCCATAATGATGTGGAAGGATGGAAATTTTTTGAGTGACTGACACTTTTCAATAGTAAAATTTTACATATGTTTAATTTAAGAATATCTCAAATGATTAGACAAACATTATCTAAAAATTAATTGATAAATTTAAATCATATGATTAATTTGTCCATAAGAAAGTATGAGTCACATGAATAATAAATCAAAAGAAACTAGAGAGGCTGAAAAGAATCAAGTTGACCGATAGAAGCATGAATTTAGTGGGGATACAGGTGATAGCTTCACATCATGAGAAAATTTTCAAGACATCAATAAGTAGTCTATGATAGTGGATTCATATTAGGTATACATGATAGATGTGACATGTGTATAGTATATTATCATAAGGATAAGGACACTAATAAAAGTGAATTGGTGGCATCGACTAAATATATACATTTTTAAATAATGTATATACATCCATATATATCAATTTTCATAACGTTATAAAAAATATAATAAAAAAATATTCAAAATTGAATTAAAATAAATTTTTAAAAATTAAGATCTCCCTATATTTTTTTGTTATGTGGTATTTTAATAAAAATTCAATAATTTAGAAAATAATACCATATACAGTTGTTTTAAAATTAAATGAAATAATATTTAAAAATATCATTCATCCTATTTTTTTCACTTTATATAAATTGTAAAATAAATAATTTTAAATAATTTATCAACAGAACAATTTAAGAAAACCAGTCAATTTTTCGAAAAAAAATTAAAAACAATTTTATATGAAACACATTTTGGTTTAACAAATACTGATACATTTAGTGTATGTTTTAGCACATAAGACTCTAAAAAATTTATATTATCATATTTTAATTTAAATTTTAAATAATAAAGATTCAAATAATGCCCAACCAATCTTCATGAAACATCAATAGATTAAATGATAATTTAGAACTAATAAATTAACATTTTATTTTAAGAACAATTTTGAAATCTAAAATGTATTTTATAATTTATATAATATGATAGAAACATAAAAAAATGATATGTTTGTTCACATCATAATTAGATATGTAAAAAATATTTATCGAATTGAATTGTAAAATAATATATCCTCATTTAATTATAAGATTTAATATACATGATGGAAAGGGAGAGGGTGATGTACAAGTGGCTCAACGTGTGGGATATTGGGTAGCGTATTATTGAGGTTGATCGAGGTAAAATTGATCATGCAAGCCATTCAATTCCGTTGGTAAAAATAACAACACCCTAAGAAGAAAAAAATTATGAAACACTAAAATATCTTGAATGATTCTGCGGACCACCGGACGCGCTCCGGTGGTCTGATTCGCCTGCGGTCTTCGCCAGAGATCATCTCAGGGCCCGACCTTCGCAGTAAGCCTTCGAAACTCCTTCGCGGATTCGTTTTTCGTTTTCCGTCACGGCACGACGGCGCTGTAGCTTGTTCAACGTCATCGGCGCAGTGTGACGGTGCCACGCTTCTTAGTCCTTCCTCATAATTTTTGTGCGGTGCAACGGCACCACGCCACCTTTCACTTGCCGCAACAAATTCAAACAACAAGGGGGGAGGAGGGTCGACCGTGTTCGTGCGGTCCAACCTCCTCCCATTAATAATGATAGAAAGCGGCCATCTAAAAGAATTTTACGTACAATAAGAAATAATTCATGGATAAAAACCATAATCCTCAACATCAATCAGCATGAACGAATGATCTGCAGATCATCCTGGAATTGGTTGGTCTGCGCTCGTCGTTCTTTTCTCAAAAGATAAGAGAACACCAAAAGAAAATCCCCTACCTCGTGCGAGATTGAACGGTGGTTCATCGAATGAGGATTCGTCGCGGGTAGAGATGTCGTGGAAGGAGACGTCGCGGTACACAGCCTCGCATATTCGGTTTTCGAGAACTCGTCGTTTGTCGTCAGAGAACGATGTGTTCTTCACGTTATTCATCGAAGATGAATAAGTTCCTCAATCCTTAGCCTTTTTCTCCCCAAGACTCCTCCATAAGAAACTAACCGAAAATAAATTAAGCTCTCACTTAATTTATTAACTAGAAATGAGTTTGAATTTCAAACCCACACACACATTAAACTCACCTCATTAATAACAGAAGTTATAAATTCTTAAGTTATAAAATTTAAACAAGAGTTGAGGGAGTTAAGGAATGTGAAGGGGTGGGGTTCATGTGGGCCCCACCACCCTCATAACCTCCCTTGGGACGTTGGGTAGTTACCCAACTTCCACCCAAAGCCTTAAACCACTAAAAGAAAAATAAAAATTGTAGTTAATTTATAAATTAAACTTCCACAATTTTTATCATCTTCTCTCGTGAAAACGCTACTCCAGAAATGGCATTCCTAAGAAATTACTGGCTCTATAGTTCCATCAGTGCCCTCGGAATTTTATTCCGAGAACCGGTTCAAAAGATAGGAATTACCACTGGTTCGTTCACTGAACGTACCCGAGCCAAACTTCAGAAAATGATTCTTGGCACACCGGGCCTCAGAATCAGGGGCCATTAGAAACTGAGTTCGTGTAAAATTCCAAAGAAAATTAAGAAAAAAATTTCCTTGAAATTTTTGGGTCTTTACATTACTCCCACCTCGGGGATTTACGTCCCCGTAAAGCTTCAACACAAACTAGGGATACAAAAGCGGTACTGAGCACACATCTGGGCCTTCCGCTCCCATGTGCTCACCTAGAGTTTCTCATAATTCCAGTGAAAGTGCATCCGAGGAATTGTCCATCCTCATAGGATCCGCTCCTGTCGATCCTCGATTCCCACTGGAACCTCCGTGAAAGTCACCCCATCGCTAAATTCCATCTCCCCATGGTCCATGATATGCGAAGGGTTGATCATGTATCTCCTCGGTTGAGATACGTGGAAGTCTTAGTGCACCTAGTGCAACTGAGGTGGATGCATCAAGCGGTAAACCACTTCTCCTACCCAGATGAGGATCTAAGAAGGTCCACTGAACGTCCGGTATAACTTTCCACCTTGGCCACATCTCCGTAAACCTCGTCGAGGTGAAACCTGTATAAGGACGTGATCGTCATCCTCGAACTCTAGAGGCCTCCAATTCCTGTCAGCATAAGGCTTCTGTCATCCCTGTGCTGTCCTCATCCGCTCTAGGATGACCTGGAACTTATCTAGTCTCACAAGAGCTGCTATGATTTCTACTTTTCCGATAAGAGAAATATGGTCTCATCCCCTGGATGAACCACATTCATTGCCTAATATAGTCAATCCTCACATGAATGATGCATTCATGTCATGGATGATGTCGTAAGTCCTCAAAGTAACTACCATGAGATCCAACTTCCACTCTCACCTCCAAGGGTCGAGTCACACTATCGGCATCAGTGTGAGGTCACTAGGTCTCCTCCAGTAGAAATATCGAAAGTGAGGGTCAAGTCAACAGTCTTAACCGGGAACACTCAGTAGCAACCAAACAAAAGGACAGGAAAGAAAACATCACAAAGATAAGTGTATTTTTATTATTGCATCTCATAGTAAAAATACACGAAGCATCTACAAACAAACATCAACAAAACAAGAAGTAACATGATCAATAGCCTCCAGGTATGGAGCTAGTCCTGCTCCTGTCCATCTGCTTCCGAAGCTCCATGACCATAGGCCTTAACTACCTAAAGCTAAGCTCTCCCATGTACTCCTATCTTTTGCGATCGGGGTGGACCTCCTGATGGTGGTGGTGGAAACACCCCGAAGCGTCGTCCACCTCCAGCTGCACGGCATGCTCCTCTTCCATGGTCGCCTGCTCCTTGCGGTCCGCCCTGATCGAACCTCTGCCTATGCCTGGGAGGTTCTTCATTTAACTGTCGGTCATCTGCATGGCGGGTCAGACAGTCTCGTGCCATGTGACCAATTCTGCCGTAGGAGTAACATTGTCCACTCTCGGCACGACTGGCTCTGACTCCACCCCAGTTCCCCCGCACAACTGAACCTGAGTCATGCAGTCGGCCACCGGTAGGTCTAGTCCTCTTAGACCTCTGTGTCATCTGTCTACTGACTGCTGCAGAAGACTCTGCCGCAAGCCGGCTAGTGGTGGGTCCTACTACTGGAGAGTGCTCCACAAGGAAACTCTCCACTAAGAGGGCTCTCTCCAACACCCATGTCTGCATCGGAATGTTGTGAGAAACAATAGAATCTCTAATATCTCGCCTGATCCCCTACTCGAAGGTTCGGTCCCTGAAGAACGGGTCTCGTACCATATCTATGGAGTAGTGCGAGAGGTCTGTGAACCTCGCTGAATACTGCGCCACTGTCATGTTGCCCGGCCGTAGCTGAAGTAGCTCCTGAATATGCACTGCTTGAAGGGTGGCTGGTACAAACTCTTCCCGGAACAGGCTCTTGATGTCTGGCCAAAGAAGTGTCCCCTTGTCATGCATCTGGAGCATTAGGCTACACCATCTGCCTGCTGCTTCCTGAAGAAGGTTGGCAGCAAGGATCACCATGATGTCTGCTAGCGTCCCCACTAGCCTAAAGACTCTCACCATAGCCTCCAGCCAATCCTCAGCCACCTGCAGGTCCGTCTCTCCCCTGAACCTGGGTGGCCTCTGGCGCTGGAACTCATGCAGTGTGCTCAAGCGACGTGCACCCTCTACTGCTGGGGCTGGTGGCATCAGTGGACCAACGGGTAGTAGTACCGCTGGTGCCTATGCTGGTGCCTCAACTAGAATAGAGACATGTACTGAGGCCACGTCTCTCGGCGGGCTGTCAGTACGAACAACTCTCGGGGCTCTAGATGGTCGTCCGCGGGGAGGCATCCTGAAAGAAACAAACATGACATGACCAAAAGATTATACCTAGTGAGCTGACCTGGTTTGAGCTGACATTTAAAAACTTCTTGAAACACTCACACAATCAGTGTTTTCATGTACAAAGTCAGAAATCAGTTGTCAGGGTCCTGGTGTATTGATACGTCGGCCACCCGCACCAACACTGGATTCCCTGAACTGAAAACCACACTCGGTACTCTTAACACTATTGCTTCACAAAAAGAAAATATCAGAGTTATAAGTTATGGGGTAGAACCGAATCCTTTGATACCAATTTTTCATGACCCATACTTGGGGCCCGTGTCGTGACTACCCCAAGCCTGCCTTCCATAGGCTAGGGGATGACGACAAGCACCAAAGGCGTAAATCCCAATAACTAGGAAGGCATTGCCTTAATAAAGTAAAAAAACACCACAGAGTACAAGTGGAAGTAAAAACACTAAGTACAAAGAGAAGTGATGAAAAGTAAATGGGCCAGAATACAAACCCAACTGAAAGTAAAACTACAAATGAACAAAAGTACAACAGGAAAAGACAACAGCTGGAAGAATGGAAGCGGCTCCCGGGACGTCCTCCTCGGATCCTACCTGAAGGGTAGGTACAGATGGCGCAGCTCCTGGATCGTCCACCACGGATCTTACCTTAAGGGTAGGTACAGATAGCCTCCATAACGCACTCTTCTGTCAACCTCCTCCGAGTGTCGTCTCACCATGAAGTCCACCTCCAGATACTGACTCGTCGTGTAGTCCACCTCCGGGTACCATCCAGTCCTCGAACACTCAGCCTCCGTCAGCACTGCCCGTCGTCTGCAACCAACACAACGAGGTGTGGGCATAGCCCGTGCAGGGGTGAGTATAATGATACTCAGTAGGGACCCCGAGACCCTCAAGGTCTCACTAAAACCAACAAGGATAACCCCAAAGAAGATCTCAACAGATAACCTCTACTTAGGTATATGCCCATACATATACCTAAGTTATCAAGTAGCCCATCTCAATCATGAGGAAACACAAAGATTGTGAAATCAACGGATAAACACAACCCAGGTATATTCCCATACATATACATAAGTTATCGAGTGACCCATCGCAATCATGAGGCAAACACAAGGTTACAGACTCATCTCAACCAGGATTTTCATTATCGAAACCGTAACTGATGAAGAGCCCCGTCTCTGGAGTGTACAGTGGTCATGTCCTGACTCCGAGGTACTGCTCACTAATACAAGTCTCTGAGGTACTCTTTCTATCGAGTACCGCTGGTCTACTTCCAAATATTGGGCGCTCCGTCCGATGTGGGTCTGCCGCCAAATATCGGGCGCTCCCCCTAATAACCTACAGAGGTACTCCTCCAGTCGAGTATCGCGGGTCTGTTTCCAACTACCAGGCGCTCCGTCCGCCGTGGGTTTGCCGCCAAATAATGGGCGCTCCATCCACTGGACTAGTCGACTCACTCCAAGTCGAGTCGGTCAAGCAGTCTTCAGGTCTCAGTCGTCTACACGGTCTCCGTACCCCGTATGCTCATCTCCGGGAGGGACCGCTCCACGAGCTACTGGTCAACACTCCAAGTATCACAAAGTCCCACGAATATTTATCTCAAAGGACCGCCTCATCATAGAGGTCTCATCGCAACAGACGGTGCGTCAATCGGACGCCCGGTCTGTGAGTTATTAGCCTTTTCGTCCTAGGGGCCCGGCTGGATTTGTGAGAGAACCAACCTATCCGTATCTCAACTGTACCCCAAACACTCATAGGGTATACTCATAGGGACCGTTTCTCAACGTGATCACCAACGCCGCTGACGGTTCATCAAACGGACGTCCGGTCTGAAAGATATCAGCTTTTCCATTCCAGGGGCCCGGTTGGATTTCGGGTACAATCCCACCCGGGCACTATCCAACAGAACCCAAAACTCAGGCGAAGTATGCCAAAATTTCCATCTCATCAAGAGGAATTCAACGAGACAGACGGCGCGTCAATCGGACGCCTGGTCTGTGAGTTATTGGCCTTTTCGTTCCAGGAGCCCGGTTGGTTTCGTGAGCGAACCAACCCAGCTGCACTCTGACAGCATCCAAACCTTGAGCGGAGTAAGCCAAATGTTCCGTCTAATCAAAAGGAATCCAACAAAGTCGGCGGCATGTCAATTGGACGTCCGGAGCTCAAGATATGATTGTTTCCGCTCCGAGGGCACGGTTGGTTTCGTGTACGAACCAACCCGGCTGTATCTCATGTATTCCGAAAACTTGAGTGTGATATACCGAATCGACTACCTCGATCCAAGGACTACATCGCCATTGACGGTGCGTCAATCGAAGGTCTACAACTCAAGATATGAGCGAAAGACCGTGAAGGGTCCGAAAACGGGGGGTATGGGCCCAGACCGACCTGGCCCAACCCCCCTGGGTCAGCCCGAACCGGGTCGTCCCTACCCAGGTAGCGCGACCCGGCCCGACCGGGGTGGCACGGCCTGGTCTGGGCACGACCCATCCCAGCAGGTGGGTCGGCTCGGCCGGTTACGGCCCAGTGGAGCAGAGCGGGGCGCTGCCCCCACGTGAAGAATCGCGGCCCTGCGTGGGGCCGCCCGTGCCAGCGGACGCGGCTGCCGGCCGCGTCCCGCCGCTCCCCTCCAGTCCCGCGCGGTCGCAGGACCGCGCTCTGCCGCCGTGGCTTCAGCCGCGGCGGATTTTTCTGACGGCGCTTTGGATGCCGCAGCCCCCGACCACCGGCGCCGCCGCGCCGGCGGGGGCTTCCGCGGACCGCCGGATGCGCTCTGGCGGTCCGATTCGCCTGCGGTCTTTACCAGAGAACATCTCCAGACCCGACCTTCGCTGCAAGCCTTTAAAATGACTTCGTGGCTTCATTTTTCATTTTCCGGCGCGACACGACGATGCTGTAGCTTATTGAACTTCATCGGTGTGGCACGACGGTGCCGGGCTTCTTAGTCCTTCCTCATAATTTCTGCGCGGTGCAACGACACCGCACCCCTTTCATGTGCCGCAACAAATTTAAACAACAAGGGGGGAGGAGGGTCAGCCGTGTTTGTGAGGTCCAACCTCCTCCTGTTAATAATAAAAGCAAGCGGCCATCTAATAGAAGTTGATGTACGGAAAGAAATAATTTACGGACAAAAACAATAATCCTCAACATCAATCCGCATGAACGAATGATCCGCGGATCAACCTGGAATTGGTTGGTCCGCGCTCATCGTTCTTTTCTCAAAACATAAGAGAACACCAAAATAAAATCCCCTACCTCATGCTAGATTGAACGGAGGTTCGTCGAATGAGGATTCGTCGCGGGTAGAGATGTCGCGGAAGGAGACGTCGCGGAAGAACCGTCGCCGTACACGGCGTCGCGTATTCGGTTTCTGAGAACTCAGCATTCTTCATCGGAGACTGATGTATTCTTTGCGTTCTTCTTCAAAGATGAAGAAGTTCCTCAATCCATAGCCTTTTCCTCCCCAAGACTCCTCCACAAGAAACTATCCCAAAATAAATTAAGCTCTCACTTAATTTATTAACTATACATGAGTTTGAATTTCAAACCCACACACACAATAAACTCACCACATTAATAACATAAGCTATAAATTCTTAAGTTATCAAATTTAAACAAGAGTTGAGGGAGTTAAGGAATTTGAATGGTTGGGGTTCGTGTGGGCCCCACCACCCTCATAACCTCCCTTGGGAAGTTGGGTAGTTACCCAACTTCCACCCAAAGACTTAAACCACTAAAATAAAAATAAAAATTATAGTTAAATTATAAATTAAACTTCCACAATTTTTATCATCTTCTCTCGTGAAAATGAAACTCCCGAAATGGCGTTCCTAAGCAATTATCGGCGCTACAGTTCCATCGGTGCCTTCATAATTCGAATCCACGCACCAGTTCAAAATATAGTAATTCCCGCTCGTTCGTTCACTGAACGTACCCGAGCCAAACTTCAGAAAATGATTTCGGGCACACCAGGCCTCCAAATCAGGCGCCGTCAGAAACTGCATTCGTGTAAAATTCCAAAGAAAATTAATAAAAAAATTTCCTTGAAATTTCCAGGTCTTTACACTATTATTGGAACATTGGGGCCCTAAATCTCATTCCATAATATAGTCTCCCATGTGGATATCCTGAATAAATCTTCATGGATAACATTTACCTACCAACCAATGTAGTCATTAAAAGTTCTTAACTCTATTTTATATCTTATCTCACAACCTAAACCTATAATGAAACTCTCTCATTAAATCCCCCGCACTGAAGGTACCCCTTTTTTGATAGTTATGAGGGAAGTGATATAATGACCCATAATTCAAACATTCAGTAGTCCTTTATTTGGTGAAAATCAATGGGAATATTAAACACTATATATGGAAAGAATTACCCTCAAAAATAATATAGGATAAGTAGATAAAATTAACCAATAAAAATAAAATTCATAACCTAAATATAAAATATAACTAAAACCATACAAAAATTAATGAACAATGTATGAAAAATATAGAAATAATTCTCTCAATAAAACCCAGTGGAAAATTCTTAATGAATCGACTCAAAATAATTTCACGCGTCTAAGTTAGTAATCTATAATTAGGCCTCCATAATATTCTTATAAACTGAAAAATATAAATATAATTAGGGTGATATTAACATGTATAGACACTAGTTTCATACCCACAGTCACTCATTCACATAAGGGAAGAGCAACATAATGCACAACAGAGTAAACAGAGGAATAAACATGCACCTAAACAATTCAACTAACCAATCCTAACCTTGTTGGGGTTTGATCACCAAATATGTAAAAAAAATGTTCTAATATAGTATAAAAAGAATATAAATAAAGGATTCTACATACCCGTGACCCACGAATATGATACCTAAAATGTACCATCATCAAACATCATGTTCTCTCATCCCATCCATGTATATCATATATAATGTCTGTCCATCATTGATAATTGTCGAGTATAAGATTATGGGTCTACCTATAAGGTATGTATATTTTTTATTTTCAATTTGAATGTATGTTTTCAGCTAATGTGAGTGACCTTTGAGAAAAAAATAGTTTTGAGGGGTGTTTGGGGTTTTTTTGGCTCAAATCCCGACTTTTAGAGAAAAACAGATGTGTTGTTATGTTACGAGAAACAATGTAACCCATGTTTCATGTTATGATGAAATTGTGTGAGGCAGGAAAGTGGGCTACAAGGGGCCTCACAATTTGATGAAACTGCATAGCATGGGATAAATGTCCCATTAGGAATCTCTTAATGATTTATCTGAGGCTACAGCAAGGTTTGCGCATGGTTTTCCTAATCATGTACATAATTTTTGTGAGTTTCACTATGATATAGTGAAGAGAGAACAGTTGGATCACGGTTGCGCCAACTATGTGGCCAAACCATAAAACCAAATGATATGGTAAAATACTAGTTTTTCTACCTTTATATGTATAATGGATTAATACATTTCATTGTTTCATGTTTCTAGTGGACAAAGTGAGGTCATTTCACCCATTTGATCCCTCTTGGAAAGCCTACTGCAAAAACCCATAGATCTTTTTCATTTAGATTCTGATTCAAAAATTGTTTGTCACCATGGATCTTCATCAGTAAGTTCCACATTCCTCACATGTCATGCTTTTTCCATCTTGGTATCGACAATGTTATTTAGGTTTAATATAATATTCTCTATTATGTTTTTTCAACCATTATTCGTTTTTCTCTTGATATAAATGGAATCAAAGATCAATATTTCATGAGTGCTCTATTATAGTCCAATAATAGGTATTCTATAACATTACAATGATGTGTGGTGTTTTATAAATATATTTTTATTCCACATGCCAAACATTATGGAATTTCCCCTCAAATGATATAAATGTTTAAATTGAATGAATTGGAACCTTTTATGTTTCCCTATGGTTACCATTTTATGGCGGGGGGTCATTTAGCCTCAACATATTCCCAAAATGGGTTGCACCATTAATTATTACTTATGTTATAATACCTCATTCGGTGTATGTTATCTCCCCACTAATTTGTGGATTTCATAAATAGAATGAATTGATTTTAATTAATTAGGATAGAGTTGATTTCCACATTTTCCATGTGATAATATGATATGAATTGATTTAATTTTTTAAATTAAAATTTTTCACATATGTTGGATGAAGAGATGTGATGTGACTTATTGTGAATAATTAATTGAATTAAATAATGATTTGATTATGTTTTTAGATTCCTTAGTTGGTGTATCTTGTATCTTAATTCTATAGGATTCCTTGGATATTTTCCCTAGGATCTTATTTCCAATAGTGGATTACTTTGACCTTTTTACTCCTTGGATACAGATTATATTGGATTCCATGATCCTTGCTACACCATGGATAAGGATTTCATAGTCTCACAGAGGACATGGTCTGTTGACATTATCCTTGGACCCACCCAAGTATTTACTGATTTTCTATTGAGATGCATCTGAGACTCGATGTTCATTCCCTTGACATCATTACCTAAGAACTCGACCTTCATTGTCTAACACTTTTTATTACATGATATCATCACTGTGGACACTAATGATTGTATTTGAAGTTCATGTTAAATGTTATAAATTGGTTTATATGGAATGGTCAATATGGTTGTTACAAATGTGATTATATTGTGTGGTCTTGGTAGATATTTTGGAATGAAATATGTTTTCTGGATTATTTATATTATAAATGATTTGATTCCACCATTGGGTGATTCGCATTATTTTTTATGTTATTGTTTAAATGATTGTGATTTTTGAATTTAAAAATACCAAATGTGATAAAGATATTCATCTCATGTATCGTTTTAGGCACCTGATTGAATTCACATGTCAAAAAAATTTATATTCTATATAGTATGCATTACTTGACTTCATGACTTTGTGATGTGTTCCATTTATGATATATTTTTGGTTGTATTAATGGTATACGCAATTAATTGGGAAACATGGTTTATACATAGAGATTCTATCATAACATAAATAATGATTTCTTATTTAGGATACAATAGACTCCCTAACCAGTTGTCTATTCCACATTGAGTTACAGTTAATTATTCCAATGGACTATAATGTGTTATGTTATGAATTAAGTGGACTCCATACTTGAGTTCATGATGTGTATTATACATTATGGATAAGAATAGGTGACCCATTTGGTTCATCTATTTAAATAGAATTGTTATATGAATGTGAATTTAAAAAAGGGAATTTAATTTCTAAAATAGATAACTAGACTGTGACTCTGTATTTGTCTGGGTAGTAGGTAGGGTCTCTTGTTATGTTTAGGAATGTTTCTTTTTACCCAATACTAGATTTAGGAGTAGGTAGAAAGGTGCAGCCTACAAATTGGATGATTTTAACCTCCCATGTGTTTAAAACTATGAAAATTCTTTATAGATTTTTTTAAAACATTTGTTTTTCATTATAGATACATGGAACCATGAAAAAAACATATCCTTCATTAGGAGGGTGGTGATAAAAATGCTCTATAAGTGCTCGGAAATGAGTTACCAGTAGATCCACCTATAGTTCTATTTTATATACAAGCTAGTTTAATAGAAAATGGCATTGATTAATTGTTCATTTAGATTATAATGTGATTCATACAGACTGTTTAGGGAGCACCCCATCCCACCTCATCTATGACTAAGTTAATATGTGTCTTATAGTACGGGCATCCACCTAAATTTTCAAGGGACATAAGTCCAAAATTTGTTGAGCTATGTCTTGAGAGTAATTTTTTAATTTTCTAGAATATAGGGAATCCTCTTGAAAGGAGATTCAACCTCATGAAAAATAGGATTTGGAGAGAAACGATGTGTTGATGGGGAGTTTTTAACTATGTCGATTTATTCTGAGAGATTTTTTGGGGAGATTTTAATCTAAAAATTATGATTAATTTATCCTTGAGAATAAATGAAAAAAAAGACAATGAACTTATATATCTAGTGTAGGGTATGATGACTATTATTGAATATTCAATATTAATTGCAGATCATTAGTGTTTCGTACGAATATATCTTTCAAATGAGGAATTGATAGAGAATAACTTCATGTAAGGTATAAGTCATGTCATTTGATAATGGGTAAATGTGTAGTATAAAAATATTAATAAAATAGTGAATGAATTATTTATTATAGAGAGTAACCTAAGGGAATATGGGGGAACATATAAGGAATGTTCAGCCTCTCAACCAGTGGTTCTGCTTCCAGTGATAGGAATATATATTTTTAGTATTCTCATTAGGGGAGTACAGTCCTGGTTGTTAGTTCCAGTAGCTCTATTTTCATTCATCAATGTGGAAGACACGGAATATGATGAATCAGTGTGATCGATACCAGATCAAGTGCTAATCATGTAGAAGAAAGTCCACAAATATCATGTTTGTAGGACCCTCCCTCACATATTTAGTTTAAGGGGACAAACATTGACTATGTGTTTACAATTGGGATTCACAACAACAAATTATGCTAGAAGATAGAGTAGTACTAGTTGTTCAGGCCAAGGTGGATCTCATGGTCGAGGAAACCAAGAACCAGTTGTACATAGTTAAAAGAGTGATCCTACACTAGGTAGTGTGGTTTTCTCACATGGTCATGGTTCAGGATAGAAATATCATGTACATCCAACACCTAATGAGCATAACACTGGGCCATATATGGTCATATGTATGATCTTACTGGCCTATACTCTAGTATCTATAATTTTTCAAAAATATTTATATTCTAGTTTCATATCAACAACTTTTGTGGAGATCATCATGTTTTTTTCTATTTAATAATTTCATTATGACATTGGATACTATGTTGGTGATTATAAAATAGGGTACAAACTAGTGTAATAAGTTAACCATTAAGATAGTATTGTGTCACTTCATACGTGAACTTTTTTTCCATGATATTATGGTTTTTTATATCATAATTTTGAACTATTTCCTAGTTATTTGTAGATATCAGGTTGATTTTTATCACCAAAGGGGGACTATCTCATCATTATAGGGTGGGGTTTTTATTAATAAGGGTGAAAGGGATTTATAGTATATCCTAGTTGGACCATAGCATCATGGAAAATTTGGGATGATAGCCTTGACTGCTAGTTTATATATGGATAATCAAGTATCTAGTCATGTAAACATCCTCTTGTGGTTGATCCTTTCGGGGACGTTTTCCTGAATGACTTTTATAGTTTACCTCCTAAGAATAGGTGAAGTTCTCCACAGATCCACTTTCATGATTTTCACCTGTATCCATTCCTCATTGTAGAATGGCTACTATGGATTTTTATGAGCTCAGGTGGCATTCAAAGGTCTTGGAAGAAAAATAGTTTATTGGACCTAGTATTTCTTTACATGTTTAACTGGTACATTAAAAAAAAGGATTGTACAGATATGCTATATGTAGATTATTCATAATTTAACATGATGAGGGTTAATAACTAGTATCCATTACAATATCTAGATTGCACATTTTATCAACCTTAAGGGTCGTGATTTTTCTTATATATTTGATTTTAGATTAGGTTATCATTAGGTTCATGTTTTCTCTATAGACATGTCTCATACATCTTTTCCAAGCTGGCATACTCTAAATGAGTAAATGTTTATTCCATTAAGTTTCACGAATTCAACTACAGTTTTCATGGAACTAATGAATAAAATTTTCTATAATTATCCAGATTCATTTGTGGTTGTTTTCATGGACGAAATCTTGATGTACTATCATTATCAAAATGACAATGAGAAATATCTTGATATCATTTTGGATACACTAAGATAAAATAATTTATTTTATAAGAAAACAAATTAAATCTTCTAGATTGATAATTTCCACATCCTAGGTAAAATATTTTATAGATATTAGTATGAGTTGACCTAGATAAGTTGACATATGGATTTTCCTAGGAGCAGCTAAAAAAATAATATATAGAGTTTCTTGGGGATAGTTAGATATTACATGCATTTTGTAAACGACTCCTCATTCTTAGAATATCCTCTTTTAGCCCTGAATAATAATGGTTTTATGTTTGTATAGAAAGATACATATAAGAAAATTGTCAGGAGATTAAGGGGAGACTGAATTCAGTTCGAATCATTATTCTTCCAGATCTCAATAGGATATACATGATATATTTAAATGAATTAGGTATCAGGTCAAGAGTATCTACGATGTGAGAGGATAAATTCATGGCTTATGGGTATCCTTAATTAAGTACCCATGTTTTGAATTTCTCAACGCATAATCTTGAGTTAGCTGGAGTTGTTATTCATTTTTATTTTTAGAGAAATTACTAACTGGGATAGATTTTTGTGGTTTAAACAGACAAAAAAATCCTCATGTATATTTTTATACAATGTGATAGAAATTTTAGGCAGAGAATGTTGGTTGAGAACCTATTGTATTTTGTCTTCAATAATACTAATACACCTGATAAGGGAAAAAATGATACTGATGCACTAAGCATAATGACTCAGATACAGGCAGTTCAAGAGTCTAGTAGTGAGTGGTAGCTAATGAACATAATTTCATAGATGAAATTGGTTTTTATGGATGGATATGGATATAAGATTATATCATATTTAGTTGTGAGGTCTAATCTTTTGGATATAGTGAGGATGATACATATTATTTATGGTGAGGGAATAATCCTATGGGAGAGTGTAGCTGGTGAGGGTCCACCTACTGGTTATAGTATGGGAGAGGATAAAATTATATATATTCATTGTTTTTAATGTTATAGTAGATATATGTTAGTATATGATATAGTATTTTTATTCCACACTTTGGGAAGTACATACCATTTTTACCGATATGTATAGTGACTTCCAGGTCTAGTATTGGTGGTCAGGGATGAAATGTGGGGTAGTTGGTTTTCTCATGTGATGTTACACCTGTTAGTATGCAAAGGTGAAGCATCATAGAATATCCTTACTTTTATTGTATTTACCTATTCTCAAGGGGATATGGGATGATTTCATGATGGATTTTTTATTCGTTTTATTAATGTTTCCTCAAGGTAGTGATTTTGTGTGGGGTGTTGTGGACAATTTTAATAAGGTTTCTCAGTTTATTCTAAAAAGTGAGTCCTTCTAAGTGGATAATAATGGGAGTTTTTTATCTGGGATATTCTACAACATAAATTGTTTCTTCAGACCATTGTATAGGATATGTATCCCTAGTTTAAATTTTAATTATGACATATGTTTTAGAGGGAATTGGGTAAATATATTCCTCTCAGAACTTAATACCACCCTTATATTAATGTCTAGTCAAAAAAACAATTCAGGTGCTTATGGACATATTGAGAGAATGAGCCCTTTATTTTGGGGGCTCTTGGGTGATGCATATACCCCTTGGATTGTTCTACGAATATAATATCTCTCTGGAATCTATACAGATTGAACCTTATGAGGATTTATATGGTAGGCCATACCGATCATCCCTCTACTGGTTAGAGGCATGTGAGGTAGCTTTACATGAACCTTGTATTTTTTAGGAGACATCAGAGTAGGTTATGTTGGTTCAAAAATAGATGGATAATGAACAATCTTAAAATAAATCTTATGTCAATCATATTTCATGACCTCCAGATATTGTTGTAGGGAATTGAGTCTTTTTATATATCTCAACAAGGATGGGACATTGATCGATTATGAAACATATTATTATTTAAATGCAATATGATTGGCCATTTGAGATTATGGAGAGAGTCAAGTTAGTTGGCTATTGGTTGCATTTAACTTGTATTTATCAAGACATGAATGTTGTCTTCTTTTTCTCTCAACCTTTTCGTTATTACTCATCTCGGTGTCATAATCTATAGTTGGATGATGTGGGGTAATAGGATGATGCATCCTTTCAAGAGAATCTTATTCATATCATTAATAGGAGCATGTAGGTTCTCCATGGAAGGCCATTAGCACTTCTATAAGTTATAATGAAGTATAACCATCTAAATGATGAGACTTGGGAGACTAAGGTCGATTTACATTCTTTGTAGCCGTATTGTTTCTCTGATGATTCTTTAGCACCCTTAGAATGAAATTTTTTGATGAATTTCTTAACGGGGAAGATTGTAAGATCCAATGTTTTTCTATTATATATATATCTTTAGTTAAAATACTTATTTTCAATTTACTATGAGGGAATTTTTGGATCATAGAATTTTTAGGAATTTCAAGTGCTTGTTTATAGACCAGATCCCAACTTTTGGATAAAAATATGGGATATATGGTTTGAGGAAAATGTGTGATATAATCTGTATAGTTTAATGAAACCATGTGGCGATGTATAATGGCTTGTATGAGGCCACACAACATGGTTTCCACAAGGTTTCCCAAATAATCTAAGATTCCCCTTGAGACATTGAAGAGTTCAGGGTTGGCGCAAAGTTTTTCCAATCATGTGGACAAACCATTTGAACCAACATTTTGGTGAAAATTTACATTTATAACATTAATTTTTTAAACATTTGAACAATATTCTTATTTCTTATTTCTTGTGGTATTATGGATGTACATTTTCCTATTTGAGCTCTCGTATAATTACTAATCTATAAATTGATAGATTTTCATGCTAATGTCTTCCAATCAAATGGTGTTAGTCTCATTGGATCAATACTATTATGTTATAGATTCATATTATGTCATGTCATGGTATTGATGGAGTTATTTAAGTGAAATATAATATGAATTATTTTTAGGCCTTTCATCCTTTCTTTGAATTTTTCTCTATTTTTACCAAATTTGATATTGATACTAGACAATTAAACTATTATAGATATACATTAGGTAGTCTCAAGCATTTACTTATGGTTTGTTTTTTTATAATGATAGTGGTCATTATGCCACATTCCAGAAATCATGGTGTTTCCACTAAAATGAAATAAATGTATAAATTGAAGGAATTGTAACCTATTTGGTTGCCTCATGAGTACCATTTTATGGTTGGAGGTAATGTAGCCTCAACCTAGGACACCCATCAGGTGTTCCCTTACTTTACCACTATGTTATACCACCACACTGTGTACATGTTGACTTATCAATAATTTCGGATTTTTATTAATACAATTTATTGAATTGAATTAATAAAGAGATAGTGGTTTCCCACTTTTCCCTGTGAAAAAAGGTTGTGAATTTATTTAATTACTTAAATGGAAATTATAGAAATGATGAGGATAAACTCAATAGAAGTGAATGATTGTAAAAGATTAATGAAATGGAATAATGATTTGATAGTGGAAGTGGATACCTTGGTTGGTATACCTTGTATTTTGATTCCATAGGATGTCATTACCATTTTTCTTATTGATATTCTTTTCAGTACAGGATTCCTTGGACCTATTTTCTCCTTGGATCCTAATTTTTTAGGATTCCACAGGACATGATATGCCTCGAATCTAGCTCTCTTGGGCTCAATGATGACATGGTATTTTTAAATTCTCCTTGGAACCCACCCATGTATTATCTGATTTTCCATCAAGATCCTCCTACTAATTGACGTGGATGGCGTGGTCTTCTATGCGTTGGATCGTTCCCTTTGTGATCTGATATTTATGATTACATGACCTGGTTATTGTTGAATATTATGATTATATGGATTGTTCGTGATAAATTTCATATAATGGGTTATACCGCATGGTCATTAAGGTTTTTATACACGATATTTTACATAATGGTCATGTTGTATTTTTGTCTTGTTTATATGTATCCGATGTACGGTTTTTAAATTCAATGTTATACAATAATTCTCTATACATTTTTATTTATTCCTTTGAGGATTTCTTTTTCATGGTATCTTGGTTGCTCTTTATCAGGATCCTTGTTTGGGTGATTATACCACTTAACTTTATTAATTTAAATTATGTTCTATTACAAGTGTTATATACATTGAACACTATTTTATATTGTTATATATATATATATATAATATTATTTATAGACCATGTCAGGGTTGGTATAATGATTGTTATGTGACTGCCTGTTTGGGAAACTATTGGATACCCAGATATGCTTTATGGATGTATGCATAGATTGGGGAAAGAGTCAGATATATGATGCTTGATTGGTAAATTGTTTAGAGCAGGGGAGTACAAAACTGAGATAGGCTCATAATGCAATATGGTATCGTACCATTTGGGCCTTTTTAGTATTTTGATACATGAATTTTACTAGATACCTATATATCTTTTTCTGTCATTATGAAGACAAGAAATGGCAAATCAGTTTTTAAATGAGATTACTTTTGGAATTTTCAATATAATCCCAAATTGGATTTTTATCTTACTTCTATTTGATATAATACTTCCTCTATTTACCCTAATTATTATTAGGTAGGGTTACACTCTTACATGATGGCATAATCTCCCCCATAGACACACTATAGTCCCTCTTGACTGGTCGTCAGCCTATGGTATTCCGGGATGCGCACTCGATTCCATGTGACCCACCAGATAGGGTTACTATTTAGTGGCATCTAGGTCAGTACATTATATAAAGACACATCCATAATTACCTCATCTTCACATGTTCAATCATATCATTCTAGACTCAATCATTATCCACTTATCACAGCCCCATCAGAACATCAAATCTGTTATCATGTGTAAAAGGGTATCAGGAATGTTAATGAAATCAAGATCATATCCTATCTAGCATGATCCCCACCATATATCACATATTCAAAATCACTGGGAAATCTATAACACCTACCCTTCACTAATACATGATCTATAACACCAACCCATATAATTGTCACTATTGATAAAGGAAGTGAAATGAAGAAGGGTATACATCTATATGATTCACCACCAAACTCGATGTGGGCTAAAGAACACGAAGCCTGAAACATTTGGGAAATTTTAATATGATCCAACTCTGTTGGAGTGAATAGAAATAACATAATAATACAAGGAAGATAGATAACACTCAATAACCAAGCAATGGGTTATCATAAACATCACTAGACTTCCACAACACCAATATTGAACCACATAATTTCTACCCCAACTCATTTCTCCATTAAATACCTCACTCCACACAACCACCACACATAAATACACAATATCTGCATTCAATTACTTGTTCTTACAATTACTATAATGTACCCCTTACAATCCAACATCAATTCATTAGTATTAAATTCCCTTATTCAATTATAACATACAAGATTTGGGCCCAAGATTTATTTATCTGCCAACCCATATAATTTATCACCTAGATAATATAATATAATTAACAACTATAAATTTCAGAAAATTAATAATAAAATTTAAAACATTATATTTTAGTTTCAACATTCAATTAATGATTTAGATAATCAGAAAACTAATACAATCACGCCACATAACAGATAACTTTTATCACATCCACCGTTACCACAACACAACATATGTCAATCCATTAACACAACCCCACCATTTCACTACAACATCCAAAATCTTATCATCACACATCATCTATCACAACATCTCGTCCCATCCTTACAATTTTTCACATCCCAACAAAATTCCACAATCATAAAGGTCACTATAATCACCTCACAAGTCTCAAAAAGTTTCACATTACCCCAATTGAATATTTGTATGAAAATAAATAATATATAATAAATAATAACTTCCAAAACACATTATAGATTCATCAAAATGTCCCTAAATAACTATACATCATTACATAACATGGTAATTATAAAAAAATTATATATTTTTAATGGAAATCATTTAAAATTACATATATGAGTTCTTAACCTTTTACTCATAATGAGACCAAAAATTAACCACAATTATGATTTCATAATCATAACACCAACTACCTAAATGAATATCCTGATAAGTATGTTTTCCTGTAACATCGATAATCAATCATAATGACAAATGTAATATGTCAAAAGAAGAAAATGAAAGAAAATGATATCATTCACATTTAATATTAATAAATTTGTTTAATTATCTTTTTATTATGATTCATACATTAAACCAAAATGGTGATAATGGAAATAAATCCCCAAACATTCACATAATGGGGAGAGAAAGGGGAACCTCATCACAATTAAGATATATGAATCACCACGTACAATACTGTGAAGAAGAAAAAACCAAAATACCACAACTGTATAAAGAAAACACATATAAAATTGAATCTTACTAGTGATGAATTATGGAAAAATATAATAACAACCCCAATCAATATCCAGTCACCAAATCACCCAAATTATATATCTCCCCAATAATAACCATATTTAGAATGAATAAAAATGTAATTATTAATATGTAAAATAAAATATCCACCTTAGAATTTTTTATTATAAATCAATTAATGACTAGAATAATATCCCATATGGAAAGGATGAAAGTCCCCCAAAAATAGAATAAGATTTAACTAGGAATTGAGAAAAAATAACAGGGGATTATATATTTCAAAGTGGGTCTAAAATTTAAAGTATATCTAAAAAATAGAGGACCATGATGTGACACCCTATATTGTGTCACAACATGCTGGCTTGGTGTAGATTCCACAGTGTGGGAAGAAGACAAATCCACAATGGGGACTGTCAAAACCATATCCATGAAACATGGTCTTTATTAAGCCATAAATACTATAAATTAAGATAAGGACCAAGGCTCAATGAAACCACCACATCTTAGAATTCAAACACTATGTAAAAATGTCATTCCAAGACCAATCTATATAATGTAGGGATCCCAAAATTAACAAAATCACTAGTATACCACTTCCCAAGGATCCAAAACATATCCAATTTTCTCCTCCATAATAACATCCTCTAACTAACATCCACAACACATCTCAATCATATATACTATAATAGAACCACCTAAGGCGTATTATGCTAAAACTCCTGGCTATGTCACAACCAAACAAAAAATTACTGCGGAACCAAAATATAACCCCTCATGCCTCTATCACCTAGACCAATAATATAATTGCACTAATCGAAAATACCATTACACATATTCTCTGTCGGACAAAATTTCACGTAGTTGTCATATAGGTCATGCAGTCCACAGGATATAGTGTAATATTTTTTCAAACTATGTGGTTAAATATGTGTCACTAGAAACATAAGAGGGATACGATGTAACATTACTGAGAAATCATCCTTTCCATTAGTGTACACTCTATGTGTATCATTACTCTCTATAACCCAGAAGCATGTCTAATCAATATGTAGGTTTTATAGACACAGAACAAGTGCAATACATGGGACGTTTCATATTATTAGACACCCAATACACCATCTAAAATAAATTTTGAGTGCCTTTTTATTAATAAAAAATACATTATAAGTAATAAACATGTTGTGTAGTGCTTTAGAATAAATCATATAGTCTCATTGTAGTAATAAAAATAAAAATAAATGGATAATAATTAATTTCACCATTAATATATATGTAAATTTTTAGAATCTAGTTTGTGGACTGTGTAAAAAATATTTTAGACTCAATAAATGATCAATTAATTCATTGTCATTATCAATAAATGCTGGTCAATTTGAAAATTTTCTATGATGTATCACGTGATGGGTATACCCATGGTTCTTCATATATACATTAAGGTATATGATTTAATTAATTAATTAATTAATTAAACATAATTAATATTTGTTTTACATAATAATATAAAATTAATTGTATTGAATTGTGGATAGTTTACATTTATATATCTTTTTCATATATGTGGATAACCATGATCTTTGAGTAACCTATTTATATGTTTGGTTTATTGAATTTATTATTATTAACATGTTTTTGTAATAATTCATAAAATTATACAATGGAATTCATGTCTTTCCCCTCTTCATATTCGGTATGGGTTTGAATGATTAAAACATCATTTAAATAATTCCCAAAAAAAATTTGTTCCTCCCTCCATAGTTTGAGTAGAGGCATATGTAATGGATGGAGCTCCCAGGAGACTATAGGTAGTTTATGTTTGGATTTGAGGAAAAACAAATCCATAAAGAACACATGAGCATCGGTGGAAAGCTGAAACTCAAACCAAGAATGGTTGTATAATTTTATTCCCATGGGCCAGAGATTTGTTTTTAATTTGATAAATAAACCAAAAATTAGAAACATCTACAGTCATTGAACATTATTTATTTTATTTCTATAATTTGTGTGGTTAATTATTTTTATATTTTGGATAATAAAAAAATTAATTAACTTGCATGGAATATATAATTAAAATTAAATTCAATCATGTTCGATTTTTATCAATATTTGATAAATGAATTCAGTAAGTTTCATTTAATATTAAAAATCATATAATAAGATAAAATCGAATTTTTAATCATAATGAGAAAAATTGGACTAATAATAAATATTAATTCGTTACAGCCATGCACTAATTGTGTTGAAATAAAACAATAATTCATGGTTCATGCCCAACTGTTTTTGGGGTGATTTCAATTATTAAAAAAATTCCAATCTTCAATTTTAGGATGACTTCACCTTGTTTTCATAAATTATTGATAGCCTTTGAGAGATGTTGTGAAACTAATATGTAAATTTTTGAGGAAATCCAAATAAGGGATTTTAGGAGAGGGAAGTACACATAACGGATCAAGGAGACATTAGTCAATGTATTTAAAATTTATATACACCAAAATATATTTGAATACGCTATGAATGTTTCATATGGGTTATGATAAGGGACTTATGCACTATAATTTCCATGTGAGAAGATATTATAAAAACAATGGGGAGGGATATTGGGTTTGGGTAAAATTGAGGAATATTTATTAGCTAGTTAATAAATTAAGATAACGTTATAAATTTATATTCTTATTTATTATTGATATGGAAATACATATGACTAAAATGAAATCCCTATGATCCATTCTAGAACATAATATCCCTCTTATTAACTATAATTTCATATAATGGAATAGGATATTATGTGTTATACTACACCATTAAGGGAAATTATAAATGATGGAAAAACCTAGACCTAAAGTTCTATGAAAATAATCTAGTGATGAATAATTTCCTCTATAAATGAATCATTTAGATGATGTGACAACTATAAAACGTTTCCTGTTATCATCCCATATAATGATATTATAATGAAAAATTATAATATGGATGAGTATTGAATCATGTCTCACATTTATGAATCTTATCCAGATTATGAGTGGAAATAGAGATTTGAGATCTCTAATGAACTATATTCATGCAATCTTAGCAAGTTGATGTGTGACATCGTACTCCTCCGTATTTTCTCGAGTTGAGGCGGAATTCATACTTAGACATAGGTGGCATCCGTAAGGTGCCAAAGGCTATAAATAAATTCCATGGGATTCATGAATAGATGGGGGAATATTTTTCCTCTAAAATTAAAACAAAAAAAATATAGATAACCATAACTATTGTACATTTATTGGTGCACTATAAAAATATAATACAGCACAATGTAAAAAAATGGAAATAATAATTATTTTACCCTAACCCATATGAGATTACTATGTGCAAGTCAAAACCAACAATACTCAAAGACTCCAACACACTAACTCCACAGATCCCAACATGATCTGTAATGAAATTCCAAAATCAAAGCTCAATGTGTCACTATACATCCCAAAACAAATGAGATACATTTACTTTCCCTATGTAATAATAAACGATATTTTCCAAAGCACTATGTTTACAAAGTCGGGGTGAGTAATGAATGTCAGTAGGTTTTCCCAAAATGAATTATCTACTCACACCACTAGGTTAGAAAATTTTAGCACATGTAACTAAAAATATTTGTATAAAAACATTAAAAATATCTGTAAAAATAATATCCACGCTTATAAATTTCTTGATAATATATTTTTTGCAAAAAATAAAAAAATAAGTACTTAAAACTATTTTATAAATCTATTTTGGAATAACCCATTACTATCAACATATCCACAAATTCATCCAATGGTGAAAGTTCCATACTCATGAGTGGCCTATCATCAATCTACCAAGTCATCTGAAGGTAAATGTATACTAGTTCCCTCAATGGAACACACACCATCCATAGTCTCAATTAATTGTAAATAAACACATGCCAATAAACTATGCCACAATCATGAAAAAAAATTCCAAACTGTTTCAATAATGAAATATATTTTTTTGAAAACCTTTTGAAAAAACATTTTTCTTCAAAACAAACAGACAACCATTTTTAAATCATTCAACAATAAACATTTCAAAACAATTTAAAATATCACAAACTATCACTAAAGAATATTTTTACCCTGAATTTCACAAAAAAATTTGATAATCAATTACCATAAATTGATAAAATTAAACAAGCCTTAATTTTATAATAATTTTTGTTTAGAGTGATGGATCCTACCTCAAAAACTATGGTGAATGTAACGAATGGCATGAATTCTTTCACAAAACAGGGTTGAAAATAAAAAACATCACCATAGATATCCTTCCCTAACATAAACATAGAATTATATAATCATTATTGGAACAAATTATCATTGAAATTTCCCCAGAAGAATATATAAATCAATCCAAGCGAAATAATAAGAAGAAAATAAGGGAAATTGAGAATAAAGGTTATTTAGCAAGAAACCTAGGCTTCAACACACCTTGAATCACCAACCCATCACACCCGGGACAAGAGGAATGATTATTATCACCATTGGGTAGAGGGGAAACCATGATATAGTTGATAAAGGGAATAATGATCCATTTAGGTTAAAAATATTGTTAGAACCACAATTTTTGGATCTAACATTTATCCATGCATGGTTAGGGTGCATATTTAGTCAAACTATATGCTAACCGTGAGAATGAATATATCCCAAAAATAATGTTTTATCCTTGTTGGCCTCATGGTTTGGTTAAATCTCATTTCTACCCATATCCCAGTGCCACACTTTTCACCATTATCTATAAGAGTTTCATGGTTTTTACTAACTATTTCAAATCAAACATCTTGAGAAAATCCCCAAAAAAATTCAAAAATTCATCAATCCTCTCAGAAAAATCATTTAAACTCTTGAAATACATAAAGTATATAAATAATGGGGAAATTAATTGAAACTATGAGGTGTTAAATTTTCCCCAACATTTTTTCTTCCATCCCCAGGACATAGAAACAAACCATTTATGTAAAAGAGTTCCGGACATTTCTCAACCACTTCGTTTTATCATTCTCAAGTTTCTTACACTATATATCCATGATTCCAGAAGACCTATAGTAGATTTACACTTTTCCCACACAAGGTATTAACTTTCCTATCCATATTATTCAATGGAAAAAGAACCATTGAAACATCTAACTATTGTTCAACGCTATCCCATAGAATCACATTAGTGGGATCATGTTGATACATTTTCAATAAATATACTTGAAATATAAATATAACTGAACTGAATGGTGATGGTGATTAAAACCCCAACCAATATTCCACCTCAAGAACGTGTTCAAGTATCTTAAAATTCAATACTCATAGAGAGGATAAATTTACCAACATCAAAAAACAATGATGCCCAAGTCTTAGAGAGATTATCACGAACACAAGCTCACTAACAACAACATTCATCACTGATGATACACATATGATTTCTGTTGAATCTATTCTATTTACATTATCTTCATGATCAATTGAATCTTATCTATTGAATTTTAGATAAGGATTTTCCCAAAAAGTGAAGTCTCACATGTTTCCACACAATATAGTGGAGAATGGAAAGGATGCCCATAAAATTCATTAAAATGATCCACATGTATCATGGTCGGAAACAATTTTTGTATAAAAAACAAAATATATTGTTTGTGATCCAAACATGATCCACCAATAAAACTTTATAAAATCCAAAATCTTTTCTTCTAATTTATATATCATCCTTTCATATTTTCCCACCATCCAAGGTTGAATCACCATACTCAAGGTCAAATGATTCCCAATGGATTACAATAAGGTTTTCAAGAAACAAGTCTTAAACCTTGGATCCCCATATGATAATATCAAAATCAGAATGAAATTATTCCATAACACTTCTTAGAAATAGGTTTTGGATTGATCCTCTGCTGTATAATATTTAAAAACATGGATAAATGCATCGACATTGTAATTTAATCAATTATCGCCTATATGGAATCATGTTTTCGAACCATCATTGGGCTACCTATAAAAACCCATAGCTATATTGTCTTATTTCTAAATAGGAGTATGTAAACACTTAAAAATACATAATGGTCATCAGTGCTATGTCTTAACCAGATGGTGGGTTAGGCATCTCGAAACAAAGTCATCTACATTTCTTTTAATACTAACCTTAAAAAGTATTATTTTAAAACATTACCCAAAATATTTATTCTAGGATGAACAAATCATCTTGAGTGATGGTAAGAAAAAAATAATTTTTTCCTGAAAATCCAAAATAATGACCATCCAAATTTTAATAGAGGAAATTGTGCTCCCATCCAGCTTCTATCACCCAATTCTCTCCCCACCATTGAGTTTTTACCTAATAGAAACACATTCTGAATTTAAATAATTGTCATATTTAAATTTCTCATAAAAACATGGGAAAAAATAAACCAGTAAGAAAACATAATCCCTACCTCAGTCTCTGTATTCCTGGTGCATGTAATCTGTCACTAAAGTCAACTAATACAAATCAAAATCCCCTACTCAAACTGAACACATGACTTTCTTCTTAATGAATATTCAAAAACAAATCTCATTCCCAGTGTATACATCAATTCAAAGTTTAACATTTGGAGATATTACATCAATATTAATTTTCTCATATTCTAATCACATTGTGAGATAGTGAGTTTCAAGATCTTATGATATGAAAACAACATTAATTTATCACCAAAGTGGTATTAAAATAATTTATTCAGAGAATACACTACATCAACTAAATCCAAATCATGTGTGGGGTAGTTCTCCACATGAAACTGTAACTCCCATGATCTATAATAAACAACATGATATTCCGATATGAAAATAAATACCAACCCTGATTTTAATGCATCATAATATGCCAACTACCCTTGTCCAGATTCTGGAAATATCAATATTGGTATTAATGAAAGTAAAAGCATTATATATTGAAAAGACTTCTAAAATTTCCTCATTCAATTGGAAGGGAACATTTTTCCTTGTAAAATATTTCATCAATGAAGAGAGTAATGAAAATTTAATAACAAAATGTCATTAATAACTAGATAAGCTTGAGAAGATGCATATAACAATGACATTATTTGTTGGTTTCCTATAGGTAAAATATTTGATATATTTTGGACCAAGAGGAGAATCTATTTTAGATATAAAATGGAAAATTTGTACATTTATATCCAAAAATCACACCTCGATAATATTTCATACAAACAATGATCCCTTAAACTACATAACATTATCGCCTAGTGTTGCTCATACTTAGCCATTGTATTTAAATACACCATTATGTCACCAAAAAACACCACCACACAAGAATCCATACATCTTTCAAATATATGATTAATAAAAGCCACAAATATATCAACTGAATCCACAACACTGAAATGAATTACTAGATACTCATAATGGCCATATCAACTACTAAAAGATATATTTGGAATATCCACCATTGAAAACTGCAATTGGTGAAATCCTGGTCGTAGGAAAATTTCTAAGAACCAATGGGATCCCCTAAATTGATTGAAAAAGTCATCAATTCATGGATTTGGATGTTATTGTTTTATTGTAAATAGGTTGAGCTTATGAATATATACACAAATATGAATATTTATATCTATATTTTTTTAATCAAAACTAGTGCTTCTAATAAAGATGTTCTACTTTGAATTAATCATTTTTATTCTAACTTTTCCAACTCCACTATCAAATACCTTAGTTAGGTTGCTTCCATTGGATAATATGTAATGGTAATAGGACTTATCAACATAATGGGAACAATCGAAAAATACATATATCTTATGGGTGAAACGATGAGAAATTATTCAGAAAAACATTAGAAAAGGGACAATATTTTAAGAAACAATTATTTTCTTGATCTCTTCCATCAATATTAAGGTCAAAAATACCTAATGGTATGATATAATTCTAAATTCTGGTTAAAACAAATCATTTTTCACCTACCTTTACATTCTAGTCTTATTTGAAGAGATTATTTATGCCATTATTAGTCATTAATCTAACCATCATTTTATTAAAATAGATTTGACCTTGAAAAGTGTCAAAAATACATCACAATTATTATTTAATTGATATCCATCTCTATAATAGATAAGTCATATATCAACTAAACATTATCAATACTGATAGAATATGCTCTGTATATAAAGTCTCAGCATTCGCTTTGCGCAAGAAGAGTTTGATGTTTCAAAACAAAAGAAATCATTCAAACATTTAAACCATGTTAATAAACCTAACTAAAAAATTAAAACTAATGAGATTCACTTGTATCAAACAAATAATACATAGGGTAGAATTAAAATTAATCATACATCTCATCATCGATAGTATAGATTGATCCTCCACAATCAATTACTTTTCACCATATAACTTATTACATTCTTCACTTTGTTCATTATTTCGTTATTGAGATTTTTGTTACTGAGGAGTCATGGTATTTAAAAAATCACCATGTCTAGATCATTTCAACTAATGAGACGCTTCCCTTGTCCCATCAAATCATACGATGCTTGGGAAATACGATATGTGTCCTGAACACCCGCCCTTGGTGCACTATGATGAAATTGTTGTAGATGCCCCATATGGTTGCAATTATGTCACTCTCTAGGTAGTGTCATACAATATTAATACATGTGGTCAAGTGAACCAGATTTAAAATATACAGGCTCTCACTTTTGTTTTGGAGGAATATTCACAAATCCACCAGTCTGGTTGAGAGCTATTCCACTACTTTATAAATAGTGGTCAATCTTCTTCTTGTTCCTAGTATTATTTCTCCCTCCATTCACTTTTGGTATCAACAATTTTCATCCACCCAATTTTCCTAATATAAAACTTTATAACACCATAACTCTATTTCAAAAATTTTATGATATATTATGCAAAGCCTAATAACAATTTAGAAAATCTATTTCCTCAGCCCTGATTCAAAAATATGTGCATTGAATGACGAACTAGAAGCATATTTAGGTGGAAAAGGAACTAAATTCATAAATTTGGCAACATAAGTATTCACTAAGAGGTTTTCATTATTCAATATTAAAAATTATACCATTATATAAATAATGAATGTGTTTTCATAGAATAGTTTTTTTAACAGTTCACCAAAATCCTCACATGTGTGCCTTGGTCCAATTTAGCTTCAACCGATAAATATTGCAACAAGCATGAAAGACCTCCACCATATGAATTTCTAAAAACACTTTCAACTCTAATGGTATACAAAGATAAATGAAGATTATATTTTTTCTATTCATCAACATGTCATCCTTGTCGGGTTCTAAATCACCACTGATAATGGTTGGATTTTTCATGTGAAATTGAAACGAATGATCAATTTCCATTGGTTTGTCCCATTGGTTCCCTCTATCTGTAGCTTTAAAATCATGGACAATAGTTTAAACCCCTTATTAGCTCACTTGTGTCTCGATTTCTTCTAAAGTATCAACATCTTCTTTTGATTGGTTTCCATGATACCCACTTGGTACCCTTGAATATAAACACAACAAACTCAATAATTGTCAGTCACTAGAAACTAAATTCCTAACATTTTAAAATTAAGACATCACAATTATCATGATAAGAGTTTCCAAAAATTAGACATTTTCCACTTCAAACTAATATTTTATAAATTCAACTTATTTTGGAAAGTCATTCAATTTAAAAAATATCATAGCAATGCTTTCTTGAAATATCAAATATAAAAAAATAAAAAAAACATTCTCAGAAATCATCACTATTAAAAAAATATATAAATCATTACTCAAAATGAAATATGAATTCTAGTGGGAAGTAATTTCATTCAAATTAGTTCATGCTCTTCTCACTGGCCAAACCCATTACGATGTGGTAACACTCCGATAAGTGTCTCCAAATAACTTATGTACCCAAATCCATGGTAACATGGAGTTTAGCATAAATAGGTTTTCTACACCTCATTATTCTCTACATTTCAAGTCCCAATGATCCTATTTTTTCTTACCATCTAACTTGGGTACTAAACCAGAAAGACTTTTCTACCCCAAGACTGACACAACTGATACCCAAGGATCAGACAAACTGATAACACATACCCAAATTTGAAATACGGACCGAACAAGACTAATACCATTTTATAAAAATAAAATATTGACCAAACCAGATTGATACCATTTGTAACATCCATCCCCTCCACATAGGATTGAGTCATGGATAAATTCAACTTGTCCATAGGTGAAATCCCCAAGATCTCAAAGGGTGGAAATAAATGACAAGGGCTTCATGAATAGATGGGGGATGATTTTTCCTTTGAAAGTAAAATAGAAAAATCATGACAACAAGAATCAATATAATAAATGATAGAAATTTAATACAACATAAAGTAATACAAAAAGATAATAATAGAATATTTTACCACAACCCATTTCAGAGTACAATGTGGAAGAGAAAATCAACAAAACTCATAGAATCCATGAAATTAATTCCATATATTCCAAAATTCTCTATGCTCCAACTCCATAATTCATGCTCAATGTATCTCTATAAATCACTAAATAAAAGAGACACATTAATTTTTTCATCTATCTTGAAAAACATCATCTGAAAAAGAACCATACTTCCAATGTAGACAGTGAGTAATGTAACTCAGTATTTTTCCCCAAATAGAATCCCTAATCACGCCACTAGGATATAATATGTTAGAACATTTATATAAAAAAATTATATAATGTTTTTGTTAATTTATATCAAAGCTAAACATTTTTCAACAATACATATTCCTTGAAAAAAACAAAACATGTCCTTTAAACCATTCCACAAATCCATTAGGCATAACCCATTCTAATCTGCATATCCACACATGTATTCCTAGGGTATAGTTCCATACTCATGAGAATTTTCTAATAAATTCATAAATATTTCACAAGGTAACCATATAAAAATTTTACAATAGCACAAGCCGCTTCCATGGGGACACTTTAATGAAAAAGAGCAAACAGAAACCAATTGCTCCAAAACCATGCCAAAAAATTCATCCAATCCATTTTAATAAAATAGTTTTAATTAAAACCTTCAAAAAATTGTTTTCATTAATGAAAATCAACCATTTTGAAATCATGATTTTAAAATCATTCAAAAAATCACTTTTCTCAAAAATTAACAATTTCACTGACCGTCACTAAAGAAGGATTGTACCATGTTTTTCATAACAATTTCATAATAAAATAGAACAAATTTAAAAAAAATGAAATAAATCCTTAGGTTATAATAATAAGAGAAGATAGTGAAGCTTCTTACCTTGAAAACTATAGAGGAAACAAAGAGAAACACAAATTATTGAACAAAACCATGTTGAAACTAAAAAACGTCACCATAGATCTCATTCCCTAAAATCACCATAGCTAAATCTCAACTTGATTGGCATAAGATGTTATATAAATAAATCCACAATGTATTATATCTAGGAATCCATATTGAGAATTTAATTAAACTAATGGTAAAAGAAGAAGAAAGGAGACTTACTAAGGAAATCAGGCTTCAACATTCCAAAAAACACTAACTGAACACTCTAGATCAAGAGGAATTTTCTCTAGGTGCTTCATGAAAAATGAATTCATGTTCGAGAATATTTAGGGTAAAAATTTACATTATGTATATAACCTATTCATATCCATAATTTTTGAAATAATATTTTAGTCATGAATGGTTATGGTGCACAGTTAAGAAAATCGTGCACTAACCGTGCTAATGCTTAGGTCATGAAAATAATGGTTTCTCTTAGGTGGACACATAGTTAGTAAAAACCATGCTCTTATCCATGTCCCTACCATGAGAGAACAACCTCCCCTTGCAATGTTCTCTGTAGGATTCTCCCAGTTTTACAAATCATGCTCAAATCATGTACCTCCATAAAAACCCCAGTAACATTCTAAAAGTACTCAAACTCTCCCAAAAATCACCCAAAAACATTACAGATGTAAAATAAATAAATAAAGGTGTACTTAATTGAAATTGGGTTTCCCAAAAGTAATTATATTTTCTTGAAAATTTTGTGATTATTGGATACATAAATCACTTTTACATATATTTCATTATAATTCCATAAGAGTTGTTCCTAGATCCCAGTCTGTATTCACTACCTAAATGATTCTCTAGTTTCATTGTCAATTATAACCTAATCAATAGTTATAATAATCCTTTAGAACATAATTTTATTTTCCAAGTAGATAATGACCTAGGGTGTGATAGGCATGAGGTCTTAATGGAGAAATAGAAATTTAAAAAAGGAATAGGTTATCAAAACACATTCCAAAACTATGTCTCTAAATCAACATAATTATAAGAAAAATATGTTCTAAATAAATGTGGATGAAAAAGAGTCTGTTTTCTTTTAATTTTTCTAAAATGGCCACCAGGAGAAGAAATATAGTAAACTAAATCAGTAACTAGGGAGATCAGGGAGATTTCATTTTTGAGTGAAATGTTTTTATATCTACACATTATTTAATAGATAAGTGTTATGGGGTTAAAAATATATCAAAATGAAATATTAAAGAATATTTTTATTGATTACTAGAGGATAATAGTTTCTTTTATTATCCAACAGATCATGTCTCACTACCATGGATATAGTTGAATACTCATTCAATATCCAAAAAATATGGTCTTTTACATAATGCATGGTTATTATGTAACAACTACAACCAAGAATATAATTTTTTTATCCTCCATTTATACATATTGTTTTATTTTAATGTTCAAAAATAAATTAAATTTATTATATAAATAAAAAATATGTTATGAAACATCGCATTTAAATAATGTATTATGTGCATTAAATTACCAATAACTGGCATTTATAGTTGATAATGAATCAGGTTACGACTCGTTTCATGACTAGATTTGGTATCATCATTTTGTTCATGTAAAAAATTGTGTTTGGGAAAACTCTATCAATATGGCTATGTATAGTCACTTTATTGAAATAAAATTAATAGATGAATCACTATTTTATAATGAAAAATTAACAAGAATCCTTTTGGAAGTGAAGTTATCGATGCACTAAGAAGAATGACTCAGATACAGGATGTTTCGGTGTCCAGTAGTGAGTGGAAGCTTATGAACTTGATTTCATAGATGAAATTGGAAGTAAAGTATAGACAGGGATATCAGATTATTTCATACTTAGTTATGAGAAATAATCAATTTGATAGAGTGAGGATGGGACATATTTTTTTATACAGAGTGCATTGTCCTATGGGAGAGTGTAGCTGGTGAGGGACTACATACTGGTTGAAGTATGGGAGAGGATGAAATTATAAATATTCATGTTTCTTTTTTGGTTATAGCATATATAAGTGAGTATATGATATAAGAGTATTATTCCACAGTTTGGGCAATACATCCTGATGTTACTGATATATACTGATACTCCATCACCAATATTGGTGGTCAAGGTTGAAATGTGGGGTATTTTGTTTTGTCATGTGGTGTTCCACCTATAAGTATGTGTAGGAGAAACATCATAGAAGATCCTTTCTTTTATTGTAATTACCTATTCTCAAGGGGATATGGGATGATTTCATGAGGTATTTTTTTATCGTTTTATTACGGTTTCCTCATGGTAGTGATTTTGTGTGGGTTATTGTGGACAATTTCACAAAGGTGTCCCATTTTATTCTGAAAAGTGAGTCATTATATGTGGATAATAATGGAAGGTTTTATGTCTGGGATATTATACCACATAAAATGTTTCTTCCGACCATTTTATAAGATGTGGATTCCATGTTTAAATTTCAATTATAGCATATGTTTTAGAGGTAATTGGGTACATAGGCTCTTCTATGAAATGAATACCATCCTTATATTTATGGATAGTAAAAAAAACACAATCCAGGTGCTTGAGGACATATTGAGAGAATGAGACCTTGATTTTTGGGGCTCCTGGGTGATGAATATACCCCTAGACTTGTTCTATGAATATAATACCTCTCATGAATATATACAGATGGATTCATAAGAGGATTTAAATGGTAGTCCATACTGATCATCCCTCTGCTGGTTAGTGGTATGTGAGGCAGCTTTACACGGACCTCATATTTTTTAGAAGACATCATAGTAGGTTCTATTGGATAAAAAAATGGATGGATAATGCACACTCTTAAAATAAATCTTATATCGATCATATTTTATGAACTCTAGAAATTGTGGTTTGGAATTGAGTCTTTTTTTGTTATCTCAATAGGGATGGGACTTTGATCAATTAAGAAACATGTTATGATTTCACCGCAATATGACAGGCCTTTTGATATTTTTGAGAGATTTGAGTTAGTAGGCTATCGGTTGCTTTTAACTTATATGTATCAAGTCACGAACGTTGTATTATATGTCTCTCAACTTTGTTTTTATCACTCATCTCGACCTCACAATTTTTAGCTGGATGGGGTGGGGTAATAGGTTGATGCATCTTTTTAGGAGAATCTTATTCATATCATTAGTAGGGCAATGTCGGTTCTCTATGGAAGGTCACCATCTCTTCTATATGTTCAACATAAGTATAACCATCTAAATGATGATACATTGGAGCCTAATGTCGATTTACATTCTATATATCCATATTATTTCTCAGATGATTCTTGAGAACCCCTATAATGAAATTTGACGATTAATTTCTTAACGGGGAACATTTCAAGATCCAATGTTTTTGTATTATATGTAGACCATTTTTTAAGATACTTATTTTTGATATATTATGAGTGAATTTTAATATCATACCATTTTCATGAATTTCCAGTCCTTGTTTAGTGCCTAGATTCCAAATTTTAGATAAATAGATGGGTTATATGGTTAAAGTAAAATGTGTGATCTAAGGCAAATAGTTTAATGAAACCATGTGGGGATGGATAGTGGGTTGTAGGAGGACACATAGCATGGTTTTCACATGGTTTTCTAAATAATCCAAGGTTCCCATTGAGACATTGAAGAGTTCGTGTTTGGCGCACAGTTTCTCCAACTTGTGGCCAAACCATTTGAACGAGCTTTTCTGTGAAAATTCACATTTTTAACATTAATGTGTTAAATCATTTAATCCATCTTCTTATTTCTTATTTATTTTGGAAATATGGATGTATTGTTTCCTATTTGATCTCTCCTATAGATCCTAAGCTATAAATTCCTCGATCTTCCTGGTAATGCCTTCGAATCAAATGTTGTTTGTCTCAATGGATCAATACTGTTATGTTCTACGTTCCTATTTTGTCATGTCATGGTATTGATGGAGTTATTTAAGTGAAATATAATTTTCAATATTTATAGTCCTTTCATACTTTCATTGAATATTTCTCTATCTAGACCAAATTTGAAATTGATACTGGATGATTAAACTATTATAGATCAACATTAGGTGGTCTATACCATTCCTTTGTGGTATGGTTCTTTATAAAGATAGTAGTCATTGTGAAACATTCCAAACATTATGGTGTTTCCACAAAAATGAAATAAATATATAAATTGAAGTAATTGTAACCTATTTGGCTACCTCATGATTACCATTTTACGGTTGGAGGTTATTTAGGCCCAACCTAGGCCTCCCATCTGGTGTTCCCTTACATTGCCACTTGGTTATAGCACCCCATTGGGTATGTTTTTACTTAACACTAATTTAGGATGTTCATGAATAAAATCAATTGAATTGAATTAATAAATATATAGTTGTTTCCCCCTTTTCCATGTGATAACAAGATGTTAATTGATTAAATTATTTAAATGGAAATTATAGAAATGAGATGGATGAACTCATTGGATGTGAATGATAGTAAAAGATTAATGGAATGGGATAATTATTTGATTGTGGAAGTGGATACCTTGGTTGGTATACCTTGTATTTTGATTCCATAGGATGAAATTATCATTTTTTACTATTGATATTGTTTGTAGTAGCAGATTTCTTGGACATCTTTTTTCCTTGGATCCTAATTCCGTAGGATTCCATAGGCCATGATATACCTACAATCTATATCTTTTGAGCTAAAAGTGGACATGGTATTTTGAAATTCTCCTTAGAACCCACCCAAGTATTTTCTGATATTACATCATGATCCTCCTACTAATCGATGTCGATGATGTGGTCTTCTAAGCCTTGGATCGATCCCTTTGTGATCTGATCGTTTTGATTACAAGGCATGGTTAATGTTGAAAATAATTATTATATGGATTGGTTATGATAAATGTTTTATAATGTGTTATACGGCATGGTCATGAAGGTTTTTATACATGAGATTTTACATAATAGTCATGTTGTATTTTTTTTCCTATTCATAAGTGTCCCATGTAAGGTTATTAGATTCAATGTAATACTATATTGTTCTATAATTTTTTATTTTTTTTAGAGAATTTCTTTTCCATGGTATATTTTTTGTTCTTCACATGGATCATTGTTTGGCCGATTATACCACTTGAATTTCTTTAATTTATTGTTTGTACTATTACAAGTTTGATATACATTGATCACTATTTTATATTATTATATATAAATTATATTATTTATAGACAACATTGGGGTTGGCCTAATGATTCTTAAGTCACATCATGTTTCGGAAACTGTTGGATACCCATATATGCTTTATGGATGTACGCTGGGATTGGCAAAAAAAAAATATAAGATGTTTGATTGTTTAGTTCTTAAGAGCAGGGAAGTACAGAACTGAGCTAGGCTAATGATGCAAGATGGGATAGTTCCATTTCGTCCAATTTAGTGTTTTGATTCATGAATTTTACTGGATACCGAAATATCTTTTTATGCCCATATAAAGACAAGAAATGACAAATCATTTTTTATATGATATTTCTTTTGAAATTTTCAATATACTCCAATATAGGATTTTTATCTTATGTTTGTTTGATATACTAATTATTCTATTGACCCTTATTATTACTAGGTTGTGTTACACTCTTACATGAGGGTATAATCTCCCCATAAACACACCATAGTCCCTCTCGACTAGTCTTCATCCTATGGTACTCGAGGATGAACACTTGATTCCATGAGACCCACCAGATTGAGGTACCATTTAGTGGCATCTAGGTCAGTAAATTATATCAAGAGACATCCCTAATTAACTAATCCTCACATGGCCAATCATATCATTATTGAATCAATCATTATCCCCTTATCACAGCCCCATCAAAACATAAAATCTCTATCTTGGGTAAAAGGGTACCATGAATGTTAAAAAAATCAATCTCATATCCTATCAAGCATGATCCCCACCATATATCACATATTCAAAATCACTGGGAAGACTCTAAAACCTACCCATAAAAACTAGATGATATATAACACTAACCCATGTAATTGTCACTACTGCTAAAGGAAGGGAAATAAAAAAGGGTATACAATTATATGATTCAACACCAAACTCGATGTGGGGTAAAGAACCTGAAGCCTGATACATTTTGGAAATTGTAATATTATCCAACTCTATTGTGGTTAATAGAAATAACATAATAATACAAGGAACATAGATAACTCACAATAACCAACCAATGGGTTATCATAGATTTCACTAGACGCTCCATAACACCACTACAACACAATGTAATTTATAACCCAAATACTACCGCCATTAAATACCTCAGTCCATACAAACACCATACATAAATACACAATATCTACATTAAACTACTTGTTCTTCCATTTAATACAATTCACGCATTACAATGCAACATCAATTCATTAGTATTAAATTCACATATTCAATTATAACATACAAGATTTGGGCCCACGATTTATTTTTCTACCAACCCATATCATTTATCACCTAGATAATATAATATAATTACAAAAAATATATTTAAAAAAATTATTAATAAAATTTAATACATTATATTTTAGTATCAACATTCAATTCATTCATTATATAATCAGAAAACTAATACAATGAAACCACATAATAGATCACTCTTATCACATCCACCATTACCACAACACAATATATGTCAATCCTTTAACACAACCCAACCATTTCACTAAAACGTCCAAAATATAATCTGCACAACTCATCCATCATAACTTCTCATGCCAGACAATCAATTTTTCACATCCCAACAAAATTCCACATTCTTTAAGGACACTAAAATCACCTCACAAGTCCCAAAAAGTTTCACATTACCACAATTGAATTTTTGTATGAAAATAAAAAATATAGAAAAAATATTCGCTTCCAAAAAACATCTTAAATTCATCAAAATGTGCATTAATAACTATAAATCATTAAATAACATGGGAATTATCAAAAAATTATATATTTCCAATGGAATCCATTTAATCTTTCATATATGAGTTCTTATCATTTGTTCATAATGAGAACAAAAATTCAACACAATTTGGATTTCATAATCTTAACACCAACTAAATAAATAAATATCATGAGAATTATGTTTTTCAGTAACATCGATAATCAATCATAATCACTAATAGAATATATAAAAAGAAGTAAATGAAAGTTAATTCTCTCATTCACATTTAATGTTAATAAATTTTTTTTATTATATTTTTATTATGAATGATACATTAAACATAAATGATGATAAAGGAATTAAATCCCCACACATTCACATAAAGATGAGAGAAAATGGAACCTAATATTAAAGAATCTATACGAATCACTAAGCACAATATGGTAAAGATGAAAAAACCAAAAGACCGTAATTGTATAAGGAAACCTCATATCAAACTGAATCTTACTAACGATGAATTATGAAAAAATATAATAACAACCTCTATCAATATCCAGTCACCAAATCACCCAAATTTTCTATCTCCCCAATAATAACCATATTCACAATGAATAACAATGGAATTATTAATAAGTAATAGAAATGATCCACCATAAATTATATGATTATCAATCATTTAATGAAAAGAATAATATCCCATATGAAGGGGATGAAATGCCTACTAAAATACAATAGGATTCGACAAAGAATTCAGATAAAATAATATAGTATTATATATTTCAATGTGGGTCTACAATTTAAAGGATATCTAAAAATTAGAGGACAATGATGTGACACCCTAGATTATGTCACAACATGTTGACTTAGAGTAGATTCCACAATGTGGGAAGAAGACAACCCCTCAATGACGACTGTCAAAACCACATCCGTGAAACCAGGTCTCTATTAGGGAATTAATACTATAAATTATGATAAGTACCAAGGCTCAATGAAACAAACACATCATAGAATTCCAACTCTATGTAGTAATGTCATTCTACGACCAAGCTATATAATGCAGTGATCCAAAAAATAAAAAAACCACCAATACACCTCTTCCAAAGGATCCAAAACATATCCAATTTTCTCCTCCACAATTACATCCTATAACTAACATCCACAACACATCTCAATGGTATATACTACAATAGGACCACGCCAGGTTCACTATGCTTAAACTCTTGACTATTCCACAACCATCCTACAAATTTAAGGGGAACCAAAATATAATCCCACATGCCTCCATCACCAAGACCAATAATATAATTGCACTAATGGAAAATTCAATTACACACATTATATGGTAGAGAACAAGACATGTAGCTAGCATATACGTCATGCATTCCACATGATATATTATAAACTTTTTACAAACTATGTGGTTAAATATGTTTTACTGGCCACAGAAGAGGGATATGATGTAACATTGTTGAGAAATCCCCATTTCCATTGGTTTAAACTCTATGTGTATCATTACTCTATATAACCCAGAAGCATGTCTAATCAATAGGTATGTTTCATAGACACACAACAAGTGCAATACATGGGATATTTCACTTTATTAGACACCCAATACAACATCTAAGATACATTTTGAGTCCCTTGTTATCTATCACTATTACATAGTAAGTAATAAACATTGTGTTTAGATCAATATAAAAAATCATACAGTTTCCTTGTAATAATAAAAATTAAATTAAATGGATATTAATTAATTTCAACATTAATATATATTTACATTTTATAATCTAGATTTTAGAATATGTAAAAATTATTTTAAAAATAATAAATGATCAATTAATTCCATGCCATTATCAATAAATGTTGGCCAATATGAATATATTCCATGATGAATCAAGTGATGGGTATATCCATGTCTCTTCAGATATACATTAAGGTAAATGATTTAATTAAATAATTAATTAACATAACTTAATTCAAGTGTGTTTTACTTAATAATATAGAATTAATTGTATTAAATTCTAGATAGTTTACTTTTACATATTTATTACATATATGTGGATGACCATGATATTTGGAGAACCTATGTATATGTTTGGTTTATTGAATTTATTATTATTAATTTTTTTCGTAATAATTCATAAAATTATACAATGGAATTCTTTCCATTCTCCACTTCTAATTCGTTATGGGAATGTATTATTAAAATATCATTGATATAATTCCCAAATAATATTTTGGTTCCTCCCTATATAGTTTAAGTGGAGAAAAATGTAATGGATGGAGGTCCATAGAGACTATAGGTAGTTTATGTTTGGATTTGAGGCAAAACCAATCCATAAGGAACACATGAGTATAGGTGGAAATATGCAACTCAAACCCGGAATGGTTCTATAATTTTATTCCCATGGGTCAGGGATTTGTTTATAATTTGACAAATAAACAAACCATTTGAAAATCCTACAGTCATTGAACGTTAAATATTTTATTTCTATTTGTTGCATGGTTAATTATTTTTATATGTTTTTTAAATAGAAAATTAATTTACTTCCATGGAATATATAATTAAAATTAAATACATTTATGTTGGATTTTTATGAAGATATGATAAATCACATCAGTACATTGAACTTAATATTAACAAGAATAAAATAAGTGAAAATCGAATGTTTAAACATAATGGGAAAAATCACACTAAGAAAAAATATTAGTTCGTAATAGCCATGTACTAATTCTGTTGAAATTAATCAATAGTTAGTGGTTAATGCCTAATCGTTTTTGGGGTGACTTCAATTATCATAAAATTCTAATCTTCAAATTTCGGATGACTTCACCTTGGTTTCATTAATTATTGATAAACATCATGAGACGTTGTGAAATTATTATGTAAATTTTTGAGGAAATCCAAATCTAAGAATTTAGGAGATCGAAGTACAGATAACGGATCAAGGAGATATTAGTTAATGTATTTGAAATTTATATATAAAAAATACATTTGAATACGCTATCAAATATTCGTATGGGTTATGATAAGGGACTTATGTACTATAATTTCCATGTGAGAAGATATTATAAAAACAATGGGGAGGGATTTTGGGTTTGGATAAAATAGTGGAATATTTATTATCTACTTTATAAATTAAGAGATGGTTATAAATTTATATTCTTACTTATTATAGATATAGAAAGAAATATGACTACAATGACAACACTATGATCCACCCTAGAGTATTATATCCCAATTATTAACTCTAATTTCAGATAATGGAATATGATATTATGTTTTATACTACACCATTAAGGGAAATTATACATGCTGGAAATACCTATTCTTAATGTTCTAAGAAAAGATTCGAGTGAGGAATAATTATCTCTATACATGAATCATTTGGGTGATGTGGAAACTATATAATGTTTCCTATTATCATCCTATATAATGATATTCAAAAGAATAATTATAATATGGATGAGTGTTGAATCAAGTCTCAACATCATGATGCTAATCAAGATTTTGGGTGAAAAGAGAGATATCAGATCTCCAATGAACTATTTTCAAGAAATCTTAGAGAGATGATGTGTGATATCGTACCCCTCAAAATTTTCTTGAGTCGAGGCAGAATTCATACATAGACATAGGAGGCATCCCCAAGATGCCAAAGGATTTAAATAAATTCCATGGGATTAATGAATAGATGGGGAAATATTTTTCCTCTAAAAGTAAAACAACAAAATCATGATAACCATAAACAATGTACATTAAATTATAAATTATAAAAATATAATACAACACGATGTAAAACAAAAAGGATATAATAAAGTTTTTTACCATAACCCATATGAGATTACTATGTGAAAGTCAAAACAACAATACTAAAAGACTCCAACACACTAACTCAACAGCTCCCAACATGATCTATGTTGAAAACATTGGAGTGATGGATCATACCTCAAAAACTATTCTAATAATTGTTTTTTAAAGTGATGGATCCTACCTCAAAAACTATGGTGAAAATAACAAATGGAATGAATTATTCCACAAAACTGGGTTGAAAAGAAAAAAAATCGCCACAGATATCCTTCCCTAACATAAAAAGAGAAATATTTCATCATTATTGGAATAAAATATCATATAAATATCCCCAAAAGAATATATATATCAATACAAGAGAAATAATATAAAGAAACTAAGGGAAATTGAGAATAAAGGATATTTAACAAGAAATCTAGGCTAAAAACACACCATGAAACACCAACCAATCACACTCGGATCATGAGTAATGATTCTTATAGCCATTGGGTAGAGGAGAAATCATGTTATAGGTGATTTATTGTAGAATTATCCGTTAAGGTTAAAAATCGTGTTATAACCACAATTATCTGATCTAACTTTTTGCCAAGCATGGTTAGGGTGCAGATTTAGTTAAACAATATGAAAACCGTGAAAATGAATCTATCCCCAAAATAATGGTTTCTCCTAGGTGGCCTCATGGTTTTCTCAAACCTCATTTCTAACCATATCCCAGTGCCTCACTTTCAACCATAATCAATAGGAGTTTCATGGTTTTTACTAACAATACTCAAATCACACATCTTGATAAAATCCATAAAAACATTCCAAAAGTCATCAATATGCTCTCCAAAATAACCCAAACTCATGAAATACATAAAGTATATAAATAATGGGGAACTTATTTTAAACATGGAGGTGTTTCATTCTCCCCAAAAATTTAGTTTCCATCCCCGGGAAGTAGAAACCCACCATTTATGTGAAAGAGTTCGGGGCATTTCTCAGCCACTTCCTTTTGTCATTCTCAAGTTTCTTCCACTGTCTATCCTTGTTTCCAAAAAACCTACATTAGATCGATGCTTTCCCCACACAAGTCACTGATATTTCTATCAACATTATACAATGGAAAAATAACCAACGAAATATCTAACTAGGGTTCCACATGATCCCATAGAATCACATGGTTGGGATCATGTTGATACATTTTCAATAAAGATACAAGAAATATATATTTCACTGAATTGAATGGTGATGGTGATGGAAAATCCATCCAATATGAAACCTCAATAACTTTCTCCAATATCTTAAAATAAAATAATCATAGAGTGGATAAATTTACCTACTTTTAAAAACAATTATGCCCAAGAATTAGAGAGATTCTCACGAACACAAGCTCACTCACCTCAAAAAACAACATTCATCACTGATGATACACATATGATTTCTTATGAATCCATTAAATTTAAATTATCTTCATGATCAATTGAATTTCACAATTGTATCTTAGATAAAGATTTTCTCAACAAGTGATGTCTCACATATTTCCACCCAACATAGTGGAGAATGGAAAGGATACCAATACAATTATTTAAAAGGATCCACAAGTATCCTAGCCTGAAAACAATTTATATATAAAAAACAACACTTTCAGTTTGTGATCCTCCCATGATCCACCAAAATACTTCATAAAATCCTGAAGCTTGTCTTCTAATTATTATATCATCCTTTCATATTTTCCCTCCATCCAAGGATGATTCACCGTACTCATGGTCAACTGATTCCTAATGGATTACAATAAGGATTTCTAGTAACCTGTCGTAAACCTTGTATCTCTATCAGATAATATCAAAATAGCTAGGCAATTTCTCATTAACCCTTCTTATAAATAGATTTTGGACAGATCCTCTGCTGAATAATATTTCAAAATATGGATGAAATGGACCGACATTCTGATTTAATCCACTATCACCCATATGGAATCATGTTTTCGAACCATCCTTGGGATACCAATAAAAACTAAATATCTATATTTTCTTATTTAAAAATAGGAATAAGTAAACACTAAAATATATATATTGTTCATTACTGTAATGTCTTAACAAAATGATAGGTTAGGCATCTCGAAACAAACTCATCTACTATTCTTTTCATACTGACCCAAAAAATATTATATCAAACCATTACCCAAAATACTTATTCTAGGATGAACATAGCATCTTGAGTGATGACAAGAAAAAATAATTAGTTCATAAAAATCCAAAATAATGACCATCTAATTATGAATTGAAGAAACTGTGATCCCATCCACTTCTATTCCTCAATTCTCTCCCCACCATTGAGTTTTTACCTCATAGAAACACCTTTTTAATCGAATTAATGTTCATATTTAAATTTCTCATCCAAACATGCGAAAAAATAAACAATCAAGAAAACTTAAACACAACCTCTGTCTTGATATTCCAAGTGCATGTAATCTATCACTGAAATCAACTACTAAAAATTTAAATCCCCTATTCAAACTAAACACATGACTTTATTCTTAATGAATATTCCCCCAAATTTTACATTCCTAGTGTATACATCAATTCCAAGTTGAACATTTGGATATATTACATCTATCTTCATTTTCACATATTCTACTCCCTTTCTGAAAAAATGTGTTTCAAGATCATATGATATGAAAACAACATTAATTTCTAACCAAAGTGGTACTAAATTCATGTATTCAAATCATACACTACATAAACTAAATCCAAATCATGTGTGGGGTAGTTCTTCTCATGAAACCATAACTCCCAAGAACCATAAGAAACAACATGATATTCCTATATGAAAAAAATACCAACCCAGATCCTAAATCATCACAATTCACCACATACCATTTTCTTGATTCAGGAAATATCATTATTGGTAATAATTAAAGGACAAAAATTTAATTTTGAAAATACTTCTAAAATTTCCTCATTCAATTTTGATGGGATAATTTTTCCTTGTAAAATATTTCATCAGTGAAGTGAGTAAGGAAAATTCAATAACAAAATGTAGGAAATAACTAGATAAGCTATAGAATGTGCATATCTCAATGACATTATTTGATGGTTACCTATATATAGAATTATATATATATATATATTGGTTTAATAGGAGAACCTATTTTAGAGGTAAATTGGAAAAAATGTACATATTATATCCAAAAATTACACCTTGATAATGGTTTATAAAAATTATGATCCCACAAAATACCAAACATTTATCGTCCAGTGTTGCTCATACTCAACCATTGTATTTGAATACACCATTATGCCACCGACAAACACCATCACACAAGAATCTATTCATATTTAAAATATAAGTTTAATCAATTCTGTAAATACATCTAGTGAATCCATAACACTGAAATGAATAACCAGATACTCGTAATGGACTTATGTACTTCAAAAAGATATATTTGGATTATCCACCTTTCGAACCTGTAATTGGTCATATCCTGATCATAGGTCAATTTCTGAGAACCACTAGGAACCCCTTAATTGATCGAAAAAAATCATCAATTCAGTGATTTGGAGACTAATTTTTTATCGTAAATTGGTTAAGCTTCTGATTATATACCCAAATATGAATATTTTCATATGTATTTTTTTCAAGAAAAACAAGAGCTTCCCAAAAAGATTTTCTATTCAGAATTAAACCATTTCATTCTATCTCATCCAACTACACATTCAATTACCTTATTTAATTTGGTGCCATTGGAAAATATATAATGGTAATAGGACTTATCCCCATAATGAGAACAATAGTAAACTTCACATATCTTATGCGTGAAACCATGAAAAATTCTTTAAAAAAACATTAGTAAAGTGGAAAATATTTTAAGAAAAATATCTTTTCTTGATATCTTAAAGTAATGTTAAGGTTAAAACTACCAAATGGTATGATATCACTCTAAATTCTGGGGAAAAAACATGTTTCACCTAACATTAAATCCTTTTCTCCATTAAAGAGATTATTTATATCATAATCATTCAGAAATCTATCCTTCCTCTTATAAAAATAGATTCGATCCTTGAACATTGTCAACAAATCCATCACTAGGATTATTTAATAGATATCCATCTCAAGAATAGATAAGTCACATATCAACTAATCATTATCAATAGTGATAGAATATGATCTGCACATAAAGTCTCATCATTCACTTTGTCTAAGAATTGTTAGATGTTTCTAAACAAAAGGAATCATTCCAACATTTTTACAATGTAAATAAACCTAACTAGAAGAAATAATCTAATGATATGCACTTGTATCAAAAAAATTATACATAGTGTCTAATTCAAATTTATCATACGTCTCATCATCAATAGTATTATTTGCTCCTCCACGATCACTTTATTTGCTCCATATAACTTATTACATTGTTCACATTGTTCATTATTTCATTATTGAGATTTTCCTTACAGAGGAGTCATGGTATTCCTAAAATCACCTTGGAAAGATCAGTTATACTAATGAGATTTTTCCCTTGTCCCATCAAATAAAATGATGTTTGGGAAATATGATATGTGTCAATAACACCCTCCATTGGTTCACTACAATAAAATTGTTGTAGATTCCCCATATGGTTACAATTATGGCACTCTCTAGGCAGTGTCATACAATATTACTCCATGTGGTCAAGTGAACCACATTGAAAATTTCTAGGCTCTCTCTTTGGTTTTAGAGGAAGATTCACCAATCCACCTACCTGGTTCGGAGATATTCCACTACTTTACAAATAGTGGTCCCACTTCTGCTTGTTCCTAGTAATATTTCACACACTATTCCTAGTAGGTATCAGCATGCTTCATCCACCAAATATTTGTAATATGTATCTTTTTAACACAGTCACTCTATTGAAAAACCTTTTATGATATATTATAAAAATCCTGATAACAATTTAGAAAATCTATTTCCTCAGCCTTGATTCAAAAAAATGAGAATTCAAGGATGAACTAGAAGTATCTTAAGGTGAAAAGGAACTAAATTCATAAAATTTGAAACATAATTAATCACTGAGTGGTTCTCATTCTTCAATCAGAAAACATATATAATTATAGAAATTCTGACTCAGTTTTCACATAATATTTATTTTAACAATTAATCAAAATCCTCACATGCATGCCTTGATAAAATTTATCTTGAATAGATAAATCCCACATCTAGAATGAAGGATCTCCAAAATATTCATTTCTAACATGACTTTTCAACTCTAATGGTGTACCAATACAATTGAATATAATATTTTTTATATTTATCAACAATCCAAACTTCTCAGGTTCCAAATCACCACTAATAATGGGTGTATTCTTCTTATGGAAATGAGACGAATGATCTAATTTCCTTGGTTCATCCCATTGGTTCCCTCTATCTGCATCATTAAAATTCTGGATAATAGTTTGAACCCCTTATTAGTTCACTTGTGTCTCAAGTGCGACTACAGTCTCAAAATCTTCTTTTTATTGGTTTCCATGATGCCCACCAGGTACAGTGGAATATAAACACAAAAAACTCAATTATTCTCAGTCACTAGAAACTAAATGTCTAACATTTTCAAATTCTCACATTACAATTATCATGAAAAGTATTTACAAATATTAATCATTTCCACTTAAATCTAATATTTGATAATTTCACCATATTTTTTAAAATCATTCCATTTTTTAAAATATCATAGGAATTTTTTCTCAACATGTCAAATATAAAAAAAAATTACCAAACATTCTCCGAAATACAACCTATTACACAAAGATATATATCATTACTCAAAATGAAACATGAATCCTATTGGGGAGTCATTTCTTTTATATAAGTTCATGCTCTTCTCACAAGCCAAACCCATTACGATGAGGTTACACTCCTATAAGTGTCTCCAAAAATCTTATGTACCCAAATCCTTGGTGACAAGAATATTAGAATAAATAGGTCAGCTACACCTCATTATGATCTACATTTCAAGTATCAATGATCCTATTTCATCCTACCTTCTAACTCAAAGACTAAACCAGAATGACTTTTCTACCCCATGATTTACACCACTGATAACCAAGGATCAAAAAAACTAATACCACATTTCCAAAAATGAAATGCGGACCGAACAATACTGATACCATTTAAAAAAATATAGATCAACCCTAATTTATAACATTGGTAATATCCATCCCCTCAACATAGTATTGAGTAATGGATAAATTCAACTTGTCTAAAGGTGATATACACAAGATCCAAAAGGGTGGAAATAAATGAAAATGGATTCGTGGATAGATGGGGTATGATTTTTCCATTGAAAGTAAACCAAACAAATCAATATAACCATAACCAATATAATACATTATATAACTTTAATACCACATAAAGTAATCCAGAAAGATAATAACAGAACATTCACCACAACCCATTTTATAATGCAATTTGTAAGAAAACTCCAAAAAAACGCAAAGTCTCCAATAAATTAAGTCCATGTATTCTAACATTATCTAATATCTAACTCCCTAATTCAACCTCAATTTATCTCTATAAATCACTAAATAAAAGAGACTCATTTATTTTTCACATATCTTGATAAACAACAACTGTAAAATAACCATAGTTCCAATCTAAGAGATGAGTAAAGAAACTCAATATTTTTCCACTATGATGGAATATGTTATAAAATTTATATAAAAAATTATATAAATTTTTTGTTAATTTATATCTAAGCTAAACATTTTTTCCAAAATAAAATTTTCATTGGAAATAACTAAACATGTTTTTTAAATCATTCCACAAATCCATTAGGCATAACCCATTCCAATCCACATATCCACACATGAATTCCCAGGGTATAGGTCCATACTCATGAGAAGTGTCTCATAAATTTAAAAAAATCACAAGGTAACAAAATAAAAATTGTGCAATGGCACATGCCCCTTTCATTTGGACGCTTAAATGAAAATGAGAATACACCAACCAACTATTCTGAAACCATGAAAAAAAATTTCCAAACAATTTCAATAAAATATTTTTAATTAAAACCATCCGAAAAAACATTTCTCATTAATCAAAAAAATAATTTTTAAATCATCATTTTAAAATCATTTATAAAACCACTTTCCAAAATAATTAAAAATTTGACTGACCATCACTAAAAAAGGATTATACCATGTTTTTCATAACAATTTCATAATAAAATACTACAAATTTTGATGAAAATGAAATTAATAATTTCAGTTCTAAAAATAATCAATGATTATGATTCTTCATACCTTGGAAACTATATAAGAAATGATAATAATCACAAATGTTTAATGAAAACCGGGTTGAAACTAAAAAATGACACCTTATATATTATTCACTAAAATCAACATAGCTAAATCTCATCCTTATTGGCATCAGATATTATATAAATATATCCACAATGTACTATATCTATGAATCCATAAAGATAATTTAATTAAACTAATGGAGAACGATGAAGAAAATAGACTTACAAGGAAATCTGGCTTCAACATACTAAGAAACACTAACAGATCACTCTCAAATCATAGGGAATTTTCCCCATGTTCATTAAGAAAAATGAGTTCATGTGAGGGACTATTTAGGATAAAAAGTTACATTAAGTAGAAAACCTAGTTAGATCCATAATTTCTGAAACAAAATTTTTGTCATGCATTGTTAGGGTGCACAGTTAATAAAATCGTGCACTAACCATGCAAAGGCCTATATCCTGAAAATCAGGGTTTTTCAAAGGTGGAAACATAGTTCGTAAAAACCATGAACCTATCCATGTTCCTACCCAGGTAGCACTACCTCACATTAAATAGTTCTCTGTTTGATTCTATTGGTTTTACTAATCAGGCTCAAATCATACACCTCTATAAAATCCCAAAAAAAACATTCTAAATCTACTCCAAACACTCCCAAAATTCACCCAAAAACATTACATATATAAAAACACTAACTAAAGGGGTGCATAATTGAAACTGGGTTCCCAAAAAGGCACTATCTGTTTTTCAAAATGTTATGATGATTGGATACATATATCACTTTTACATATAGTCCATTACAATTCCATATGAGTAGTTCATAGATCCCATTCTATATTCACTACCTAAATGATTCCCTAGTTTCATTGTTAATTATAACATGATTAATAGTTAGAGTAATCCTTTATAACAAAATTTTACTTACCATTTAGATAATGACATGGGGTGTGATAGGCATATAGTCATTATGGAGAAATAGAAAATTAAAAAAATAATATGTTATCAAAACTCATTCCAAAACTAAGTCTCTAAATCACCATAATTATAATAAAAAAATATCTAAATAAATGTGGATGAAAAATCATATTTTTTTTAAATTTTCAAGAATGGCCACTGAAAGAAGAAATGAAATTTTCTAAAGAAGTAACTAGGATGCTCATGGAGATTTTATTATTGAGTGAAATGTTTTTATATCTACACATTAAATATTTGATAAGTCTTATGGGGTAAAATATATATAAAAAAGAAATAAAACTGAATATTTTTATAAAAAATAGAGGATAATAGTATCTTTGATTATCCAATAGATCATGTCTCACTACCATGGATATAGTAGAATACTCATTCCATTTCCAAAAAGGATGGTCTTACATATAACGCATGGTTATTATACAACAACTATTGCCAAGAATATAATTTATTTATCCTCTATTTATAGATATGGTTTTATTTTAAATTTCCATAATAAAATAAATATATTATATAAAAAAAAATATGTTATTGGACATCACATTCAAATAATGGTTTATGTGAATTAAATTAAAAAAAATCATTTCTAATTGATAATGAATCGGGTTATGACTCATTTCATGACTATATTTGGTATCATCATTTCTTTCAGGTAAACAAAATATGATTGGAAAATGTCATGACCCACCTTCGGCAAGATGATGGAAGGGGTGGGAAAGGCCCCCGATCTTCCTTCTTCAAGTCGAATATGAGATAATGAACCCCCGAGTCCCACCTCCAGTAGGCCCCGGAGGGGCGACTAGCCCCAAGGGTGTAACATTTCAACAATATGGGAGGCATTACCCTTTTTAGTTAACCAAGATTGGGAGAAATAATGAGTTAACACCAAACACCACCAAGTATATAAAACTCAAATGAAAACCAAAATACATGCCTGTTTTAATAATAGAACTGAAAAAGGTACAAGATCTCCAAAGTACAAACCAACATGAAAAAAATGTGAAGCAGAAAACAACAGCAACCAACATGAACTCCAACTTCCAGACAAGTAAGGTCCTGACCAACCTCTGATGTCCTCCTGAAAACCTTAAAGTAAACGTAGGGTGAGCATAAAAAGCATACTCAGTAGGAAAAAAACATATAGCTCTCGTGCAAAAGGGGGGAGACATACTAAAGTCCCGTGAGAAGCAAAGAAACCAACATCTATCAAGGAGTCTATCAATCCCACCTCACCGGCCATGCTCACCAAACAACACCAGTAGTATGGTAATAGTAAAAGAACAAAACATTTGGGTACCCCAGACCACCATTTCCCCCAATATCTAGCTGCTCATCACTAACGGAAAAATTCCTGATGCTACCATGCTCTTCTTGCCTGCACACACCTGGGCCTCACAACCACACATCCCTGCTCGCACACACCTGGGCCTCACAACCATCCATCCCTAGCCGAAAACACCTGGGCCTCATCCCGAAGACAAATAGGAAAACAAACCTTAACCAGAACCCCTTTTCGAAAACACCTGGTCTAACAACACACCGATCGAAACCTACCCAAAAACTCTTGGGTGTAAGGTCACCTCCAGCCATCACAGCCAAGGGAAGAGGGAGCATGAAGAAGAGTAACTAAGGGGAGACACCTTTTCCCATGGAATGGGGTGTCCGAAACTAAGTTCCCAACATGGGTTGGGTGCAACTAATCCCAAAACATACAATTATATATATATATATATATATACCAACACACATCCCATCCTACGGCTCGTCAAATAGATACAAGCAGGTACACAAGCACTAATGCCTCTGAAAACAGGAATACAACAAACAATTCTGAGTTCCCCTATTCAAGTTATCATTCATAATAGTTCTGTATGAGTTAATCCCTTCACTACATGGAAACTAAAAGGCACATTCACAGATGAAACAAAAAAATCGGCAGAAAGGAAAAACATCAGGTAATTTAAGTATTCCTTCCCGGTTCTCTTGTGAAGTCACAACAACTAGGGATCAAGTGAGATCCCTCATAGTCCTGGAAACAAAACAGCCCTAAGACACAACCCCATGTCCCCAAACACTAGAAGCCAGAGTTTTCTCAACAATAGAGGATTCCACTCCAATTAGTGATATAAGAAGAGTAACCCCACAGCCTCAGATTCACAACCTGTGAATGTATAAAAATAGGGGATCCCATCCAAGAAAACCCTAAAGTCACCCGTAATTGTCCCATGAATGAAAAACAACCAAACTAATACCACCCACACCAGGTAGGCCCACACAGGTATTTTCAGATTTAAAAGATTTATCACACTCCATGGTTTCAATTCCACTTTTCTTTAACCGGGGTTATCACAAAAAGGGTTAATCTTGGTGCTTTCAATTTATTTAACCGAGTATATGTATTTAACCAATTCCATGTTATGGTTATTTAAACTTCCAGGAACACCGAGGTCCATTAGTTCACAAAGAAAGACCACCAACGACCATGATTTTTAGTGTGCATAGTCCCATATAATTCACAACACTAATCAACAATAAAAGATCAGAGCATGAAACCAATCAGACCCCCCATTTTCATTCTTTAATGGTCCATTCATTATCTTCATTAAGTGGGGTTTCGTCAATTTCCACAGATAAAAAGTCATTCCCACCCCTCATGATACACAAAAAGGATAGACGAAGGTAAGATCCCTACCTTATTGATCAAATATCATTGTTAAGTTCTCGTGTGGAAACTGGAAATAGGAGTAATAGGATCTCCATGGAACGCGATCAAGGAAAACTTCGTGGAGGTACAACTCGTCTGGAGGAAGGGTATTCTGGGCGTAGGAGATAGAGAAAAAGAAACATAGGGAGAATCCTTTAGGTTATAAAGTCTGATAAAGTCTCAACATTCTCAGGACAGTTAAGATATGGATATAAAAACTCGAAACTGCTTATGAAGCGGGATCGTGGGTTGACCATGCGGTTGGGACACCCCACATGCCACTTAAAAAGTTCCACGCCTATCGGGGTGGTTCAAACCGACGCACACTTCATGGTTTTTCATTTAATTAGGGTACCTCACCAATAATTTAGTTAAACACCATTAATGGTAATTAATGGACTTTAAAACAGGATTAAAGGGGTCAAAACATGGTTTAAAAACCAATTTGCGCAAAAAGAAGGTGACACTGGAAAACCCGTGGGGGTAGGCAAGAGCTACCGGTTAGAGATAGCTACCAGTAGTCGAGAGCTATGGGTTGGCGATAGCTATCGGTTTCTAAGAGCCACCAGTAGCTGAGAGCTACCGGTAGGCGAGATCGACCGGTAGCCGAGAGCCACCGGTAGCCGAGAGCCACCCGTGGCCGAAGGAAACTGGTAGCCGATAGCCACCGGTAGCCGAGAGCGACTAGAGGCCGAGAGCCACTGGTGGCCGAGAGCCACCAGTGGCCGAGAGCCACTGGTAGTTGTGAGAGACCGGTACCCGAAGGTCACCGGTAGGCTAGGTCTACCGGTAGTCCGAGCCTACCGATAGGCCAAGGCTACCGCTAGGAGTCACCGAGATGCTGGGATGGCTTTCCATACCACCTAGAAAACCTCAAACATCAGATTTTTACCATGTAATAGACCCCAAAAACTCGGGCCATTACATCAAATACTTATCAAACTATTCTCATCCCCGAGAATATAAGAACAAACCAGAATGGATAAAAGAGCAGTCCAATCCACCACTCTCTAAAGATTCTTCTCAGGGGAAAACCCCTGTGTTGTTGGAAAGATGGAACAGAACCCCCCCCCCCCACCTCCCATACATCCAGGAACACTCCCCCAATAGTTATCAACCACAAAAATTCACAACAAGAAAAAGGATCACACTGTCCAACACATGATTTTGGGATTCTCCTCTTACATGTGAGGATATTATCAGCTTTGGGCAGCACTGACTCACCCAAATGGGTTTCATCGCATCCACATAAATGTTTCCTAATTAGCAATCAGGTTTTTCCCATCATCACACATTCTGACACACACACACGCAGAGAACAGGGAACTGATCATCTAATGGCTAAGAAAAACAATCATTTCATATATTAAATCACGCGTTAGAATATCCCAACAAGGATCATAACAAAAAAACAAGGAAGTCAAAACATCTCTCGGTACTGAACGCGTAACTAGGCTTCCTTCTCCCAAGTGCTCTCTTCCAGGCCAACAAGCCTCCACAACACACGAACCAAGGGGATAATTCATCCATGAAGCACTTTCTCTTTACGATCCTTGATCTTGATTGGTCGTTCTATTAAGGTCGCATCGTCTTCGACATCTAACTCTCCCAAATCGATGATGTGGGAGTCATCGTGTAGATATCGACAAAGCTGGGAGACATGAAAGACGTTGTGAACTTTCTCCAACTGAGGTGGCAACACCAGCAGATACGCCACCCCACCGACTCGTCCCAACACCTCGAAATGTCTGATGAACCTAGGGGAGAGCTTACTCCCCTTCCCAAACCTTCACTGCCCACATCATGGTGAAACCTTCAAGAACACATGATTCCCAACCTCGAACTCAAAGGGCCTCCTCCTATTATTGGCATAAGACTTCTACCGGTCCTGGGCAGCCTTCATCCTCTCAATCACGAGCTGAACCTTCTCAGTGGTTCCCTTCACCACTTCTGGCCCAAGAATAGCTTCTTCCCCAATCTCTATCCAGCAAACGGGTGAATGACACGGCCTTCCATACAAGGCCTCAGAATTTGTCATACCAATAGGGAAGTAGAAGATATATTTATAAGAAAACTCCACTAGGGGAAAGTGTCATACCAATGAACCCCCAAAATCCAGAACACATGCCCGCAACATTTATTCCAACATCTGGATCATTCGTTCTCTTTTCCCAATTGTCTGAGGGTGGAAAGCAGTGCTAAGGCGTAACTGGGTGCCAAAGGCATGCTATAATCCCCTCGAGACTCGTGAGGTAAACTGGGTCTCTCGATCGAATACAATAGATCTCAGGATCCCGTGCAACCTCACCACCTCATCGATGTACCTCTGGGCTAAGGTTCTCATTGGGATCGACTCTTTAATCTCGATGAAGTTTGATGATTTTGTCAACCGATCCACCACTAACCAGATGGCATCATAGCCTCCCTGATCCCTAGGTAGCCCTGTGATGAAGTCCATCGAGATTTCATCCCACTTCCACTCGGGAACATCTAACGGCTGTAACTACCCTCCAGGAAAATGGTTTTTATCCTTTACTTTCTGACACACTAGGCACTTACCCAGATTCTATGCCACCGCCCGCTTTACCCCGGGCCACCATAACTGCCCCCTCAGGCCTTGGTACATCTTTGAGACCCCAGGATGTACCGCTAAAGGTGATCCATGGAACTCACAGAGAACACCTTTACGCATCATCTCTGAAATGAAAATCCTTCCATGGAAAAACATCTGATTTTGACCATCCTCTAACCATCCCTCAAGATAATTTCTCTAATAAATACCATCCTTCATCACTTCCACCTCCGAGTCCCCTCACTGAGACTCTTCCACCTGCACCACTAATGAGGAAACTACAGTCATCTGAAATAAACAACCTCTTCCACCTTCCACCCTTGCATCGAAATGCAAGGATGCCAACTCTTCCATCACTCTCCAAGCATCTGTAGATTCCTGAACTACTTCCTTCTGTGATTTCCTGCTCAGGGAATCAGCCACCAAATTTCACTTGCCCTCGGTATAAAAGATTTCGAAGTCATAATCTTGGAGGAACTCAAACCATCTCCGCTGTCGCAAGTTCAGATCTCTCTGGGAAAAGATAAAACGCAAGATCTTGTGATATAATAAGACCACAAAGCACTCTCAGATAAGATAATGCTACCACAACATGAATGCGAACACCACAGACGCAAGCTCCATATCGTAGGTGGAATAGTTAAGTTCATGAGGATGTAACTGCCTAGACCCATAAGAGATAACTCCTCACTGCTACATTAGCACACATCCAAACTCAAGGCTAGAAGCATCACAGAACACTTCAAACAACACCCCTTCCTCTGGTAATCTGAATAATGGAGCACTAACCAGCTTCTCCTTTAGGTTGGTGAAAGCTATCTGGCACTGGTCTCTACACATGAAGGCCTGGTCTTTCCTAGTCAAAGCTCTCAACGAAGTTGCAACTCGAGAGATGTCACGCAAAAATCTCCGATAATATCCTGCCAACCCAATGAAACTAAAAACTTTCGCCACCTTCTTGGGTGCTTCCCATGAAACAACTTCCTCAGCCTTAGACTGGTCTACCACTATTCCCTTCTAAGACACTACGTGTCCAATGTAATGTGCCACTCGCGGTAAGAACTTTCACTTAGACGTTTTCCCATAAAGATGGTGGTGTCGAAGGACTCCCAAAACTTCCTTAAGATGTTCAACATGATCTTCCTCTCATCTTGAGTAGATAAGGATGTCGTCGATGAACACCATAATGAACTGGTCCAGAAACTCTCGAAAAACAGAGTTCATGAGGTTCATGAACATAGATGCTGTGTTTGTAATTCCAAACGACATGACCACAAACACAAAGTGGCCATATCCTCACCTGAAATCGGTCTTCAAGATATCACATTCCTTCACTTTCAACTGGTGGCATTCAAACCTCAAATCGATCTTAGAGAACCAAACTTCTCCCCTTAACTGCTCGAAGAGATCGTATCTCCTAGGGAGGGGGTAATGATTCTTGATCATCACCAAATTCAACCTCCGGTAGTATATGAATAGTCGTAGACTACCATCTGCCTTATTTACGAAAAAAACTGGAGCACCCCACGGTGACATGATGGATCGAACAAAGCACTTCTCCATCAGATCATCAATCTGAATCCGCAACTCCTGCAACTCATAAGGTGCCATCCGACAAGGATCCATCGAGATCGAGAGGGCACCAGGCTGTAAGTCTCTCCCAAACTCAACGTCACGTTGAGGGGGTAGTGTTACAACCTCATCGGGAAAGACATCAGTGAATTCTCTTACGACCTCTGGGACATCCATAATTCTTATGTCTGCCGACTCTAATGACATCCTGTTCAGCATAGAATGGAGTGGCTCTATGTGTCGACTCCCCTACGGATAAATCATCTTCCCAACAAAAGCCACATGTCGTCTATCCTCATTGGATAATTCAATCCTTCTCCGATAGAAGTCGATGATGGCATGCATGGAGAATAACCAGTCGATGCCTTGAATCACATCGTATTGATACATCTGGAAAGAATGAAGGTCTCCACTGGACTGATGATGTCCCAACATCAGTCTACATCCCCAGAAGAAGTATGATACACTGGTCTGACCCAAAACTAGTGTTCTCAACACAAGGGGCTCAGAAAGTCTCTCAGCATCCAGACCTAGAGCATGGACTAATTCGGGTGTAACGAAGGAGTGTGATGCTCCAGAATCAAAGAAGGAAGAAACAAGAGTGTTGAATAAAGTGTTTGTACCTCGAATGACCTCTCATCCCGTTAGAGCTACTAACCCTGCGGCGTGAAACAGTCCACGCCTAGCTCCTCTGCCTTGCTGTTGTCGACCACCTCCCCGACCACACCCGGTTCAAGGTCCCTGAGGAGCACCCTAGTGTTGATCTCCTCCAGCAAGGTCGTCCCTTGGAGGGCTAGGGGCCTACTGATACTGCTAGAAAGTCTTTTCCAGCAACGGATGCTGCTGAGGTGGGTGCTGAAGCTACCCACCTCCACCATGTGGAGCTCGATTCGGACACCTAATCTGGACGTGCTCGAAAACTCCGCAAGAGAAACACTTCGGTCCTGGCCATGTGAGAAAAGGGTGAGGGCCAGAAGTTCAGCACTAGATCTAATGAGGCCTAAAACCTAATTGTCGAAACCTGAAAGGCCCTATCACTGGAGACATACTCCTGACCGCCTTCCCCTTCGATTGACTCAGATGGTTCCCTTCTCGTGGTGTGCCGCCCTTCGAGTGGATCCTCTCTAATATCTCGGCCTTCTTCTGTACTGCTAGGTATGTCAGAAGAGTGAAGGGAGTGACAGTGTACTGAAGTGAAGGATGAAGTGACTCCTCTGACCGTCTTACCCAAGACTCCTCATCCGGAAAGAGATCCGGGGAAAAGAGCAAGAGATCTTTGAACTTGATCCCTAGCTCCCTCATTGACATTCTTCCCTGCTGAAGGGAGAGCAAGTCCTATCTCTTCTCAGCCTTCGTCATAGAGGAGAGGAACTCCTCACGAAATTCGTTCTTGAAATTGGGCCATGAAACCTCTGCCTATGTCTTCTCTCCTAGGAAAAGCATCCACCACTAACACGCTACTCCTCTCAACTGACTGACGGCCAACAGAACCCAGTACTCCCTCGGAGCATGGATTAAAGATAAGGTGATGGATAGCTCCTCGAGCCATCCCTCCTTTACTACGTCAGAAACGCTTCCCTCATACTTCTCGAGGGTTTTGTTGCTGGATGGAGCACAGAGTCCTCTACCACAAGTCATCCTCTTCATCTCGGTCAACCCTCTTCTGGTCAACTTCCTCGATCCTCTAGGCCTTGACCACCCTGGTTGCTTGTGGATAATGCCTTAGTGACATAGCTTCAAGGTATACAAAGATTTCCTAAGCCCGAGTAGAAATGGAATTATTATAATTATTATTAAATTTTTCTCCCCAAGGTGCCCCAAATCAATTAAAAACACAATCAGTATGATGCATGTACCTTCCCTATTGTCTATACTCTGCAATAAATGTAGTCTCACTTGGTCATTTGATAGTCTCAGTGTCCTTGCATCGGATCATGGGGGGCCCTAAAATAAAGTGTCCATGCTAGTCCTCCTTAGCCTATTTCACAAACTATGATCACCAAACATTGTTTCCCTACCATCCCATGAAATCCTTTCTATGCCTAACTCCAAACTCCATCCTATCCCTCACCCTCGCCTTTGATACCATTCTATCATGACCCGCCTTTGGAAAGACGATGGAAGGGGCAACAAAGGCCCCCGCCATTCATTCTTCAAGTCGAAGATGATATAATGACCCTTGATTCCCGCCTCTAGTAGGCCCCGGAGTGGCGACTAGAACCAAGGGATTTACATTTCCAAAATATGGGAGGCATTACCCTTTCTAGTTAACCAGGATTGGGATAAAGAATGAGTCAACACCAAACACCACCAAGTATAGAAAACTAAAAAGAAAACCAAACTACATGCATGTTTTAATAATAGAACTAAAAAAGCTACATCAACTCCAAATTACAGACCAACAGGAAAAGAAAAGGCGAAGCAGAAAACAACAGCGACGAACAGCGACTCCAACATCCAGACTAGTAAGGTCCCGCCCAGCCTTCGAAGTCCTCCTGACAACCTGAAAGTAAACGTAGGGTAAGCATACAAAGAATACTCAGTAGAAAAAAACATACAGCTCTCGTTCACATGTGGGGAGACGTACTAAAGTCTCCTGAGAAGCAGAGAAACCAACATCTATTATGGAGTCTATCAATCCCACCTCACTGGCCACGCTCACCAAACAACACCAGCAGTAATGTAATAGTAAAAGAACAAAACATTTGGGTACCCCGCACAACCATTTCCACCAATAGATAGCTGCCCATCCCTAACGGAAAACGTCCTGACACTACCACGATCTTCCATCCCACACACACCTGGGCCTCACAACCACACATCCCTTCCCGCACACACCTAGACCTCACAACCATCCATCCCTACCGGAAAACACATGGGCCTCATCCCAAAGACACCTTGGAAAACAAACCAGAACCAAAACCCCTGCCCAAAAAAACCTGGGCTAACAAAACACCAATTGAAACCTACCTGAAGAATCTTGGGTGTAAGGTTGCCTTCAGCCATCACAGCCGAGGGAAGATAGAGCATAAAGGAGAGTAACTAGTGGGAAACGCCCTTACCCATGGAATGAGGTGTCCGACACAAAGTGCCCAACGTGGGTGGGTGGACTAAGCACAAAACATACAATTATATTTATATATATATACCAACACACATACCAACCTACGTCTCCTCAAACAGATACAAGTAGGTACACAAGCACTACTCCCTCAGAAAACAGGCACACAAGAAACAGTTCCCAGTTCCCCTGTTCAAGTTATCATTCATAACAGTTTAGTATGAGTTAATCCCTTCACTACTGGGAAAATAACAGGCACATTCACAGATGAAACAACAATAATAGGCAGAAGGGGAAAACATCAGGTAATTTAATTATTCACACCTGGTTCTCTTGTGAAGTCACAACAAATAGGGATCAAGTGAGATCCCTCAAAGTACTATAAATAAAACAACCACGAGACACAAACCCATGTCCCCAAACTCTAGAAGCCAATGTTTTCTCAACAACAGAGGATTCCACCACAATTCTTCATGTAAGTAGAGTAACCCCCACATCCTCATATTCACAACTAGCGAAAGCATAACAACAGGGGATCCCATCCAAGAAAACCATAAATTCACCTGTAATTGGCCCGTGAAAGAAAAACAACCAAACGTCCACCACCAACACAAGGTAGGCCCACACATGTATTTTAAGATATAAAAATTTAACACACTCCATGGTTTCAATTCCACTGTGCTTTAATGGGGGTTTTCAATAAAAGGGTTAATCTTGGTGCTTTCAATTTATTTAACCGAGTATACGTATTTAACCAATTCAATGTTACGGTTATTTAGACATCCAAAAACACTGAGGTTCATTAGTGCGGTGTGAAAAACCACCAATGACCACGATTTTCAGTGAGCATAGGCCCTTATAATTCACAACATACATCGACAATAAAAGTGCACAGAAGAACATCGATCACACCCCCTTTTAATTCATTAAAGTTCCATTCATTCTCTTTATTAAGTTGGGTTTCATCAATTTCCATATAGACAAAGGCATGCCCACCCCTCATGATTCACATAAAGGAGAGACGAAGGTAAGATCCCTACCTGATTGATCAAAGATCGCCTTTATTTCCTCGCATGGAAACTAGAAACATGAGTAGCTGGAACTCCACGGAACGTGATCAAGGAAAACTTCTCCGGGGTACAACTCGTATGGAGGAAGGGTATTCCGAGCGCAGCGGATAGAGAAAAATAAATATAGGGAGAATCCTTTAGGTTATAAAGGCTGATAAAGGCTTAACATTCCCTAGACGGTTAAGATACAGAGATAAAAACTCAAAACTGCGTAAGAAGTGGGATCGTGGGTTGACCATGCGGCCGGGACACCCCACACACCACTGAAAATGGTCCCCGCCATTCAGGGTGTTTTAAAACAATACACACCTCATGGTTTTTAATTTAAGGAGGTTACCTCACCAATAATTTAATTAAATGCCAATAATGGGCATTAATAGACTTTAAAACATGCTTAAAGATCAAAAACATGGTTCCTATATAATTTCATAACAATTATTTCACAATTATATAGGAGGTTAACGTACCCTCAACTAAGGAAAAGTACAAGGTAAGGGGTTTCTTATCTCACATTTAATTCCATGGGACTTCCATTTTTCACCACGTATTTATTGCATGAGGTGTATTGTGTACTTCCATTTGATATATATTATCTTGATTATATTCATGGTATTATGTGTTTCATTTGGTGGCTATTAACTTTTGGTCTTATGACTCGATTTATTACAATGTTGTAAGGGGTATTCATCTCACTTCTTATTACCATGAGATTCATGCTATATTGCCACTATTTTCTTTTGTGTGGTGTATGTGCTACCCCTTATTGTGTTATTTGCCTAATATATTTCAATTTATGGATATTTCCATCATCATTTTATGATCCTTCTATAATGGGGTGTTTTTTTTGTAAGTTACAAAATTCCAAATGGAATTTCAAGTTTCAATTTCCACTCATTAGGTTTTATGCAAACTTCGATGATTATTTTACTCCAATATTATGTGTGAAATCACTATTTGTTTAATTATGTATTAATTTACACACCCCATTGTGTGGATATACTTTTTATTGAAATAATTACTCCATTTATAGTTTCTCAAGTCATTGATATGAACATGGTATGAGTAATTTTAACTCAATTTCTATTCATTGAGTTAAACATCCATGTCATTATTGTTGTTTTAGCAAAAATATGTGTGAATGTCCTCTGATTGATTTACATTGAATATCCAATCATATTGAGTATATTTATATTTTTAACACATAATTATGTCATTGATAAATCGTTAACCTAAAGATACTATTTTTATTAGGGACTTCATCTCAATTTACATTCCATTGAAACATTAGTATTGTTATGAACCAATTCACTTTTATATAGTGTATATCTTATACATTGACATAGTATATCATGAATCCCTTTATTCTCATGATATTATAATGTTTTTATTTCCACAATTATTTTTATTCAAGCAACTCTCATTTGGATAATAACTCTAACTAAAATTTCATTTTAAATGTTTTAATTATTTATTCTTCTAAATCATTTTCAATAATGTCTATATTTTAAAAATGGTTTTAAGGATTTATTTATACATACATGAATGTTTTAAAATTATAATTAATTTTAAATTTTTCAATGTGGTATGGGACACTTTGATTAAAAAAATCTTTTAAGTGACTTCTTGATAAATAGTGATACTTTTAAATGTTTTCTAGAAAAGAATGTAAATCTCTCTCAAATAGTTTTACTTGTTATTTTCATTTATGTCAATATCCTTCATTATTATTGATTTTGGTTGATTTATACAATATTCCATATTGTATTAAATGAGTTATGTCTGACTGTGGATATGCTATTTTTATACCATTCATGGTTTGGGGTTAAAATATCGATATTTTTTATGCTAGTTTTAATACGAATGTTTATGTTATTTTTCAACATTTTCATATGAGGAATGAATTGGACGTAGTACGTGATTATTGAAGCCCACTATAGCTCCTTGATGCATCGGTAGGTCTCATTAGACAAACTAGTGTCTTAGAAAAAGGCCTTGATAAAATGTTTATTTGTAGTCTTCGCAGAAGGACATGACTATGTGGTTATGATGTCCAGAATTATACATTCCATTATTATGAAATTAGCTATTGATGTTACATGTGATTATCCGACTACTAAAATATCCATGTGAATAAGTAAATGGAATTATTTGATTTATATTTTCCAAATTATGTTCATGTTTATGTTTAAAAGGCTTGTGTTTTAGTCTTATACAATATATTAAAAATTTATGATTATTTATGATAGTTTCATCTATATTGTATTCCTAACTGAGCATCTATACTCACCCCTTTCTTATGTTTTATATTTCCCAATATGTTAAGATGTATATTATGAAAGACCTACTTGAATAGGCTAAGGGATATAAGAGTTTTCAAAGGAGGCACAATGTTGTTGTTTTTCATTTGAAAATGTTATGAAAAACATATGTATGTATCTAGTACATCCAAGACTACTAAACTAATCGGGTTTTCGAGGCTTGATCTATTGTGATCATTTAATGTTAAGTAATAATGAAACGACTCTAGGTAACTAGGGTCAGTGCCTTATAATTTAAGAGTGTCTTCATATTATTTATAGCTCATTAATAATTTTAATCCACAAATTTCATTACTATTGATTTGATAGTGTTTCAATTATTGTGGTTTCCCCTTTTTTGGTAAATTTTTATCTATTATATATATATTTATAAATTTTGTATTTAATGATTATTTTTGTATACTTATATACATTTGAAAATAATTATACTAGTTCATGTTTATATATTCATATATCATATATGTCTAAATATATATAGTGATTTTTATATTTAGTTGTGTTTATATATATATTTATATATATATATATAAATATATTAATACACAAATTATAGATTTTTGTGTGTTTATACATATCTATGTAACATAAATGTGTTATATATATATATTGTTAGATGTATATATATTTAATGATTTCTATATCCATTTATTATTCACTATTTATTATTTATTATTTATATTTTATTCAATTATTATTTATTATTTAATATTTAATTATTAAATATTTATTTGTTACTAGTTTATTATTTATTGATTTATTTTTTCTTTATAAAATATTATTTAGCTAATATCTAATATTTCTTATTTATTTCTTATTTATTATTTGCTAATAATTATTACATAATATTCAATGATTATATATTGTTAATTTATAATTGGTATGTTATTTATTATTTATTATTTATTTATCTATCTGTTTCAATTTATTTATTTGTTATTTATGATTTTTTATTATTATTTATTTATTAATTATTATTTTTTATTTTTTATTTGTCAGTTTTGATTTATTATTTATTACATATTATTTATTTTTTTTATAAGCTACAATTTATAATTTATTTAACTATTAACTATTAAATTTTTTTTTATTTTTTAAATTTTTTTTCATTATTATTAAATAAACTATTTATTAATTTATTTTAATTATAGACTTATTATTTAGTTATTATTTATACAATAAGTATTAATTTAATTTTTATTATTAATTATATTATGGTTATTTGATTATTAAATTATTATTAACGTATTATTTATAAATCATTTATTTTTCACTATTATTTTATTATAAATTGGTTATGTGTGTTTTCATAAATTATTTATTTATTATTTATTAAAAAATTATTATTAACTATTAATTTATATGTGATATATAATTTTTTATTCATTTAATAGTTATTTATTAGTTGTACGTTATTTATATATTATTTTTTATTTTTTATTTTTTTATTTTTTATAATTCATTAATTATTATTTATTATTTATTATTTATTATAACTTTTTAGTTATATATTTAATTATAATATATTATTTATTTATTAAATTATAATTTTTTATTTATTTGATGTAGTGATTATTTTTTAATTTATTTATAATTTATAATTTATATATTTATTGCATATAAATTAATTTTTAATTTATTTTATGTTTATTATTATTTTTTTATTAATTTCTTATTAACATATTTTTTTTAAATTTTTTTATATTAATTTTTTGTTAATTTATTATTTATTATATATTTATTTCTTACTTATTATTTATTTAATATAGATTTATTATATATTTATTTATAATTTATTATCTATTATATATATTTTTTTATTAATTATTTATATATCATATATTGATTTATGATTTATTTATTTATTCATTCATTACTTATTTGTTATTTATTTATTAGATATTAATTACTTACTAATTATTAGTAAATATTTATTATTTATTATTTATTATATTCTACTTATATATTACTATTTATTTCCATATTATTTATTTCTTTATAATAAATTTATTTTTTACTTATCATTTATTTTTCTTATTTTTTATTGACTACTAATAATTCATTATTAATTTTCAATTTTTATTTTTTCATTCATATCTAAATTTTTGATATTATTTTTGTTCAATCGATATATAAATAAGTATATTAAAATCTATTTTCTCACCACATGAAGAGCATGCAGTAGTTGTAAAGTCATTATTGAATATCCTAGAGGTAAGGGGTTTAAATATCACCCAATAGAGGATTTTTTCACTGCATATAGAGGAGATGGATGCATGCATAAACATGTGCTTGGTAAAAAGTAATAATAAATAATAAATAAATAGTAATAGTAAATAATCATAAATAAAAAACTAATTATAATAACTAAAAAATTAATTAGGACAATTCAAGAGTTAATTATTAATATAATAAAAATTAAGCTGACACAAAACAATTTAGAAGAAGTTTGAACTGAAACTAAACAATTCCCCCTCCTTTAAAAAATTGCCACTATATTATTCTGCAATAATTTTGATAACCAAAAATTAAATTATTTCCAACAAATGAATTAGCCACGTGTTTTCCAAACCATCAGGGAATGATTTAAGGGTTATTTAAACGGTTGTTAAATGCCAGCTTTCGCATTATGATCATGGAATGTTTGGTTATATGAAGCCTCAAATGATTTTGGTTTCATAAAGAATGTATGTGAGCCTTGTGTTTTCATGTTTTTTAGTGGGAGTGTGGTCATATTTGAAGTATTATATATTGATGAAGGATTACATATTGTATGTGACATTTTGGTCTTATAGATATTTGGGACAAAAAATGTTTCTCCTTAAAGTACATTGGAGAATCAAATTATATTCTTGGGATCAAGATCATTTGTGATAGATCAAAGGGGCTTCTATTATTGAATCAATGTAAGTACAATGACTAGTTACAATATAGATTCAATATAGAACAAAAAAATAAGGGATTTTATCCAACATCACATGGTACTCATATCTCTAAGGAAATGATTCCTCAATACAACAGGAGGGAGAGAGAGAGAGATTGTGTAATATTTCACATGCTTCTCTAATAGAAACTATCATTTATTCCATGTTATTTATTAAGAATTTTTTTACCTTTGATTTTTGGAAAGGAAGATCGATATCAAGTTGATCTAAGGGTGGAAAATCGGTCTAAGGTGAAGGCATCCTTTTGTAACATGTAATAACCTAGTGTTTATTAGTAATATTTGTTTTCATAATAAATGTGGGGATTATTACAAGATATAATGTTTTGCATGTAGAAAATATAGAGAAGAAGATAAAACATTATCTCATTAATAAATATCATTGCATCAGTTACATATGAAACCAATGATAATGTAAAATATTTCAATTTGATTAAAAAACATACAATAAAAAGCCCTAATTTAATATTATGGATCACCGCAATCTACTAGAATCATCAACCCAATGGCTAGTGCTATAGAAATGAAATAGAATAATAGTAAACAAATAAACATATTTGAAAATGAATATATTTATTCTAAGGAGGAATTTCATTGAATATTGAGTAAAAAATGAACATGTATTTAAAGGATGTAATGTGACCGTCAACATAGTAATGTTCCATTAGAATAGTAACCTGACCATTGGGAATTGTATCCTAACAATAAAAGAATTGTAATTTGATCATTTTAATAGTAATTTGATCTCAAAATAATAAATTTTGATAAAAATATTATTTATCATGATTAAATTAATTAAATATAAATTTTATAATATCAAAATTTTAATATCATGATTCAAGAAACTAAATGAAAATATATAAACATTGTTATTAACCTTTATTTTAATGTATTTTGTAATAAAAATATTTTTTGTATCGTAAATATTTATTACCTATGTATTATTTTATTTTGATAAAATCAATATAATTTTTGTTATCTGTATAATGAAATTTTCCAAAGGTTGTTTTTTCATAATTTACTAAAATAATTAAATTTTTAGGATAGTAGTAAAAATACAGTTTTTTCTCATATTTGGTGTATATTAAATTACATCACTCATGATTTAATAATGAACTAATAATTTATAGAATTTGAGATTATTCTAAAATATATTTTATTTCATAAATTATTAATCAAAATAAAATAAATATAATTTATAAACCTATGAAACATATTACAAAGCCTAAATTCAAAAGTATTCCCTTATTATAACAATTTTTCTTTTGTTCCACCAATTTTATAAATTAAGTGAATTTGACTTGTAAAGAGGTTTGAAGTCCAAGAACCATTCTATTATATTTATAAATATTTTATATTATCAAAAATAACTATTTCATGTTTTTCATTTTATATAATATTTTATATAATATTTTATAGAATATTTTATTTAATATTTACCCAAAAAATTACCTTATCCTCGTGTATAAATCACTCCTCTCCCATCCCCTAGAAAAATACTCATCTCACGCATTATAAAACAAAATCCCTTACCAAATAATATCTCTTAATCAATTATAAAACATAGGGATAAGCTGTAGTAATCCAATTGAATTCATTATGTGATTTTTAGTATCGTATAAGAGAAGCTACATAGATGACAAAGTTTGTTTCTATCAACTCTGGACTTTTTTCTTCTTCTATTTATTTTCATCCCAAATCCATTAAAAACAAATAATTATGAAATAAATTAAAAGGTATTTTAAAATTATAATATTGAGTTGAAACTACAGGCAGTATCATATTTATGATATATATAAATTTCAATCTTCCCTTTCCCTCTCTTTCAACAATGTGCCATTAATGTTTGGTTAATCACCGATGATGAATTTTGCATTCATTTTCTTGTCAAAAAAATATTAATAAATTAAATAAATTTTTTATTATATAAACAATTATAAACATATTTATTTTATTATTGTTTAATTTATTCGATTTATGTATGAACTTCTTTGAAAAGAATAATGAAATTGAAGCAAAAAAAGTAAAATTTTTATGGAAATAATGATATCAAAATTCTTCTATTTCATCAATAAAAATTTGGAAATATAATCTAGTGATTAAAATTGAAAAATAATGACATAAATTAAAATAATTAACTTTCGTTCCAATTTTTTAATTAATCTATTTTTCTAATTCAGGAGGCGGTAAGGAGACTAAATAAAGCAGGAATTATGGTGAGTGATTCTCTAACCCAACTCATTTCTTCGGGTTATCCCTATCTTACAAAAACATATTTAGAAATATTAATCTAATACTCCTTAAATATAATTTCAAAATTACTACATTTTTTTCTATAGATATACCTGTTGCCAATTCTATTTTTAATCTAAATAAAAATATATTCTAAACATATTTTTCTTTTCATGACACATAATTTTCTCCTCTTGATTTTATTCCCCTTTTCTCATGAATGATGGTAGTTATTCGAAATATTATTTCTCTAATTCAATTGAAAAACACAATTTAATTCATTTTACCATAATATATGAAATACATATGAAAAACATTCATTTCAATGGGTTATTACATGATTATGATTGTTATACTTTCTATGTGGGATGCATTATTATGTTAGTATTATAATTGGATATGTGGGCGTATAATTATATATCCCCCCACAGCATTGGGTAATATGGTGTCTCTAATGAGATAATATTTATTATGTTGGAACATGATTCTAGATTTTTCACAATGATGATGAAATGATTATGAATATATGTTATTAATGAACAAGATGATAGCTTTGTTCGAAACTATTTGAATAATTTTCCCACTAGGACATGTTGTTTCATTTTCATGCATTTCCACATTCAATGCCTTTACAAGATTTCTCCCTCCTTATTTCTATTATAATATTATGATTATGGTTTTTTGATCATAATTATTATTCTCATGAATTTTATTTTAATTTGATTACTTTCTTTGATGTATATCTTTATGTAACTAAATTTACAATGGAAAATGCGAGCTTTTGAAATTATAATGAAAAAGTATTAAAATAATGGTTTGTGATTATTGTATATAAGTGATGTTTCTTAATAATTTTCCCAAGATAATAACCATTTTTATCCTTTAATATATAAATATTATGTTTATTATCTATAAAATGATGTAATAGCCATGTAATAAAAGTAGTTTCACTGTAGGTGATATCAGAGGTATAGATTAGTTAATTTGTGAATTAGGATTCAAAAACATTAGTAAAACCCCTTATGATAAGTATAATTACACAAATCACTCAATATTTTTTATTATAAAAATGAAAAACAAATGGATCCATAATATTTTATTTTAGTGTTAATTATGGGAAAAATAAATTATTCATGCATTTTTTACATAGGTTCTGTTTGAAATTTTTCTATTTTAAAAATGTTAGGAACCAAGAGAAATCAAAGAAACAACAGATCTTTGGTACAACATAATTACTACATGAAAAATAACCCCAATTCCATGAGAGGTGGGGATCAAAAATTTCTGGTGAAGGTTACCCAATGGTATAAGGTTATGAATAATAACCTAAACCATGTTGAGTTTCCACAATCACCGAAGAAGGATAAACTATACAATGATTAATTAATATACAAATGAAAAAAAATGTTTAGTGTATCACTTAATCTAATTTTTATAGAATTTTGGGTTAACTCAATAGAGAATAACTATTTGTGCTCAAATATTCCTTGAAAATGATGGAGACTCTTCCCATTTATCATCTAGATAGAGACGAAAATCAATGGTGGGAATTGATAATTAACACCAATTAGAATGATGAAATGGAGCAGATAGAGTGTAAGTCATTAAGAAAGTATTTCTTAACAAGTCTTCCAATAAATATCATTGAAAAATTATAGTGAGAGAATTCATAGATTTGATGTAAAAGGAATGTGTATTTTTCATGACTTATGAAGAAAAAATCCCAAGGATTTTAATATATGCCACTATTTTTTAAAAAATAATGATATAAAAATATATTTATAAAATTGTGGTATAAGAAAACACCTTCAAAAGGATCTTTCTATCTCATCCTTTAGAAGTTTTGAAGAAATAGATAGAAGAGCTCTCAATGTAGATATGGACATTGGGGAATGGTCCCATGGTTATGGAAATAATAAAAGATGAAATGAGTTTTAATCTTTTGGGTAAAATGAAAAATGATGAAAGAGTATCAATCCACCCACATGTTAAAAAATTTCAAATAGCCTTCATTGTAATTTCCTCAAATGTATGTGAAAATGCGTCAAGTGTTGATGAAAATCCCGCCAAACTCATGAATGTCAATGATACAAGACGATGATGGACATCTTTATAGTGTAAATAAAGAAACCTCATAATACACCATCCATGGTTCAATGATTAAACTTTAAGGAGTAAGGAAATGAAAAAAATCAAGTGTACTAATCCATGGTTTCATTGAGGGTAGTCAGTATCAATAACCACCAAAGATGATTGGGAAAATGAAAACTTATGACATCACTACTGATGAAGTAGAATCTAAACATGAAGTGGTACATGGTACAATTACTATTCAATCAATAATGGAATGTTACTTATTTATTTCTCATTTTAAGAATTTCTTTATATCCTGTATAAGTTCTTGAACTATGGAAGTAAATACCGAACAAATTGATGTAGAGATATCTCTAAAAACACCAACCGGTGTGATCATTTCAACACAAGTGTAGGACTCTTATACTATTAGAATATGTTGTAATATTATTCCAGTGAATCTATCAATCCTTACCTTATTGTAATTAAATTCAATATTGGGCTTTAGTTGTCTCTCATTATATATAGTACATATAAACTGTTGGAAAAAAGAAAATCTATATTCATATTCCAATCATATCCTACACTTGTATGAAAATTCATGTAAGATTGTGAATCTCATTTCGAAAATACCTAAATGGTGTGGGTGATAAAACCCTATGAATAGGAAAACTATAGCCAAATAGTTGAGACAATGGAAGTTCTCATCCTAGAGTAAATTCCCATGGTTAGGGAATTCAGAGATTTATTTTCCAATTAGTTTTTCGGACATCCCACGAATAATGTGGTAGAGTTATCAATAGATAACATACTTAGATCCACTCTTATCTCTATTTTCCCCTACATTTCTCTAATTGAATAAGCGGAGTTGAATAACCAGATATAATTTCATAATTATAAATGGTTTCTATTACCCGGACAATCTCCAAGTGGTGCCCCTATTCTGTTTTTCAAGATGAAGTATGAATAAATGCTTTTATGTATTGATTTCCAGGAGATGAAAATTATCTTAACAACGAACAAGAATTATCTTCAAAATATTGATTAGTTTTTTGACCAAATATGAGGTTCTTAGTACTTCTCAACGAGGGATATTAATTCTGGATATCATTAGCTGAAGGTAAAGAAGGATGATATTCAGAATACATCTTTCAATATATGGTATAGACACTTTGAGATCATGGTTATTACATTTGGACATCCTTGTTCACCATAAATTTTAAAGGATTTGATGAATATAGCACATAAATACTAGCTTAAAAATTATGGTAGTATTTAGTGATTATATTATCATTACTCTAAGAGAAATAAGGATCATGAAGAGAATCTAAGGATTTTACTGGATACATTACGGAAATAGAAAATGTATGCAATGTTCATCAACTGTGAAATTCAGATGCATCTCGTAAAATTATTGGGAAAATGATCACAAGTTAGGGAATTTATATAGCCCTTTCAAAGACCAAAGTAATCTAGGAAATGACTAGACTGACAAGTGTCATAGAAAATCATTGTTTTTTTGGATTATCGGGATACTATTGGAAATTTGTGTCAAATCTATCATGATTTTCTATCATGGATAATAAGTATATATAAAAATAGTTAAAGTATATATAAACATAATAATTTGAGTGAGTATTTAAGGATCTCAAAAAGAGGCTAATAACACCATCTTTACTCACACTACAAATAATTTAATAAGGGTGTGTGATATATAGTGATGCTTTGAAGAAATTCATGGGTTTCTTAATAATAAATAATGAAAAAGTTATATATTATTCCTCATGAATGATGAATATCAATGTGAAAATAAACTGAAATCATTGTCTAGATTATAAGCTATAATGTTTTCCATAATTATTTTTCATAACTAACTCTATAGTGAAAATGTGATATATATACAGATCATAAGATTATAATGTATATATTCACATAAAATGACCTTAACATGTGTTAAAGAAGATGTTTAAAAATAATACAGAACTAAAGTTAAAATATTCACAACCATTCATGAAAGGAAAACAAGGTTGATTATTCTCCAAGGGTTAAAGACCTATATTTTTCATCGATGATGCGTATTTAAAAATACCCTATCACTATGGATATACAAAGGATGGACATAGAAATCATAACACAGGGGAATTAATCCTACCATGACCAATTAATTTACTAACCATATATCAAATGGAAGATCAAGGAGTCATTAAGGGATAATCTAGAGTTTCACTATAAGGTGAAAGAATAAAATCATGGAAAGCGACATGGGTTCCAAATTTATGAGGATTATATCATTCAATTTGGAAACAAAATTTTTTTCATGCATCAACTAAGATAAAAATTGAGTTATTGCTTAATGTGCAAAACTCATATTTCAATATCCATCCTGGATATACCATGATGTACAATGACCCCTGAGAGCACATCTGGTGGGACAATACGAATAAAGAGATTTTAGAGTATATATAAATATTCTTTGTATGTCATCATGTTAAAGCATAATGATAATATCTAATGTGATGATGTAACCATTTCCTATAGCAACATATAAATGGAGAAACTTCACAATTGACTTTTTCATTGGCCACCCAAAAAAACAAAAGAAAACAATGTGATATAGTTTGTTTTCGATCGAATGAAAATAAATATACACTTCATTTTCATTTGAGAAGATTTCTCACTTGAAAAATATTCCAATATATATATCGAGAAAGTTGTAAGGTTACATGGGGCTCCAATTTCAATCATCTCTGTCGCGGTCCAACGTTCACATCTAAATTTTGGAGAAGTATTAAACACTATTTGAATACTGAATTGAATTTATGTATGAGATATCACACCCAAATTGATAGTCACTCAGAAAGTAATTCTTAGAAACTAAAGGATATATTGAGAGACTTTATAATGTAATTAAGTGGTGTATGTTTTAAACATATTTAATTAGTGTAATTCTCATATGAAAATAGCTTCCAATAAGTTATTCTGATGGATCCCTATGAAGCTCTGTATAGAAAGTGATATATAACACTAAATAATTGGATCAATGTTAGAAAATAAAAGATTCACGGGCCTTATCTGGTGAAATAGATAAAAAATGTTCAATGCATCCAACAATATATAGAAGCTAATCATAGTAAAAAAATTCCTATACGAAAATCCATCAAAGGGATAGGGAGTTTCACATTGGATAAAATGTTTTCTATTAAAAATCCCCAAGGAAGAGATTCATGTGGTTTGAATAGAAAGAGAATCTTAGATTTATGTAAAATGGACATTGTGATATCCTACATTGCACAGTATCTATGGCCTATAGACTTTCACTGCCACCAAATATGTATCAAGTTCAAAACTTGTTCCACATATCTCTCTTATAGATGTACAAACATGACACATCACATGTATTAAATTGAGAGGTGGTACAACTTGATAATGGCCTCTATTATGATGAAATTCTATTCAACATATTCTATTATATAGATAGTTTTCAATTCAATAAGAAAAATCTCATTGTCAATGTTCATTGGATGAACTATAAGTATGTATAAGAGATGTGTAAACTAGAGGAAACAATGAAATAGAATTACCCTCGTCTATTATGAACTGAGAATTTGAGATAAAATTTCTGGATGAAATTTATAACTGGGCCATGAATATAACTACCTAGTTTGTATTAGTAATACTTTTCTCCTGAATAAATGTATGTTTTGTTATATTATATAATATTTTACATGTAAAAATTGTAGGTAAACCCAAATAAATTATATCATTAATAAACATCATTATATTTGTTATCCGTTAAACCAATCAAAATTAAAAACACTAAATTATGTTATAAAATATAAAATATTAAATATTAAATGTTATAATATGGATCTCCCAAATATTCTATAATCATCACCCCAATGTCCAACAATATTAAAATAAAACTGAAAATTAGTAAAATATATAAAAAAAATTCAAATAGAATATATAACCCTGGGAAGAATTTTAGTGAGTATTAGAGAAATAATTATGTTGTATTTATCAGAGGTTTTTCATCCATTGTAAAGGTAATGTGCCAATTTTAATAGTAACCAAAATGTTGGGAATATTAAACTAACCATTTTAAATAGTAACCCAACTATTGGAATAATAATTTAACCTAAAAATACTAAACTGTGATATAAATAATATTTATCATATGAAATTAAGTAAATATATGTATTACAATATAAAAAAGTTAATATCATGATTAACAGAACTCAATGATAATATAAACATATTTTTACTAAACTATATTTTAGTGTATTTTGAAAAAATCATAATTTTTATAAAAGGATTGAAACAAATTTGTAAGAAAATTATTTTCATAAAATTATGATCACTTATTTAAATCTTTATGTAAAAATATTACGTGGTTTATTTTTTGTAATTTTATAAAATAATTCATTTTTCCTTTGAATAGGAAAAATATAGTTTTTCTCCAAAATGATGTATCTTATATTACATCATTCATGATGCCATATGAAATAATAATATATAGAAAATTAGGTTCCACTAAAATATATTTAATTTCATAAAATATTCATTATTATATAAATAACATAATTTCCAAACTTAATAATCATTTTTCAAATCCTAAGGTCCAAAGGGTTCCCTTAAAATAATTTTTTTCCCATTTTCCATTTTACTAAACTAAATATATTAAATTTTTAAATGGTTTTAATGTCTTATAACAATTATATCATATTTATATATGATTTATATTGTCAGAAAATCACTATTATAATGTTTACCTTTAATATAGTATTTTATTTTAAATTTTATTCTAAAAAACTTGTGTCCTCATGTATAAATAACCCATCTTCCATCCCTTGTCAAACCACTCATATCAATCATTAAAAAACCAAATTTATGAAAACAAAACCTCTTTATTATTTCATTTTAATCTTTTTGAACGTTTTGACTTAACCAAAATCATTCATCAAGGGTGTATTATTGTTGTACGAGAGAAGGTACACAATGGAAAGAGTAAGTTTTTATCTACTCTAACATTCTTTTCCTCTTCTTTTTATTTTCATCCAAATTACATTAAAAATAAATCTTATAAATTTTATTAGGAAGTATTTTACATTATATTTTTTATTTTAACCTATTTTATATATCATATTTACGATATATATAAATTTTAAAATTCCTTTTTCGCACTCTTTTGGAAATGTCCCATCAACAGTTGGTTAATCACCAACCAGGACATTTCCCATCCTTTTCTTTTCAACAAACCTATTGATGGTTAAAAAAATTATTTATTATGATAAAATGTACAACCACATTTATTTTAATATTATGTAATTTATTATTCATATGTATAAAATTCCATGAACAAAATTGGGAAATCGAAGGAAAATGATTTTTTTTAGAAAACATTAAATCAAAACACTTCTATTTTATAAATATAAATTAATAAATATAATACAATGATTATGATTGATAAATAGTAAAAAAAATATGTTTAACTTTTATTCCAATGTTATAATATTTCTATTTTTATTACTCAGTAGGCGTGAAAGTGACGAAATATAGAGGGAATTAAGGTAAGGGGGTTATCAAACCTACCGCCTTTTATTTAGGTTATCCCACTTCCATAATTACATAAGTCTGGATATTCAAATAATATTTCATAAATATCACTTCACTATTATTCCATTTTTTTATTTTCGTTTATACATGCTTACACCATGATTTCGAATAATAATACAATGATTTTCATAAATACTTTTCGATACAAAATATATTTCTGCTCTTCTTGAGTTGTTTCTCCTATTATAAAGTTTAATGAAATTTATTCCAAATATGTTTACACTTATTCATTTTGGAAAACCCACTCTATTTATGAAATCAGGATTTATAAAACCTTATGTAACTCAATTTTTTCTATAGTTTATTTCACGATTTCTATTGTTATATATTCTAAAATGCATGCATGATTAGGTAAATATTATAATGTGATGGGTGGTCCAAGAATTATATTTCCCTCCCATGAATTGGGTAATTTTTATTATGAATAAACATGATGATGGATTTTTTCACAATGATTATGGTATTATTATGAACATATGTTATATGTGAATATGATGCAAGATTTTTTCACAATTATGTGTGGTATTTGACCATTATGACATGATGTTTTAGTTTTATGTATTTCCACATTCCATGCCATTATGAAATATTTCCCTTATTTTTTTAATGATGATACAATTATTATGATATTATGATGATAATTATAATCTATAATGATGTTATATTGGTTCATATCCATTATTACTGCTCTAATTTGGATTTTATCTCACCCCTTTATTTAATTAATATACTCAAGAAACTATATGTAAAATGGTAATGTGGGATTTTATAAGGATAAAGAAAAAGGCATTAAATATATATTTATAACTTATTATGTATAGGTGATGTATGATAAATGTTTTTACAATATACCAAACCTATCAATCATTTAATGTATAATGACTATGTTTTTTGTATTCAAAATTATGTAATAATATTCGAAGAAAAAGCAGGGTATCTATATATATGAGGTGTGCTAAGGGAATGTTCATGTTATAATGAGGTGATGAGGAACCATTCATCAGTGGAAAAATTATTGTGATTTTTTAAACATATCAGAATAACAAAATTTTTAATTCAAATTATTTCTTTATTATTAACCGATGATTTGTAAGATTTTAAAATTTAAAGAATCAAGTTGTGTAAATTCCATAACCCCAAATGCCCAAAGTTTGTGCCTTAATTTATTAAATTGGTACTATAAAAAACAATCATATCCCTAAGGAAAAAATAGTTTAGTAAATTTGGAAAACCAGATACAAACATAATTGTTACATTTCAACTTGAAATGAAAAAAAATTGAAACTCCTTTGGAAACATCCACATTCTACTAGATAATCCATGCATGTAAAATATAATATACATCTTGGTGTCTCATGATAAAATAAAACATAAGAAAGGGGTGAGCTCAAATGCTTAGTAAGCATATGAAGTAAATAAAAAAGCTATCATAAATAAATATATACAATAAGTAAAGGTAAATAACAAAAAACACATTCAATTAAAACAAAAACCATATCAGAATATCGTAGGAATAAAATATGATCCAATAACAATATATAAATAATAACATGAAAATTGTAGTTTACAATGGATAATCTACTTGTCAAATAATAACATGGATTATCATATAATCTAATATTGTGGGAATGAATAGTGTGGTACATCATGAATATTCCATCAAGTACTTGGATAATAAGTATACATAAAGGGGTAAAACCAATCCCAATACCTGGTTTAACTTGTCTAATGAGACCTATCGATGAATCGAGGTGCTATTGTGGGCCCCACCAACCACTTACTATTCAGATTATGCTTTTAATATAATAGGGATAAAACATAATCAGAATATACATTCATATTAAAACTATCATATGAAATGAAAATAATTTCCCCAATTAGTAAACAAAATCATAAATTGTCTAGATTAATATTGAAAATTTTCTCAAGATAGTACATCATTAGTAAAAATAATCATAAAAAGTTTAATAAAATATTGAATATAATATCATAACTGGACCATATCAATTAATCTTAATATTTATAAGTGGATGTTGGAATATATGAAAATACACTAAAAAACTAATAAATTCTTCAAAAAACACACATTTTTACTTTGGAAATAATATTTCCTTTGGAAAATATTTGTTATTTGTCTGAAAATCTTGCTGTAAAAATATATATCCTCGAAAATAATAGGTAAGAACAATGAAATTATATTTTTTTGAATATTAAAATAATATTCATAATAAAAATTTAAAACTAAAGTAAATACATGTAAAAATTGTTTTTAAGAAAATTTATAAATGAGCCACTTCTATGCAGTATAAGCAAAAATATAGAAGATTATTTAAAGAGGAAAAAATAAATATTATTTTCATAAAACATTAAATTGAATAAGATTGTTTTTCAAGAGAAAAATATTAATTTTAGACAAATATTGATGGATTAAAAATGATTATGGAGTGTACTTGAAAATGGGTAAGTAATTCGGAAGTTTCATTTTAATTGGGAATGCTAACCAGGGGAAATAAAAATGGAACCATATAAAAAATTATTTCTCTATCATAGAAATAATAATTTATCTAGGTACAAATATTTGGAATATAAAAATATAATTTAGGAGGACTAAATAATAATAATTTATAATTAAATTTGGGTAATGAGATAGAAAGCATAACTTGATGGAAAATTGGGGGTTCAAGGAGAATATCTTACCTTATGTCTGAAAGAGTTATGTATGTTCAATTAATGTTATTGGTAATGAAATTAGATTCATCAATAATTTAATTTAGAACCTATTAATAATTTATTTTATTTATTATAATTTTATTATATCCATTTTATGGCCTTTTTATGAGTTATAAGATTTATATTTGTCTTTTGGGAGTGTTCATTTCCTTGGTTTTCCTGATTGGTTCTATTTTTTTCAGGTATGAAAGATCATGTATAATTGGAATAGTTACCGCTAATTGAAATTAAATGTTAATAATGATAAAAATTAAATTGTCTTTAAATAATTTCTTTCAAGATATAAGTATGATTAATTGGATAAAATGTTTATGATAATTGTTTAGATTATTTTGGCATTTTTTCCATCGTTATGCACTACTTTTGTTTTAATAATTAATATTATGTATATATAATATTTAAATAAAAATAAATGAGTTTTAATATACATTTTACAATCTATAATAACTATTATAATGGTTTTACAACCTTTCATTAATGCAGTATTAAAATAACTAAACATCATCATTCGCGAAAGTGTTGAATCGACACCTCACAGAACATGTTTTCATTTTAAGAACAAAAGGGGGAGAGAAGGGAATTGGTGGTGAGTATAAAATCATTATAATAATCTAAATTTTATATATTACACTAGATTTATGGTGTTAATTTTAATATTTTAGGTCTTTAAAGGATAAGAAAACATTATAAATTGAAAATGGGTGAGAGAATGTTTTACCTTTTAAGTGTAGTCTTCGTGAAAACGTCCTTAATGGGATTGGAAATGGACATTGGGTGGGATTAAAAAGATCATAATATGTTAAGATTTTTTGTAGAGGTAATTAGTATAATATTATTAATCTCTATGTCTTATAAGGTGTGAGGAGAAGGGGTGGTGAGATGTGGTATTTATAGTATAATAGAGTGGTGTTTTTTTTATTATTTTATTCATTTGTTTATTATTTTTGAAAAATACTATCAATAGTGTTGATTATTGTGAATAAATATATTAAATAAGGAATTGTGATTTAACTAATTGGTTCTCACCTAATAAATATGTAATCCATGAATCTATAATTCATTTGTTTATGTATAATTTTAGATACCGAAAATTTATATATTTCTCTATTCCACAAAAATTCAACTATTATAGAAAAATAAAATAAATTCAACTTAACCATTTTTTCCATATAGATTTAAAAAATAGAATCCATTTTATGAAAATATTTCTTTCAACATGATAAATTTTATTTTTATATAAAATCATAATTTATTAAAAAAATATTGATTTTAATATTATAATCGATTTTACAGCACAATGAAAAATTAACTTTGGCCACATGAATTTTTTTTACAATCATATGAAATATAATATTAATTTATCAAAAAATTTTGTGAAAATAAAATTCTCTTTTAAATCATTATAATAATTATTAAATTTTAAATAAACATTTTCATTTTAAAAAAATACAAATACTTAATTAAACATTTTTAAATTATTTATTTACTTATTTCATGATGTAAATATATTATATTTTCTTTAATAATATACTCATATTTTATGTATACCTTCATAGATGAGGTTGCTATTATATAATCCATATTACATTTCTTAATGACCACATTACTATTCCAATAGTCATGTTAATATTTTAAAGAATATAGTGGTTTTAATATTACTATTGTGGGCATCATATATTATTGAGGATATTAAATTTAGAAGAGTCATAACATAAAATCTTGGGGTGTTACAATCTCCCCACTTTCAAAATTTTCATTTTCAAAATTTCTAGAATGTCACCTCATAAAATGATTAGTATTTTTCTTTTCCATAATATCTTCTACTTCACATGTAGCCCCTTTAATTTTTTGATTATTCCAAAGTACCTTTACCAGAAGAGTAATAGGATTCCTCAACAACATTTCTCTACTGTCGGGATAGGACATTCATAGTAAGATAAATCAAATACCCATTCTATTTCATATGAAGTGATTACATGAGTTGGGTCAGGCATTTACTTCATTAAATTAATGATTTGGAACAAATCATGTACATTATAAATGTTAGGTGGCATGTCCAAAAAATAATAAATAGCTTCAATTCAATATAGAATTTCAAATGTTTGGATGTACCTAGGTCCCAGTTTCCCATTCTGACTGAACCTTATTACACCCTTCCATAGAGATAAGTTTACAATGATGCCCTCTCCAACTTGAAAATACATATCATTTCTTTGGTTGTTAGATTAACACTTTATCCTACTTTTTGATTTCCTTGATATGGTTTGGAATAGTTTGTATCATTGTTGTAGTTTCCTTCAATGTTAATGGTCCTATAAAATTCATGTCACCAACATCATCCCAACAAGTTGTTGTGTGAGATATATTTTCGTATAATGCTTCATACTATTCCATTTTAATAATTCAATGTAAACTAATATTAAAGGAAAACTATACCAAAGGTGAATATGGGTCCCAAAAAACATGAATGTAAAGTGGACATGATCTCAACATTTCTTTTAATGTTTGGATTGCCCTTTTAGAATGTCCATCATTATGGGGATGACAAGAAGTAGTCAATTAAAACTCAATATCCAAATATTTATGAAGACTTTTCTAGAAGTTCGATGAAAATCATGGATCACCATTGGAATGAATTTATAGAGGTTCACCATGTTATTATAAAAATTCATTAACATAGATTCAGGGATGGTAATATAGTGGAAAATAATCCCTTATAGAGAAGAAATGTGAACATTTGTTAAGTTGATAAACAATTACTCATATTGTATCATCCTTTCATGGTGTCTTTGGTAATACCATTACAACACCTATAGTAATTTCATCCCATTTACATGTAGTAATAATTATAATTTTTATAACTCCTCTAGAATGTTGTCTTTTAGACTTCCAATGTTGAAAAATTAAACAATTTGATACATTATCAGAAATTTCCTACTTCATATTCTCATGCCAAAAATGTTTCTTTCAATATCTAAACATATTAGTGCTACTATGGTGTATAATGAAATTTTATCTATGATCATCTTCTAATATTTCTCTTTTTATCTAGGGAATATAGGGAACACAAATCCCCTTCCAAAATTTCAAGATTCCATCTTCATATATAAAGACTAGAAATTCCCATCATTCATACCTTTAATTTTATTTTGAAAATTCTCATCATAATACTGATAGCTATTAATAATTTCTAATTAATATTTTCTTTAAAAGATTTGAAAAAGAAGTTAGGTTTCCTTATCCTCGATAATTACAGTATCCATATTTACTAGATCCATATACAATTATCTTTATCAATCAACAATTTTTTAGATCTCTATGATCCTTCTGGATCAATGCATATGCTACCTTATTTTCTTTCCTAGGGTGGTAGTGTGTTCAAAAATAATAATCATGGAGTAGCTCAGAACAATTCATTTCCTTCATGTTTATTTCATTACGTGAGAAGATATATTTAAAACTCTTATTATCTTTATATATCTCAAAACATTTGACACAAATATATTGTCTCCATATCATTTTGGAAAATATTATAGCTGATAAATCAATATCATGAGTTGGATAGTTCTATTCAAGATTTTTTTAACTACCTTGATGGATAGTAAACAAATATACCTTTCATAATAAGGAAAAAACCAACTCTATTCATTTAGGAATCAGAACAAATCACAAATCCACCATTTTTTGATGGTAGTGTTTTAATCAGTGCATTCACTAATCTATTCTTTAATCCATCAAATAATTCTTCACATAATTTAATCTAAATAAACATAACCCCTTTATAAGTAACTTAGTTTCACGTGTTCTCAAATCTGTAAACATTCAAAAAGAAACATCAACAGTAACCTGATAAACCAATTAAACTATGTATCTCAATTATTTTCATTGGTGTACTCCATTCCTGGACTACCTTTGCATTTGGAAGATCAACTGAGATTCCATCCTAAGAGACAATATTACCACAAAAGTAAAATATTTCAAGCCATAATTCACAAATAAAAAACATCCCACATAAAAATTTTCATCTATGAGTCTCCAGAACCATTAAAACGTTGTTCTCATAGTCCTCATAGCTTTTGGAATACATCAAGATATAATCAATAAATACAATTGAAAAAATATCAATGTATTTTTTTTAATACATTGTTCTTTAGATCCATAAAAACATTTTGTGTTTTATTCAGTCAAATAGAATACCTGTAAACTCATAATTGTCATACCTTTTTTGAAATACTGTCTCTAGAATATCTCCCTTCTTCACATTAAATTGATTATATTTAGAATAAGGATCAATATTTCAAAAATATTGATCTTCGTGAAGTTTACCAAATAATTCATCAATGTAATATAGTAGATACTTAATCTTTTTTGTAATAGCATTGATCTCCCAATAGTCAATTAATAACCTATTAGATCTATATTTATTCCTAATGAAATAAACATGAGCTCCCCAAGGTGAAACACAAGGATGTATAAATACCTTATGACTAAATTCCACTAGTTTTTTTCATTAACTCTATTAACTAAAATGTGTCCATTCTTTATGTAGACAATGATATAGGTCTTGCATTATATATTAAATCAATAAAAACTGGATTTCATGCTCTGGATGATGTACGACTAGATCTGAAATAAATACATTAATTTATTTCGGTATAATAGGAATGTACTCAATTAAATAATCACATCAGTCATTATTAGGTTTTACCTTCTCTTCTTATCAAGGAATCCCATTTACAATAGCAACTCTAGGTGGATCTAGATAAGAATCATATGATGTATTCACCACTCTAAAGATAAGAAATTAAATATCTCCATCTGGAATCACAATTTTCTTCCCATTTCAAAACAATTTTACACTGTATTTTAAAATCCACTCCAAAACAAAGATTTTATAAAAATTTAATAGAGGTTTGATAAAAAATCCGTAATTAGATAGAAATTGTGTGTCATAATAGAAGCTTCTCAGCAAAATTAGTTTTAAAAAGAATTACACTATGAGTTTTCACATAATGATACCATGTTAAAGTGAATTGGAAATATTTAATGTTGAATCCAATCTGTGAATATAAAAAAGTAATGTGATACTAGAAAACCAAATAAATCATTATCTAAATTTGAGGTGATGATTATAAAACCTTCCACCACATTATTAAGAAAGGAATCCTCATTTTTTTGACTGATTAATCATGGTCATGTTACCTTATCCTTTTCTATGTCATGTTCTGTTGATATCTAGTACATTTATATACATAGTGTTGCATCTCCTAATATCTGAAACATTTTACATTTTCAGCATTATTCTTTCCTGGTAATATCATGTATAGTGGGCCTTTTCTATAAAATTTTACAAATTTTCATTCGCATTAGGCATGTTCCATTATTCTTCTATACATATTTACTGAAATTTGTATTTTATATTCGATCAGTATTACCTTTTACCTTATTTCATTTTATAAAGTATTCATCACCACCTCTTTATCGTTCATCCCTTAGAATCCATATGCTTGTAAAATTTCTTTTATTTATTAATGGGACTTGTTTTTATACCCTAATATGAATAGAATGTTTAGAAAACAATTTTCCTTCTTTGAATTGATATAATAAATTCAAATAAACATTCAATCTTACTCCTGGGATTATGTTTGTAGTCCACGACATGCATTTCTAACATTTTATTCTTGGCGTGTACTTAGTAATGTTTTCATCCTCTTTATATGTCAAACTCTATAATTCTATCTCCATATTCACCCATTGTTCACTAATAAAATATTTTCCAAAGAAAATATGCTTAAAATATTTTAATTATATGTTTTTAATTTCATCTTATTCTTTAGTTTTTGAAGTAATGACCACCAACGATCAACATCTCCTGATAAATGATAAACTAAAATGATAACCTTATCTCTTTCGTTACATACCAAAGTAAGATATATATTATATAATGAACTTATCCATTTCTCAACTAAAAATGGTTTTTTAGTCCCATGAAATGGTGGATGATGTTATTACAAGAATTCTTCTATATCATTGGCACATTTCACTATGACTGAGATTCCCTATGAAAGTAAGGTTATTTATCAAAACCAAAGTAAATTATCTCAGTATAGTGATAGTTTTTTTAGATCCAGTTACAAATCCAACTCCAACATCATTATAATCCATACGAGGGAAATCCCTATGTGTAATATGATCATTGATTCTGATTAAATTCTTTCTAATAGATTCCATTTCTAAATAATGGCATAAATGAGATTAGATTATGAAATTTTAAAACTAATGAAACTTTTAAAGTAAGAATAATCTCAAAATCATATGCATGGTTACATTAATAATATTATCAATGAAATTTATAGGGTAATATTTCCATAATATATGTATTCCTAATAAATTATCCAATGTTACTACTAAACATCCTCTGATACCAACTGTAAAGACCCCGACCCTAGTAGGCCAGAGTTGGTGCCTTATTTTATTACCTTAGTACTAGGAAAAAACAATTTCATCATAAAGGACCATATAGTTTATAATCATTCAAAAATGAGATGTAAAAATATTTGTTTCATTATAAAATGAAATAAAATATAACCTAATAAATCCTTTGGAATTATATGCAATCTTCTATACTATCTCTTCATGTCAAACAAAATATACATCTTAGTATCCTAGGGGAAAATAAAACATCAGAAATGGTTGATCTCATATTATTATTAAGCACAATAAATACAGATGATTCTATCATAAATAAAAGTAAAAAATAAGTAACTATTAATAAATAAAATTAAATTCCATAAAAAATATATACTTGAGCATAATATGGTCAGAATAAAATATGATCACATAAAACTATATAAATAATCAGATCAGAATGATACCTAACCATTGATATTATACAAGTCAAATAATCACATGGATTGTAAATAAATAATATTATAATGAGAAAAATAATAATAATGGACATGATAAATAGAAAATTAACCCCATGACCAAGAATTATTCACATATAGGTAAGGCCTTATTGAAAATCTAGTCTACTTTGTGTCATGAGCCCTTCCAATTCCTTAAGGAGATCTAATGGGCCCCTCCCAACACATACTAAGTACAATACCTTCCTCATATGATATTGTTCAAAAGTAATAAATATTTACAGTCATATTGAAACAAATATATGAAATGAAAATAATTTATCCAATTATTAAACATAATTATAAACTATCCTGAGTAATATAGATAATGTTGTGAAGATAGTACATCCCCTATAAAAACAATCATAAACCATTCAATAAAATATTTTAGATGGTTTCATAAGAGATAAATATAAAATTTTTATTAGAATAAATAGTATGTGTTGAAATAGATTATAATATTATAATAAAATCATGGATAAATTATTGATAAAAATACCCTTTTTACTTTGGAAGGAAGAGATATTTTTGGAAAATCATTTATATTTTCCCTAAAATCTGATTCTAAAGATGTATATCTCAAAAAAAATGGAAGGAAATTGAAATTATATTTTATAAACATTAAATGAATATTATTTATAATATTTGAAAATTCAAGTGAAAACAAGTAAAAAGATCATTTAAGAAACTTTTGAAATGAGCCATTTCAGTGCAGTTTATGGGAAAATACAGGAGTCTTTAAAGTGGACAAATCAAGAATAATTTTTATAAAAATATAAATGGAATAGGATACATTTTTATGATAAAAATAGTTATTTTAGATATATATTGATTGATTAAAATGGATTATGGAGTGTGCTTGAAAATGGGTAATAAATTTGGAAGTTCCCTTTAATCGGGATTGCTTATTGGGGGAATTTAAAATGTAGCATTATATAAAAATGTATTTCACCATAAAATAAAAAAGAGGTGACATAGGTACATATATTTGAAGAAAAAAAATAGGTGGAGTGCATAAGAATTATTAAGAGTTACATTTGGGTAAATAGAGATAAATAATAACTCTAAAGAAAATAGGGTTTTGGGGAGAATCTCTAAACTTATGTCAAAAGGTGTTCTACAATTTCACTTAATGTCTTTTATTATGAAATTATATTTATTAATAATTTAATTCATTACCTAATAAAGCTGGATTTTATTTATTATAATATTATTATGTTCATTTATCAATTGTATCATGTATTATTAGATTTAAATTCATCTTTTGAGAGTGTTCGTTTCCATTATTTTCCTTATTAGTGCATGTGTACACATATATGAATGATCAGGAAAATTGGGAATACTAATACATAATTGAAATTATATGTTATTAATGAACATGATTAAAATTAAATGGCATTATATATCATTTTTCTCAAATATTTAGGATTACTAATTTGGTAAAACATTAATGATAACTGTTTTGGTTAATTGTGTGTTTTTTCATCATCACAAACTATTTTTGTTTTAATAATTAATATTATGCATTTATACTTGATAAAGAACAATAAATAAGTTATAATGTAAATTTTATATTTTCTAACCATTACGATGGTTTTATTGACATATATGAATGTGCTATTAAAAAAATAAAAATCCATTGTTCATGAAGGTAGTGAATAGTCACCACACGGATGATGTTTTCATTTTTCGAATAGTAGGGGAAGAGATTAGAATTGGTGGTGAATATACTATCAACTAAATAAAATTATATTATATATATAATAATGTATTTATCATGTTACTTTGGATATTGGATGTGATGTAAGGGTAAGAAAATAAATGAAATTGAAATAGAGATAGAGGTTTCTATCACCTGACTATTGTCTCCTTGAAAAATTACATTAAGGCACATAGAAATAGTATTTTGGTGAGACTTCGAAGAGCAGGACGTGGATAAGAGTATTGAGAGGTTAATTGAGAAAAATATTATCAATCTCCATGTCATAGAATTTATGAGTATAAGGTGTGATGAAGGGTGATATTTATTGTGAGGAGAGTGGTGTTTTTTATAATTTTATTCGTTTATTTATTATTTGGGATCAAAACTATCAATATTGTTGATTCATGTGACTAAAAATCGTAACTAGAGAATTTGAGTTCAAACCATTGGATTTGTAACTCATCCATACATCTTCCATTACATAATAATTTATTTATTTACTTATAATGTTAGATACTGTAAATTACCACATTTCACTATATAACGAAAATTCAACTATTTTTGAAAAATCCAAATAATTCAGACTAATGATTTTTCTGACAATATATATAAATGGAATCAATTTTACAATAAAATTATAAATATAAGCAATTTAATTTTTACACATCATCACAATTTATTCAAAAAATTATGATTTTAATATTATAAGGGATTTTACAAAACTAAAAAATTCATTATGGTATCATAAACAAATTTGACAATCAGAAGACAAAAAATATAATTTTTTAATTTATATTGTGAAAATAATTTTTCTTTCAAATCATTATATTAATTATAAAATTGTGAATAAGAGTTTTCATTTCACAAAAATACCATTACATAATATATCATTTTAAAAAAATTATTTACTTATTTTATTGTTTAAATATATTATATTTTCATTCATAAGATACATATATTTTATGTATATCTTCCTATATTATTTTATTATTATATTATCTTGATTACTATTCCTAAGACATAAATTACTATACCAGTGGTCATATTATTATTTTATGTTATATCATGGTTTTAATATTTATGTGTTGTGAAATATAAGCTATCAATTTTGTAAAATAAAAAAGATAAATACCATAAAATATAGGGAGTTAAAATGTTTCACAGATTCTATTGTGGAGTTTGTGTATATAGTAGCTTCTGATGTAGCCATCGATGTTTTTTTTGATATGAAACATTTCTTAAGAACATGATGAGGTTACTTACAGAAAAACAAATATCACAATTTTTTATTATTATAATATAAAAGTGATTTTACAAAGTAGAAGTGGCCATTCTAATGGATGAAGAACATGCATTGAACATATCACCTCTTTAGGAATTTTTATAAGAGGGGTGAATCCAATATGTAAAGATTATTTATATAGGAAAACATGGTGTGCACCATAACAAAAGAATTATATTATGAAAATCATGAATATAATGAGAGGTATTGAAGAATTAAGTTTGTTATAATTTAGCACCAATTCAGGTGGGATTATGTAAAATTTGGTTCCTATATGAATAACTTATATGTACTTAATGATTACTTACATTTATTGTATTGAATATTAATAAATTTATTATCCGAACATGATTATTATTTAGTGTGAAATAGTATATGATAATGTTATAAGTTTAATTTTCACATTGCATTTTCATAACATCTCCCTAGAATAATAAAAACCTAATAGTTCCACAAAAATATTCTAATATATATTTTTAATAGCTGGTAAATATCATTTTATTGGTGAAAAATGATACAAGTTTTTATGGGTGGAGACTCGTAGGACATTGAATCAATTTCTCATGGTGTACACCTCTAAGAACCATGTTCTTAGTTTTGAGGTACGAGCTTCTTATTTTTTCATTTCCTTAAGTGTTTTTTAGAAAATATGGAAAATGGGGAAAAACCCTAAATTTTGGAACTACACGCCGTGTACTTTTCCACACGTCGTGTACTTCTGGTCGCGTGGGGATGAGTACACAGGGTGTGTAACCTTGCCGGTGAAGAAGGGTGTAGGAATCGACTACACACCGTGTAGTGGTACCTTGCATGTCGTGTAATTAGTCGGCAGGCCTAAACAGTAAGGCGGTGGAGCAGCCGCCAGCTGGGCAGCAGTTTACGCCGTGTACTCAGAAGTACATGTCGTGTACTCATGTCGATAGATGAATAGTGTGGCGGTGCCACCAGAAGAACAGTTAAATGAAGGAAGTACATGCCGTGTACTCAGAATTACACACCGTGTATTTTTCGGCTTAAAACAGGCAGTAGCCTCCTCATTTGGTAGAGGAGGCATTTGAGCCATTTTGGAGCCAAGGAGGACGGCTGAACCTTTGAAGATCCTCCAGGTGTTCGTATGGAATCTGATTCGGCTTCAGACGATCTTTTTGGAACCGCATGGGTAAGCCCTTTCTCCTCCTTAATCTGTTCTTACCAATTATTTTCTGAGGGAAAGTTATTTATGTTTGAATGGGTTTGGTTCTCCATCAGATCTATGCTGTTCTTGGGCGTTTCTGGAGTCGGCGTTCGGGTATAACATTCATTGACGTATAAGGTAGGTGTCTTGGTGTAAATTTCCAACTGTCGTGTGTTTTTGTGCATTTTTGTGCCATGAACCCATGTTGGGGTGTCGTGTGGCTGAGTCCGTTTCTATATTTAATGCCTAGAATTGCATAGGTGATTAAATTGTGATAATAAAATCCTGGTTGGGATCTTCTCTTGGATCCGGAACCACCTCGGGGGTGTGATTCATTGTTTATCCTTTTGGTCAGGATACCCAAGGGTATGTCTTTAATGTAGTATTTGTAGAATTCTCTTGAGAGGAATTAGTTATTTACTGCATTTGACATGTTGGGCATAGCCTGGTTACCTGTTTAGCCTGAGGGAGTTGTTGTGATTAGCATGTGGGCACTGGACTATTTAGCCTGTGGGCAGTAGTTATTTCGGCATGAGGGCAACTTATTCCATGCCTAAGGTAACTATACTATGTTCCTGAGGGCGAAACTACCTACACCTGAGGGAAGACTCTGTTATGCCTGAGGTTAGATTCTTATGTTGGATTCTCATTACCCGAGGGTGGGAGTTTACATGTTTGAGGACACTAGTTGTTTACATAGAAATTCACTATGGTGATTTCTTATATAAAATGGATTTAAATGAATAATTAAATGGAAAATTAACTGTTATATTAGATACTTGGTAGTACTACTTACTTTATTGCATTTAACCACTGCACACTATTGTTGCATGTTAGCACGCAGTTGGGCACGGGTCTTTGGTGGGTGCATGCTGAGATATATTTCTCACACCCTGTTTGGGTCACTCTTTTAGGCCCAAACAGATTACGTTTCTACAGGTGTAGATAGGGGCAAGAGTCCCTACATAGGTACTTAACTGTTGCTGAGGATTAGGAGGGAATGGGACCAAGCCTAGGCTCACGATGCCGCTGCCAAATGTTTTTCTTGTTTTGTTGTACTCTGTATTTTGTTGTACTGCATCGATGTATAACACGTTCTGGCTATTTTCTTAGAACATCTGACAGGTTCCATCTTATATATACTGTGGATTATTTCATTTGTTTATGGTGTACTGCTTCCTCCATTAGTTGTATGTTTTATTTTTATTCCACTGAACTACACTATGACAAATGAGGGAATAGTTTCCCCACTATCACACCTGGGCCCTCGCGACCAATCGGAAGCCTCTGGCATTTGGGGAAATGTGCATGAGGTCACGTGGCGAACCGAGCTTGGGGAACCCGTTGCATGGCAGCCGGGTTCGGGACGTTACAAAGTGGTAACAGAGGAGAGGTTATTTTCTTCGACTTACTATTTGGAGTCATAGTCGGGGATAGGATGAACGGTGGTTGGTAATAAGCTTTGCTCGGGCGTAGCTAACCCACGTACAGGGAAAAGCCAATTTACCTCGTGTTGCAATTTTACTGATTTTGAAATTTTACAGTTGATTTGATTTCACCTTTGGGTGACGCACTTGTATTGTGCTGTTTATATTTTATCTGTGGGTTCTATTTAGTTGCAACAAAATGAGATGAGGGTATTTCGTCTCATGCATCATATAGGCACATGCTAGTATCACATGCCATGCATAGTTTCCATTCCATGTAGGTTCATTATAAATTCTCATGTTGTTGTGATAGTTGTTGTGCTAGGAAAAGCATGTTGTTGTGATAGCTGCTTAATAAATACCTGCTTTGTGATATGGCATTTTGTTTGAGCTTGTTTATAGAATGAATGCCAAACTTTGGTCTCTAGGGAGAATGGGCCATCATTGACAATAATTTGGTGTCTCATTGACTGGTTATTTTATTATAACACAGATAAGATGTCAAACTTTTATTCATTGGGATTATGGGCCCTCACGGGTCGGAATTTGACACTTATGTGTTGGTTTCAGTATTTTTTAGGTTCTGGAGAAGTTTCTGAGGCATACTATCTGGAATCCCATTATACATTCGGTGTAGTGTTTTTATACACATCGTGTATGTCCTTCTCTTCAAGAAGAAAAATGAACTTTTTGAGTACATGCCGTGTACCCTATGTACACGCCGTGTAGTCTCTTCCTCTGTCACAAACCGTGTTGCGGTGATACGGGGAAGGGAAGAGCTTGGGGCGAACACGCCTTGTAGTTTTGAACTGGAGTTCGGCCGTGAAACTAACAACACGGGTCGGTGAACTCATGTACAAAACATTTCATGTCACTGATGAACACGATGTGTAGTGTGACATAGGGACTCATCCGTGTAACGAACAACACGGGCCGGTGTCACCTCTCCCTTCACATGCCATGTAGTCTTGTCCGAGGACAGACTGTGTGGAGTTAGTCGTGTGTCTGGGAAACGGGGTGTTGTACACGCCGTGTATGGGTGTAACACGGCGTGTGAAGTTAATCTGTGTAGTCGTCCATTTCATATACGACATGGGTAGTTGGTAAATAACATCGTACACGCCGTGTAGATATTATACACGCCATGTAGTTTTGGTTCAAACGGCAGGCGTGTGGCTTAGCTATGTATAAGGATCCGGGCAGGGGAGGAGAAGTCAAGTACATGTTGTGTAGTTAGTGTACACGTCGTGTAGTCTTGTTTTGAAAATTTTTAATGCCTTCTTCCTCTTGTTTCCTATGCGGTTCCTTCACTTTTCGGTCCTAATAATCTTGAATCTGAGGCATGCTTTTGACCATGTAGTGTCATGCCGCCTATAGGACCGCGAGTTGTTCGCTATGAGAGCGACGATGATTATTCTTTGGAGATGGTGGGCCACGGGCCACCAGTTGATCCTCCAGCAGATCCAGATGTGGCGCCAGCTGTTATACTGGACACAAGCACAGAGGCGCAGTTCCGTGAATTCTTTATGTGGTTCATGCAGACCTTTCAGGGAGCACCGGAGGCTGCCACATCTATGGCTGAGCTGACACGTATCATTCATCAGCAGCATCCGCCTATGGTTTCAAGGGATGGCGTACCACAGGTTTTGAAGTCATGGCTAGGATTGATGAAGACTATTTTCGAGTGTCTTAAGACACCTCCAGGGCGGAGGGTCAAGCTCGTGACTTACATGCTGCGTGATTCTGCCAAGAGGTGGTGGGATGTTACCACCCAGTCAGAGCATCACAGAGACATGGCGTAGGAATATTTTCACGCAGTAATCTATGACTTCTTCTTTCCCAAGACACTGAGGGAAGATAGAGCTCAAGAGTTCATGAATCTGCAGCAGGGCACTATGTCGGTGATGGACTATTCTGCCCGTTTTACGGAGCTTCAACGTTTTTCACCCATGCCGGTCGGTGATGAGACGTTGATATCCAGACATTTTGAGGATGGTCTTCGGTATGACATCTGAGCTCTGGTAAATGTTTTTGGGTTTCCTTCAGTACATGCTATTGTGAATCAGGCACTGATTACAGAGAGGAACCTGCGGGAATCTAGTGGTGTGGGCCAGGGCGGTTTAGCACCAGTTACTAGTACAATTTCTACTGGCAAGAGGAAGAGACAGATGGACTTCTCCCTGGGTGGTAGTATAACATCCTGCCTTTTTATCACATAAACTTTCATTACATTTTACAAAACCAAGGATCTTTAAGGTTTAGTGTCTTGGAAACCAGGAACATAAAACATGGAAACATAAAACATTCTTCTTAAACACTTGAAAGGCTTCTCCTCATGTTCATCCTAGGTTAATTACTACATCTCATAACCTGGGGACATACATCAAATGAAAGGGTGAGAAGAAGGCCCAGTAAGGGAAACAAGGGAAACATTTAACAAGTGAACTTGAGATACATCAACTATGTCATGAAAAAGGACTTTAAGGCATGAGAAAGAAATCATGTGGCATATTATAGTAAAAATAACATTTTTCATAACATTAAGATATGGCTACATCATTTAACATATACATTCATGAACATATCACCAAGGTCTATCCCCAAGGTTTCATTTGAAAATTACCAAGGTTATTCACCATGATATCGTGAAAATGGTAATCTCTAGTGGTTACATCATTACCCAATGTATTGGAGCGCTGCCAAGGTGCACCCTTTAATTTGTCTTTATCATCATGTGAGCCACATATATCATCATATAAAATTTCATAAATAACCCATATAGCATAAAATAAATTGGTTTCATTTCATAATCATAACGTTTTAAAAACTGCTTTAATGACATGATCTTTACGTCACTTTAAACCCATGGAAGGGGAGAGCGGGTTTCATGTATGTAAATACATGAATTTAAAATAGATCATTTTGGTATATATGTGATTACCCCTGTATAAATAAGAGCTTTGAATATTCACTTTATAACATAAAATAATTTTGAGAAAAGAGAGAGAGGAATTTTGAGATGAAAATTCTGCAGCATAACAGCTATGTTTCGGGGTTTTAGAAAACAATGAAAAGAGAGGGGACATGGGTCAAACAACCATAATTGACCCATAATACAGTATAGGGATAGAATAAGAAGGATATATGAACATGGTAATGAAATTTCAAGGACATACAATTTGAAAATAAAAACATGGATGGAAAACAAAATTTAGATTTCTCTTATGACAATTCGGCGGCCTAACGGCGTCACTTAAAATTCAACAAAAATGAATTGAAAAGATCAAATAGGGTCCCTAATCATATGAAAATAAGAGTTCAGTATTATAGATATAGAGATCATACCCCAACATAATTAAAAAGTAACTTGAAAGACTTGACATGAAAGTAGAACTTTGAAAAAAAATGAGAAGGGTGAAAGAATCCGTTAAAAATTCGGCAGCCTAACGGCGTCACTTAAACTTCAACAAAAATGAATTGACGAGATCAAATAGGGTCTCTCATCATGTGAACATAAAATTTCAGTATGATAGATATAAATATCATACCCCAACATAATAAAAAGGAACTTACAAGACTTGACATGGAATTAAAACTTTGAAAAAGGATAAAGGTGAAAGAACCACTTAAAAATTCAGCAGCCTAACAGCGCCACTTAAAACATCAAAATACTGAATTGAAAAGATAAAATGGGGTCTCTAATCATATGATCATAAAAAATCAGTATTATATATATAGATATCATACCCCAACATAATAAAAAGGAACTTGAAAAACTTGACAAGAAAATCGAACTTGAAAATGAGAAGGGTGAAAGAATCAGTTACAAAAATTTCGGCAGCCTAACGGCGCAACTTAAACATTCATAAAATTAAATGATGAGAGTAAGAGGAGGTCTCTCATAATATGAACATAAAAAGGACATTATAATGAATATAAAAGAACATCCTCCAACATAATAACATGGAGCATAAAAGAAATGACATAAAAGAGATCACTTGAAAAAAAAAGAGGGGTCAGATCGCTTACCTTAAAACGTAACTCTTAAAACTCAACGGTTGGGACCTTGAGGGCTTGAGGGCACCTTGGGAGGACTCCATGGGAGGTAATGAGACCGGAACATCATTGGGGGAGAGTGGGGAGTCGAAAGGATGAGAGGATTGATTGGAATTTATAGGGAAAGTGAGGGGACAAGGCATTAATGGTCAAGGGACCCCTCAAAAGTGGTTTTCTCAAAAGCATGGGCCCTCCCATGGTAATTCCCATGGAGTTAGGCCACATGGGGACCCCCACATGATATGTCATCCTCTTTAGTCTACAATCCCTTAAAATATCTCATGACATCATCATGACACAATTATGATGTCATTAAACATACAGAAACCCTAAAACTGTATTTTTACTATTCACTAAAAATTCAACTTTCTCAGAAAAATCCCAAAATTTCACATTAACCAAATATCAATGCTCTGATTTCAAAAATGAAATCCATTTTATAAAAATAATTTTCTAAATATTTTTAATTTTATTTTTAAATAAATACACTATTCACCGAAAATTCATTTTTTTCAGAAAAAACACCAAAAATTACCTTAACATAATATCGATGCTCTGAGTTCAAAAATGAAATAAATTTTATAGAAATAATTTTCTAAATATTTTTAATTAAATTTTTAATTAAAAAACACTATTCACCCTAAAAAACTAATACTTGAATAATAATTTATGAAACCGTTATTTAACCATTTTATTGAATCACATTACTTAATCAAGGTGCCTAGATTATTTTAATTCTTTCTTTAAGTGAGATTTCTAATCCATTTGGTCACATTACTAATCCTAATCATAAAATCACTATTCATAATGTACTATTCATCAAAAATCAAGTTGATCTTATTAGACTCTAAATTTCTTACTGAACATAATTGTAGAAGACCATTTTTTGAAAATCATTACACATTTTTATTTATTTAAGGTTTACATAAACATTTTTAAAATTTACATTCTCTAAAATTCATCAAAAATATGCATACTATATTTATCCGGACATTTGAAAAATCATAAACATCATCATAATAAGAAATCAAAATTATTTAATTAAAAAAAGGGTTACACAAGGCAGTTACGGTCTCCTTACATAGCCCCTTATCACACTAGCATAGGACCTAAGTGTAAGGTGTGCTAAGGTGAGAGAATATGAGGGAGGCTCGGCCAACATCGCAGGAGTAGTAATTTCTATCAGTTTGAACTTCTCACAAAGGAGATTCCGTTCTAGCTTCACACGATAACGTTCGGCTTGGGATTGGTCCAGAGCAAAGCCCAATGGTGCTACCTCCTTCCCAAGTTCTGTTAGATGGGCTTCGATCGGTCCAAGACTACTGGGTAAGGCCATCGAATCTTCTTTCTATATTAATTAACCAAGATTACTTGTATTTAGAGAAAATAATCAAAACGTTTAGTTCTTAGTGGTCATATTGACCAATGGTCATATAACAGTCAAAACCCAATGGTCTCATTTTAATTATACTCATGTTATCAAATGAAATAGTTTTTTTGAGTATCAAAAATAAAATAACACACAAAATTAGGAAACAAGATTTATTCAAAATTTCAGGTCGTTATAATCTTCCCCCCTTAAGAAATTGCGTCCTCGCAATTTTTTTTAAAATTGGGTTTTGAAATTTCATTGAAAGTCCCACAACAGAAAAGGAGTCATAAAAACTATTACTTTAAAAGAAAGAAAGGTAACTACAAATGTCACCCGAGTTAACCCATACTAGGATTCCATGGAGGAAAACATGGATATGGAAGAAAAACAAAGGGTCATGTTCTGGGGGAGATTGATAGAAAACATGATTAGGAGAAAGTTATCCATAAGAAAATCCCAAACTTATGATGTGTGTAAACGGTATTTGAATACCTAGTAGAAAACGTAAACCAATAACTTTTTTGGTTTATGTTCCTTTTCATAATTTTGAGGAATTCATTTACTACATAGAACAAAAACATAAGAAAATATACCTACATTCAAGTATATTTTCATCCTTTAATAAGTCTCTACCAAAACTAATCTTTTCACCAAATGATGAGAATTCAAAAACACTTGCTCTCATAAAAACAAATGAATGATCTTCTATAGAATCACATATTTCAAAAAATAAAAACTATCTATCTTTAAACATTACTCCCAAAAACAGAAAGGGTAAGATAAAACAACTCTTCAAAAAGAAATAATCCCATAGGAATGGAAACTACATATAAATCTTCAATGTTCCATGGTACTACCCAAAGTTCATCATAGACAATTCCATAAATAACGGTCCTTAAAATTCCTCAAAAAAACCAAACTAAGATTGAAACCCAAATACAAGAAGGACTTGATAACATAGTCTTCAAAAATAAACTTCATTGTTCTTATCCAAACAACATCAACCACTCCTAACATCTTATAACAAAAGTAGCTAACCTAAAAATATTTTACCCAAGATAGGCTAATCATTCCCATAAGTAACCTAAATTACTATAAGTCCACTATAAATTCATTGATTCTTCAAAATATAAGTCAACCTTACTCCTCAATGAAAATACCGTAGTAATCTATTTACCTCGATCATATAGGGTCCCCAAAATAGTGAATATATTCCAAAATAATAATCATCTTTTAATACCCTAATCATCTCTATCATATTAATACGACAATCGTCGCATTTCCTATCACATTGGTTTTTGGGACATGTTCTTCCATTTCCCACCATTAACTAAGAAGAGAAAGTATAATTAGAGTCTTAAATACTTAACAAATTATCATGAAAAGGAGTTTAAAGCATATAAGGATAACTTGTAGGAGAAAAGTATACCCTAACTTGTGATCCCCTAGGTTTAAAAGTATGTTATCCATGATCATATATTCTTATGTGAATCTTTATTTTATTTTATCATTGTTCCTTTAACAATGGTTCATACTAAGCTTATGAATTTACCAAAGAATATCCCTTGGGAGTGTCATAACCAAGAGTGCAGCAAGGTCCATTGTCGTGTACCAGTTCCCATTTGAGTCTAGCTCAAAGTCGTGTTTTCGGGTTTTACCACTATGTACATCTTTTCCAGAGCCACCTATACCTACTCGTATCCAGACAGGGATGTATTTTCTTGGGAACCCATTACTCAATACTCACCAAAATACCAGGAAGATTCCCTGTATATAAAATTTTCTATAGACTTATTCCTAAAGTTTTTATATCATAATTTCCACAAATAACTAAACCATCCTTTGATACCAACTATAGCATCCCACCTTTTTATCATATAAACTTTCATTACATTTTACAAAACTGAGGATCTTTAAGGTTTAGTGTCTTGGAAACCTGGAACATAAAACATGAAAACATAAAACATTCTTCTTAAACACTTGAAAGGCTTCTCCTCATGTTCATCCTAGGTTCATTACTTCATCTCATAACCTGGGGACATACATAAAATTAAAGGGTGAGCAGAAGGCCCCGTAAGGGAAACAAGGGAAACATTTAAAAAGTGAACTTGAGATACATCAACTATGTCATGAAAAAGAACTTTAAGGCATGAGAAAGAAATCATGTGGCATATCATAATAAAAATAACATTTTTCATAACATTAAGATGTGGATACATCATTTTACATAGACAATCATGAACATATCACCAAGGTCCATCCCCAAGGTGTAATTTGAAAATTACCAAGGTTATTCACCAAGATATCGCGAAAATTGTAATCTCTAGTGGTTACATCATTACCCAATGCATTGGAGCATTATCAGGGCACACCCTTAAATTTTTCATTATCATCATGTGACCCAAATATATCATCATATAACATTTCATAAATAACCCATATATCATAAAATAAATGGGTTTCATTTCATAATCATAACGTTTTAAAACTGCTTTAAAGACATGATCTTTACGTCACTTTAAACCCACAGAAGGGGAGAGCGGGTTTCATGTATGTAAATCCCAGAATTTAAAATAGAACATTTTGGTATATATGTGAATACCCCTGTATAAATAAGAGCATTTAGTATTCACTTTATAACATAAAATAATTTTGAGAAAAGAGAGAGAGGCATTTTGAGATGAAAATTCTGCATCATAGCGTCTATGTTTCGGGGTTTTAGAAAACATTGAAAAGAGAGGGGACATGGGTAAAACAATCATAATTGACCCATAAAATAGTATAGGGACAGAATAATAAGGATATATGAACATGGTAATGAAATTTCAAGGACATACCATTTGAAATGAAAAACAAGGATGGAAGACAAAATTTAGATTTCTCTTATGAAAATTCGGTGGCCTAACGACGTCACTTAAACATCAACAAAAATGAATTGAAAAGATCAAATAGGGTCCCTCATAATATGAACATAAGAGTTCAGTATGATAGATATAGAGATCATACCCCAACATAATTAAAAAGGATCTTGAAAGACATTACATTAAAGTAGAACTTTGAAAAGAATGAGAAGGGTGAAAGAATCCCATAAAAATTCGGCAGCCTAATGGCATCACTTAAAATTCAACAAAAATTAATTGATGAGATAAAATAGGGTCTCTCATCATGTGAACATAAAAGTTCAGTATGATAGATATAAAGATCATACCCCAACATAATAAAAAGGAACATTCAAGACTTGACATGGAATTAGAACTTTGAAAAAGGATAAAGGTGAAAGAACCACTTAAAAATTCGGCAGCCTAACGGCGCCACTTAAAACTTCAAAATACTGAATTGAAGGGATAAAATGGGGTCTCTCATCATATGATAATAAAATATAAGTATGATATATATAGAGATCAGACCCCAAAATAATAAAAAGGAACTTGAAAAACTTGACAAGAAAATAGAACTTGAAAATGAGAAGGGTGAAAGAATCCGTTACAAAAATTTCAGCAGCATAACGACGCCACTTAAACATTCATAAAATGAAATGATGAGAGTAAGAGGAGGTATCTCATCATATGAACATAAAAATTACAGTATAATGAATGTAAAATAACATCCTCCAACATAATAACATGAAGCATAAAAGAAATGACATAAAAGATGTCACTTGAAAAGAAAGAGAGGGGTCGGATCCCTTACCTTAAAACGTAACTCTTAAAACTCAAAGGTTGGGACCTTGAGGGCTTGGGGAAACCTTGGGAGGACTCCTTGGGAGGTAATGAGACCCGAAAGTCATTGGGGGGAGAGTGTGGAGTCAAAAGGATGAGAGGTATTCTTGGTATTTATAGGGAAAGTGAGGGGACAAGGCATTAATGGCCAAGGGACATCTCAAAAGTGGTTTTCTCAAAAGCATGGGCCCTCCCATGGTACTTCCCATGGATTTCAGCCACATGGGGACCCCCACACAATAATTCATCCTCTTTAGTCAACCATCCCTTAAAATATCTCATGACATCATTATGACACAGTTATGATGTCATTAAACATACCGAAACCCTAAAACTGTATTTTTACTATTCACTGAAAAACCAACTTTCTTAGAAAAACCCCAAAATTTTACATTGACCAAATATCAATTCTCTGATTTCAAAAATGAACTCCATTTTATAAAAATAATTTTCTAAATATTTTTAATTTTATTTTTAAATAAATAAACTATTCACCAGAAATTCATTTTTTCCGAAAAAACCCCAAAAATTACCTTAACATAATATCGATGCTCTAAGTTCAAAAATGAAATACATTTTATAAAAACAATTTTATAAATATTTTTAATTTAATTTTTAATTAAAAAACACTATTCACATGAAAAAACTAATACTTGAATAATAATTTATGAAACCGTTATTTAACCATTTTATTGAATCACATTACTTAATCAAGGTGCCTAGATTATTTTAATTCTTTCTTTAAGTGAGATTAATAATGAATTTGGTCACATTACTAATCCTAGGAATAAAATCACTATTCATAATTTACTATTCATCAAAAATCAAGTTGATCTTATTAGACTCTAAATTTCTTACTGAACATAATTGTAGAAGACCATTTTTTGAAAATCATTACACATTTTAATTTATTTAATGTTTAAATAAACATTTTTAAAATATCCTTTCTCTAAAATTATTCAAAAATATGCATACTGTATTTATCTGGACATTTGAAAATTCATAAACTTCATCATAAGAAGAAATCAGAATTTTTATTTAAAACAAAGGGGTACACAAGGCAGTTACAGTATCCTTACATAGCACCTTATCACACTAGCATTTGACCTAAGTGTAAGGTGTGCTAAGGTGAGAGAATATGAGGGAGGCTCGGCCAACATCGCATGAGTAGTAATTTCTATCAGTTTGAACTTCTTGCAAAGGTGATTCTGTTCAAGCTTCACATGATGAAGTTCGGCTTGGGATTGGTCCAGAGCAAAGCCCAATGGTGCTACCTCCTTCCCAAGTTCTGTTAAATGGGCTTCGATCGGTCCAAGACTACTGGGCGAGGCCATCGAATCTTCTTTCTATATTAATTAACCAAGATTACTTGTCTTTAGAGACAATAATCAAAACGTTTAGTTCCCAGTGGTCATATTGACCAATGGTCATATAACAGTCAAAACCCAACAGTCTCATTTTAATTATACTCATGTTATCAAATGAAACAGTTTTGTTGAGAATCAAAAATTAAATAACACACAAAATTAGGAAACAGGATTTATTCAAAATTTATGGTCGTTACAGGCAGTAAAAGCCAGGCAGCTTCTTCAGGTGGTCTGGTCAGGTACTACCAGTATAGAAGAGATGGGCACAAGAGGCCGCGGTGTCCACGTAACCCAGTGGAGTGCCGAGCTTGCGGCTTGATGGGTCATCTATAGTGCTTTTGCAGGGCGTTTCCACCAGCGGCTAGTGAGAGGGGTTCTGTGCAGACTCCGCGTGCGGGAGCAGGACCAGTGGTTTATTTTTAGTCAGGAAACTAGAATACGTCAGGGCGTGCTGGCAGAGATGGTGGTCGTAGTCGTGGTAGCTAGACGCCAGGATCTCAGAGGCAACAGGGCGGGACAACTCAGGGTAGTCAGGATGTGTCGCAGGGCCGTGGCACTGGGCAAGCATATGCAGCGCAACAGACCCAGTAGGAGCAGGATCACGGACCTTCTATAGTCAGAGGTACTATTTTAGTAGCTTCTGTCTTGTCTTCATTGCTTTTTGATATGGGTGCTACACATAGTTTCATATCTGTACCCATTGTGGAGAGCCTTAGGCTCAGTGTTTCTTCTTCTTTTGATATCATGACGCTAGACACTCTGTTGGGGACTAGGACGGCTGGTTTGCTTCAGTGTAAGGAGTTCCCCTTTGAGGTGGGAGGGTGTCACTTTCCTTGGGACCTCTATGTCATAGAGATGATGAGCTACGACGTCATTCTCAGGATGGACTGGTTGGTTCCCTTTCAAACCTTCGTAGACTACTACTGTCGCAGGGTGTGTTTCACATCACCAGAGGGAGGAGAGTTCCTATACAAGTGGGAATGAGATGTTTAGGCGAGTCGAGATGGACCAGATCGTCATTGGGGAGGTGGAGTCATAGCCCAGATTGCGAGTTTGTATTTGGATGACCAGGGGACCTGTCAGACAGTTTTCCCTCTAGTTGTTGATCGTTTCAGGGATGTCTTCCCGGATGACTTTTCGGGTCTACCTCCCTTGTGAGAGGTGGATTTCTCTATTGAACTCATTCTAGGAGTAGCACCGGTGTCCATTCCTCCTTATAGGATGGCCATGCCTAATTTTCAGAAGCACAAGAGGCAGTTAGAGGAGTTATAGGAAAAGGGATTTATCCGACCCAATACCTCTCATTGGGGTTCTCCGGTCCTTTTTTCGATGAAGGCGGACAGTACCCTCAGACTCTATGTGGATTATCAGAAGCTGAACTAGTTGACGGTCAAGAACTGATATCCTCTTTCGAGGATTGATGATTTGTTTGATCAGCTTCATAGAGCACGAGTGTTCTCGTAGATTTACTTGAGATCCAGATATCATCAGCTGTGAGTTAGACCATCTGATATACCTCTCACAGCATTCATGAGTAGGTATGGTCTATATGAGTATACGGTTATGCCGTTCGGACTGACGAACAGACCATCAGTTTTAATGGCTCTGATGAATCGTGTGTTCCATCCGTATCTTGATTCTTTTGTGGTAGTATTCGTGAAATACATATTGGGGTACTCTCACGCTCGACATGACCATGCAACCCATCTTGATATTTTATTGAGTACAATGAGAGAACATCGACTGTATGCTAAGCTCTCGAAGTGAAACTTTTGGATGGACCAGATTCACTTCCTTGGTCATATCATGTCAGAGGCAGGAGTTGTAGTAGACCCAGAGACGGTGAGAGCAGTAGTTTCTTGGGAGCATCCTAAGAACGTGTTTGACATACGGAGTTTCTTAGGGCTGCTTGGTTACTACAGATGCTTCATACAGAACTTCTCCCACTTAGAAGCACCGTTGACGGGGCTGACTAAGAAGGGTGTGAAGTTCATTTGGTCAGAAGCTTACGAGGAATCTTTTCAGGACCTGAAGGGAATGTTGAAATCAGCACCAATCCTGATACTCCTAGAGAAGGGGGAGAGCTATACAGTCTACTATGATGCATCAGGGATTGGTCTGGGAGTAGTGTTGATGCAGGGCGACTGAGTTGTTGCGTATGGGCCTCGACAGTTGTGGCCACATGTAAGGAATTAACAAATGCATGATCTCGAGTTGACTGTAGTTGTTCATGCGTTGCGCTGTTGGAGACATTATTTGTTGGGAGAGAATTTTGTGGTTTTCACCGACCACAAAAGCCTCTAGTATATCTTTACACACCGTGACCTGAATCTGAGGTAGAGAAGGTGTGTCAAGTACCTAAATTCCTTTGATTTTTAGATTGCCTATACGCATGGTAAAGGTAATGCAGTAGCTAATGCACTGAGTAGGAAGACTCAGATACAGGCAGTGCATGAGGCCAGTGTTGAGTGGGTGCTCATGGCTTTGTTCTCTGAGATGCATCTGGAGGTGCATGACGGTCAGGGGTTGATGTAACTTTCATCTATAGCTATGACTTCTACCCTCTTAGACAGAGTGAGGATGAAACAACTATCGGTTTCAGAACGCCCAGTTCTATGGGAGTCGGTGGCAAGTGAGGACCCTCCTCCCGGTTGGACGATAGGCGATGATGAGGATTTTCATTTCCATGGACGAGTATGGGTTCCATGGGATATGCGAGTGGAGATGATGCGGGAGTTTCATGATTCAGCTTGGGCAGTTCATCCCGGGGTTACCAAGATGTACCTTGACTTGAAGTGTCAGTACTGGTGGCCAGGTTTGAAGAATGAGATATCTGGTTTTGTTACGAGGTGTTCCACCTATTAGCAGGTGAAGGCGGAGCACCAGAGGCCAGCTGGTCTGTTACAGCAGTTACCCATTCCAGAGTGGAAATGGGATGATGTCGCGATGGATTTCATGACGGTATTTCCGAGGTCACCTCGTGGGAATTACGTCGTGTGGGTTTTTGTGGATAGACTCACGAAGGTAGCTCACTTCTTGCTGATCAAGGAGACCATCGGTGTGGACGAGATCGGAAGGTTGTATGTCCGAGAGATCATACGTCTTCATGGGGTCCCTCGTTCTATCATTTCTGATAGGGCCGCCCGCTATATGTCTCATTTTTGGAAGAGTTTTCAGAGGGCACTAGGTACACAGGTGCTTCTGACCACAGCATACCACCAACAGACCGATGGCCAGTCGAAGCGTACGATACAGGTGCTTGAGGACATGTTGTTTGCATGCGTCCTAGACTTTGGGGGCTCTTGGGAGAAGAATATACCATTAGTTGAGGCTTCGTATAACAATAGTTTTCAGGAAACTATTGAGATGGCACATACGAGGCTTTATATGATAGGCCATCCCGATCACCATTGTTCTGGTTACAGGTAGGTGAGGCAGCTTTACTGGGACCACAACTTATTCAGGAGACATCTGAGCTAGTCCAGTTGATTCAGAAGTGGATGGATACTGCGCAGTCTTGACAGAAGTCATATGTTGATCGCCGCAGACGACCCTTGGAGTTCGTGGTCAGGGATCAGGTTTTTCTACATGTTTCACCGAGGCAAGGACACAAGGGGATCAGGAGACAGGGTAATCTTTCACTGAGGTATGTGGGGCCATTTGAGATTTTTGAGATAGTCAGGATAGTTGCCTATCGGTTGCAGTTACCGCAGCGGTACCGAGCCATGCACGACATCTTCCACGTGTCTCAGTTGCGTCGCTACCATTCAGACCCGTCTCAAACCTATCAGCCAGAGGAGGTTGAGCTTCAGCATGATGTGTCCTTTGAAAAGCATTTGATACATATCGTTGAAAGGAGAACGAAGGTTCTCTAAGGCTGGTCAGTTCCTCTCGTACGGGTGCTATGGCAGCAAGGCCGAGTGCAGGACGAGACCTGGGAGCAGGAGGCCGATGTACGTGCTCAGTGGCCAAAGCTGTTCTGAGATTTATCTTCACCACCCTTGGAAGGGAAATTCGCGGTCGAATTGCTATAATGGGGGAAGTTTGTAAGAACCCGGTTCTTAGTTTTGAGGTATGGGATTTTTTTCCTTTTCCTTATGTGTTTTTGAGAAAATATTGAAAATAGGGAAAAATCCTAAATTTTTGAACTACACGCCGTGTCATTTTCCACACGTCGTGTACTTTAGGCCATGTGGGGATGAGAACACGGGGCGTGCAGCCTTGCTGGCAACGAAGGGTGTAGGAACCGACTACACACCGTGTAGTGGTACCTTACACGCCGTGTATTCATTCGGTAGGCCTAAACAGTAAGGTGGTGGAGCAACTGCTAGCTGGGCGACAGTACATACCATGTACTCCGAAGTACATGTCGTGTACTCATGTCAACATATGAACAGTGTGGCGGTGCCACCAGAAGAATAGTTAAATGAAGGAAGTACACATCATGTACTCAGAAGTACATGCAGTGTACTTTGTTTTTTCGGCTTAAAACAGGCAGTAGCCTCCTCATTTGGCAGAGGAGGCATTTGAGCCGTTTTGGATCCCAGGACGATGGCCGAACCTTTGAAGATCTGCGGCGTCTTCGTCTGGAATCCGATTCGGCTTTGGACGATCTCGTTGGAACGACACGAGTATGCCTTTTCTCCTCCTTAAGACGTTCTTACCAATTCTTTCTCGAGGGAAATTTATTTACGTTTGAATGGTTTTTGTTCTTTGTCAGATCTATGCTGTTCTTGGGTGTTTCTGGAGTCGTCGTTCAGGTATAACATTCGTTGGCTTATAAGGTAGGTGGCTTGGTATAAATTTCCAACTGTCGTGTGTTTTCGTGCCACGAACCCATGTTGGGGTATCATGTGGCTGATGCCATTTCTATATTTAATGACTAGAATTGCATAGGTGAATAAATTGTGATAATAAAATGCTGGTTGGGATCATCTCTTGGATCCAGAACCACCCCCAGGGTGTGTTTCACTGTTTATCCATTTGGACAGGATACCCAAGGGTATTCCTTTAATGTAGTATTTGTAGAATTGACTTGAGAGGAATTGCTTATTTACTGCATTTGACATGTAGGGCAGGGCCTGGTTACCTGTTTATCCTGAGGGCATTGTTGTGATTAGCCTGTGAGAACTGAACTATTAAGCTTGTGGGTAGTAGTTATTTTGGCCTTAGGGCAACTTCTTCCATGCATGAGAGCAATTGACTCTATTCCTGAGGGAGACACTACCTACGCTTGAGGGAAAAATCTGTTATGCTTGAGGGAAGATTCTTGTGTTGGATTCTCGTTACCAGAGGGTAGGAGTTTATGTGTCTGAGTACACTAGTTGTTTACTTAGAAATGCACTGTGTTGATTTCTTATATAAAATGGATTTAAATGAATAATTAAATGGAAATTTAACTGTTAAGGTAGTTACATGGTAGTATTGTTTACATTATTGCATTTTACCACTACACACTATTGTTTCATGTTAGCACGTAGTTGGGCACGTGCCTTTGGTGGGTGTCTACTGCGATATATTTCTCACACCCTGTTTGGGTCACGCTTTTCGACCCAAACGAATTACGTTTCTATAGGTGTAGATAGGGGAAAGAGTCCATATACAGGTACTTGACTATTTCGGAGGAGTAGAAGGGCATGGGACTGAGCCTAGGCTCACGATGCCGCTGCCAACTTTTTTCCTTGTTTTGCTGTACTCTGTATTTTGTTTTATTGCATCGATGTATAACATGTTCTGGCTGTTTTCTTAGACCTTGTGACATGTTTCATCTTATATATACTGTTGATTATTTCAGTTGTGTATGGTTTACTGCTTCCGCATTTTTTTGTATGTTTTATTTCCATTCCACTGTGTTACACTTTGACAAATGAGGGCATAGTTTCCCCACTACCAAACCTGGGCCCCCGCTGCTAGTCGACTGCCTCTGGGGTTTGGGGAAATGCACATGAGGTCACATGGTGAACCAGGATCGGGGCACCTATTGCGTGGCACCCAGGTCCAGGACGTTATAACACCCTAGATTATATATGGAGTATGAGATTATGAGAACACGAATTGTCATACAGAATATTTATGTATACATTTAATTGGATGTTCATCTCAAATAGACATGTGTGATGATAATATACTCTAATATTGTTTTCAATTCATGTAATGAGTCAGGTAGTTCAATATATTAATGAAAATATTGAGTTAATTTGATTGTAGTGAGGTAGAATATGTTTGGTATGTCACGAGAGATATTTCCAAAATGATTAATATGAAAAATTATTTTTTTCCCTTCCCACTTTGGTGGGAGTTGATATCCCAGACCATTTGATGTGAATGGAAAAGCGTAATTTAGTCCATCACCATAGAGTTAATTAGGAATGATAAATTCCATAAATTCATTGAATTTTACATTATAAAATATATTGATGATAATAACATGAAACCTTATTTATTGGTGATATCAAGATAATCGTACAATGATACAAAGTGCATCCTTATAATTGTTTTTGATCCATTGTGATATTAAATTATCTATCAATGAGATCCTTATTGTGTTTCTACATACTAAAATTGGACATTAGTTGATGTAGAAAAATTCCCCTAAGAAATGGGCCTATGGAGATACCCAATGAATATATTCGGAACCTCTGTTAGATTCAATATGAATTTATCATGTTGAATAAAAATTATTGTCCAAGGTGGTTTAAGGCGTGTTTTGGATTTGTTAATCAAAAATATTTAGTCACCACTAATTTGAGAGAATATATGTGAGTATAATATTTAATAAATATGTATTCATAGGTTAATAATTTATTTAATTATTTGAATATAGAATATTTATTTGTTTTGGATTATTTCCATCATTATAAAAAATATATTTATTTTCATATATATTGATTAAATATTAATTCTGTAATTTAGTGTATATTATAATTATTTATTTATATTTGAATAATGTTGTTATTTATTTAATTAAATATGTATTTATTATTTATTTCCAATGAAAATTTTTTTCTGGCGAATCGAGTTTAATGGTCTAGTAATAAATATCATGTTAAATACTGTTTTAATAAACAATAATTTATTTTTTAATAAAATAATACTAATTTTTCAATGAGTTTATTTTATGACAGGTAAATATTAAAATTATTATTATATTTATTTACACATGGGCTTTACCATTGATTAAAATAATAATAATGGTTTGTCTAAAAATATTATTCCTAAACCCTAACTCTATTTAAAGTTGATTATGAGAAATCATATCCAATTTGATCACGATGAAAAATTAATTATAGAGGATTCTATTATGACTTAGAAAACATATCCCCTGGAATTACCTTGGGAATACATATTTATATTCCACCTCTAGAATAAATCATATTTCTATACATCAAGTATTTTTCTATGATCAAGAACAATCACAATAACTGTTAAAACTATCCACACTAGGACTCTGAGGATTCAATGATAACGATTAGTGGTTTACATAATGTGTGTAAACCACCACTATAGGGAATCTACCATTTTTTCCTCTTATGCAAGGACCATATAATAATAGTTGTTCATCTGATCATCATTATTAAAGAATTAAATTCAATCTATGATATTTCTTATTTCAAATAAATTAATTGTAATTGATATGTTAAAAGATACTCTCTTGTTGGTTTCAGTCATTATTAAATTTAATATTCGATTTAATTTGTCCATCATGAAATTTTTTCACGTACACCTCATATTATTTATACAATACAATAAAGATCTAAGTTGGATATAACTAATAAGCACTTCTTCTATGATCAAAACCATCAAATCAAACCATCAACATGTGTAGTTATCATGTTTGATTTTTTAATCTATAATAAATTATTTTAGTATAAGATGAATCTATATATCCATAAGCACTCAATAAAAAGATTTACATTTGCATAATGGTTAGCCCTTATATAATCATCAATTCTAAATATTTAATTGGCACTCCGACTAACATCACATAACCATAGGGTACTATAATGATCTTAACATTTATAAATGAAATTTACCTTTTGAATAAATATATATCCCAATTTATAATAGATAACACATGCCCCATATAAAGAAAATCAATAATATTTTTTAATAATTTAATGTAAATATATAATAAAACCATTGGGTTTTATAACCATTAAATATAACAATAGTTTTTTCATACAACCATCATAATGTAACCTCTCATATTATTATAAATTAATGTAAAAAATAGATATATAATGTGTAAGGAAGAATAAATTTCCAAAAATATTGGGCTCATATCTTATGAATCACATTTATCATATCTTCCTTGTGCGATGGAATCCCTTGGGATATCCCTTAATCAATCCCAATCTATGATTCAATAACTAAGTCCTCAGTACAATCAATTATGATAGGAGTTAAAGCTTATAAAAGTCACCTTCAAATCAATGATCATTTAACCACCCAAAGAATACAATATCATTTCACACACAACCATTGGGGAATATTTTAGTGTAAATTTTTTTTATGTTTCAAGACCTAATTGGTATAAAAGAATAAATTTTCCATTAATAATTAAATAATTGTTACCTTAATCTCATTTTTATTATTATATACATGAATATAAGTTCAATTTGATTAATAGATTCCTATATACTAAGGGAATTTTTTGGAAAATATGTATTTTCAAATAAAATACATTGTTATGATAAATTCAATAATTTTAATAAAAATTTTTCCTTAAAAATATTTATACAAAACTATTTATTTTGATATAAATTATAATATAATTTCATGAATTTAAAAATAAAATTTTTATAATGTTCATTATATCATAGAAATTAATATTTCTAAATAAATAATAATTTTAATATGAAAATTTACATTTTATGACTTAGAAATTTATTTTTATTATATAGATTTTATTTTCTGAAATAACCATTTCTATATTATCCAAGGGTAATTTTTTCCATGATTTTTGAAATATAATAATTATATGTTAAAAATATTGTATGGTGTAAATATTTGGTATGTATAATGAAAACATAATGGAATATAACTGATATCATAAATATAATAAAATTATTTCTCCAAAAAATAGTAATATTCATTAAAATATGGTATTTTAAAAAGATAAGATTAATTTTCCAAACCTCTAATTAATATTATAAAACCTAACTTATATTTTAATGGTTTAAAAAATAATAATTTAGTAAATTGAATCCTTTCCCAACAAAAACATTATTAATTCATGAATTTATTCATTATTCTATTAAAATATTAAAAAAAACTCCCCACTTCCAAATACCATGTGTAAAATAAATGGAAAGTCCAATGTTTTTTCATTTCTTGTTAAGAATAAGTCCAAATCTATGTTTAGAAATTAATAAAAAATCACCCCTCTTTTTTATAAGTGCCCACTCTTTCTATCATTGAACATCACGATAAATCCATTGAGAAATAATTTCCTCCCAATTTTTCTTACAAAATTTATACCAAGGAGTTGTTAAGGTAGTAAGGAGTTCCTACTAATATTAAAGAAGAAACCTTTCAATTTAACTGGTTTGATCCCTCTTTTTTTCTGTTCATGAACTTCCTCTATAGTAATCAGTTCGACTCTAAATTTATTGTTTTTCTTATGTTTATGAAAATATAATTATTTCCCAAATTAATCCCAATTGATGAATTGAATTATTGTTATCTCATTACTCGCTGCCATAAAATATTATGTATAACCATTATGGATTGAAATTTATCACTTGATTTTCCATACCATAAGTTTTGTGTTTTGAATGCGTGATACTATTTCCATTCATGAGTATTCACCAAGATATAACTATCAGTCATTTATTTAGTATATAAATCCAGTATTCAAATATTAAATAATACAGTTTCTTTAGTCTATAATTCAATTTTTAGTCTTCATAATGGTAATTATGGTTTAGAGTATTAAGTAATTAGGTCCTAAATATTACAAATCAAAACCATACATTAAAAAGTGTAATATTCTACATTTTATCAATTTTTTTCCAAAATATAAACTTTTTAATATGAAACACATTTTCATTTCATGTAAAATTTTTATGAATATAAACTTGAATTCTTATTCAACCTTGCTCATCATTAAATCAATATAAAAAAATTTAAGACCTCGTATGAGCACCGAAAGCTCAATAAGTGTCCTAAAAGTAAGATATCTATTACTCAAGTGAAAAATATGGAAACCCATAAAATATAATCCTTTTTTATTGTTATTATATTGTATAATGAAAATAATAATCAAATGGAAAACACACTTTTTTCTCAAAGAAAACAATTTAACCCCCTAGAAATCACATATAAACCTTTGTTGGCATATTGGATAATAATATTCTATTCTTGTGTTCACTCTTTCATTATTAACTTGATACCTAAAAAACCAATGAGACATGTCTTTTTGTTTAACTCCCTCTATCTTTACTTTGAATTCAAGTAATATTACCTACTGCATTGCAGAGCTATATCGGGATCACTCATAATATAAGATATATTGTGCTCACCTTTTATATATGTTTTATTTAGATCACATATAGTATAAGATATATCTATCTCACATAATATATGGAAAATATGTCTAGGTCATATATGTTGAAATAGAACAATCATTTTTCCTTTTATAAATAATTCATAAGAATATTATTTTATAAAACCATTGAATGAATGTGATGATATAAATTGAAATACCATTATAATTCATGTATTTTCATATAAATAAATTCATAAAAAAGTTTTTAGAACATGTGAATTGACCGAATATATTTATAAAAATAGATCTTTATGATATTTAAAAATGTGTTCTATGATAAATTCCTCTTTACCTTGAGTCTGAATCATCAAATATGTCTTTTAACATCATAAATAATAAACATATATCAATTATTTAATATAGTAATCTAATTTATAATGATTATTATTCATTTTATTTTATTTATTACCATGTTATATTACATTTCATAATTAATTAAATTCGTGTTCCATGTTTTGATGATGTTCAACTCATAAGTCAAAAATTAATTTTGTGATGGACTAATGGATCATGATTATTACTATTATAAAATATTAATTATGATATATTTATTATTTTTTTCATTTTTTATTATTTAAAAACCAATAATGTATGGTGGTTATATAAAATTGATAACATTATAATGATGGAGATTGTTGGTCATTCAAATTCCTAAGTAACATTTCCATTTTTCAAAGAATGGGCTGGAAAGTAATTATATATTATTTTCTATTTATATAATGATTATTTGTCATAAATATCACATTATTTCTTTAAATTCACCAACATAACCATCCATGTGAGGTGGCAATATAAATTCAACATCATCATCTCATGATGTGGTAGTCAGTGGTACAACCGACTGATGTTTTTATTTTTCATTTGGATTTTTTATAAATAAATTATATATATGTATATAATTTAATTTTTATCATATATTTCATATTTTATCATTTGGATCCATTATTTTTACCATCCTTAAAGGGTAGATATTGAAAATAAATAACATTGGTTCATAGGGTAGTATCTTATCGTATACATGAATAATAGTTTTGCGTACTATTAGATAAAGAAGTAGAGGTGTTAAGATTAATCCATAAACATAATTTCATATGACTATATTTTATATACTAATTATATTATATCATAATTGTCATAATTGTTTTGATAGAGTTAGAGTATTACCATAAAATAATCAATCAGTAAAAACATATACCTCTTCTTTAGAAAACATCTTTTTCTTTACACCTTATTCCCTATAAGGTTGGTATTCTACCCAAAATAATACATATAAGACATGTTAATGGATTATAAGAAATTATTTCTAAAGGTATTTGAATTAGAAGATTTCTATTTATCTATGGAGAGGAGACGAGTTGTGGAGTCCATTTAAAGTATGAGAGAGGACCCACAAGATATTGTTTTAAAATGAATTAAATATTATTAAGTCATTTTTATGGACAATTATATCTTAAAAATATTTATGTTGAGTATATTGTGAAAATGTATTATATCCAACCATATAATAATAATTAAGTTTAAATTTTTTGGCCTCATCACATAGTTTTGACATAGATTAAACTGGTTTACCCTTTTTTATAGTGATAGATTTTCACCAATGTAAAAATTTAGAATGAGGAAAAATGAAATATTTAGCATTAATTAATTAAGAAATTATAATTTAAAATATTAAAAACCTTTTTAAATATTAAATCATTATTAATGGTATAAATTGTTTTAATATAACAAATTAAAATTCATTGAAAAATGGTTTTCTGATAAATGAATGTTATGTATGAAGGTGATTTTATACCTATATCACATATAATTTTGATCCAAAAGGTATAAATTGAATTAAATTTTTCATAAATAAAATATTTTTTTTAAAACAAATAAAAATAACAATGAAAGGATTATAATACTATAAATGATGATATAGTTTTCTTTCAAAATTGATATTGTTCACACCCCCCCCAATAATCAACATTTTATGAAAATTAAAAAAACATCACCCTAATATAATTTAGACATGATAAATTTAGAAACAGTATACTTTTTATGATTTTCAATTTCTAAAATTTCGAATTTAATATTTTAAAATAAACAATATAATACCCAAAAAAAGATAATAAGAATAAACTAATTTTCTATTTGATTAAAAAAAATACATAACATTATTTTTATTAATATAACTCTATGAAATATAATTCTTGAATATTAATAATATATGAAATTGATTTACTATTAATATAAACCATTTTTCAATGTACTTCCCTCCTTTTGTAATTTCAGTCCTTATAATTTTATTTTGTTTTAAATAAGAGGGGATATTTTCTCTTCGAATCAATTTATAATTCCCATGTTTTTTCTTGTGCCACATGGTTTTTCCAAAAAAAACTCAAATTTAATGTATCCTATTTTTCTATAAAACCTACTTCCTATGGTAAATAATTATAATAGTTTCTTCCTTATAAGAAATATTCTCTTCCAACTATAATACTTAGTGACTCAAAACACGAGATTCATTTGACAAATATTTCGTTAATAATGAAACATGGAACACATTTTATCCCTAAGATACAATACGAGGCATGAAAACATGGTATATAAATGATCCATGTTTTCCTAACTTTCTGACATTAAAATTAACTATAGACCAAACATTCCATTTTTAACAAATTCCCAACACTATTCCATGTATATAATTTAATTAAAATATGATAGACTCCCTCAAAAGAAAGATTATTCCTCTAGTTATCTATTAAAATATTCTTTCTACTTTGGGATACTATTATATAATTTTAAATCATCTTCACCTTTTCAACCATTTCCACTGACAACTATTATCCCAATAACATCATATTTCCTCCTCTATTCGGACAAGATGGACCATGAGACTACTTTCAATTAAATTACTCAAATGGATTCAATGGTATAATGGAATGAAAACATTTATTATAAAAAAATTCAACAAATGAAAGATATTGATCCCAAATTCACTAGTAATACATTGAAAAAGGTTGAATAATTTATTCAAAATTCCGAATTATTCTATTTAATTTTTTATCATATTAAGGACGAAAAATTAAACTTATGTTTAATTCAATACCAACTAACATATGAAATCCATTCAAAAAATTAATTGTAAACCTAGGATCTTGGTCAGATACAATATAAATAGTAACTCCTTGTAACCATACTATCTCATTAAGATACAATCTAGAATGGCAATATAACAACAATTTATATTGGATAGCAATGAAATGTGTTTATTTTTTTAGATGATCAATAATAACCCATGTTACATTATTACCTCAGGAAGTATTTATAAATCCCACCAAAAAATACATTTATATATTTTATCATTTCCACTATTACATTGGAATATGATAAAAAATTTCCATTCAAATACTATCATTTAGCTTTAACTTATTGAAAATAAAATATTTCTAGATAAAATATGGTCACATATTTCATTAGTTTCTCCCCCTATTAATAATCATAAACGTATCTCTACATCACAGTACTATTTGGGTAAAAATAGAGAGTGGTCTGAGATTCATTAAACAAATTCTTTTTCCCCTGGAAGATAGATGGAACAAATATCCTTTTCCAAAATCACAACATACATTCTTTTTTAATGTTATGTTTTGGTAACATAACTTTCCTTACCAATTCAATATTTATTACAAATCATGGTTATATTTTTTAGAATGATTATTTCTATCTCACAATAATGACTGCAGTGAATACAAAATTAAAATAGATGATGTTCTTGCATGAATAATATGGTTCTATTATTAATTAAATCCATTACCAAATGATCATGTTCTTAAATTTTTATGGATAACGATGCATTAAATTTTATTATGAAAACATAAAAAACATTTTTTCTTTTTCTAGGTGGTAGTGAATAATGAAATAATAATACGTTGTTAGTTATATCCATATTTTATATATCATGTTCAACTATTTTTGAGTTAGTATTTACATTTAATTTCAATAATTATTATATATTTCAAATTATTATATTTTTAAATAATGTCACTATTTTTATAAAAATAAATACCACTATTTCAGGTTCAAGATAATGTGTATGATAATTTATATCATGATGTTTCAATTGATGTGATGTATAATCCATTACCTGATTATTATGAATTTGAACAAACCAAAGTTCCTTCAAAGAAAAATCAATATGTTGAAAAACCAAATCGATTTCTAATGGATTGACAATAAACTGAAAAATTCACCAATCTATATTTCAATTCTAAGAAACAATCATTAGAATCATTCTTCCAAAATATCTTAACACCTTTTTAAGTTAACGATGTTATTGGGATAGATAAATGAGAAAATTTTCAACAAACCACCATTAATAACTTATTAACCATAGAAAAATATAAATCTAGGTGAGATATTTTGGTCTCAGAAGTTCTTCAACAACTTTAGTTTTATTAGGACAAATATGTATTCAATATTTTGAAACAATATTCCCAATAATAGAAATATGGTGAAAAAATAACATTTATAAAATCATATATCATTTTTTCATTATAGTTTTACAACAAATTTTTTTTGGATTATTTCATGATCCTTGTGAATTTTATAATTTATAGAAATATCCTCAATAAACATGAAAAAATAATAATATAATTAGTAATGGAAGTGTTATAACCCCCCCCCCCCCACAATGTATACCCCTCTTACGTCGGTAATGGGAGAAGATAGATAATTTCCTCCCGAATCCTTCCTCCAGTAGGCCCCAATTTCATGACTAGCACCGAGGGTATAATATACACACTGATGGGAGGAATTACCCTATTAGAGAACATGTTCTAAGGAGATAGATAAGATAGAAACAAAACAAATCCTAATCATACCATATAGTAAATTAAACGAAAGTTTACATATGTAATTTCATGCAATAGCAACTACCACTAAAAGGGAAAACTACACATACAAATAGAAAGTAATTTTAAAGTGACCCAGAATCACAAACAGTTGATGCAAAAACCCCATCTAGTAGTAACTAGACAAATCTCTAATTTTTTCCAACTGGCCTAAAAATATTTAATGAAACATAGAATGAGTATAAAATAATACCCAGTATGATCCTCCCTGGAGCCTCTCATGAAAAAATAAAGAAGCATGCTAAAGCACAACAATCAAAAATTGAAACTCAATCATCACTTATATAGATATACTGTGTTTTAAACCTCATCATTAATACTATAAAAAAGTTTTTCATAACAGATTATAAAATATAATAATGAATATCAAGAGTACCTGACTACCACTTCCCCACAGGTTTGCTGCTTTTCACCAAAGACACTCGACCTGAGCATCTATCTCCCAAAAGTCTATCCCAATGAAACCTGGGTGAAGAACTATAACATGGAAATCATTCAACATTACACCATATCCACATAACATAATGTTTCCTGGTGGTTATTTGGGATCCACCAAAACTCTCATAACATGTATCACACATCATGTATAATACCTAAAGTCATCACAACCCATACATTGAGTGAGTTTCCTCAATCCATCACAGCCTCTACTTATCATGCCAATAGTAGTCCACAGAAAACTATATCTTGAATACATTTCTATAAAATAATAATAATACATTATAGCCTTATATGTACATATATGGTGGGAAACTAACTGTCACGCCTACTAGTACATGTGACTACCAAGATAAGAGTGTGGGGTCAAAGAGGGTAGTAAGACATCAAACCTCCCAATGAGATGTTAGGGAATACAACCCCCATGTCACCAAATCCCAATGGAGTCAGTTTCCCTAACCTACTGGGTGAATTACCATATAGAAACAAAAAGAGTATATGACATAATATAGACCACAACCACACTGTAACGACTAAATGTTTTATCAATTGAAATTACTTTCTTATAAATATGTCATATAATCTAATGAATTCACAAAATAACTAACTACTAAGTTCAATTTAACCATTAAACATAATTTTCTCACTTATGTGTTTTTAATTTTGAAATTCATATATACACAGTTATGATCAGTATGTTATTTGGAGTCTAATATGACCAAAATAATTTTTGGGTAATAGTAACATACCCTTATGAATAGTAATGTTCCCTTTAAGAACAGTGGCATACACTAATGAATAGTAACCTTACCTGTGATGGTATATAATGAATATTGAAATTGGATGTATAATATACATATATTTTACAATAATAAAATAAATGTCTAAAAATTGTTATTTTCCAAGTAAATTTTGATTTTAATTAAAAATTAAATTAATCATATTTAGGTAATTGTTTTTTGAAAAAATGGAGTTATGTTTTGGATTTTAGATGTCAAAAAATGGGTAGGGTGAATTTTTGGGATTTTTCTATAGTACTTCAATTTTTGGTGAATTGTAAAATGCATTAATTTACTATATAAATATATTATAATTTAAATACACTATTTGTAACATCATAAGTGATGTAAGAACTCAAATCTAGAACTCACATGAACTTATTAAAATTTTAGGTCTTGGAATAATCCATATTTTTTGTCTTAGGGGAAAATAATAAATTAATGATTATAATATTATACAAACACTCCTCCCCTCCACTATAAATACCACCCATCCTTACAACTTATCTTCACTTTTCTAAAGCCTTATGACTTGCCTAAATTCTACCCAAATATCTCCTCAATATCTATACCCACATATAGAATCCCCTAGTCTCTTGAATTTACCAATTCCTCTCCCCTTAATAGGCTCTCAAAGGATGTAAAATCAAGATGTAAATTCATCTTTCCAATTCTTTTATTTCTTTTGAGTTCTTTTCTTTTCTTGTTTATTTCCTAACCAATCATCACCAAAACGATATGATAACACCATTAACATAAATGTACTAGAATTATATTATGATAATGGAATAATCCTTTATCTTATCCCCTTTCCCCATCTTTTATTTGAAAGAAATGAAAACACCATTTGAGATGTGTTAATTTAGCACAATCAAGGATGACATGTTATCAATTTCCATTACCATATTCAATTATGGTCATGAAACCATTTTCATGGTTGAACCAGACCCTAATATATTTATTATTTCTCATATATGGTTCTATAATCCTGTTTTACATATTGATTTGACACATAACACACAAAAAATTCAGTGTGGAAAAAAATGCTAATAAACCCAAAATGTTATCACTAATGTTTTATATAATGATTCGAAATCACTCCAAGTAACCAAATTAAATTTCAACCATGTAATATATGGGATGTTAACTAATTTCATATAAATTAAATTCTAGAAAACCACTTTTATCCTACATGTTTATCCGAACATGATTATAAGTGAACCGTTCGTTATAACCAAGTATGCAAATAGACCCGAATAATGAACTTAATCTTTTTAACTGATCAAAATGGTGTGAAATGAACTTAAAAAGGTTATAAATTATATTTTAAATATATAATAGGTTCTCTAGTTATTAATTAATGAACCTAATTTGAATTTTCATTTCATTATTTTCATGAAACGATCAACATCGGACTTATGGTAAGGGATTCTCTCCATTTCACTTTTATTCATGATTTTCCTCAATGTTCTTCCATTTTATGTGTAATCCCTAATTATGGGGTATGATTTATCACTTCCCCAATAAATTTCTCATGATTTATAAGGGATGAGAAACCTCGTTCTTGCTCATGAATCCCGCATATGTAAACCCAATATATGCCGATAATCCGTAAGGAATTCCACCCGAACTACCTTTATTCCTTCGAGTAGCTCTATCATTCCTTTTTACCAAAATGAAGGTATATTTTTTTAAAAAAAAATTCTTAATTCTGTTTATATGATCCAAAATCACGTTTCAAGATCCAACCGTCATTCATTTTTGGATATATACATGCATTTAAGTGAATCCCTCCTTGAAACTTCCCAATAAGCAAACTAGTTTTAAAGGAAATTCCCAAATTTTTACCCAATATCAAGTTCACTCTATCCTATGATTTAAATCACCAATTTATTTATAAAATCATTTTTTTATTATGAAAACCTTCTAATTTATCTTTTTGTTTTGTATAAAATATTGTTTCCTTTTCTATTTTGAAAGCTCTATTGTATTTTCCATAAAACCACACAAAAATTATTTAAATGCAAAAATTTATTAAATAAATTTCTTACATGTTTTACCCTATTTTAGAAATCACATACCACAATATAGGCCTATTTTAATTTATAAATATCCATTTATGTTCTAATTTCATTCTTTTATGGACACTTCTATTATACGCCCATTGGTTATACTTTATGCCATGATTTTGTTACCCAATTCATTTCATGGGTATCCCTTACGTTTATGTAAGAATGATTATGTGTAATTATTTATGCAGAAAAGATATTCATGAAATGTATAATGGTTTTTCTCAGATAGATATCTAATTTATTGTGTAAATTTGAGTATCATGATACATTTTGTGCAATGGTCTTGGAAGTTATCCTTGGATTATGGTACTATGTGCAATAGTCTGGGTGGTTAGCCTTCACATGTGCTCCTATAATAAATATTCTTGGAGTTTATCCTTGACTCGTACTAAATTCATGTTTTAAGTTTCTTCCAAATTTCTATGATTCCATGTTCAAATCATCCCCTGTTTATATCTTATGATTCCATATTTTACATGTTTTCTTATATCATCATTTCATTCCTTTTATCCCAGTTTTTAATGCGTTGTTATAATGGTTATTCCTTTACTGGGATTTTATCTCATCCCTTTTTTCATGTTATCCATAGGTTATCATATGCTTATGTATGAGCATAATGGAATATAGGGGCTCATTATGGGGTTTAAATAAAAAAATTATAATGTTTGATTATGTACCTAGTCTTCCAAGACCCAAGACATTAAAATCCATGGCATTTAAAATGTTGTATAATTATACATAAAACGATGTAATGTTATATGTAAAAGTCTATGGTCTCTATAATTGTTATCATGGGAAATTAAATTTATTTTTGGAGATTATAAATATTACACTTTTTGTATGACAGTTAAGGATGATATGATGTTTATGAATACATACCTAAATTTTCGTAAGTATAGAGTAAGTGGTTTAATATGAAAATATGTCCCTGTCAGGATAAAAATTGGTTGAGGTAACTCTAGAACATATGTAACTAAGAGTGAAAACAATGACAAAGAGTTTTAGGCTTGACCTGTGGTATCCTGGTACATGACAATGGGCCTTGTGGCACTCTTGGTTTGACACTCTTGGTGATATGCATTGGAAAATTCGTGAGATTAGTACAAACCATTATTAAGGGAATAAAAAAATACAACAAGAATATATGTTATGAAATATATCGAGGATAATATATATTTAAAACTAATGAACCAAAAGTTAGGATATAATTCTCTTATACAAGTTTATTTTTTTACGTTAAAAACATTCTTTTTTATGATGAATAACTGACTATTTAATCCCACAAATTGTACATTCATTTTCATAGTTAATGGTGGGAAATAGAAGATAATATTCCAATAACCAATGTGATAGGAAATATGAGGATTTCCCTAATGAAATTCCTGATATGATTGGAATAGGTTCTCAAAACATCATGACAATATTCTCTCAGTTGGATCATGTTATAAATAATAACGTGAATCATGTGGAACGCCATCCTACTCTAGGGAAAGAGAACATTTATGTAGAATCCTTCACGTGGAAAAGGATCTTCATGTTTATCATATCATCAAATCCCCTCCTCATTAAATAGTGTATTCACTACATTTAAAAGATATTCTTCATCCTTCCATTCTTGGAGGAAGAGTAATTTGTACTAGAGTTCAATCATTTTGATAGGGAATCTGATCAGCGGTGGATGATCACCAAGATCACAAATTACCCAATGGAAATTGATTCCATGGATTAGGAGGAATTCAAGAGGATGTTTTTCAATAAATAATTTCTGTGAACCCTCTGTCTGATAAAGGAAATAGAGTTCCTCAGTCTCAAGTAGAAGGAAGATGATTCCATCTGGGCTTATGAAGAAAGCATTACATGTCTTGAAAGGAACATCTCTGGATTTTTCATGAACACAAAAAACAAGATGGATCAATTCTTTATTAAGCTAAATCCTATTCTATGGAAGGTTTCAGAAATTTGATACATTGACAGTTATGATCATATCATCTTTTCTTCCCTTAAGGATGAAATTGATATTTGAGACTCTTAGGGGCATGGTGACAAGAAGTGATAAATAGATAACAACAATGGTGATTCAACAAACAAATCATGTTATGGAAAGAAGCCCAAATATCCCAATTATAAAAATTGAGGGAGAAGTATCTTGGGAACTGTCTAAAGGAAACTAGGACTTTGTTCAATTGTGGATTGCTGGAACATCAAGTCAATAACGGTTAAAGGGATATGGAATATCCCTATAATTTGGAAAAATAAAGGATTTTTATGATTAATGATCACCCAATGGTGGAGTGTTAAACCTCCATGGACGATGGGAATTATGAAAACTATTTCCCTAATCCAAGGGTTATCAGAGGAAATCAACATTAACCTCTAAGGGAACATAGAAGGTCTTCTGTTATCACTACTGTTGAGGTAGATCTGGACAATGATGTGGGGATAGGTACACTAGTTATTCATTCAATAATAAATAACATACTATTTAATTCTAGTTCTACACATTATTTCTTATCATACATGTTTAGTATAACTATTCAAACACCACCTCAAAATTTGTAGGACAATTTATCTTTTTGAATAGAAAATGTGGAAATTATTGATTACATGGTTTGTAACTTCTCCCGGTGTGATGTTTGTAGACTAAACCTTCATGAAAATATTTTCATGCTTCATTTTGTGGAGTTTGATTTTATTCTAGACATGGATTTTCTTTCTTTATTCAAATGAATCATCAAATTTCAAGAAAGAGAGACCCTCATCACATCTCAAAGAATCCTCTAATTATTTAAAAGTGTAAGGAGGAGGATGAATATCTTTTAAAATAATTTTCTCAAGTGTTTATATTGTTTCCTTATTAGCTAGCATATCGATCCCAAATGATTGAGACATCAGAGAGAATCATACTTATAGACAAACCCATTGTGAGGGATTACACTGATATATTCCCTGAAGATTTGTCTTGTCTTTTTTATGACTAAGAGGTTGAGTTTTCAATTTATCTAATTCTTGGATCTCTACATATATCAAATACACCTGAAAGAATGGCCACCGTGGAGATTCAAGAGATGAAGAAGCAGTTACAGGAGAATCTGGAGGAGGGTTTTATATGTCTGAGTGCTTCACTGTGGGGTGCGCCAGTCCTGTTCGGCAAGAAGAACGATGGATTAATGCACTTCAGAATTTATTTTCAAGAGATCAGTAAAATCATGATAAAAAAATTATCCCCTGTCAAAGATTGATAACTTTTTTGATCAGCTTAACGGGGGCAGTTATTTCTCTACGGTGGACCTTCGGTGATGATATCACCAATTAAAGGTTATAAAGGAAGATATTACTAAGACTGGCTATCGAACGAGGTATGGATGTTATGAGTTCATAGTGACACCCTTCTAACTCACTAATTCTCTAGAAATTTTCATGGAGCTAATGAATAGAGTATTTAGAGATTACAATAAAAAAATTATGGTAGTCTTTATTTACAATATTCTGATATACTCCAACAGTAAAGAGGAACTTGATTAGAATTTGAATACTATGATAAAGACGTTGAAAAGGGATAATCTATATAAAAAGTAAAGTAAATGTGAGTTCTGGAAGGAGGAAGTATCCTTCTTGGGTAATGGTATAAGTAGAAAAGGGATATCTGAAGACCCTTCTACGAAAAAGGAAATTGAAGAGTGTCCCAGGAAAAAACTAGTAATGGATATCTGCAAATTTATGTGTCTAGCTAGGTATTATCGACGATTTGTGATTAATTTTTCCCAGTTTACAAACCCAATAACCATGCTGACATGGAAGGGAGTAATGTTTCTCTATACTCGGTAATGGGAAGACTACTTCATGGATTTGAAAAAGAGGATTATCACTATGCTAGTACTCACACTACCAACAAGTTTTTAACTCTTTGTGGTAGACGGTTATGCATCAAAGAAGGGCATAGTCAATATGCTAATGCAAAATGACAGAGTGATAGCCTATGCCTCAAGGAATATGAAAATACATTAGAAAAACTATCACACATATAATATGGAGTTGGTATCTATGATCTTCACATTGAATGTAAAGACCCCTAAAATTAAAGGGAAATTTTTTCTTAATTTTCTTTGTGATTTTTCAAGAACACAGCTTCTGAAGAAAACTGATTCTGAGGCCCGGAGTGCCCATAATCATGTTCCTAAGTTTAGATAGGGTACATTCAGTGAACGAACGAGCGAGTTTTCCAAACTTTTGAACCGGTGCTCGGAATCGAAATCCGAGGGCACAAATGAAACCGCAGTGCCGGTAATTTCTTAGGAACACCTTTTCTGGAGTTGTGTTGGCTCAGGTGTGGTTATTTAAAAAAAAGGGTTAACTAATGAATAAAATAAAAGTTGTGCAACAATTTTTATTTTATGATCTAAGTAGTTTAAACATACTTATGGAAGTTTATGTGGGACCCACTATATCCTATCCCCTCTTGATAGGATTTTAGTGAGGTGGGCCCTGCACGAGCCCCACCTTTTTAACTTTCTGAATCCTCCATTATTATTGTAACACACCCGCACCCCCTCTTATTAAATACCAAGTCAACTCTATTAATTAATGAATTGAATTAAGTTATTCAATGTAATCAATTCTTGAATTCATTTTGAATTTCGAATTAAATGTTAGATAGTGTGTGTTAGTTAAATATTAAAAATTCTTATTTCATTAAGGGTTATTTCGTTGTGCGAGAAGGTTGGAGAGGAATTGCTCAAGCCTGGGAATCTTCATCTTCCTCCTTGAAGAACGCGAAGAACACACCGTCATCGACGAAGAACGCTGAACTCTGATGAAGGACGATGAATAATGCTGATTCCTTGGAGATTGATGACGCGACGCCGTGTACCGCGAAGCCGACGGTCCTCTTCTCTGCGACGTCGTGTATCGTGATGTCATGTACCGCGACACTGACGGTCCTCTTCTCCTCGACGCCGTGTACCGCGATGCCATGTACTGCGACATCGTGTACTGTGACACCGACGATCCTCCTTCGATGACGCAGTCTTCCGTGACGTCCCTTTCCCGCGACAAACCTCGTTCGATGACTTCATCGAGGTAGGGGGTTTGATTTAGTTCACGAATATTCTTTGCCATCCAAACATCTTTTTTTTTCTCTAGCCGCTTGATATCAGATTAACGGGAGGAGGTCGGACCGCACGAACACAGCCTACCCTTCTCCCCCTTTGATGTTGTGTTTGTCACGGCATGATTAAAGTCAATGCGGTGCAACGGAACCGCGCGGAAACAAAGAAGAAGTGTGGTGTCGTCGTGCCGCGTCGTTGAGGCCAAACAAAGCCGTGGCGCCGTCGCGCCGCACCAAAGAACCACAAAGAGGCCACGGCCGGAGCGGGACCATAGCGGAGGGGCGCGGCGCCATCGCGCCGCGCCGATCGGACAACGTCGCGGCTCATGTTTGCGGCAGTGCAAGGCGGGGCGGCCGGAACCGCCGGCCGCCGACACCTCAGAGGGGCGGGACCGCGGGGTCTCGCGGAGGCAGCACCAGCCGGCCGAACCGGGCCGGCCATTTCGGAAGGAAGACCGGGGGTCGTAACCCCTGGCTAGAAAAGGAGCGGCACCATGGGGGCCGCGGTTTCAATCAAGGGGGGCACCCCCCCCCCCTTCCACTCGGCTCGGCCAGCGCCGAGCTGGCCACACCGGGCCGCGCCAGCGCCAGGACAACTGGACTGGCCGCACCAGGCCAGGCCACCCAGGCAGGGTCGGGACACGCTGGCTGGTCCGGGCTGCGCCGGCGGGGCCGGTTCGGGCCGACCTAGGGGGTCTCGGGCCGGGTCGTTCCGGACTTAAATCCCCCTAAAACCGGATGGGTTCGTTCTATTGCCCATATCTTGGGCTATGGACCTCCGATCGACGCACCGTCAGTTGAGATGTGATCCTTGGATCGAGACAGTCGTTTTGATTTACTACACTCAAGGATTCGGAGAACTTTGGGTACATACAGGTTGGTTCAAACACGAAACCAACCGGTCCCTCAGAGCGGAAACGCTTATAACATGAGTTTCGGATGTCCGATTGGCGTACCATCGACTTTTTTGGATTCATCTTAGTGAGACGGACATTTTGGATTACTCCTCTTGAGGTTTGGACACCGTTGGAGTGCGGTCGGGTTGGTTTTGACTTAAAAACCAACTGGTCCCCTATAACGAAAAGGTCAATAACTCTCAGACCAGGCGTCCGATTAACGCGCTGTCTGTCACGTTGAGTTCCTCATGTCGAGACGAAACCTTGGGATACATCCTCTCCGAACTACCTATCAGTTGATGAATCAACCCCCTTGGCTCATGGAGCGGACCCTCTATGAATCGAGCATGTTGTGTGCGGGAACCCTAGAGCTGGTTGCGACTGCGACGACGATGAAGACTGCACTGAAATCCTCTGTGGGTTTGGCAGTGATGATGACTGCACTGAAATCCTCCATGGGTTCGGCAGCGATGAAGACTGCACTGAAATCCTCTGTGGGTTCAGCAACGATGAAGGCGGCACTGAAATCCTTCGTGGTTTTGGCAGCGATGAAAACCGTACTGAAATTCTCCGTGGGTTCGACGGCAATGACTATTGTTCTTGTATCCTACGTGGGTTTGGCAGTGTTTGACTTTGTTCTTGCTATCCTATGTGGGTCTGGAAAAGTTGCTGGTTTGTATCCTATGTGGGTCCGACAGCTTAGCTGGTTTAGTATCCTACATGGGTCCTAGCATAGATGAATCAGTGGATATATCTGATCAACTATATCACCTTACGAAGAAGTATACATGTCTGAGATGAGTCTTGACTTCCAATCATTATATTAGTTATGATTGACTTTCTTTCCTATGTGGATTGGGTTGTGTTATCCTGTGTGGATTGGGTTACACTATCCTGTCTGGATGTGATCGAACTTGGGCTCGGATGTTGGAGCCGAACTGGAATTGATGACTTAGGTATATGTATGGGCATATACCTAAGTAGTGTTGGTTGTTACTTCGTGATTATATCTTTCCTTTGTGGATTATCCTTTGAGGATTCTGGGAGACCTTCGGGGGTCTCGGGGTCCCTTATGAGTAGCGTATACTCATCTCTGCACCGGCTATGCCTGCACTACATTGTGTTGGATGTAGATGACGGACATCGTTGATCGTGGTTGAGGTTTGTGGAGAAAGTCGGTACCTGGAGGTGTACCACTGGGCGGGATGTACACGGAGTGGACGGCTGGACTTGAGGAGCTGAGGAGGCTATCTGTACCCACCCTTCAGGTGGGACATCTAGTTTAAGACTCGACATTGCTACTTTACTTTCAGTTGCTGTACTTATTTCCAATTGTACCTTACATTCAGTTTGGGTCTGTATTCTGGCCCATTTACTTTCCAAACTAACTATTGTACCCATTTTTACTTAGTGATTACTTATGATTTCTTACTATGTGGTGTTTGTTTACATTATAAATGCAATACCTTCCCCTTTTTGTCAGTATTTATGCCTTGGTTATAGTCGCCATCCCTTGGCCTATGGGAGGGGGCTTGGGGTAGTCACGCCACGGGTCCCGAGGATGGGTCGTGAAAAATTGGTATCAGAGGAGTTCAGCTCTACTACCGAACTCAGGACTCTGATCTTTCTTCTATGTGAAGCAATAGTGTTAAGGGTATTGAGTGTGGTTATCAGTCTAGGGAGTCCAGTGTTGGTGCGGTGGTCGGCGTATCCATACACTAGGACCCTGACTTCTGATTTCCGACTCAATGCACGAAAACATTGATTGCATGTGTGTTTCAAAAGTTTTATTTGTGATTAATTTGTGTCATCTCACCAGGTATATTGTTTAACTGTGGCACACCTGTTTCTTTTCAGGATGGCCCCATGATGGCATCTAGCTAGGGTTTCGAGCTTTGTGCGAGACGACAACCCACCAAGCAACGAGGCCTCGGTGTAGGTCCCTTTTTCAGCGGAGGCACCGACGATACCTCTACCCACCGAGCCACTGATGCTACCAGCCCCAGCCACTGATAGTTCACGTCGCCTTAGTGCGCTGCACGAGTTTCAGCATTAGAGACCGCCCAGGTTCTGCAGGGAGACAGACCCTCAGGCAGCCGAGGATTGGCAGGAGGCTGTAGTTCGAGTTTTCAGGTTATTGGGTACACCAGCTGACCTCATGGTGATCCTTGCAGCGAGCCTCCTGCACGTGACAACAGGCAGATGGTGGAGCTTGATGCTCCAGGTGCATGACGAGGCATCTCTCCTCTGGATGGACTTTGAGAGCCTCTTTCACTCGGAGTTCGTCCTATCCACCCTCCGTGCGGTGCGCTTCCAGGAGCATCTACAGCTGCGACATGGCAGCATGACGGTCGCCCAGTACTCAGTGAGATTTACCGATCTCTCACACTATTCGACGGACATGGTACGGGACCCATTCTTCTGGGCCCAGACCTTCGAGCAGGGACTGAGGCATGAGATCAGGGCATCGATGATCTCCCTCAGTATTCCGACATAGGTAGGAGTACTGGAGCGAGCCCTCCTCATGGAGAGCTTTCTTACTGAACCTATGCCAGCAACGAGACCTACCGTAGGGAGGCATGTAGAAAAGTCATCTATAGCTAGCAGTCAATGGATGTCACAGGGGTCCAGGAGGACCGAACCATCAGGAAGACGACCTCAGGACACTGGATCAGAGGTGCGGGGCACATGACGAAGAGCCAGCCTTCCGAAGACCAGGCAGAGTCAGAGGGTCGACGGTGGCGGTCTGGATAGAACGGGCGGACGAGGAAGGGGAGCTGGCCAAGTAGCAGGTGGCGGGAGACGCTTTCAGGCTTTACCACCACCACCACCAGGAGGTCCACCCCGACCACAGGGAGCTGGTGGGTAGAGACAGGATCTGCTTCAGGTAGTGGAGGCCTACGACCACGGCATGCCAGAGATGATTTGAGGAACTATCTGTGTCTACTCCACCCTTGCTGCAGTTCTTATAGACACTAGAGTGAGTCATTATTTTATTGTCGTTTCCCTTGTTCGAAGCTCACAGATTCGGACAGAGCCGTTGGCTCGATCCTTACGGCTAGAGACTCCTACATGAGTAGACTCGACGATTATGCACTAGTGTCGGTAGTGTGAGATTACTCTAGGAGGCGAGAGCTTCGGCTGGGATCTTCTTGTACCGGCGTCGAGGCCTTACGACGTCATCTTGGACATGGATTGGTTATCCACAGTCCCTAATCAGATCGACTGTATTAGGATCAAGGTGCGGTGTGTTCGCACCGATGGGAGAAGGTTCACCTTCACCGGTGAGAAGGGAGCCTTTCTAGCGGAGGATAGACTCACGCAGAGGAGAGGAAATCCCATCACTAATCAGTTGGGTATCCTAATCCTAGGAGAATTTGACGTTCGAAGTCCTAGTTTTCATGTAGTGGTGGATCAGTATGTGGACGTTTTCCCTTACGACGTTCCGAGACTACCTCCTCGCAGAGAGGTAAACTTTTATATTAACCTGTACCCCGGGACAACCCCAATATCCACTCCATCATATCAGATGGCCCCTACTGAGCATTGAGAGCTACGGGTACAGTTGGAGGACTTGAAGGGAAAGGGATTCATCTGACCCAATGTTTCACCCTGGGCTTCCCTGATATTGTTTTCCAAGAAGGCGGGCGGGAGCTTGCGACTGTGTGTCGACTATCATCGCCTGAACCAGGTGACCGTGAGGAACAAGTATCCGCTACCAAGGATTGACGGCCTCTTCGATCAGCTCAAGGGGGCATAGTGGTTCATGAAGATAGACCTCAGGCCAGGCTATCATCATCTCAGAGTTCGTGACGAGGACGTGCAGAAGACGACCTTCAGATGTTGGTATGGCCACTATGAGTTCTTGGTTATGGCTTTCAGCATAACCAAATCTCCAGTAGTGTTCATGGGTCTCATGAATAGGATCTTTTAGTCATACCTAGATCGATTTTACATGGTCTTCATTGACACCATATTGATATACTCGACCACTGAGGAGGAGCACACCTACCACTTGCGAGTTGTACTAGACACACTCAGAGAGCACCAGCATTATGGATAGCTCTCAATGTGTCAGTTCTGGTTACATGAGGTCCAATTCTTGGGACACGTCATCTCTGAGGTGGGATTTGCAGTGGATCATGCGAATATCGAGGCAGTGCTAGCTTGGGATCCACCCAGGAGCGTAACAAAGGTGCGGAGTTTCTTGGGTCTAGATTGGTACTACTGGAGATTTTTGCTAGACTTTTCTAGAGTTGCGGCACCACTCTCAACTTTGACGAAGAATGGGAAACCCTTCGTATGGTCAGACATATGTAAGTAGAGCTTCCAGAAGCTGCGACAGAGATTGACTAGCGCACCTATCTTGAGACTACCGGAGGAGGGAGTAGGGTACATAGTCTATTGCGATGCATCAGGGACTAGACTCGGATGTGTCCTGATGCTAGAGCGGGGCATGATCGCCTATGGATCCCATCAGTTGAGGAAGCATGAGAAGTACTACACTACCCATGACATGGAGTTAGCAGCAGTGGTCTTCTCTCTGAAGATGTGGCGACACTATCTGATGGGTGAGCGCTTTACTGTCTACTCTGACCACCAGAGTCTCAGGTACATCTTCTCACAGAAGGACCTGAATCTGAGACAGCAGCGATGGCTCGAGTTCTTCCAGGACTATGAATTTGAGATAGTCAATACTCCTAGAAATGGGAATGTAGTAGTCGATGCTCTCAGTAGGAGGACGGCCATTCAGCTACTCGGGGAGGCGACGGAGCAGCTAGCTGCTTTGCAGATATCCATTGTGGATTGATATGGAGTAGCCTTTCTTCAGTCACTCACAGTCACTCCTCCACTACTGCAGCGGGTCAGAGAGGCACAGCGTGGGGACGCTGACTGTGAGACATGACATGCGCAGATATCCTCAAGACAGGCACCTGATGGATTCTATATAGGAGTAGAGCACATCTTCATTTTCAGAGGATGTGCCATGGTACCAGTTTCTTTATAGGGGTAGGTGCTGAGATAGTTTCACACTTCCCATTTAGTGGTACATCCAGGAGTGGCGAATATGTACCAGGATCTCTGACAATAGCACTGGTGGCCAGGTATGAAGAAGGATGTGGTAGAGTTCATTTCTCGATGCCTCACCTACCAGCAGGTGAAGGTAGAGCACCAGGTACCCGAAGGCTTGGTACAACCCTTGGGGGTCCTGAAGTAGAAGTGGGACGGGATATCTATGGATTTCAGGACTAGACTTCCACACACTTCCAGAGGTCACGACTCCATTTGGGTGATTGTCGACCGACTCACCAAGTCAGCCCACTTCTTACCCATTAGAGAGCAGGGCTCAGTGGAGAGATTGGGACACCTCTACATTCGGGAGATCGTACGGCTTCATGGTGTGCCATCATCTATCGTCTCCGATCGAGATGCTCTCTTTACTTCCCGGCTTTGGAAGGGGTTACAAGAGGCATTCGGTACGTAGCTACGGCTGAGCACCACCTTTCACCCTCAGACGGATGGTCTGACAGAGAGGACCATTTAGACTCTCGAGGACATTCTCTGTGCATGTGTCATCGACTTTGGTCACAGTTGGGAGGACTACCTACCCTTGGTGGAGTTCGCATACAACAACAGCTACCACTCGACCATCGGGATGGAACCATACGAGGCATTGTACGGCCGACCTTGCAGATCACTTCTGTGCTGGAAAAACCCTAGGGAGTCAGCACTTGTGGGACCGGAGATGGTCCAGGCCACGACAGAGAAGGTCTAGGTCATCCAGGAGCAGATGAGGACAGGTCAGAGCCGACATAAGTCTTATGCTGACAGGAGGCGGAGGCCACTGGAGTTTGAGGATGGAGACCACGTTTTCTTGTGGGTCTCACCTCGATGTGGATTACGGAGATTTGGCTGGGGTGGCAAGTTATCTCCGTGCTTCATCAGACTGTTCCAGGTTCTCAGCAGGATAGGCGAGGTGGCTTATTTCCTGAATCTAGCACCTCATTTTCACCGGGTTCACGACGTCTTCCACATATCTCAGTAGAAGAGATACGTTCATGACCCGACACATATCATCGACCAAGGGGAGTTGGACATTGTCGATTGGGAGACATTTGTGGAGGTCCCAGAGGAGATCAAGGATCGACAGGAGCGGGTCTTACGTGGGCGGTCAATTCCTCTAGTGCGCATCAGATGGCATCATAGGAACCTCTAGGAGAGCACTTAGGAGCGGGAGGCTCAGATTCGTGCTCAGTACCCATATTTGTTCCCCTAGTTTATGATGTATCTTTACTAGGATGTAAAACCCTGTGGTGGGAGTGATTTAAAGACCCGTAAAATTCAAGGAAAATTTTTTCTTAATTTTCTTTGGGATTTTACAAGAATGCATTTTCGGACGGCACCTGATTCCGAGGCCCGGTGTGCCCGGAATCATTTTCCGAAGTTTAGCTCGGGTACGTTTAGTGAACGAACGAGTGAGTTTTCCTAACTTTTGAACAGGTGCTCGGAATCGAAATCCGAGGTCACTAATGAAACCACAGCGCCGATAATTGATTAGGAACACTTTTTCTGGAGTTTCATTTGCTCGGGTGTGGTTATTTAAAAAAAATGGTTAACTAATGAATAAAATAAAAGTTGTGCAACAATTTTTATTTTATGTTCTAAAGAGATTAAACCTACTAATGGAAGTTGAAGTGGGAACCACTATATCCTAACACCTCATGATAGGATATTAGTGAGGTGGGCCCCACATGAGCCCAACCTTTTCAACTTCCTCAAACAACCATTATTTTTGTAACACGCCTACACCCCCCTTATTAAATACCAAGTCAACTCTCTTAATTAAGGAATTGAATTATGTTATTCAATGTAATCAATTCTTGAATTCATTTTGAATTTCGAATTGAATGTCAGCTTGTGTGTGTTAATTAAATAAGACAAAGTCTTATTTCTTTAAGGGTTATTTCGTTGTGCGAGAAGGTTGGAGAGGAATTTCTCATGCCTGGGAATCTTCATCTTCTTCCTTAAAGAATGCGAAGAACACACTGTCACCGACGAAGAACGCTGACCTCCGATGAATGATGACAAATAACGCTGATTCCACAGAGATCGATGATGTGACGTCGTGTACCACAACGCCGACGGTCTTCTTCTCCGCGATGTCGTGTACCACGACGCCGTGTACCGCGACACCAGCGATCCTCTTCTCTGCGATGCCATGTACCACGACACCGTGTACTGTGACACCATTTACCGCAAAACCGTGTACCACGACACTGTGTACCGAAACTCCAATGATCCTCCTTCTGCGACCCTGTCTTCCGCGACGTCCCTTTCCCACGACAAACCACGTTCGACGACTTCATCGAGGTAGGGGGTTTGATTTAGTTCACGAATATTATTTTTCGTCCAAACTTATTTTTTTTTCTTTAGCCACTTGATATTGGATTAACGGGAGGAGGTCGGACTGCATGAACACGGCCAACCCTCCTCCCCCTTTAATGTTGTGTTTGTCGCGGCACGATTAAAGGCAGGGTGGTGCAATAGCACCCCGCGAAAACAATGAAGAAGTGCGGCGCAGTTGCGCCGCGCCGTTGAGGCAAAACCAATCCAAGGCGCCATCGCACCACGCCGGTCGGACAAGGATGTGGCTCAACGCTCCAGCAATGCAAGGTGGGGCGGCCAGAACCACCGGCCGCAGGCACCTCGGAGGGGCGGGACCGAGGGGTCCCGCGGCGGCAACACCGGCTGGCCGGACTGGGCTGGCCATTTTGAAAGGAAGACCAGGGGTCGTAACCCCCGGCTGGGAAAGGAGTGGCCCCATGTGGGGATATGGTTTCAATCAAGGGGGGCAGCCCCCCCCCCCCTCCCCTTTCTGCTCGGCTCAGCCAGCGCCGAGCTGGCCACACCGGGTCGCGCCAGCGCTAGGCCAATCGGCCGCCCAGGCCGGACAGGCCGCACCGGGCCGGGCTGCCCAGGCCAGGCTGAGCCATGCCCACCGTTCTGAGATTCACCCTAATGGGCTAGACCTGGACCTGGTTTGGGTTGACCTGGTTCAGGCCGACCCAGGGGGTCTCGAGTTGGGTCGGTCCGGGCCCAAAACCCCCTAAAACCGGACATGTTCGTTCTTTTTCCCATATCTTGGGCTACAGAACTACGATCGATGCACTGTCAGTTGAGATGCGATCCTTGGATCGAGACTGTCATTTCGATTTATTACACTCAAGGTTTCAGAGAACTTTGGGTATGGTTGGGTTGGTTTGAACACGAAACCAACCGGGCCTTTGGAGCGGAAATGCTTATAACGTGAGCTCCGGATGTCCGATTGACGTGCCATCAACTTTGTTGGATTCCTCTTAGTGATACAGACCTTTTGGCTTACTCTGCTCATGGTTTGGACATAGTTGGAGTGTATTCGGGTTGGTTTTGTCTTAAAAACCAACTGGGCCCCTGGAACGAAAAAGCCAATAACTCTCAGACCGGGCGTCCGATTGACGCGCCTTCTGTCACGTTGTGTTCCTCTTGTCAAGAGGGAAACTTGGGATACATCAACTCCGGACTATGTGTCAGTTGATGTATCGACCCCCTTGGCTCGTAGAGCAGACGCTCCCAGAATCGATCATGCTGTGTGCAGGAACCCTAGAGCTGGCTGCGACTATAACGACGATGAAAACTGCACTGAAATCTTCCGTGGGTTCGATAGCGATGACGACAGCACTGAAATACTCCATGTGTTCGGCAGCGATGAAGACTGCACTGAAATCATCAGTGGGTTTGGCAGTGATGAAGACCGTACTGAAATCCACCATGGGTTTGACGACGATGATTACTGTTCTTTTATCCTACGTGGGCATGGCAGTGTTTGACTCTGTTCTTTCTATTCTACGTGGGTCTGGCAGAGTAGCTGGTCTGTATCATATGTGGGTCCGACAGCTTAGCTGGTTTAGTATCCTACGTGGGTCCCAGCTTAGATGAATCAGTGGCTATATCTGATCATCTCTGTCACCTTACGAATAAGTATACCTATGTGAGCTGAGTCTTGACATCCAATCATTATCTTAGTTATGATTGACTTTTTTCCCTATGTGGATTGGGTTGTTTTATCCTATGTGGACTGGGTTGCACTATCCTGTGTAGACATGGTAGAACTTGGGCTCAGATGTTGGAGTCGAACTGGAATTGATGACTTAGGTATATGTATGGGCATATACCAAAATAGTGTTGGTTGTTACATCGTGATTGTATATTTCATTTGTGGAATATCCTTTAAGGATTCTGGGAGACCTTCGGGGGGTCTCGGGGTCCCTACTGTGTAGCGTATTCTCACCGCTGCATGGTCTATTCCCTCACTACGTTCTGTTGGATGCATACAACGGACAGCGTTGATCGTGGTTGAGGATTGTGGAGAAAGTTGGTACTTGGAGGTTGACCACTAGGCGGGACGTACACGGAGCGGACGGCTTGACCCAAGGAGCTGAGGAGGCTATCTGTACCCACCCTTCAGGTGGGACTTCCAGTGGATGGCTCGACGTTGCTGCTTTAATTTTTGGTGAATAGTAACATAACCTTTGGAATAGTAAATACACCCTTATGAATAGTGACATGCCCTAATGAATAGTAACTTTTCCTATGATAGTATATAAATAATATTCAATGTTGAAATATGATATACCTATATATGAGAATAAGAAAAAAAATTAAAAAAAATTAATGTAAATTGTGATTTTATTTAAAAATTAAATTAATCATATTTATACAATTATGTTTTCGAAAAATGGGGTACATATTTCAATTATTCTCCTTCAAAAAATAGTTAGGGTGGATTTTTAGGATTTTTATAACGTACTTCAATTTTTGGCGAATAGTAAAATACATTAATTTACTATATAAATACATTATACTTTAAATCCACTATTCCTAACATCATAAGTTATGTAAGAACCCCAATATTGAACTCACATGCACTTATGACTATTAATGGTCTTACAATCATCACTATTTCTTGTCTTATTGGAAAATAATAAACTAATGATTATAATACTATGAAAACCATTTTCCCCTCCACTATAAATGCCACTCATCATTACCTATTCTTTTGACTCATCTCAAACCTTACGCCTTGCCTTTATTATACCCAAACCTCTCCTCAAGCTTGTTCGGTACATATAACATACCATAGTCTCTTAAATTTACCAAATCCTCAGCCCTTAAAAGGCTCTGAAATGAGGTAAACTCAAGAGGTAAATTCCTCTTTCTAATTCTTTTATTTCTTTTAAGATCTTTTTTTTCTTATTGCTTTACTCACCTACAATCACAAAAATAGTAAGAAAACTCTCATAACATACATTTATTGTAATGATATTATTCTAATAAGATAATTAATTATCTTCTCTCATTTCTATGTATTTTATTTGAAAGAAATGAAAACAATATTTGAGATGTGTTATTTTAGCACAAAAAAGACTGTAGGTTATCAATTTTTATTACTGTCTTTAATTCTAGTCTGAAATCCCTTTTCATGGTTAGAAAAGACTATAATATATCTATTATTTCTAATCAATTGTTCTATAATTCTTTTTTACATATTTTTTTTAACTAATGAAAGAAAAAATGTTCATTGTGGAAAAAACTACAAATTAACAGAAAATGTTATCACTAAAGATTTATATAATGATTCAACTTCACTCCATGTAACCAAATTAAATTTACACCCATGAACTCTCTTGTATAATAAATAATTTCATATAACCTCAATTTTAGACAACCACTTTCATCATACATGTTTATCAGAACATGAATATGATTTAACTGATCTTTAAAACCATGTAAGAAAATGGATATAATCAATGAAATTGATCTTCTTAACCAATCAATATGGTTATAAATGAACATAAAAAGGTTATAATAAATAATTTACATATATAATGGGTTCATTATTTATTAATTAAGCTACCGGATTTGAGTTTCATGTCATTATTTTCAAGAAATGATCAACATCAGACTTAAGGTAAGGGATCCTCTCCATTTCACATTTATTCAAGAATGTCCTCTATGCTATGACATTTTATGTGTAATCCCTAATGATGGGGTATGATTTTTCCCCACCATCGTACTTCCCTCATGATGCATAAGGGATGATAAACACCTTTTTTTACCACAAATACCTCTTAAATAAACATGATCCCATGCCGATAATCTGTAAGGAATTCCACTAGAACTGCCTTTATTCTTTCAGTTTGTCCTATCGTTCCATTTTACCCAACTAAATTTTTATTTTATTTATATATAAAACATAACAATCCTTTTTATATTCTTTAAACTAGTGTTTCTAGATCCATCCCTCATTCTCTTTCAGGGATATACATTCTTTTAAGTGGATCTCTCCTCGATACTTCCCAATAAGCAAACTCATTTTACGAGAACTTCCCAAAATTTTACCCAATTTCTAGGGAAACCTATCCTATTTTTTAAGCTACTATTGTATTTATAAAGTCATTGTTTTTTATGAAAACATTCTGGTTTCACTTATTGTTTTATATAGAAGATTGTTTCATTTTCTATTTTGAATGCTCTATAGTATTTTTCTTAAAACGGCAGAAAAATGTTTTAAATTCCAAAATTTATAAAATAAATTTATTATATGTTGTCACCTCAGTTTGACATAACATTCAATGATATGTTTCCATTTTACCTTATGAAATTCCATGTATGTTCTAATTCATTTCATTCATGAACACTTTCTTGATACGCCCATTGGTAATACTTTATTTCATTATTGTGGTAACCAATTATTTCCATGGGTAACCTTTATGTTTAAGTATGGTTGATTATATAAGATTATTTATGTGGAAAACATATTCTTTAAATGTAATATGGGTGTGCCCAGATATCACTCCAATGCTTTGGTTAAATTTTAGTCTGTTGATATGTTATGTGTGATGGTCTTGGTGGTTAACCTTGAATTATGCTACTATGTTCCATAGTCATGGTGGTTAGCCTTAGCTTGTGATACAATGGGAAATAGTCTTGGAGGTTAGACTTGACTCATAAAAAATTAGTTTCTTATGTTTCTGTCACATTTTTATGATTCGATGTTTAAATTATCATTTGTTTATATGTTATGATTCCATATGTTACATGAATTTCTATATCATCATGTCATGCCTTCTATCCCATGTTTTATTTCTTGGTTCTTATCGTTGATCCCTTACTATGATTTTAGCTCATCCCATTGTTCATGTTATCCCTAGGTTATTCTATGTAGATGTATGTGCCCAATGGAAGATAGAATCTCATTACGGGGTGTAAATAAAAGTTTTTTTATAATGTATGATTATGTACCTAGTCTTACAAAACACGAAACATTATTATACTTGGAAGGAACTCTGATGTATAATTATGCATAAAATCTTGTAATGTTATGTGTAAAAGGCTCGGGTTGTTGTACACACTATGGGTACAACGTAGTCACATATTCAACTGTGGATAACGTCTTTTGGACTCTTGGTTTCCACTACTTAGACTAGATATCCTATACCAACACAACAATTTAAATATCTACATTAAGTTACCTAATCCATTTTATCAAATTCAATTTACATTTATTAATTATTTTCCCATTAATTAACATTTTTCAAAGTAAATTTTACATTTAGTTAATACCATAGTAATGTTTCTTTCCCTAAAGGCATAACCAAACCAAGTCAATAACATCTTAGAGTCACAACCTCAGTATCACATCCCATAATTCTCAAATACAATGGTTTAAAAACTAATTCATTTATTAATAACATTTACAAATTCCATATTCCCTAGTATTATGAGAAAGAATTATATGCTAAAAAACACAAAGAGCTCAACATGTTGAGTATATGAACTAATCATAGAACCTTTTCCACCAATATTAAGAGCGTAGACCCATCCATCTAGGAGAAACAAAACATAGAAAGCATGTGGAATACCCTGCATGTATTTACATCTTTTGAAAGAAGGGTATGAAAGAATATCTACCTCTAGTTGTGGGGGAACTAAATCAAATAACAACCAATAGATTCAATGAGCATCCAACATTCATAACAATGGGTAAGATCAACCTCAACCTGTTACATAATCTCTATTGTCCTCCCTAAAACACATATGGATAAATGGATGCATCTCACCACTATAGGATTCAACTTTTTCACAACAAATGGGCCTCCCTATAACCATATATCACAATAGCCCTCCATGCATAACCATTCTAGGCTCACATCATATCACCAGCAACTGGAAACAAACAAACATAGCAATGGGCTCTTGGCCCCAAAGTAAGGCATTCACCCTCTAAAATAATAGCTCTAACGAATCCAAAGAATAAAGAACTTTTCCTTTAAAGGATAAAATTTTACTCAACCACTCCCAAGTCATTATATTTTAACACACAACCAGTTTTTTATTCTATCTTCAATTAATTGATTTATTTTTTAGGTTCAAACTACTAGAAACCTATGAAAAAATCTATCCCATATATCACAAATTAATTTAGCATTCCGTTAATTGTTTTACCAACTACAATAAACATTCATAAGGTTCATTTACCAGTTCTTTCAAACATGCATATCTACATAAATTTTACGAACATCAAATTGAAACAACAACAATTGGATTTATTAGACTTTCCTCAATATCTTTTAGCTAGTCAATTTACAATTAATATTGACTTTATGTTCTATACCAATTTACATCAAGAATGACATGCTAAAAACATATGATTAGATATCACACTATCTAGAAAATCCATAGGCAATCTATTATCATGGTATAAATCAAAAACCTACAATCAATACCAATTATTTAATATGGTTCAAATATTTATTATGTTAATTTAATTTTAATCCAAAGGGATAAATAGGGATATCCTTATAGTTGAACCTAAATTAAATTATTATAAAATTAATCCTCAACCTCAAATGGTTCCTCAAATTTATAGCATAAGAAAGGACATCTCAAAAGATCATGATCACCTATCTCGCAATGACTTCATCCACCTGTAGATGCCACTACACCACTATGCCAACCAAAAACCAAGAAGTACCCATTATAAACATGGAGATCACATGCCATAACATGGAAAGGAGAAATGGGAGGATAAAATTGAGGAACTCAGAATAATATAGGTAGAACATTCCTTATATTTAAGATAGATCAACACTTTATTGATGCACCAAAACAGGGTGTGCAAGTGCAGTAGTAAAAACTCTGAGGTTAACACGATTCCAGTACAACAATTTGACCACATGACTCTTAAGGAAAGAAAGTTTCTAGTAAACTTGTACCAAGGGAAAATATAAGGAATGAATGAAGGTAATTTTCCCATATTAAAATAATTATATCAGATACTCATGGAATAAGAAATAGTTTTAAATTTCCAATTTTTTCATATCTCAACAAATATGCATGGTTTGACCAAGTTATGGAACTCAGACCCTTAATAAAATATTGATAGGTGGTTTGGTCTTTGAATCGACCTTAAATACCTTACTATAGGACTTTGAATTTTTTTTATTTTAATGATCATATTAAAGGGGGAAACTACAATAATCTGGAAAACTGTAGTAAACTAAAATTTTGAAAAACTATATGAAATGACAAACCATTTGATGTGTCACTTTTGAGAGTCACCAGTGGATGAGATACCAGTGGATGAGTCACAATTGGGTGACTCACCATTATAAGAGATACTACTAGAAAACTCACCATCGCGAGTCAACAATGGAACATTACCAGTGTGAGTCATCGTTGGCGAGCTATCGATGTGAGTCAATGTTGGTGAGATACCAGTGCAACTAAACCTTTGAGAACTACTAGTGAGAGTCACTATAGGTTAGGTACTGGTGTGAGTCTCCATTGGAATGCTACCAGTGTGATTCATTTTTTTTTCAAGATACTATTGTGAGTCACCATGGGTGAGCTACCGGTGTGATTCACCATTGCAACTGACCTTCAGGACACACCATCGTGACCAACCATCAATTACATAACGTTCATAACTCACCAATTCTAACCCACCATTAATATAATAGTATTTTCTTAAAAACTCTTGAAATGAGCCCCTATTACCACCCTGCACAGTCGAAAAACAATATTTCAACAAATAAATAGATCTGTGAAGTCTGGGATATTACTTCAGATTCCACTCAACACCTTCTCATCCTTAACAATCCAAAACCAACCTAGAGAGGAAACATAAAAATGGGTCATCTGAACATCCATCCCCTAACATACCTCTCGAGTCTCTCAACACCACATCTCATCAACTGCTTTATGTTAAGTAACAATGTTAAACCACCTGACAACCACAAATAGCTCATAAGCACTATATTGTGGAAGGTACCTCTCAAAACAAAACAAGACACAAAATGAGAAAATAGAAATTCATATCACAAATAGAATGGGATCTACAACCACAAAATGAGTAACATTAAAATAGAATATCTAAACATAAAACAAATCAGGGTACTGAGTGTGTATCTTTGACTCACATTCTGAGGTAATTTTCTCCATGCCACTATGCCTTCACAACACACAAACGAAGGGGATAGCATTCTAATGAAACACCTTCTCCTTGTAGTCATGGATCTCTATAGGTCACTCCTCAATGTTCAATTCATCATCATCATTGATATCTCCCCAATCGATGATTTAATTTTCATCATGAAGATAATGATGGATCTACATCACATGAAAAACATCGTGTATTTATCCCATCTGTGGCATAAGTTCTACCAAATACACCATGGCTCCAACATGATCCAACACCTCGAAAGGCACATAAAAACCAGAGAAAAATCTTACTCCCATAAGAAAACCATCGATTTCTATTATTGGTAGTCACCATCAAAAACATGTGATCCCTATCATCAAATTCTATAGGTATCCTCCTATGATCGACATAGGATTTATAATGATCCTACACTGCCTTCATCCTCTCATTAATCACCTATACCGTCTCTATTGTATTCCCTACTAGTTTTGATCTAAGAATTACTGAATCTACAAACACATTCCTACAGAATGGAGAACCACAATTTATGCCCTACATGTCTTGAAACCATGCCATTCTGATATTGGAGTGAAAACTATTTTTTAGAGAACTCTTCCAAGGGAAGGTACCTCATCCATGAACCTTAAAATCAAGGATATAAGAGCACAACATGTCTTCAAGTGTATAGATAGTCTGCTCTATTTGACCACATATATATGGATGAAAAGTAGTGATAATGAATATATGAGAACAAAAATCATTTTGGAGTCCACTCCACACCCTAGAGGGAAAATGAAGATCTTAATCAGAAATGATCATCCTTTGGACTCTGTGGAGTATCACCACCTCCTCTACATACTCCCTCAACAAAACTTCCACTAATCAAGACTCCTTAATTTGTATAAAGAGTGAATATTTTTTCAAATGATACACTACTACCCATATAGAATCATAGCCTCCATGAGGTCAAGGTAAACTGGTAAAAAAGTTGATCGATATTTCCTCCCACTTATACTGAGGAACATCTAACGAATAGATGAAACAACATGTATCATGTTACTCGTATATCACCTTCTTGAAAACCAAACATCAGAAAACAAACTCTGTAACCACACGCTTTGACCCAAACCACTGGAAATAACTCATCAAATCTCAGTACATCTTTTACACAATAAGAAGTAATGGTAAGGGATAACTATGAAACACATTAAGAACCATCTCTCACATTTCTGAAGGAATAAAATCCTTCCAGGAAACAACACCCTGTGTGGTTCATCCTCAGACCAACCATTAGGGGCCTCTCCACAAACAACTCATCCTCTATAGACCTCCACCTCAAGATCCCCTGACTGGGACTCTTTTACATGATGCGCCAATGATTACTGCACCATTATCTAAAAATAAAACCTCTCCCCCAACATCTCCCATTTCTAGATTTCATGATTATAATTATTCCAACACTCTTTATGAAACACCTGATTCAAGAACTGCACCACAATGTGACTTCCTAATCAACTCATTGGCTAAACAATTCCCCATTCTAGGTGTATATGAAATTTCAAAGTCGTAATCCTGAATGAACTTCATCCGCTGATGCTAGAAGTTGTTCAATTCATACTGGTATAAAAAAACATCCGGATTTTATGATTGATGAAGACCACAAAGAATTGTTCAATGAGGTAGTGTCTTCAAATAATCATGGAAAATACCACTACCTTCATCTCAAGATTGTGGGTGGAGTAGTTATGCTCATGGGGATGAAACTATAAAGACTCATAATAAATGATAAATCTCTGTTGCATCAAACATAGCTGAACCCCATATGCGAAGGCTCACAAAAAACCCCAAACTGAACTCCTTCCTTTGGAAGAGAACCAAGGGGAGCACTGAAAAAAATCTATTTTAGACACTTAAAAGCCGCCTAGAACTAATCAGTCAAAAAGAAAGCATGATACATTATGATCAATGTTCTTAGAGGAGTCACAACCTGAGATAAAATCGCTTCAAACCTTTTATAATTTCCTAAAAGGATAAAGAAGCGTCACACTTCTGTCACAGTCTTTGGGGATGCCCAAGACACAATTGTTTCTACGTTCCATGGATCCAAAACCACCCATTGATGGGATACAACATTACAATGAAATGGAATTTTTGAGCCAAAAATTCACTCTTCAACAAATTCCGAAATATCTTTTCACAGGGAAGAACTCCAAAAACAACACCCATATTCCCTATATTCTCCTCCTCATATGTGAAGTACACAAGGATGTTGTTGATGAAAACCACCATGAACATTCTATGAACTCATAGAATACATTTTTCATCATCCCCATAAATATAGATGGAGAACTTGTCACACCAAAGGGAATCAAAATGAACTCTTAATTCCCAAGATGACAATAGAATGAAGGCTTTGGGATATCCTCAGCCTTCACATGCATATGTTGATATCGTAACCACAAGTATATCATCGAGAACAAACATTCATCCTTCAGGTGATAAAATTAATCATCAATACATGGGATAGAATAGTGGTTCTTCATTTTCAATTTTTTTAACTAATGATAATTGAAACAGAAGCATGAACTTATGTCATCCTTCTTCACGAACAGAGCCAGTGCACCCCACAGTGTCACTCTGCTAAAAAAAATACACTGCAACATACCATCAAGCTATCTACACATCTATAAAAACTCATAATGTGTCATTCTATATGGATACATCGAGGAATGATACACCCTAGGTTTTGGTTCAATCCTAAAATCTATCTCTCACCAAGGAGGTAACACTACAACCTATTTTGGAAGAATGTTTGGGTACTCTTTATGACACTAGGACACACCAACTGTTGACACTCAGATGATATCAGCATTAGGTCATTCATCAAGGACTCTAAGGAAAGAACATGTGTCTGACCCATCCATTTCTCTCTCTCACCATTAAAGACATCGGTATCTCTATTAGGGTCAACGAACAACACCATCATCAAGATGGAATATACAATAGAATACACCAAAGACAACCAATCCTTGCAAATCATGAAACCATATAGTTATATATGTAAATATAGTAAATCTACCCAAGAGTAGTATTTCCACAACACTAGCTTGGAGACTCTACAAACATCATACAAGTCATCCTAACCTCTAACTGGAGTAGTCAATGCCAAGGTCACTGAAAGCCTCTATACCTCATGTCCCAAAGCATGGACAATGTAAAGAGTTATAAAGGATTGCATCACTCTTGCATCAAAGAAGGCATGTACCCAAGTATAAAATTAAAATAGGGTACTTTGAATGACTTATTTATTTCCTGGAACTAGAAATTCAAAATCATGAAGCTAACCACCACTTAATCCATGACTAATATGACCCTGAGGGTGGCCACCTCCATTGTTGTGCTCTACTCTCAATGGATGAAGAGAATCCCAGAGCTATCCTCTACCTTCTCTATCTACTCTCTACTGATCCAATACTGGTGTATTCTTCTACTATTACCTCAACATAAACTATTTTAATGGAGTAACTTACAATGGAACTCCTGATGCACACAAACTACTCAGAAAGTTCATCAACTCTCACTGATGGTGGCCTCATACTCCATAATAAAATCAATTGTGGATCCCTTATCAAAGGCCTGAGAGACGCTACCCAAAATGAAATGAGACATTGAGGGTGGGGACCTACACCTGGAGAAATGAAAACTGCTCTTCCCTGATAAATGAGAACCTCTTACCATAGCTCTACTTTATGAGGTATCCAAAGGACTCAACTCTCATGATGATGTTTTTATCTATAGTCCTCTTGACAACCTCTTCCATCACCAATACCTTGATATATGTCTTAAACATAAATATGGTGACATTTCCATCAATCTATGGATGCAAAGACTCCTCAAAATTCTCTTCCCTAACCTCCTTATCCAGCAACAGCTCTGAAGCATATCACAAAAGGATCATGAAAGTGATCCACACATCTTGTATACTAGAACTCCCATACAAAGGGGAAAGCAGCTACTTGAGACTGTCCACCTTTGTAGATGAATAAAGAATGATGACTCTAAACTAATCTGAAAACATATCCTATAATACTAAAAACATTCCATAATCCCTAAGGATTAGGAACTGATGATGTGTCATTTCCCCACATAGCATCATCACAACAAATGATACCTAGTGCTACCAATGATAACGAATTGAAATGAAAGTATTATCATCCTTCTCCAACTAGTCATCTTGCACTACATCTAAAACTGATCCCTTGTACTTCTGTAGATTATAGTGATGAAACTCTCAGAGTGGCCTCATCTATGTGTCGCCATTGAAAACCTAAACTCTACGATTATCTTTTTGTGAAACCTACAGAACATCTTCTATGTGAACCTGACAAGGACACTAACCCGGATCCATACCTGAAAAAAGAAAAAATAGTTAGATAACCTAATCCTGGAATATTGAATACATTAAGATTCATTAATTGTTTTATTTATTAATTCTTGGTTATCATATCCCTTGGTTCACCAATTCAATGACATGCACAAAGAAAAATGATCCATGATACATTCCTAAGTCTCTACCCAAAAACAAGTGTCTCCTAATTTTATAGCCACTATAAACATAATTGTCCATGCATAATATCACAAGGGGGTCCTAAATACCTATTTCTCAATTGTTCTTCTATTTTTACAGTGCTTTCTGAACATAGATGACACTATTCCACTACCATTTCATTGAACCTCACATGTGCCTAACTCCAAACCACATCCTATCTATAAACCTCACCATGATATCAATATGTCATGACCCCCTCCCCAGAAAGTTTACCCCTCCTCAACTGATAATGGGAGAAGAGAGATAATTACCCCCAATGTCTTTCCTCCAAAAGGCCTTGGGTTGGTGACTAGAATCGATGGTATAACAAACAAACAAATGGGAGGCATTACCCTATAAGAGAACACGTGACAAGGAGATATATAAGATAAAAATCTACCAACTCCAGTTCAGACTACAAATTATAAGAAACCCAACTACACATATGTAATGTCATGTGAGAACTACTACAACTTAAAGGTAATATAGTTTGTACCGAAAGAAAGTAAAATAGCAACGACGACAAAGACCAAACAACTCCTACAAACCCCCAAGCTAGTGGAAACCACTCTAATCATTAACATACTCTAACTGACCTTAAAATAGTTAATTTAACCTAGGTAGATTATAAAAATATACTCAGTAGGACCCTCCCTATAACCTCTCAGAAAAAAGAAATGAAATCATTCTAAACCACAGTAAATGAAAATTGAAAATAAGTCTTCACCTAAATAGGTATACAAAGTTCCCAGCCTCACCATGGATACTCTCACCAAGTATTTCTTATAATAGATTATATTATAAAAAAATAATATCAGTGGTACCCAGCTACACTTCCCCACTATTTTGTTATTTTTCCCCTATGTCCCACGTCCTGAAAATCATTTTCTAAAAAGGATGGCCCAAAAACATGTAGGAGAAGCTCCACAATTTGCACCTAATGCAACATACCACTATGTCCACACAAAAAAAATGTAACCAGTTAGTTTTTGAGAGCCATAACAGCTTTCATAATTTGTATCATTCATCAGGAATTATACCTCAAGCCACCACAACCAATAAACCATTTAAGGATCCTCAAGACATTACATCATATACATGTCATACCAATAGTAGTCTGTAGGAAACTATATCCAATGTACATGTGTGTGAAATAACCACAAGCCATTAAATCCCTCTACACACATATATGTTGGAAAACTAACCATTGTGCATACCAGCACAAGTAACTATCAACAGAAGTATGTGAGGTCATATGGGGTATTTAACCATCCATCCTCCCACCGAGATGTTGTGGAAATCACCACTAGGGCTTATAATCCCTAGGGTGTCAACTGAACTAACATTCATAGTAAATTAGCATACAAAAACACAAAATATTATAGGATATAATATATCTCACTACCACACTATGGGAAAAACTTATTCTCAAGATAAACTACGGATAATGTCTCTCAAAATCCCATCTAACACTACTAGGACTATATATCCTAGAAACAAAAATACTATTTAAAGAGAAAAATTAAGTTACCTTATCACTTTTATCATCTAAAAATTACATTAATTAATTATTTAACCATTAATTAACCATTATCAATGTCTATGTTACATTTAATTTCCCCTAAAACAATTTTCCATGCCCTCCAGGCATAACAAAACTGAGTCCATGACTTCTAAGAGTCATAACCTCAGCATTCCAGTCCACTAAGATCCAACCCCGTGGGTTAAATAATTATTCATTTATTAAAAACATTGGTAGACTACATATTCCATGATATTCAATGAAATCATCAATGTTACCAAAAACAAGGGGATCAACATGGTGAGTATATTTCTACCCACTAAGTCTTTTCCACATATAGTAGGAGTGTAGACTCACCAATCATAGAGAAGCAAAAAATTGAAAGAAAGTGGCATACCCCACGCGTCTTAACCTCTTTTAGAAAGAGGGTAATAAAGAACATAAACCCCATACAATGGGGAATGTTAAATAGATATCAAAAAATATATTAAATAAGAATCCAACTTTTATAATAATGCGTAATATTATCTTCAACCAATTCCTTTATCTTCAGTGTCCTCCTCGATAGCCACATAAATAAACTGATGAATCGTTCCACTCTAGGTGTCAACTGCTGCCACGAAAAATGGGCCTCACATCCCCTAAATTCCACAATATCGCCCCAGCTCAGCCATCCGAGGCTCAAATCACAACACCCATAACAGGAATCAAGTAAACATTGAAACAGGATCTCGGCCCCAAATAAAGGAATTCAGCCTTTACACCCAACGAGCTCTCACGGATCCAAATCATAAAGCACTTGGAATTTCCATGAAATTGAATAACTAATACCCCTTAAAGGCACTATATTTTATCACACAATTGGTTCTTTATTACATCTTGAATTTTTTGATTGATTGTTCAGGTTTCAACTACATGAAACCGAAGCATCAAGCTATCACAACTATCAGAAATTAATTTAAAATGCATTTTATTATTTTATCAACAAGAATCCACATGATTCAAGTTCATTAACCAATTTAGTTAAACATTCATATCCACATCAATTTAATTATCTTAAAATTTTGACAATAACAACTCCATTCATTTAACATTCCTCTTTATCATTTATCCAGTCTATTTACCATTAATCATGGCTTTACGTTCTTTACCAATTTCCATTATGAATGAAATTTAAAGAAGAAAAGAATAGATATCACTCTATCTATAAACTCAATATACAATCCTTTATCATGGTATAATGAAACAACATTTGATCGATACTAATTATTAAAACAGGTTAAAATATTCATTATATCATTTTCATTATGTTCCAATGGGATAAACCATGATATATCTACAACTTCATGTAAATAAAAAGTGAAGTAAATAAACCTTACCTAAAAAGTTTTTCAATGTTCTTTTCACAATAATAATACATAAAAAAGATCATCATCACCTCTCCTGCAATGAATATATCTACCCGAGGATGTCCATGCACCATTGTGCCAACCGACAACCATGAAAGCTCTATTAGAAACATGGAGATCACATTCCATCACATGAATAGGAGAAATGGGAGTAAAAATATTGAGGGACCTAGAATAATTGAGGTAAGAAAAAACCTTATATATAATATGGATCGACACTTCTTGTTTGAAAAAAAATATGGGTCCACATGTAGAAGGAAAATCAAGGGGAACATTATCCAAGGACTGTAGTTCAACAACATGACATGTGATGAAATAATGGTTATGGGAACATTGTACTAATATAATGGGGAATAAATGAATAAAGTAAATTACCTTTAAATATAATTATTATTTATGATACTATTGGAATACGAAACAATTATGACGTTCCATTAAATACATATCACAAAAAAGCCCCACGGATTGACCATGTAAAGGCACACATGCCCTTTAAGAAATTATCATCGGAGTTATATGTTTTGAATTATCATTAAATATATTAAAATAAGGATTTTAATTCATTTTATTTCAATTATAATGTCAAAGGGGAAAAATTATATCAAATTAGAAAACTGGAGAAAACTAAAATTTTGAAAAACTTTTGGAAATGACTCCCTATTGGGTGGGTTACCATTGTGAGTCACCAATGGATGAGCTACCAGTGTATAACTCACGGTTGGGTGACTGAACTTTGGATGAGATAACTCTAGAACACTTTCCATTATGAGTCACCATTGGAAAGATACTGGTGCGAGTCATCATTTCCATGCCACCATTGTGAGTCACTATTAGAGAGCTACGAATGTGAATCACCATTTTTGATCTACTAGTGCGAGTCATCGTTGGAGAGGTTCCAGTGAAAGTCATCATTGGTGACTGATTGGTAAGAGTAACCATTAGCGAGCTACCAATGCGAGTCACCATTGGGAAGCTATAGGTGCGAGTCACAATTGTGACTTAGGGTCAGGAGACACCGTCAAACTTTACCATTAGTGACCTAACATTCCTGACTCACTGGTCCTAACCCACCATTGGAAAATTTTAATTTTGGGAAAACTCTTGTGATGGTTTATTGCTTCCTCCCAGAACATGTTATCCACTATATTTCAACAATATAAGGGATCAGAGATGTTCAGTCCATTATAAAAAACACTATTCATAATATCCATGAATATAGTTAGTGAATTAAACAACCTAAAGGGGATAACCACAGACACATAATTTTTATTTTATTTTAAAATGTCATCTTTAAAATATATTACTCCTTCAACATCAACTAATTTTATCCTAACATGATATAAATCATTAAAAATATTATGCTCCTTCAATGTTATCATGAAAATTATCCATATAAGGTAATGAATACTTATTTTTAACAATGATGTTATTAATGGTTCAATAATCAATGCATAGCCTTATTGAATCGTATTTATTTAAAATAAAAAAATAGGAGAACCCCATGGTGATGTAAGTTGATAAATGTATCCTTTATCAATAAATTCTTGTAACTACTATATGAATTCAAAAATTTCTACTAAATCCACTCGATAAGGGTGGTGTGAAATTTTCATAGCATAAAAAATTAAATCAATAGTAAAATCAACATCCCAATCAATAAAAAAACTATATAACCCATCATGAAATATATCCATGTATTCAATTACTACTGAAAGATCACTAATATGACAAGGTTATTTTTTTAAAAAAATATGAGATATATGAATTTCATATTATCATTAATCAATTTCTCGTCTTCTTGATATTTTCTAATAGGTAAAAAATTATTAAATAGAAATTTATTGTCCCTAAAATCTATGTCAGAAGGAAAATTTTAAATAAAATCTACACCCAGAATAATAAAAAAATACTAGGAGTAATTAAACAAATGATTCTTAGATTAAACCATACCATTAATAATAATAGAAAAATTATTATAAATCATGGTTCCGTTAATTATTCCACCATAGTATTTCACCAAAAGTTATTCCTTAATATCCTGAGGTGATATTTCCATTTTACTTGAAATTTTATTATAAAAAGGGAAAATTAAGATCTGTTATCAAATAGGGTATCCATATAATTCAAATAAGAAATTAAATTATTCTTCACCACATTATTAGATATGCCAACATGAACTATAGTTGAAAAAATGATTTGTCTCACAAATTTTTTCTTCTAGTCATGATGATTTCCACCGTGTATAACTAACATGAGACACATTTTAGAATAATTCCCCAACACATTATGATTAAAAAACCTAATTTTTTTAGTTATAATTTAACCAATTTTGTATATTCCATGACTCTTTTATTATCACTAATGAGACCAATGACCCATCATACCACATAGGTAAAACATTTTAGATCCTTTCAGAAATTACCTGAAATGTTTTTCCACACATGAAACATGTTGCGGACTTACATTCAAATTTTTCATTCTAATACATATTCTTTTTTTCCACCTTGACCGCTTCTTACTATTATTATCTCAAAGAACAGAAGTGTCAGCAATCTCTATATAAACTTTCTCAGCATAATGAACAAAATTATCATAAAATATAAATTACAATGATTCTAAATATAATTTTAAACATTTTTTCAATCCTAATTAAAATCTAATAATTTTACAATCATGGTACCAAATACAATTTTATGCATACCTATCATAAATGTAAAATTTCCTCCACACATGGCCCGTAAATATCCTTCATTTTCCTCAATTTCATGTATTATTCATTTTTCTATGTCAAAAAACATTAGGGAAATATTTATCAATGAAATGATTATTAATTGTATCAAATTACAATTAATAACAATTAAAAATATCTCTATATCTCTCATATACATAAATAATGAAAACCATCAATCAGCTTCACATTAAAAATTTTAGATAGTAAGATATTCTTTTCGACATTCTAATCATTCTATAACTGAAAATTTATTCAGCATTCAGCTACCATTAAATCTAAATTTCTACTGAAGTTCACATGGTAATGATTCGTAAAATTCCATACAATGAAAATTTTCTTGTATGGAAAATCTATTTTCATTCTAACGTGGAATCCACCACCATTATAGCCTATGTTAACTAATCCCTCAGTATAAAAAATTGATCAATAATATTCCCACCATTTCAGGCCATTTATTTTGAAAGAAATTTTCTTATATGTACCATCCTACATTAAATATTGAATTTTCATTATGGAGAACCATTATAAACATACATAGATCCAATGAAGAAATATGGTAATATTAAATTTCAATATAATTTAATCTTAATTATAAAGTACAATATCTAACGGGTATTCAATTAATATTATCTTAACCTATAAATTTATCTAAACCTTTCTTATGATACAAACTATAATGAATTGACCATAAAACATTACACAATCTAGTGTATTTAGACTAGAATATACATTATTTCATTCCCAAATATTATTCAAGTTTATAGTTTTATAGTATTTGTTCACAACTCTTACATAAAAAGACATACATTATAATGTGGACACATCCACTTAGTGTCCTTTTAATTTACAACTTAATCTATTAAAAATGAAATACAAATTACTCTTAAAATATATACATTACTTTCAACTTGACCTCCTATTTGTTTTAATCAATCCTTAAAACCCTATAAAAAGAATCTAAAAAATGGGTTTTGGACAATAATCTGTGTATGGTACATAAAATAAAAAAACCATTTTTCCATTGAAAAACATGAAAACCCAAAAAAATGTATACCTTTTCCATGATATTATTGTTTCTTATAAAATTAATCATATAATCATGGAAAATAAAAAATTTCCCTAATATAACCATTGAATCTGATAGAATGAAAATCAAAAAAATTACATTGGAATATTAGATAATTTTATTCATATACCATGTTCACTCATGTTATTATTTACAAGTTATTAGTTACATCAATTGAAAAAAACTCCTCAATTGACTTCTTCTTTCTTTCCATTGATGAAAAGTGATATTACTCATTATATTGTAGAGCTATATCAATCTCAATGGTCATATATGTTTCATCGATCTCACTCATCATTTAAGATCTAGTAAGAACAAATATTATCACATATAATTATCATGTACCATATCATTAATAAAATATCTTTTTCTTCCACCTTTTATTCATAAAACCCTTGAAAAACATTTCTAAACCGATAGGAAAAACACATTCATATATGAAAATAAAATATCCTTTTAAAACATAATTTCCAAAACCAAAATACCCATAACAAAGGGAAGAAGGGTTTTTTAATAGAACATTGAAATTTTTAATGCGAGTTAATCCTAAAATAATGGTTTTAGTTGCGGGAAAACCCATTGATTTCACATGTGTTAAAATAGAATATTCTTTCTTTCTTTTCTAAAAAATACGTTAAAAAGATTCCTTCTGAAAACCCTCAAAATAAAGTCAAAAGGGATATAAAATGTCATTTATAAATCATTTATATCCATATAAATACAATCATATGTTAGTTTTAATGATTTCATCATGTGAGAAAATATTTCTGAAAATTAAATCATTATAACATATAAAAATAGTTTTAAGGTAAGGGGTCAGTTACCTCGAGTTCAAATTATCATATAGGTTATATATCATCCTAAATAATAATAATATTTTAATTATTTATTTTTTCAAAATCCTTTTTATTTTTTATTTTTACTTTTATTTTATTTATTTCCATATTATATATACTTATATAATCAATTAAATTCACATTGTAGTTTTGATGATATTCTGATCATATGTCAAAAATGAATTCCATAGGTTGAAAATTGAAAAATTGAGAATGAATATATCATATAAAATTTCATAATCATGATATAATTATAATTTTTGTACATTATTTTTACTATTAATAGAAACCATATATAGAGGTTTGTAAAATTTAATTATGCTAAAATCATGGATACGGTCAGTCATAGGTATGCAAGAGTAACATTTCCACTTTTTATCAAACACAAGGGAACGGAGGTTTGTATTATTTAATATCTATATAATTATTATTATATCATAAGTATCATATAAATATTTTAAACACACTTATATTTGAATCTATTTGAAGTTTTCATGGAATATAAAATGCATCATCTCCTGAGGCGATAGTCAACCATACACACGAGTGATGTTTTAATTTTTCATTTAGAGTAAAAAATGTGGTGAGATATTTATTTTACAATAAAAATTAATTTATATAATATTATATCATTTGGATTCATCATTTCGACTATCCATAATTTTTAGTTTTGGATAACGTATTACATTGGTTCATAAGGTAGTTATTTTTCGTATACACAAATAGTTAAATTATTCCGCATTTTATGTAGAAGGAAATGGATTAGTGTTTAAAAAATAGAATAAAAAAACCTACATATATGGAAGATAATCATTATTTAATATGAAAATGGTTATAATTTTATTGAAGGATTAATAAGAATAAATAAAACTATAATATTACATAACAAACTATACATATTCATCACATAACCTCCTTTGATTTACATCATAATCCTTGTAGTTTTGGTATTATGAAAAAAATATATGAGCTACAGTATGTACTATGGGTTGATAGGAAGGTATTGAGGAAGGAATTGGCTGAATCATATGGCACTTGAGTTTTGAAGAGGATAAGAGAGGGAGTGTCTTTTTATAAGTGTGGTAGATGACACACTTGGTTTTTTGTAAATATTTAAATATTATTAAGTAATTTTTGAGGAAAACTAACACATAAAAAATAAATATATCAGTTTATGACATACGGGTACAAATAGATCCATAAAATAGGAACTATGGGGGTATAGTGTGGTGTTGTCACTTATTTTTATCCTAGCTTAACACAATTTACACCTTTTTTTGTTGACAATTTTTTTTACTGAAGTTATTATTCATAATAACAAAAATTGATATTTACCTCATTAATAAATATATAAATTCTGATTAAATTTTTATAAACAATTTGTTTATAATCAATCTATATAAACTATTGAAATTAATTTAATATAAAAATAAAAATGGCAATGAAAATAAATTTTATGAAAAAAAATCACTGTTAAGTATAACTGTGATTTTATATGAAGATCAAGTATAATTTTGTTGCCAAAGGTATAATTTAAATTAATTTTCTCAAAAATAAATTCCTGAAAAATTAAAACCAATATAAATTCAAATGGGTTTTTCAAAAATATAGGAAATTAAATGATGATTTTCTTTAAAAATTCATTTTTTCATTATTTATCTAAAATAATAATTTTAAGGATATTCCAAAAAAATTATGATAAAATAATTTTTACTTAATGAATTAAAAAATATTATCATTTTAATCAGATTAACTATATAAAATTTATATTTAATTCTTTTAAAACAAATAATATTATACCTAAAAACTAATTTAGATAGAATAAAACTATTTCCATTTGGATTGATAAATTATCAAATATTCGTATCATGAATATAACTCTATGAAATGTAATTCATGAATATTTATAATTAATTAAATTTTTTAATATTAAAATTTCATTGGTCATTATATTTGGGACTTCAAATTATGAAACATGCATTAATTATTCATTTTATTTAAATAATGAAATATGATCTTATGTTATATAGTTGATGTGGCACACATAAACAAAGACCTATAAAGGGTGTGGCCCAGTAGGAGTTCAACACATTGGATAATATTTTCATCTTATGAGATCCCAATAATAATTCACAATAGTTTAGACTAATCACACTACATTAATATTTCTTGTTGGTTATACTCTACTTATGCTTATGATGTTATCTTATATGTTGTTTCGAAATTCCTAATATGGATTGATCTTATGATATAACCATCTCCAACAATGGTTCAATGTTTATATGTATGATTATCCCATTTTTATGTTATCATGTTATTTTACATAAGTTACATACATTAAATTTAATTATATTATGATATAATATTCTCTTACTGGGATTTATTTCTCGCCCCTTTTCCTAGGTATATCCATAGTGTATTCGATGTACTATTTAGAGTCCATAGAAAACTAAGAGAACATTATAGAGATTTGAAATAATGATTTAATTTTATTATAATTTTATCATTTGTAGTTTAGATTAATGGTTTATATATCTAATTACTAAAAGACACTAGGCCTCTAGTTTCTTCGGGACTTTTTTCTCTGGATATTAATGTTAAATTTTTTAAAGTAAAATGTATAAGAGACTAGGGTTGTTGTAGTTGGTATCCACAAAAGGTATGGTAATTTTGGTAATTTGGAATTAAAAAATAATTAGATAAAATATAGGGATAGTTTAAAATAAATTTGTTTAATGTTTTGGTAATGTATAGAGTGTGTAGTTTCCTATAAATTCAACCTCTATCTATATACTAGAAATTGGATGTAGTTGGGGATGAGATGCACCTATATCTAATCACCATGAAGAATGATATTTGAGTATCAAATCAACCTTCAATCATTACATGAAGAGTGGGAATGTGACTAAAAACCAATATATACACTCTCAATTGATATTATTTAGATAAATAACATTTCCATTAAAACCCGTTACCATTTATTTAAATATAATTTTAAGTCATCAATTAAAATTAAATAAATCTAGGATATCCAATATTTAAATATTGAAATCAAATTGTTATGGAATATATGTAATTCCTTCTAAATTATGTAAATGTAATTTATTATATTATTATTGAATCTTGTATCATTTTTTAAAACAATCAATTATTATAGAAAATTTATTTAAATAGAATGAATCATGTCGAAAACATGTTTGATTTGAAATGTGATTATTTCCCTAATAAAATGAGTAATATAATTGGATATATATTTGAGAACACCATGAAAAATATGATAAAAACTAACTAAATTTATTTTCAATAACATGATCGACATTACTTTAACTCTTTCTCATATGAGAGGTCATGTTGCAGTTGAATCCATAATTGAAAAATTCATTTAAATTTTAAATTATACTCTATTGAACAATTTATTAACTTCATTTAAAATATATTATATTCCCTATTTTTCTATAAATATGAGAAATTAACATTGATTTTTTATCACCTAAATAGATAAGATTGTTAGAGGTCGATGCTGCTCAATAATATTAATCCCATATAAGAATCCATGGAGTGATATTAATTCAAGAAAATGTTTTTCAATAAATATTTTCCTTACACTCTCAACCATATAACTGAGTAGGAATTCTTTTCAATCAACCAAAAAACATATGAATCTATTGGGTCTTATGAGAAAAACCCGAATAGGCTTTCACATTATACCCTCATCGTTATAATTGAATTAAAATTAATGTTGACAACTTATTTGGTGGGTTAATTATTTGTCTTCATGACACATTTGAGATTAGAGGCTTCATCAGCTATGATAAAACAATATAATGTGCCCTGAAACTCCAAATGGTGATTAGATATTTTCAATGGAATCATGGGACAAAATATAAAAAGTTATGAACACTTATAAATTCAAGAGGATCATTGGATAATCCTTATAGAGTAAATAGAATCCTACTACACACATTCCATAATTGTTGAAGAATACTGTGAATTTAATTAAATGGAAAAATTAAATATTTCAACTGTGTATGAAAATTACATAAACATAATGAAAAATAGTAATATATAAATAATACCACTAAAATTTGTAGATAAATATAATGTTCTATGTAATACTCATAAAATGATCAAATGATTTAAATATAATGAATTTGGACTCTAGAAAATATATAAATCCACACACTAGATTGACCACTGAGAGGGGGTGAATCAGTGGTAATCTTTTTATGAATTCTTTACATTTTAATTCTTTATTATGAACTCATTATGGTTATTGAACCACTAATTAATATATCTACATCTCACCTTGTGCAATTTTTTAAAATGGAGAGGCATTCACACCATAAATAAAATGTTTGGAAAAATATCACACTTTTTTAAAAAAGTTATTCCCCTAGTTATGGATTCTTCACTATCAAACAATAGAATACATTTCACTCTGCTCCAACTGAGAGACTTATTGCTTTCAACATCAATTGAAATAATAATCCTCCTTCTGAATCCTAAAGAGAGACTTATTTAATTTACAACCCACTAAAAGACTTCTCCTACTCACTGAAACTAATGACAGACTTCACTGCTTTCAACTCGGATTGAATAAATTCTTCCCTAATAATGATCCCCATGAGAGATATATATTTTATTCAAAAATTGATCAATTATAGGATGATATTTTTATATTCTTCATTGATATTTTAGGATCATACTTTCCTTTTTACAACATTATATACCTTCAATAGCCATTTATTGGGTTGTCTATTCTAAATCAATTATTTCTGATCATCTATGGATGATCAGTTTCTTTACAGAAATGAGTTATTAGGCTGAAAATATATTTTCTAATTGAATCCATGGTCTCAAAACAATTATGTGATTTGGGTCAAAATTTTCATTAAAATATTAATAAACAATTGTATTATAGAACACAGTTATTTTGGGCACTCATAATGCATTATTATCAACATTCATGGGACTTCTCAAACTGTTAAACCCTAGAACCAAAATATTGATATTCATTTTATATAATGTGCTTCTTAATTTTTTTATTATGTTTGAGTTATTTTTAGTCATGTTCCTCTGAATTTACATATGCACGGTTAGAATGAATTCATTTTTGTTCTCAATATATAATCCTTTTTTAAAAATTCTTTTAACATAAGTGGTGAATTTTAATTTAAAAGTAGTCATTCTTTTGGGACAAGAAATATGTTTTATAAATAGAAAATGATCAAAATTTTAAAGAAAATTACATAGAATATTTACAAAATTATTCCAATGGACTAAATTTGGTTTATTGATATATTTAATTTAACAATTGTTTCTATTAAACCCATTATAATTCAAAATTGAACATTAAAAATCATTAAATATATATGTACTTCGTAATAAAAACCATTATTTTTCATTATTCATCAAAAAATTAACTTATTTAGAAACATCCAAAAAATCACGCTAAGGTAAATTTTACATTGTGATTTCAAAAATAAAATGTATTTTAAAATATTATTTTTCCAAAAATGTAAATAATTACTTTTATTATTCTTTCTGAGATGAAATAAAAAAATATATGTTTTTAAAATTATAATTTGGATACATATAAATAGTCTAAAAACATTAAGTATTATTTAAATATGTTTTATTTATATGAAACCATTATTCACAATAATTAAAATGTTTTTATTAATATTAATTCCACCAATTTTTGTGTCCTCGTAGTTAATTTCATGTCTTAATTTTTATATTAATAGTTTTTTACGGTCCGTGAAAATTTGGTGTTGTTGTAATACATGATATCAGAGATATTACATTTATTAAAAAAATTATTTCATAAAATTATTGGTTGTTACGTTATACCTCTCTTACTATTAATTTCTCCCATGAAATTGTTTTCTCTAATACAAACAAATTAGGATACTTCTGCTAATTTCATGCCACCTTTTTGTACTATGGAATAACTCTAGCCTTCACTGCATTTAGATAGCTATATCAAGTCACAATATCTTTCTTTCTCTTACATTACGGAAATATGTTGGATCTATAAACGTATTTCCATATAGGGATTTATAAGGATACATCTAAATGCTCAAGTGAAATCTGTTATTGTATGAAAAATCAATTGGATGATGGTGGTGATCTAACCCACCATAAAAATATAGATAACATGATATTAATATATATTTTAGTGCATAAATTGAAATATTTGATTGGAAATATATCTAAGTATGTTACATAGTGTTGAAACTCAAATTTGTTTCGAAATCGTGTTGAAATGTTATCTAGAACATTGAATTAAACGTTAAATCCACATCAGATACAATTCAAGATGGTACTCCCTAAAACCTTACAACTATCTTAATAAATATCATATAAAGGTAACCTAGATAGAAATATTATTTAATATATATGAATTTTTCTAACTTTTTAAGGTGATCAACTACTACTCATATCATGTTTAATCCTTTATAAGATTTTTAGAGTCTAAAGAAAAAAATCTATGGTGGTGTTTTCCCATTTTAATTATGGTATGGGAAATATATTTCATTTACCCGTAGAAATTTTTCTCTCACACTTAGATTTCTGACATACCAATCATGGAGATACAAACATTGTGATATCTCTCTTCATTTCCTTCCCACGAAACATAATCCTCGAATTCACTATAAATATTTTTACTTCTAATATAAATATAGAAAAATGAACTATGAGCCTCCTCTAACAATTACTCATTAAAATATGGTTTAATTGGAACACATAGAATATTACTAAACCTTATCATTACATCGTGATCATAGTTCAACTTATATATACATCCAACCATGTTATGTTCTTCTAAATCTTCCTTATGTTCCTATTTATCCATCACAAGGGAAAATGGTTGTATATTCAACTGATCAAGAAAATATTTCCCCCCTTATTTCATGATTTCCAATAAATATCTTTTTAAAATATATAAATATTTGATATTTTTATCATCACCATGGATAAGCTAGAATGATCCTTTCAAATGATATCATCTTTCCCTATTTTTTCTTTTCCAATGATGTATCATATTGAGAAATCATAATCTCTAATCATCTCGATCCATCTTCTCTAAGATAATTCAAAATATTTTTTTAAAGATGTAATTTAAGAGTTTTAAAATTTTATATATATCCACCATTTCTTCATAAATAAAATTACTCTATATGTTTAATGAAAAATATACTATAGCTAACACATAATCATGATTTCAGTAATTTTTTAGAAGAACCATTAATTCCCACATGGAAGAATCTATAACCATTTAATTATTCATGATAAAACATCATAATCCTTTCTTGGATGCATAAATATAGATTAAAAACCCTACAACACTATAGTTTAAAATATTAATAGGTGTTCTGACTAATATTCTTTTATGTGCCATGAATGTTTCCTCACATTAATATGTTTAGAGGAACTTTTCTCCCATTTGAGTTAACATGGTGAGTAGATTAAATAGTCATGAGTGATTCACCATAAAAATCTATAATGTCTAGATAAACCAAGAGATGTACGGACATTATTCATCATGGTTGGTCAAGTCCAACATTCAATAGAACTGTCTATGATGGATCTACAGATATTCCCTATCTTGAGATTATATGGACCAAAAACGAAACCTTTTTCTACCAAAATTCTCTCATTTTATATTTTTAATTTAGTTTATCATTCTATATATTCATTAGTACAATTATAAAGTGATCATAAATCACTTATATTGTCTTTTAATAGATAATAATATCATCTATAATGTCTTCTATAAACTGATCGAGGAAATCTCTGAAGACTATATTCATTAAATCCACGAAGATAACAGTGTAATTAGTAAGAATGAATGAAATCACTAAATAATAACATGGTCTATAACTTGTATAGATAGTCTTGGGTATGTTAACTATGATGACCCTAAATTTATGATATCTAAAATGAAGGTGAATCAAAAAAAATTATTGAGATTCAAATTTTTTATAAAATAGGTCATTAATAAGGGGAAAATGATATTGTATCTCAATCATGATCTCATTTAGCTCCTAATAATAAATTCAGACTCACAATGAACCATATTTCTTTTTAAAAACTAAACAGGTGAACCCCAAGGTGACAAACTTATTGAAATGAATCCATTTTCATAGATCACTTATAGATTTAAAATAGGCATAGAACAAGTCAGGAGCTCTATTGGGAACTCAAATTCATGTTTTGGAGGATGTATAGGATAATATTATTAAACTACATCATAAAACTCACACACAATAGGAACATCATCAATATTGAGTTTCTTCTCAACCATCTGAGGAAAATCCCTCTGTTGAATAGAAATCAAAACCCATATAATAGATGTTACTTTCATCAGGTTTTCATATTTAATGTCATACTTATTGATGATAATAGTTTAGCCTTGAATATCATATTTTTCATTCCCATACATATCATTTAATATGGGTTTTAAAAATATAGGGACAATAAATTTCTTATAAAACATCAAATTCAACATGATGGATAATGATAAGATTTTTCATAAGAACATTATAAAAAATACCAACCAAAGATGATTCATATACTTTAAATGTGATCATCATACCATTAGGGTTTTTCATTACTTATTATATATATAATCATTTGGTAGAATTCCTGAATCCCATATGAAATTCTTCAGATATTATATAATCGGTATATCTAGTGTCAAATAATACATTGGAAGTTATAGATTTGATGGTAAGTGTGCCTTTAATGATTTCATTATCACACCCCTCCTTAAAAAAATGGTCACATGATATTTTCCTTTGTCCCTCATATTAATAGCTTTTTGAAATCCATCATCATTATTAGCATCCAAATTTGGGAATTGGTAAGTAAAATTACCATTCTTATTATATTTGAAACACTAGAGTGTGGGTGGTTAATTATATGGAGGTTTCTCTCTATTATCATTATTTTTTATATTCTTCTCGTCACATCAAAATTAAATTTATCTATGATTTTCCCCTATACACTAAAAAATTTTTCCAATATCATTAGAAAAAATTACCCTATGTTTACTTCCACACATTGTTCATGAAGGAAATATCATATTCTTATCTCCTTGTTTTTTAGAGTTTCTATTGAACTAAATCTTAGTTTTATTGTCAAACCATGATATTTATGGATAACATCAATGTTTATTTCCACCCAGAGATAACATTAAAATAATTATTCATATCCTGAAAAGTTTCTTATACATAACTCCATATAGAGACCTTGTTTTTATCCACTGAATAATGGATCACCCTTAGATTCAGGTTGGATGACAAATCCATAATCGTACCTCAAATGTCTTGTAAAATCTTCCTCATAGGTACCAATAGATTATTCATCCTTCTTCATCATATTAGGCAATTCCCTCTATGTTTTTATATGAATAATATTAAGGATGTATTTAATGTCTTAAACATATCCCCCACCACTGATTCAATTTCATTATATTTCCTTGTATTATTGATGATATTCCACTATTGATCTGCTTCACCTTCAATACAATAGACCACTAAAATTGACATTTCAAGTTCTAACCACTATTGAATAGAAAAAATATTTTTATTGGTTATTATCCATTTCTCATAAATTAATTATTTAGTTCTTATACTAATGTTTGGCGTGTGTTACGTCATGAAGTACTCAACATAATGGTGTTCCCTCCGATTCACATTTTTATGTTCAAGAAGTTTTGTGTCCTGAAAATTTTATATGGCCATATAAATGATATTTTTCATTCCAACTCCCACAAAATTTGGAGACAATTGAGTAAAATCATTTAATTTTCCATCACAATCATCATTAAAATGGTTTCTTTGAGTTCAATCCATTTACTAATACCAAAATAATTTTTTTAACATTAATCATAGTGGGGAACTACATAATCATGAAACATTACATATAAGATGTCCAAATCAAGGGCCATTATTTCTAATATGTTACACAATTTTTTATCCTATTACTTTCATAGTTATCTTAAATTTAAGTCCCTATTGGTGATTGGTAATGTGTTTATTAATTTTTAAGCATATCCCCTGGGAGTGTACTAACATGTGTAAATCAGGGCCCATTTTTATTCCACAGGTGATGAGTGAGTCCAGCACAGTGATCCCTTTTTTGATTTATTACCCTATCTTATATTTATTCCAAATATAAATAAAATTATAGTATTCATACAAGGATGTAATTTCTTAGAAACCATTCACTCTATACTTTTACCAAAGTAAAAGAAAGATTTAATATAATTTAACTCAAACAAAGACTTATCCTTAAGAATATCATTAAAAATACACCTAGAGATCTCACAGAATAATTTTCATCTTATTTTCCAATGTTAAAATAAATGTATCATATAATACTAACTATAAAGACCCAAACTTATCAAATATAAATATTACATATTTTTAGTTTAATATTCATTACATTATCTAAACACAATCTTAAGTATAATAACTTTTTAGTTCCATTGGAATCATAGAAACTTAAAAATTAAGTCCATAAGTGAGTTAAATCATATGAAACTATATTATTCATAATTATATCCCTTTATATACATATCATACATAGTAACTTTCATCATTACCTGGGGAAATAAAACATAATAATGGGTGATCTTGGATGCTTTATAAGAGTAAACAAGGGAGATAACAATATATACTATGCATAAGGTTATGAGAATATGGGAATAAAATTTGAGAACCATACATTATATATGAAAGATCATAAAAAAGATTCATGGTATAAATATTTCAATTTCCTAAGACATTAATTATATGTAAATAAAAAAATTATCCATGAGAACATAACATTGACACAAGACATAGATTTTTTTCATACGCATAAGCATAGAATATAAATTCCTTAGTATTTTTAACATCATTTCTAGGACTATCATAGTAGAATTTATTAACTCCCCAAATCATCATATTAGTCAAGGTTCACTCATAAGACTATCATTATGGATAGAGTGCATTGCTAAACTGGGATCAATCCCCATTCAAGTCCTATTAATCTCAAGACTAATCAGTAGTTACCCAATACATTAGAGTGAGACATAGGTCCCACACATCACATAAATAACTTCAGAATTTTTGTGTTCCAAAATATCATATTTTATTAATAATATCAAAAAACATGAAATTGTAGGGGTTTCTAAACATTTAATCCAAACATAACCTATAGAAATGAAACAAAACATAATCATTTCACAGTTTCATCAAAATATTACCATGGAAAAAGATGTGGGTTTCATAATAATTATTTCATAATAATCATGAACCATTTATAACATGAATAAAAATGGTATATTTGGATCATATCCTCAGTAAATATTATGTTATATCATACTAATTCACCATAGATGGGAATTTATTTTTAATTAAAAATCACATTGAATGTTTCTTGAGGAAAATAACATTTATTTCAAAATAACCATTCTAAAATTAAAAATTCATTAAATATTATAGAAGAAAACATAGATATGGATGAAAAATTGTTTTTGTTCAAATAGAGAAATAATGATATCTTTTTTTCTAAAAAACATCTTTTGAACAACTCAGTATTTAAATAGATTAAAATGAAGGTAAATATTATATTTTTTTTAATTAAATATATTATAAAAAAATACATTAATTTATTTAAATATATACCATAATATTTCATCACTATAATCATAATAATGAACAATCCTAATAAAAAGATGAGATTGTATCTTAAAACCCTTACTATTTTGGTAACATTGAATCCTAAGAACCATTAATGAATAACATTAAATAAAACGTAAAATATCATGTTAATAAATAAATTCATGATAATACAAGTCAAAGGGGATTTATATACCCCATATAAAGGAAGATAGATTAATAACTTAACAAATTCCTCAAAAATGAAAAAATTGAGAGACAAATATCCCATCTTATATCTCGAATTCCTTCATGAATATTCAAATAAAACAATAAACATATGTTGACTATAATTATAAAATATAAACATAAATATAAATATCAAACAATATAGAATTTACTTATTTTCTTTTATTTACCATTTATTGAAAATTCCACATTAAATTCATATTTCGCGTAGTAACTTCTTTTTTTCATATAAGTTTGGATTTTTTTTAGTAATCATAAATTGATTATGGATTAATAATATACATAATTATAACCCTGATATAAATATAAAATATATTTAATACATCTGTATTTATATAAATCCATATCAGTTATATATATATAATTAATTACCATATTCATGGAGATGGTTGGACGTAAGAACGCAAGAATATTGTTTTCATTTTATTGATAGATTGAAATAAATAAATGTATATAATATATTATAATTGCCGAATAATTTTTATGTGATATGTTTCAAATATTTTCATTAAACTCATTCTTATTACATTCTATGTAATCTGTGAAATAATCACATCTCATCACGAGTTGGTAGTTTTTCATACACATGAGTTATGTTATCATATTCACAAAGAATGGAAAGTGATGTAGTAAATGTGATATAATAAATATATAAGTGTAGTAGTATAATATATATAATATAAAAATAGTTAATCTGTTATTATACTTATCTATTATTGGTGGTGACGGAAAAAAATAGCATCAGTTCTTGACATGATAGTCCCCCACACACTCGAATGAAAATTTTGTATCACATTCCATAAAAGAGGAGGTAAATATAATTTATGACCATAGAATAAAAACATCAATGTATATAAATGATACTTATTTTGTTATATAATTTTATTATAATTATAATTGAAGGATGTTGATGAAGAAATAAAATAAACTGCTTGGTTATGGACATTACCTCATCTTCAAACAACTTCTTTTTATTTAAACCAAAAACCTTCCTAAGATGAAATTATAACCCAACTAAGGATTATCAGATTGTATTTGGGAATTAATTAAGGTATTATGGAATTAATTTTATGATGAAATGTCTATTAATGTGTGAATAGAATATAAGAATAGGTGGACTTTTATAAGTGAGGCAAGTGGCACACTTGTAATTTTTTAAAATAAAATGCGTACCAATGTTTTTTTAATGGAAAAAAAAAATAAAATTTACGATTTTATATTATTAATCATTATCAAATCTAAATATGGCCAAACTATTTTTTGTAAATGCATTGGGAAATTTTTTACCCATATATTTTAAGTTTAACACCTTGGTGAACCCATTTTTACCTTAACCGTGGTAAATCATTTTTACTTCTTTCATTATTAATTAAGGTAAAATTTTAATGAAAACATATCAGATAATATATATTATTTTTATTCTAAATATTTAATCCATTTTTCAAAATTACATTCATATGAGTGAATGTTTTTAACATAAAATTAAATTCATAGACGCGATGAGAAAGCAGATTTCTGAAGAGAAAATGTTCAAAATTTTAAACATATTTTATATCAAAATTCAATATAAAAATAGCTAAAATTACCTAAATTAGATTAATTTATATATTTTTTAACTTTTTTTCATTTTTATCCCAATTTTAAAATATCTAGCTTATAAATTCAGCAAAAACAATTATTCAACAAAACAATTATTTTTCAGTACTCATCAAAAAATTCCTATTTTCAGAAAAGCCAAAAAACTAAGCCTAAGCTAAATTTCCCATGATTATTTCAAAAAAATATGTTTATTTTATTATAATAAATTTCTAATAGTATCAAAAATTAATTTATTTCATTTTTCACAAAATGAAATAATCAATGTTTTTTTGAAAAAATTGTATTTTCAAAACATATAAAGAATTTATCATAAATTTAGTATTTTTTATCAACATGTTTTATTTATAAAAATAATTGTTACATAATATTTTTAAAAAATAATCCTATTATTTCCACCATGTTTAACTTCCAGGTTATAATGTTAATCTTTAAATAGTAATATTAATATTTCGTCGCAATTTGTTAAAACTCATTGTTGAATGTAGAGCAAGTTAATGATCAAATTAAATTTCGTAATAAAATATTTCCTAAAACAATAGGGTGTTATATTTATTATATAATTATATCATTTAAATATTAATATTTTATGGATATTATTATCAAATTATTATGTTTTCATCATATTTCACTTGACTAATATATATTACACTTTATCATGTTATGAATGATAATTCACTTAATTGGTTTTATTGCTCACCACTTCTCTTAGGAATATACATGGGATATCTTGTGAATTATTAATATTTTAATGGATATTAGAATCAAATTATAGATATTTGAAATAATGTTCTCGTTTTTATTTTTATAAAATGGTTTATGTATCTAATTTATCAAAGACACTAGGCCTCTAGATTCATCAAGCTTGTATTATATGGATATTTTTTTATAAAATCCTAAAATAAAATGTATTAGGGATGAGGTTTGTTATATATAACATATATATAGTAATTATAGAATCCAATCCATCACAAAATATTATAAATGAAAATCATAAAATCTCATTCAATTACCAAATCCAATAATTGATAGGAAAAAATTACATCATCTATACAAGAAAAGGAATGGATTGGAAGATAATCCCAACCAACTTCTAAGTATAATGTGAATTAGAATAGATTTTAAACCCATGAATGTGACAATAAATGGGTGATCACATAATCTCACCCCACTTTTAAGTCCAATGTGGATTGGGAAAGATTCAACTCCATTACCCACATACAACCATTAATTGGGAAAACTTATAGTTCCATTTACATATCAAACATTCAGTTTATTATCACACCCGATCCCAGTTTTATCTTTTCCAACCTAGGGTATCACATACTACTGTCTTTCACAACATAAATTTAGTATACCCTCCCCAATCCCATAAGTGAAAAAGAAAACAAATTGTTGTTAGAAATAACAAAAATCACATCATAAGTTAATTACTTATCTAGAAACTCATTTATACAATTTCCCCATTGCCAAGAGATTCTCCATGAAGCCTAAGGTGGTCTATTAAGTAATAAAATATCAAATAACACATCTCTTAGATTAAAATTTCATGATTAAATGAACATTTAAATTATGAACATTGACATATGAAACCATGTGAAAAATTAATAACACTTGAAGGGCCTTTTAATGATTTTTATGCTCAATATTTGATGCGGAGCCCATTCCTATGATGGATTTGCATCAACATATTCAGATTTATCATTGGTAATAGTTGAAATAGAATCATTTGAACCTATGATACATGATAATCATTTATAATTTATTATTAACATGATTCAAGTTAAATAATTACCTCTCATTATAATTATTTCTTTATTGATGATTATGTTGGCAAAAAATTTTGTTCCATAAATATATTAGAGGAATCATCGGTATTTTCCTTATAATAATGATTTTGGAATTCTTTATGAACCTTTAATTATCACCATAGAATTATTTGAGTGATATAATGAATGGTTTTACAACATTATCTGATTGTTTTTTATCACAACAAAATCATTTTAAGGGAGAAACCATCACATGGGTTCTCTATAGTATTAAGATGATGGTGGAGGAGGATTTACCTTCATTTTTTAGATCATTTTAGAAGAATAACACCCTATGTATTACATTATTATCTATATATTTGATTGTCAATAATGATTAGAATATCTAGGATTGGGATAGATAATGGCCAAATTTGGTAATTATAGACATAGGTTTGAGGAATAAAACTATTTACATGGGCCCTAATTATTCTATTAATCCTTAGTGAACTAAAAGACTATATACTATTATTATTATTATTTACTTTTCTTGAATATAACTAGTAAATAAATAAATATTATTACTTTCAATAATTATATTGATATTTATTCTAATTATATTTAATATTTATTTTATCACTAACCAATTAAACTCAGTCACCCAATCCTCTTCAATACATATAATAATCTTAATAATTTTAATTTAAATAAATAAACATCCAAATATTATTTAAATTTAAATAAATAAATATTAAATCGACTAAAAAATAAAATATAGATTCAATAAATATTCATGTATCCAAATAAATAAATTTATTTTACCATGTGAATAAAAAAAATATATTTTATTCCTATAATTAAATTAGTAATTATAAAGTGAGAAAATATTAATTTAATAGTTAACTCATGTAATATTCTCTTGAATATCTAATGACTAGATATTTCTGATCAACCAAAACTGAAATGAATATAATTATTCACATTTAAAAATAAGATTCTATTCAAATTTTACGTTTAAATAAAATTTAATTGTGATTCTAGATACAAATGGTGTGTGTCCCTCTATGACCCTTTCCTACAAGAAGTAGGTTGTTACACGTAAATACTATGTTTTTCATCCATAGACATATCAATAATCCCATCGAATAATTCCATAAAACTATTATGACATAAAACCTCATATGCTCTCTCACTAAGTAATTTTATCCCTTTTTCATGATACCTATTTCAATTATGTTTTTTCACTTTTTTCATCAACCTATATGCCCAAAATAAATTACTTTGACTATCCTAAATGAACACATCAATGTTACATAGGGGACATGGATTATATCATAATGTAATTTTTCAATTAAAGGGCCTTAGATATCATCTTCCAAAATATAAGATATAAATATTTTATTTATTTATTTATTAGTGTATAATACTCAAGGTGGACCCAATGTAAAATACCTCACCATTATAATATTTATCTCGGTTTTTCTCAATACATCAAAGTATGTGACTTTTTATATACATTAATAATAATCTTAATGTATAATTTTCATTACAAAATCTATAAAATCAAAACATATAATTACATCAATGTGATGTGGAATTCCTGTGGTATTTAAAATTCTCATAACCTCACATCATAGAAGTCACTGTAGTTGAACTTCATCAAATGATGTAACAATTTATTATGTTCCCCCTTCCATTGATATACTTTATCATTTGTGCCCCATTAGATAACATTATACATCCATAGAATGTATATTTACAAAAATCATAAAACTTCATAGTTGTAATCATATAAGGAACTTATTTAATATTTCAATATGATATACCCCATAAGTACATGGTCACAAATTTATCATAAATAATAATTATAATCACGTGACAAGAGGCTTATTAATACTCAATACATTGAAAATATTGTTAATCCAAGAGTAATATATTCTAAGGATCCAACTCCAATGACTCTAGAATTCACTAGATCTAACTTCTCACTATTAAAATAGTGATCGACATATGATAAAAATGCTTCATTTGGGACTATATTATAGTTTCTAATTCCAAAACATATTTGTGACTGTTCTTCTTACTACAACCACAAGTATTTGAAAAAAAATCATTCAATGCATGATATCACCAGGTATATACTATTTCATTATTCCATCACTCACATACTGGATAATATTATAGATAAAAATTATTATTAAATTATTATATATTACTGAATTGGTATAAGTCAATAATTATATAAAATCATTACTAAAATCACATCCTATGTTATATTAGAACATGTGGCATAACCGATCAATATTTAATCCACATGATATAATAATTTTCATCATGATCATTAACTTAAATTTACTATAATAATTCATAAAAATAATCTATGAAAAATAAGATTCCAAGTCCCCTAAATAACTTGTATTCCTATTTTTATAAAAACTAGGAATTGATCTAGTTTTACTTTCTCAAGTACTATCAAAAAGTTTAACTTACAAGCCTAGTTATTCTACCATTTGGGTTTGATATTCTATTTATATGTCTTAAATTGATGAAATATCAAACAAATGTATAAATCATGAAATGTGATATAGATTTCTAATGAAATATCAAAAAAATGTATACATCATGAAATTTAATATTTGGTATATTCATCATAATAAAATCATGTGATTGAGGAAAAAATAAGGGTTAATTATTCCAATAATATTTTTCAATACCATTTCAATTCTTGTTATATGACATGGTATAAGAAATAATTTTTATATATTATACTAAATCATATTAATGGGATTTGGTTTACTAATTCAATTAATCCATGGAGAAATTATTTAAATTGGTCTTAAATAACCATTAAAGTTATCAATTTTCTATATATTGTCAAACTTATCTAGTGGGAAAAATATTGGGCTTACCCTAACATTTATTAGATATAAGGGAATATTTTTATTCCAAATGAATATTCTATTATCGATATAATTAATCCAACACATAAATGAATCCTAAACTTAGAGATCTATTTTTGGAGTAATCCGATATCACCAACCCATCAGGTAAATTTATATGGATATCTTCCATCAAGTTTCCATTAATGAAATTTATTTTTAAATAAAATTATGAATAAAATATCATAGGGTGTCATTATAAAAAAACTAATTAAAATGGATATTATCATGATGATAAGTATATGGTTTTTTCATAGAGTAAATCTTGACATAGATTAAACCATTAGAAATTTTTTATGATATATTAGTACTGAACTGTACCATCTATGTCTTATTTCGGTTGAATATCAACCAATGGGTTTTGTAACTGGAAAATCTATCAAAATTCAGATATATCTTTTAGTACATGTAATCCATCATAAATTTTTTTCAACGAGTCAATCATATCTATATTCCACTGAATTATCCCTATTGGATCCATTTCTTATACTAAATAATATATCACCCAATGTAGTGAATATAATAAAACCACTTGGTTTATATCTTATCCAATATATTATGTAACTCTAGAAAATAAATTCTTATTAATAAAACTATATATTAGTGTATATATTATAGGTAATGAACTTAAAGATCCTAGAATTCACTAAAATATTTTTTATCCTACTATCTCAAAAGATATTATCTTACATCATAGAATTATTGTTCTTTCTAATATTTCTATCAGGGGGATAATAATATCATGATTTTTAATAGGATAATTAACTGATATTCCCATTATATATCCTTGATTTATGATTTTTTTACTTAAAATAACTTTTAAAAGAATTATTCTAATTGAAACCTATGGATAAGAAATTATATAATTCTATTTTATTCGATATTATATCAGCAACTAAATTATTTTTTATATGGTAAGTTGGTATACTACAATTTTGAAAACACTCATTTGAATTAATGGTTGAAAAGTTGAAATATTTATAAAACTACCCATCAATATTCCTTCTAAAAAACCATCTCTTGATCTGTATAAGTTAACATCATATTTGGAATAAATTTAATCTAAAAATAAATAATCTATGAATACATTTTTAAGATATATACACCAATAACTACTTTATATGAACCTATATTTTCTCATAAATCCCATTCAATATTTTTTTTTGAACATTAATAAAATCTAGTTTATTAAATATCATAAATTTTTTAAATATATATATTTTACCCTTATGATATTTTATACTTATTTTAAAAAAAAATAATTAATATATTTATTATCCCATTATTTCATAAGGATTCATTATCAAAATCATGATATGTATGTTAGTATGTATACCAAGTATTTAGTTTTAGAAGGATTAATCATAGTATGGGTATAAACTATTGAGGTATAATCAATATTTCTTGAAAAATAACTACATTTACACAAATGTGAATGAGATTCATATATATTAAATTTATCATTTATTAATAATTTGTATTTGAGTGAATATAGAGACACTAAACTATGAAGTATGAAGTTTCATAAAATTATTTATTCCCAAAGAAATAATTTTTAATTTTTCATGAAAGATAACTATGATAAGGGTTTTGGTATAAGTCGTTATTTTTTCTACAATAGTCAATTAATTTGGAAAATATATTGTCATAATCATACTGATGACAAATGAATCATCTTTTTTCACCCTCTAGGAGAATTTACCATACTTCTTATAATGTTTTTATACTTACATTTCCATGTTCTTTAATGCATATATATGAAGTCATAGTGTATTTAATACCCATCAAGTGTAACTATAAATTACACATAATGAATAATGATTCTCATGTATAATCCATTAATTTCTTTAATGTAATCCATTTTCTTTATTCAAGTGACCATTATTTTCACTTTTGAAGCAAAGAAGCTTCTTGTTTACTATATTACATTGGAATATTTCTATCATTGAGAAGACATTGAAATGATCCATTCACCTTAGAGTCATCCTTTTTTCATTGTATTTTGAACATTTTAATTCATATTTTTCATCATAAGGAGTGAATAACCACATTCTCAAAAATAATTTACTATTTAGTGAGGTATAATCCAAATATTCTTGATTGGATTATTCAAAATGATTGGCCTATAGTCTTAGATGAACATGGAATAGATTGGTGATAAGGATGATAATACCAGATTAATGTAATAATTTTTATCCATATGGAAGCCCAAATATAATATGTGATTAATTTCATTAAATATTTTTAAGACATGATTACACAGTAGGTGATCATCATATAGTTTACTCTAGTATAGTGTAGGGACAATTTCATTTATCTGAAGCCTCTTTTCACTTTCTTATGAGATAGGAGATGAGATATCATGGTATATGAATCAATACATTTTATTCTTAATCATTATATATCCAAACATAATAGATAAAAAGATGCAATAGATATCCAAAACATCCTCTATGAATCTCTTATAGGTGTCCATCTAACTTAAACTCCCAAATTGTGGTTGAAAAATAGGGGTAGGGGACTATAGAACATATATTAAATTACCTAAAATAGTGTAATACACAAATTTTTATCATAGTCATAGAATTATCTACTAGAGAGGACATGGTATTAGTCCAGATAAATTCTAGTGATGTCATGGTTATGTTTCAATTAAATTAAGGAATATGTTATTATTTTGTCTTTATTACAAGAAGTATGATATAATTAATTTTATTTATTTGTCTCGCAATATTTTTATCAAAAACTAATAATACCTCACCGTTGGTTTTAGAATAAAATTTCAATTGTTGGAAATGTTATTCAGTTGTATTTAGGTTGTGAGGGCTTTGCTAGATATAATAACTCACCACTCATTGATCTGTTGAGTGCATTCCCATGTTCTATAATCTCAGAGTTGATTTTTCTATGTATTTTCCTACTAGTTTCAATGAGTCTCATGGAGGTGATCAACCATTAATTAAAACTAGGCTAGCTCAACCCAAAACAGAATTTAAAACTCATTGATAATTGAATGTACCAATACATTATTTGGTAAATCACTTTGAACTATGGTTGTATCTTCACTCAAGTAATGGAAGGCTATACCGAAAAATATTTTTATTAAGGGTTTTTTAACATTATGTTAACATTTTATTTATTTTTATTTTATCACATTTTTTTAATATAATGTTAATTTCACTCATGTGATTAATTAGGTGCGATCAAATATTTACACACAATCTAATTTATTTAAATTCCTTCATGAATATTTTGTCAATTCATTTGATTGACATGTTCATGATAAATCATCTATAAAATAATTAACCATGAAATATATATAAATTAAATAATAAATTTTCCATGAACATGAGATTACTTAATGGTTATTTTATCTAGTGATTGATAAAATATCTCTTAACATTGTAGAAAACTCCAGGGACAATAACATAGTTTGAGTTTCATAATTCTACTTTTACTCCAATGTACCAACTATGTTGGTTTCACCTTGTATGTTAACAAAAATCACCTAGCCTGATCTATTTCACAATATTTTACACACAAATAGTTGAGGGGAAGAAAATTATTAGTTATTACGTTTTACAAAAAAGAAAATGCATGCATGAATTCCCTTATATAATATAAGGAATAAATTAATGGCAAGAATTTACATTTAGTAAAATAAGTATTAAAAATCCAATGTAATAATAATTTTAATTAAATAAACCATTAAAATACATTGTTTGGTCTAATTTCAAGATCATACATGCAATAAAAAACATATTTATACACTATGTGGCATTTAAATCAATTTTCAATTTTATTAAGAAAAAAACATGAATTAATAAAAAATTGTTATCTTATTAATTAGATATTTAATTTATTTTATCATAATGAATTTTGAAAAAATCATGGTAATTACATCATCCCTTATTCTTAAAAAATTATATATATTAATTTATAAAAAAATAATTATTCATTGTTTACATGTAGGAAACATAAGATATTACCAACTTCAAACTCTTTTTCCATGTATTAAAAATCAAATAGCATGTCAGTGTACATCAAAATAAAATATTCCATATAGAAAAAAATATAAAATTAATGGGTCATTAACAATACTTGAAAACACATAAAACATTTTAGTGGGTACCACATTAATGGTTTTCAGTAAATACATTTTCCATTAAAGTGGATAATTAGGAAAATTAATTGATCATTTTTATACTATTAAAAACCAATGATATAGTAGTACACCAACTTCTAGCTATCAATATTTTTTTGTTGTTTTAATAAAATAATTCATCATACAATATTATTATATTGGTTATTTGGTGACTAAATTTCTCATGCTAACCAGATTCATGTCATTTGTATCTCATCTTGTGCCTCTACGACTCACACTTAATGGGGATCAGTGTTGACACCTTGTAGACAATAATGGTTTACATGGCTTATACATGGATTGCACTACCTATAGATTCATTTATTTCATGTTACCTAGAGTTATGTATTTATGAGTCATCTAATTTATATGTTGACCACATGGTTTCCATAATGATTATTAGGAGAAGTGTTTTATAGTTCATGGCATGTTATCACGTTACACAATATGTAGTCCCAAAAGATTCCTGGCAATCTATCTGGTCCACATGTGGTGTATTAATTACACAAAATATATATTTTTTTTAGTAATCCATGTATCCTATGATACATCATGATATATTTAACGTTGTTACATAGTTTATACTTTACAGTTAGATTTTGTGTCAGTGTATCATCTAATATGAACCCTTTGCACCACCTGAAGTAATCATTGATCGTTCTTCTTCTAATTTTAATCCAATATTAATCATATATAGGTGGATGAAAATATGATATTGTATTTTTTATTAAAATAATAAATAAATAAGAATTAAATGATGAAATGAAGTGTGGACATTAATAAATGGAAAATAAATAGCTATATATTTTTTAGTGATTTATCCTTTTTCATTTCTATGTCCTAGGGCACAAAGGATGTAGTAAGGCCCATGATTAAAAATTATTTTTCATCAAATTCATTATATTTCCTATAATAAATAGATAAAATAGAAACCCCAAATAATTATAAGATATTTTCATCACATATACGTTAAAATTATTTTGATTCGATATAGACAATTACTACTGATTGGAATTCTTTCTCTATGCATGAGTAGGTTGAAACCACTTGTTGTACAATTATTGTCACAAAGGTATTAATGGTTGATACCCTCCTATAGATATCCATACATGATCAAAAAACATCCAGTCATTTCCATATATTTCTCAAGGTTCTGTAAAATCTATTTTGTCACATACGTGGATCAATGTTGATCATAACACTATCCATCAAGGTTGAGAAGTAATCACACTAGTTTTCTCAAGAATTTAGAGGGTGGAAGATCAGAATATCTCTCAATTATTGAGAGAATTTTATTGAAAAGTGTCTCTTGAGTTGATAGGATTCTCTCTAAATGCAATGTAAACAAATATTATAATGTTATAAATTAGGTTAGAGAATGAATAACAGGTATTTCTAGACCTATGTTTATAAAATAAATAATTTTACGTAGGACCTCATAATTTTCAATATCCCTAATAAACCCCAAGTCTAAAAATTATTATTATTATTATTTACATGAAATTCCCTGATTTTTTGAAAAAAAAATTACATCATTCAAAAAAAAGAATTATTATCTATCAATATAATATTTAATATATCATTTCTCAATTGACTATTAAAATTATTCCATAAAACCACCTCAATGTTCATCAAAATCAAAATAATTTGAATTTCAAGAAGATAATTCCTCTACAAAATTCACTAATAAAAAAATTAATATTATATTTTTTAAAGTTACAAATAAATATTTTTTATATATTCAAATAAAAAATAAATATTTTTTACCTTGTGAAAATAATATATATAAAAATATATTATATATTTATATAACTAAAATAATAATTAACTATTAAATAAATATTTATTTACATTTTAACTCATAAAATATTTTCTCAAATAACCAAGGTATAAATATATGTGATTGACCGAAAGCCATAAATAATATTATTATTCTTCCTAAAAAATAATATTATTTTAAAATATCAAATTCATATATATTTTAACTAAGGTTGTTTATAAAATTAGTTTATGATCGTCTATGTACCTTCCTTAGTGGTATTAGGTTCTTACTCTAAAGTCCCATGTTTAATGTCTAGAAACATTCCATGGAACCCACAGGTTAATTCATTAATACAACAATGACATGAAGCCACATATGAATGATCAATGTGAAATTTAATCCATTTTTTATGGTACCTCATTCAAGATGGTTTCATTTCTTGTGACACAACCTATATGATCAGTGTATCCTTCCTTGACTATAATAAATGAACTTATATATGTCACTCCATAGAAATTTACTTTATTTGATGGTAATATTTTGATGAAAGGGAATATGATATTATCATCATAAATAGAAATTAAAACAACATTTTAACTTATTCATTGATTAATATCACTCATAATGCACCCAACTTATCTTATATTTTCACAAGAATATTTTCCCACAGTTTCTATAAATACATCAATGTTTGAAACACATGATATACATTAATAATAATATTAAAGTATAGGTATCATTATAGAATATCATAAATATGAAGATACTATGGCATGCTTACTATATGAAATTCATATGGTAAAGCTTGTAATAATAACATCTTTTATTAGATATTTTTGATGGAAAACGTTATGAGAAAAAGTCTAAATGGCTTTTGAGCCGCTTACCCATGATATCATATATCATCTATGTTACATTAAAATATATCATATTTCCATAGAAGATATATTTAATAAACTTTTCATTGAAATTCAAGGTTCGCATAATTATGATAAACTATTTTAACCTTTTAATCTGAAATATACCCTAAGGAATTATCAAATTAATGGCATATAGAAGAGATATCATCATGTGAAAATATGCATATCAATATTAATTTATCTGAATATACTAGTAATTCAAGAGTATTTATCCCTATTGAACAACCTTTAACACTTTTTTATACATAATTATTCTTATTTGTCACACATGACCTAATAAAAAATATTTCAATTATATTTCAATCCATGCTCACACACTATCCATAACCGAGATAACCAATAGCACTTGAAACTCATATGAATCCCAAAAAAGAAATATTTGTTCCAAAAAGCACATATGTATATGAATAAAAACATCCAATATCATTTTAAAAATTAATTTTAATCAGAATAAATCCTAAAAGTAGATAAAAACACTCAAAATATCATGTTTAGGTGAAGAACATAAAATTAGTAAGATAAAACTATAATAGAAAATGAATAAGGCATATAAATAACCATGGAGATTCACTATGATAGATGAACCATTTATTGTATCACAATGAAGGAATATAACCATTTTGTAAGAGAGGAAAAGTGAGGGAGAGTTGAGCCATGTCATTTAGTTGGCCAAAATTGTGAAGGAAACGTTTTTTAACAATTTCCTTTAAGTTAACTAAAATTAAATTTAAAAACAAAAACTAAATTTCATCTGGTGTTGAATCATCCATCATTAAGTACCTTCAACCCCACTGGGTACCTTTCCAAGATCCAATAGGTGTCTGGTGGCTCACCTGAGCAACTACCCGTCTCTTTTTTCAACCAGGTACCTCGAACCAGGCTACCTGGTTCCCATTGAATATGTCATCTTTTGAAAGCTTTTACTGGAGAGACTATTTCAAAAACTTCTCTCCCTAGAAACTTCAAATTACTACAAATGTCTAATCCCAATAAATTTCATGTGTTTTGACTAAAATTTATCAAATTAAAACCACAGTATTTGTGGGTGATTACAGAATAATTATTATATAGTAGCTCATCTTTGAGATGCAACACTATGCCATTCCATAAAAATATGAAACCCCAATGCATGATTGTCTACCTCTTACTCCCTTGAAACCTATTGGATATATACATGATTCTAGGAAACTTGTATTTAGGTAATTTTGTTCCCTCTCATAATATTTTCACTCTAATACACTATATATACTTACTAATCATAGGACAATATATCAAACTATAACTTGAAAATATAGATGTTGATCATGTTAAAAAACTAGGAATGATATATCTAAGGAAATATATATAGAACACATCATGACTCAAATGGTATCTCTAGGGAAAAAGAATAGTTACCCCAATGTACTAATCCTCCAAAAAAATGAGTGTCCCCAAAACGTTGGGTGTTATTCCACTGTATTGATCCTCTTAAAAACATATAACAACCCAAAAATTATTTGTTTTAAATTACCCTACATCTAAATATTCATGTTCGACAATATATGTAAAACTGCCAAGAATACCATTTCACCCACATCAAATTCTATTGGTCAGTAAATATGGTCTATTTGATTTTCTAGCACTATGTGACTATTAACCTCTTCTAAATCATCCAAATATGCTAGATGGTCTAATGTAAACGATAATGTATAACAGTTGAAGACTTATATTACTCTGTCTATTACAAAGTTGACAGGAATGGAATTCCAAATTAATCATTTAAATTATTCATTTGAATATACTATTAACAACTATTTTTATAGGAAAATTTAACTAAAAATTAAAGGATGTCACATTAATTACCGAAATCGGGATGAAGTTTTCTAGAATTTCCAATAATACCCAGAAAGTACAATCTCATTACCTATCTATTTGAGGATATTAAATTGTAATATACTTTACCAGAGTTCCAAAAGACTAGTGTTATTCCAGTTAAAAATTTTGACATGAATAAATCATTTGGACAACAACTAATTTTTTATGTAAACAAAAATTGGTGATCGACATTTTCTAGTTAATAATATTAAAATGAAAACAATTGGTAATTTTACAGTGTTCTATTCCCCACATCAGGTTAAATTTTCATTATCATATGTGACCACACCTACCACCCTCATCCATTCACTGTTTGAAATTTTCAATACACATATCCATCCACAACACCATCAACACCCCCCCTTAGTTCCCCCAAATTCCTAATGACCTCAATTGACAACAACATCATCCACTCTCAATGAACTTAATGTCCAAAGGATTCCAGGTATCATCCAATTATATGAGCAAAAATATTGTGTGAATATGGAATTCCATTACACTAAAACAATAAATCTCATCTCTCCAAATGCATGTTGTGTTTTTAAGATCATTAGTTATCTCCAAATAGTAGTCGCTAGCGATGAAGCGACAACAGCCACCAAATAATGGTCTCTCGATATTCAATAAAATCAAAAATTTTAGTAGTGGACACAATAATCCCTAGTTCTTCATTTAATTATTCTATCATTTGTAGGTATATCCTATCCAATCCATAAATAAACCTATTCTCTCTGATTAATAATTAATGAGCTAATTTTTCATTATGTCAATGTTAAGTCATTCTATATCACAACTATGTGGTGACCATGAAAAACTTACTAGGAAATCCTTAGTTACCTCATTAAATTTCCATTCAAGCATGAGTAGTTAATAAACAATTAAATTACTTACACTTTTTTTACATTTTTTAAATTATATTAAATTGGCTATAATGTTTTTTAGTTTTTTAATTTATTTTTATAGTTTTATAATATTTTAGTGATTTTCATATTTTTTAGCAATTTATATAGTAACATTAATTATTATTATTATTATTATACATTATGATTATATATTATCATCATATATTTATTATAATTTTTCTTTTTTATTTTTTTTATTATTATTTATAATTATTATTTATACATTTATAAATTCATCTAATTATATTTAATGATTTAAATTTATGTATTATTTTTAGTTTATCTAATTATATATTTATATATGTTCATATATATCTTTCTAATAAACATTATTATTATTACTATTTATTTATTTACACTTTTATACTTTTATACAATCAAATATTTACTTTTGAACATTTTAATTTATTTATTATGTTTAGAATAATTATTCCATAAAATTAAAAAAACATATTATTACATTGTCATTCAGCCCCCTTGCAAATCAACCTGGTCATTCTACAAGTTATTAAACAAATCACTCTATCTCAAACGAAGGATGATTGTACCTATATTAAAGAAAACTCTTAGGTTACTAATTCTATATGAAATGTTAGTGAACCATAAATATGATGCAATGATGAATTGGTAAAAAATAAAAAAAATAAAAATATTATTGATAAATGAAAGAACATAAATAAAAAGGATGAAAATTAAAAAAAAATTAATGTTTTGTTAATACAATTCAAGTGTGTTTGCTTAATTTTTATGAGTTACATGTTTTTTGAATATAAATGACATTTTCAAACTAAAATTACACACTTCAAATCATAATAGTCACACAATGTACCTGATTTACATATAATCAATTTTTACACATCACAACAAACTTATGGGTAAATATAAAAAATACAAAGAGAAAATGAGATTGTTTTCTTAGGTTTGAGTTTGGGAAATGTATTTTTAACTAAAAATCCATTTTTAAATAAAAACTAATCACTTTAATCTATATCATCCAAACCATGTTTTAAATTAATTTTTTATTAATTATTCGTATAAAAAAATCAAGTATTTTGTTCCCAAAGTACGAAGATGATATGAGTACATTTGATTAGATTTTGGAATGTGATGTCTATTGTGTACTAAAATATGATTATTAGTAAAAACATGAAATTTTAATCATATGAACCACATAGTTTTCCAAGAATTATATATGGTTGAATCCAACATGTCAAAAATGGTTCATGTATATGTTTCCCATGTTATGAAGTAAATTTGAGTCTTTTTTTAATTTTGAAAGATTAATTCATGTTTTGTACTAAAATTATATTTTATAAACAGAGGGTAGGTACATTAAGTAATATGGGAAACAATGTGTCCCCAATTCACGTGTTATTGATTAATATACATCAAAAATTAATAAATGATCAATTTCTAATATTGTCATGACCATCCAATGGTTTTTGTTTTTTTTCAGTGAGTGATTAATGATTTTAACAAAAAAGACCCTTTTAAAAATAAAAATGCACATTTCAAGTAATACTGGTTGAATCCTGTATAGGATTGACAAGAATATAATTCATATAAATAATAGATGACTTAAGAATGATTTTTATAAATTATTAAAACCATATGAGTATGTTTTCTTTCTTTAGTTAGTGATTCATGTTTTCTACTAAAATTTCCATTATAAGTTAAAAACATCAATGTTGAGTCATACTAGGCACACCATGTGTTAAATGGATGTGTGTTTGATTTATAAATGTACAAAAAAAAATTATATATTTTATTAATGATTTATCAAGAAAATTTGATAGAATTTGATTAATTTTGAGTATGTGAAGTATGTTTGGAACAACAATGTGAGTTTTAAATAAAAAACACACACTTTCATATGCAATGGGATGAAAATGAAACAAATTAATGTGTGTTTAATTTATATTAATTAGAAATTACATATGGTAATTTTACTAATGCTTCAAGATAATTATCGGTTTTTTCTTGGTTTTTAATGACGGTGCATGTTTTTAAATAAAATGTTTTTTTAAACTGAAAACAGGCACGTTGAGTCATTTTAGTCACACCATGAATAATATTGGAAATATATTGATTATTGAATATTAAAAATTAAATATTTATCTTTTTCATAATGTATCAATATAATCTGAGTATTTTTTCTGAGTTTTTATTGATTGATAATATTTCGAGACAATAATTTCACTTTTAAACTAAAAACACTCACATTGAGTCATATCAGACACTTTATGTATAAGATTGTTGTTTCCTTAATCAATACACATCAAAAATGATTTATGAATAATTGTTCTAAATTATTAGGATTATCCTTTTTTTATTTTTTTTGAGTATGTGATGAGTGTTTTGAAATGAAATGACATTTTTTAAATCGAAAACATGCGCTTTAGTTATCTAGTCACCCATTGTTTCATATTGACTTTTGATCGATTCTTACACATCAAAAATCACATATGTATTATTTTACTGATGTTTTAAGACCGTATGAGTATGATTTATATTTTGTTAATGATGCACTTTTAAAATTAAAATTTCATTTATAAAATAAAAAGATTACCTTTTTTCATACTGTTCACAACATATATTAGATTATCATAAAAATGATAAATACACAATAAAAGTTACATATATATCATCTTACTATGGTATAATGACAAAAAAAGTGAGTTTAATGTTTTTAGAATTTGATTCATGATTTAATATAAAATTAAATTTTTAAATAAAAACACATAATTTCAATCATATCATTCACACCATGTCTCAGATTGACATGTTGTTAATTTATTTACGTCAAAAAAGAAATATGGAATGTTTTCCATTTGTATCAAAAAAATCCAATTGTCTTTTTTTGTATTTTTTATTAAACTCCCATATGTATTGAAAATTTCTAATTCATTGATTTTAACTAAACTCCTATTATCAACCAATTTTAATTGAAAAATATGCACATGTAATATTTTATAATCAATCTTTTATATTTTTTATGAATCAATGTATAAAATATTTATGAAAATATAATTTTTTACCTATTACCGAATATATCAATCACTTAAACCATAAGCATAAATCCACTATTTTACATGTTATTTCATTTTTCTAGTTCTTTTTTATATAAAATATAACTATTAATTAAAAAAATTATCAAATAAGACATGAACACATGATCCCCGGTTGAGCCATAGAATTTCAATAGTTGTTGTTTTAGATATGAAGACAAATTCCTAAAAATATGGTGTCGAAACCATCCTATAAACTATTGATTTGGTCTATTTAATATCCATATTTTAATCCCTTGACGTGTTCAAATTTATATGTAATTTTTTAATGGGTTTCAATATATGGTGAAATATCTAAACTATTTTAAAAAATGTAAAGGTGAACCAACACTTGTTCTATAATGATAATTGATAAAATATTTGTTTCATACATTCCACTACCCACAAGAATCCCATTGTGAGGATATTTTGGGAAACCAATGTAATCTATGTCTGATATGTAGTGAGTACATAATTCAATATATTCCTCAATAGTATATTGGTTTTTAATGAAACATTTTGGTAAACCTTTATTTTTTTGTGACCATTTAAAATATTCATATACCATTCAGTGGGACATATCTATCTATAATTCACAAGACCACATATTCAAATCATTCTAATCAAGTGAACCCTGAAATTTACTATTATATAAATGAATGGTAATTGGAAGAACATATCCAATTCACATAATATGATATATTTTTACTTTTCCATAGTTGGAAACTTTTTTTAGAGTATAAATTTATTCGATATAACTCTGAAAAATAAATAATTGTTTGTTAATGTGTGTTAGAAAATTCTATTATGAATCAAGTGTAAAGATATAGTTATTAAAAAAATTCATTAAATCGTGATATTCATGTTATTTTAATTTATTTAACATCAAATCACCCATTGATCTGATATTCTTGATATTTTATTAATACCCATTTGGAAACTTTACATCATTCATAATGCTGAAAAACCAATTTTTCTTATTCCTGATAAGAGTGTAAACTAGTGGTGGAAGAAAATTATGTCTTTTACCCTCCATGAGTTCTAGTTCTACCCTTAATCCTATGTTAGTAATTTCAAATATTTTATTAATTATATTATAGGTTCAGTTGGACATGTCCCAATTACAAGATCACACAGATAGACACACACACACACACACACACATATATATCAATATGTAATACATTAAGAAACAAATTTATTTATAGAAAATTATAGTTTGATAATTCAATAGAAATTGTTCTCTTTTTTCTATTAGTTTTCATAAGGGTTTTAAAAATATTTACAATATATGAGGACAATACCATTTAATTTATCAAACTATCCATAAATTATTTGTGAATATGGAGTTGAACCTTATTATAAAGTCTCATCTTATAGTCTTGTCTGAGATTGGTATTTATATTGTTTGGGTAAGACTTAGTGAAGTCCTATAAATAATGTCTTCCAGAAATATTTCATCTTAACAAAGCTTAAACCTTCTTCACCAATGAAAAACCCTAGAATTCCATTAATTGAATTTCTGGAAAAAAATTTATAAGTTTTAATTTCATTTTTCATCCTATAAAATATGGATCTAAATGTGAAATTTAAATTTCTAGAAGTATCTTATAATGTTATATTTTAACCCTATATTAATTTTAGATCTTTGGTGAATAAGTCCAAAAAAAATATCCCTTCCATGTTTTATATGACTTGATACTAGCATACAAAACGTAATGTATTTTTTCTACATAAATAACTATAGTGATAAATTATAATTTCATAACATAAGAAGCCATGAAATATTAATGTTAATCTGTACACCAAAAGGATTCATTCTATATATAGAAAGTTAATGATAGAGGTTTATTGGATCGTTTCCAATTACCTTATACTTGTAACTAATTTTCATCTACTAATGATAGGATATTTGGTGACAAAGATTATCAGGATGAATTCTTTTATGTTTCTTCCACATCAATTTTTTACAGTATCCTCACCTCTATATAAACACATAAGCTTTGGAATCATTGAAATGTACCGTCCAACCATTTAAGGAATTGATTAATCATTCTTATATTAAGATGCACCAAACATATGTAATTTTTTTAGTGATTCATATTTCTTTTTTAATAATATACATTCATTCTAAAATTCATGTATTATTTCATATGTCATACCCATTGGACATTGAATTCATTTATCATCATATGTTCGATATGGAATCTCAAAATATACTATATGGATGTAATTCAAGAGTGAAAATTGTTCTATAAAGTTAGTGTCACACTATTTATTGTCAATTTTTATATTATATAGCATTAGTATAACTAAAAATACTCTAAAATTTGTTATCCAATATAAAATATTGTCCTTGAATATATCATTAACTTATTAAAAATATTTTGAAAGTAATTAATTGTATCTTCATCTATCATTAAAATTTTCTCAATAAGATCATAATAATTGATTACACCTATAATAATATCGTTATTATTACATTTATCATTATTTTCAATTATGATCATATCAGATAATCCATACAACATAGTCTCATCCCAGTCACTAGAAATATTAATGAGTTTTACAATATTTAAAAGAGGTATTTTTAGTGAATTATTCACAGTACTTGTATAGAATCACTAAAAATACAGAAAATCAAATATACATATTTTTATTAGTGAAAAATTATATAAAATTTTAACTAATTTATTATTATTAGTTTTTTCCCATTATGTCTTCACCAAATTAATATTTAGTGGAAATTTTTAAAAACTCCATCTAATAAACCTATAAATATGTAGTTGTATCCCCATACTTTCCACTCTTATCATTATTAGTTTGAACAATACTTACCCATTCCCTATATTTCCTAACACCCGTCCCCATTTCTCCCATAAATTACAGTATACCCTCCCCTAGATTATTCCTCCCTACCCACCTCTCCATTATTATGCCATATTATCCCCTCAACAAATCCTTTTAATCCCCTGGATCTCAGACCAAGTGTCCCCCTCACATCCCCTTAATCAAAACCACATATCATGATTATTCCCTCCCCTCCCCTAAGTCCATCACTATGGTATAAATTTCTTTCATTTTGGTTTTTACTTATTTTCTATATATATTTATTTTATCAGTTCACTAACTTGCAATCGGATATTCCAATTCTTTGTTAAGTGAACCAAAATTTGGAAACAATTATCTCATGATATTGATTATATTTATATTGTAAGATCCCAAAAATTCTTGAGGATTATCATACATTCATTTAGGTACTTTTTTAATTTTCTTGATAATACATTATTTATATCTTGACTCTGGGAATTTGGGTGAGTTTTTGGACGTTTGGATGGGGTGATTAGGTTGGGCATGATCGGAGCATGGTTTTCCCAACCCATGTGCCCCAAAAAAATAGTAAAGCCCTAGAAAAGTGTGATTTTCATTATTATTGAATGGTATAATAGATTGTTATCACACTTAGGAGAAACCATACCTCTAGAAAGTTAGGGATCATGGTTAAGGAACATAGTTTTTCTAACCATGCAACATGTCTATGAAAATGTGCTTGTGATTATTTAATACAATGAATTTTTAATTAAAAATATCAAACCCACAATTTGTGTATCTAAACACACTGGATCATCCTAGTATTAATTTCATTATTGTAAGAGGATATTGAAAGAATTAATATGATCCAAAAATATCATTCAGTGTGAATCACTAATATGATGGATTAAATTAAACCCTATATGGTATGTAATTTCTTCCACATTTATACTCCTCTATCTTCCATATTTCTCTCCCTTAGAGTGGTATGAATTCCTGGTATTGTTTCAGTTTTATCTCATTTTTTTAATAGAACTTGTATTGTTGGATCTTGATGCTAGGTTCTAATCCTATATCTCCTCAGCCTTTGTGATTTGGTTTATTCTACACAAAATGGAGGGATATGATTTGGTGAGAATTCATCAATTATCCTGATGTGTGCGGTGTCATTGCTACTTCCTATATCCATGATTATGATCATGAGTATGTAATTGTGAAATTGTGTTTCAATGTTGTGAAATTGTTTTTAAATTAAAAACGATAATTTAATTCATTAAAATTCTGAGACCCCTCGGAAATGTTGTTGGACCCTTTAGAAGCTATGAGTTTGAATTGATGAAAACCCATGGGGCATTCCAATTATCCTTGAAAGGATAATTATGAAATATTGTATGGGGTAATTATAATATTAAATTAACATAAATATTTATTTTATGTTCAATAATGGGATTTAATGGGATGTTTGGCTTCATCATTAATTGTTTATGATAAGTGACATAAATGATGATAAATGGATTAATGGGTAAATTTTTCATGTTATTCCTTATGATAAATGTTAATAACCAATTTTCTGTTTGACAAATGAATTGGTACACCGTGATGAGGGTAGTTGAAATCATAGTTATGAATTTGGAACCACGATATATAAATATATATATTTGAATAATGATGTGTGTGTTAGGGATTGATTATCCAAATACCCATGGTGTGCTATAATATTGCACTAGGCATACAATGTATATTTATATGTGAATATGAAAAATTCATTTTGGATTAGGGAATGATTCTCAAAATACCCATGGGGATATATACTAAGGCTCTAGTCTGCAGATACGTGCATGTGAATAATGATTCATTTGTATGGAACCGATGCTCCAAATAATCCATGGTTCTAGACTGATGCTCTAGGACCGTGAGATATTAGTATTGGACTGATGTCCCAAGTGCATGAGATATTGGTACATGTAATTTTTCTCTATGGTACTAGAAATAAAAATGGAATTAAATGAATAATGAAATACCAGGAAATAATGAATAATGATATTTCTACGGTATTTGGTTCTGAATCCAACATGAGGTGAAGTGTGTTTGAATTATTTAGGGGTCACCATGAACTCAGTGTCCTATGTGGTTGATTAAAGAATAATAAATGTGAAGCCCATTTACTTTTGTTTTTTTCATAATTATTTATCGAACTGCATAGAAATTTATAGAAAAGATATATATTTAGATGCCATTGGTGATGGAAAAATAATTTATACTCATTCCCTACTTGGTCTGTGTGGTTGGGACCTGAATAAACGTCGCATTTTCATGAAGGGATTAGCACAATAGTCGTGTGTTAGATTGATGGTTTGGAATTCGGGTTGGAGCATGGGTTACAGAACCATACATGATGTCATGACCCAATCTAGATATATCAGTGCATATTTATTTTTCGATTTCATTTGAAACATGACATTATTATACAATGACATATTTATTTCTTTGGTTTGTGTTCATTTCCCTATTTGGATTTAATCATGAGTTATTTGGTTGATTATAGATTAATGCATTGTCTTGGTTATTTTTTTTATTTTTTCTATTTTTCGGGTCAAATAATTTTTGTATAGTCTTCACATGTTATATATTAGAGCTTCTATTATAGTTGGAAGCTTCTATATTATGGGGAGGCACACTAGAGGTCACATAATGTACCAGACCAGGGCACAAGTATGTGGGACCTGGGTCAGGACATTATAATGATGTATGAATGGAGTTATAATTTATATTAAATAGTATTATTATTTAATAAAAGTGTGTATTACACTATGAGAAGTTTTTAATTGGTCATGATCTCATGAATGGCAGTACTTAACCCAGGTATAGTGTAAATTCCAAGTACCCTAGGTGGGATTATTATTCTTGATGTTATTATTTCTATTGAATATTAGTTCACCTTTGGTGATGTAATTGATGATTGATGTTATCTTTTTTTATTTTGTTCCTCATGGATTTATATGGAATAAGATTAATGTATATACATTCATCACTCGAGGATCTCATTAATTTATGTGACATGCATCATGATATATACGCACAGAAAAGTATGTTTTGAGTGGGTAATGGAAGATTAAAATGGTTTTCCTTCCCTGCGTTATTTAAAAGGCAAGGAGGATATTGAGGAAATAATAATGATTTAAAATATGATAAATGAGTTAATTAAAAATTGTTAAAAATGGATGCTTAAGGAGATAAATTAGGGGAAATATTTTTTACCGTAGATTAGCTATGGCCTTTTATAGAGATGGTTCTGTGTAGTGATAGTTCTGTAGTTTTTTACTATGTCATAGTTTATGAGGGATGACTTGTTATGACTTTATGTTAATACCTACTATGTAAATGTGATGTCTTATGTGTCTTAATATTTTTTATTTCATTTCTAGATACATACCTCCTTGGTGAAATTTGTTGGTTGGATGATAGGAGGACATTGCTGAATGTATTCCTCTAGCAGTGGGGTAGAAGACCCTGGTTGTTCCGGTAAAGATAGGGAAGAGCAGTTCTTGGATAAATTTTCTTGATTTATTCTATTAATGTAATGTGATCCATAGAGAGATATATGATGTAACGTCCCAACCCCAGTTACCTAGAGTCGGTGCATTATTACATAACACTGGCATGATCACAAGAAAGATCAAATATCGATAGACCGATTACTTTAGCAGCCTTGGAAACACTAGATATATTCATAAAGTTTTACATTACATCATAAATATCAAAATAACAACAACATAGTATTCATAGTCTACACTCTTATCCCCTTATAATATCCATGCAGGTCATTCATAATTTACTTCTTCACATCCTGGGAAAAATAAAACATAGAAAAGGGGTGAGCTCAAATTCCCAGTAAGGATAACAATATAGTGGATACATTCATAAATAATAATAAACATTTAAGGAAATGTATATCTAAAACAAAATCCTTTTAAACTTGAACTTCAACATAGTATGGCAAAAATAAAATGAAATAATTACATTTACTTATTCACATGGATATTCTACTAATCGAATAATCACATGAAATATCAATAACCGCTTTCATAATGATTGAATTCATAATGCCAGACTATCATAACCACATATCCAAGGCCTCGTGCCAAGACTACAAATAAGATTTTTTCAAGGCCTTGTGCCAAGACACTAGTTAATCTCATGAGACCTACCGATGCATCGAGGAGCTATAGCGGGCTCCACCCGTCACTTATTAAGTCCAATGCATTCCTTATATGAATAGGTTTAAACATAACATAAACATTCGAATTAAAACTAGCATACGAAATGTCAATACTTTCTTCATAAACCATGAATGGTATAAAAATAACACATCCACAGTCAAACATATCACAAAACTATAAATACAATATGGAAGTCTTGTATCATAATAAATCAACTTCAAATAAGCTTAAAATCCATCAAAGGATGTTGACATAGTTGAAATCAAAACTATTTGAGAGAAATATCCCCTTTTTTTTAAATAATTTAAAAGTCACATAATTATAAAATAAAACATTTACTTTAAAAAAATTTGTATAATCTTGTAAGGGATGCTTCAAAGATTTTATAACTGTGGAAAATAACCACACCCTCCGTATATGTTAAAAAAAGACATTCTTATGTTAATTCTGTCAAAAAGGTTAAAAAGGACCCTTTTTGGAAAACGACGGAAATATTCCTTTATAAATATCTTATAAAAAGTCAAACAAGGGTATAAATTACTTTAACCCATATTTTGTAAAATAGTAAGAATGTATTGAAATACACTTTCATAAAACATGGATGTGGATGATAAAGAGATCCCAGTAGATTATTAGGTATAAAAAACCGTGGATAATGAAGATATTGTGAAATAAATGGTGAAATAATTTTTATTAAATTATAAAATAATCATATATATTAATATGATATCATATATGATCTTTTATAATTTATTTGTTAATAATATCTTAGTATTATCGTTGTTTCGGGTGTTAACTTACTCTTTTTTTATATGTTTTGTTACGTAATCCATGTTTGTCATGGATATGTTGTATCTTATTCATATACAGAATGATATAAAGTCCTTATATACTATTATTAATCATCAAATGAGAATTAGACTTGAATGCATACGATGGAGAATGAATCTCATCGCATTCGTGGAGACGGTAGTCCATACGTACGCACGAGCGACAATATCATTCTTTTGATATTAAAATAATATATAATTGGATGGTATATCATATATAAAGAATAATTATCATTTTATATTTATTATTTACATGAATTACACTTCATTATTATACCCATCCAAATAATAATATATTGAATAACAATTACACCACGACGTGGAGACGGTAAGCCGTACGTACGCACGTATGGGGACATGTCATTAAAAGGATGGATATAATTCTGAATATGGTTGTGCCATATTTATAATAATATTACAGTATATAAGAGATACTAGATTTATTTTTTTAGAATGGAAAAAAAAGATAGAAGAAGTGGAAGAAGAAAGGAACTTGAAAAAGGGTGGTGAAAACATTACCTCTTCTTCGGGTTCTTCGTTTTGATTTGATCAAAAGGGCTCATTAGATTGGCTTTCTGACTAAAGGAATGCCTCTAGGATGAAGTGAGGGAATTTGAGAGAGTATTTGGTCAGGGTTTGGCCGAACCAAAAGGCCTTGAAGGTGTGAATTAATGAGAAGGAGGAGTGCCCTTTTATAAAAGGGGTGAGGGGCACCTTTGGAAAAGCTAGAAATATTATTTTATAATAAATTCATATTCGGTTTCTAATTGCTCCAAAGTGGATTATTTAAAGGTCAAGGTGGGTATAGGTCTAACACCACTAAACCAATAGTATTTAGACAGGTTTTGTTTACTATATTAACCTTATCATTAAGTATTATCTCTTAGTTAATTAGTTTCACTTTTACAATGTCTCTTTGTATTTTTAAATTATATGGTTAATAAACTTACTATATACATCCAAGAGACCCCCAAGTGGTCCATTAATGATACACCAATAATTATATAAGTCTCTTGGATAAACCATAGATTTTTATGAATTTATTATCAATTAATAATATATTATTTGTTTTAAAAACTCTTTTATGTCAATTTGGACACTATTCAATAGTTGATTTTTGTAAAAATCATAACAGAATTATTACTTCGAAAAAAGTTATTTACATCATTCTTAACATATCATATTAACCTATAAAATTGTTTTAATTCATAAAAAGTCTGAAATTATTTTTATTTGGGTATTTATAATATCAATTATTATAATTTTTCACTATTATGGTAATTACTGCATCATCATTGTGTCATAAATAATTTATATTATATAATGTCTAAAAATTATAAATAAAATATCGTTATGTATTAAATAATTTTATCTTTCTAATGGATATTTATAGTCGAAAATCCAACATATATAATGTAAGAATTGTTTTTCTAAAAGATATATACTTGTGTCATTTTTGTATTTATTTTAACTTAATTAAAATAATGTATCCCTATCACCTACAAGTGGATCCATGGGGTCCCAAAATAGATCCAAAGATTCCCATGGTCAGAAATGTATCCAATAATAAAGTTATTACACTTTTTAGGGTAATTTTGTATTATTATAATATTATTTTTTAACCCTTATTTACCAGATTTACCTTTTAACCATGGTAAATAAAATATTTACCGAAATAATTATTCAAAATGTCTAAAAATAAAATTTACCTATTTACACAATTTGGACATCCTGATTCCAAATATGGATTCCATTTTTCCAAATTCAAAGCACAGAAGTTTCAGAAATTAATTTAAAATTAATTCCCGCTGTCAAAACAAAAAGCGTGTTTTTAAGATATAATAACTATCAAAAGATTGATACTTATTTATGTCTGGTTTAATTGTGAAATTATTTCCAATGACCAAAATTGTATTAAATGGTAAACATATATTCTAAATATACTTTAATACCACTGAAATTCATATTTTATCACTATTAATTATTTTGATTAAAAAAGTTGTTTTTAATTAAAATTTAGTAATTTTCACTATTATTCAAAATATTAAAGTTATCCGAAAAGTACCAAAATTTCACCTTAGGTTAAATTAGATACTCGGAATCCAAAAATGAAGTCCATTTTGAGAGATAAAATTTCTATAATTTTAAAAAGTTGGTATTACCATTCGTAATGGCTAGTGTGATCGGTTGTGGTTGGTGTTAGAACTTGATATTGCATACAACACACACTATTGCATTATTCAAAGGGAAACGAATCGTAGAAGAATGGGGTGTTACATATGAAGAAAATTATTGATCTATCCTGGTTTTTCTAGTTTCAAAATCCTATGATGTTCACCAATGGGGGTGGGCCTCATTAAGCTCAGTTTTAGATTGAGTCTATCCAGACCATCTGGGATCCTTTAGATACATTTATTGGGAAAAGATTCCAGATGTATTCTTTATACGTTATGAGGTCAAGAATAGAATTGGTGGGATATTCAGCCTCAGTATGAGAAGTTTGAGGTAATGTTATGGAAGTAATTTTAGGAGAAGTTCAAGGAAAAATTTTCTCTATAGATATTGATATAAGAGTGAGAGATAGAGGGTATATGCATGACCCAATGAAGCATGTAAATGATTGACTATTCTGGTTATGTCACCTACATTTAATTCTTGGTCCCAACAGTGGTAGGGGTGAAGGAACTCATGTGAGGCGTTTTTAGTTTGGACATAAAAGTGAGAATATTTCCATGGTTAACATCTTCTGATTGATGATGTTTTCTCATGTGGTAAATTAGGATATCATTTCTAAGTGGAACATAATAGAGAATTACAATTAAGTAAAATTGGATTATATCAGAATAAAATTAGTTACATCATCTAAGTTTAGGAATAATTTTTATAAGAATGTTACCTATAGTAGTTGTAAATAGAAAATCCATGTAGAAGGGTTAGTTGCCTATGGAAATACTCAAGTGATTTTCCATTAGTGTACTAAGCCATTTGATATTTGTATAAAATGTCCTTGACAACTAGTAAAGATCCAATATTATGGAACTATGTGAAATCTAAAATTTTTCTATATAAATCCATGACCGATGGGTAGTGATGGAGGAGCTAGGTCGAACCAAAAAGTTAGATGGGGGTCCTCTACCCAGTACAACGAGGGTTGTTAGAGTTCTTTTATCCATGCATTTTGGGGTAGAGGATATGGTGATTTAGGTAAAGAGAAACCATGATAGTAAGGTAGTTTAGTTCAAGGGACTCAGAAAAGAGTTGAGGGTATTGGGGTAGGTCAGTCGCATGTAGTTCAGCCTAAATATGTGGATAACGAGGCTAGTCCATTGATAGTTAAATGTATTAATTGTTATGGATTTTAAGATTTATAGTGATTTATTTGATATAGTATCCACACAATATTTTATATTTTATCAATATACTAATGGTTTAAGCCTAAAGGGGGAGTTTTTGAGTGTGGTTATGGTGACCAACACACCATTGGTAGTGCGGTCAAATGAAATTTTTTTATGAAAGTGGTGTTTCCTTGAGTTTGGTGAGTATCATTTCATTTAGTATATGTACATATTATAAATTTTAATTTTTGACGTGATTTTGGGTATGGATTATTTGGAATTATTCCGATCTCATATCCATTATTTCTATAGTACTATAAACATTATGCCTCAAGAGGGTAATAGTAATATTCATCATGGAAAATGGGATATTATGGAAGGTTGTGTAAGGCTAGTTCATTAAAAACTGGGGGAGATCACCACCTTGGTTGTGACTCTTTTATTAGATGAAGATGTTTTGAATCATTATTCCTTTTCACCTGTAGTATGTTGATTTATGGATGTGTTACTAGATAACTTCTCTGGGATCTCACCTGAGGTAGATGTTGACTGTATAATTGAGCTCATGCTGGGAGCTATGCCAATTTATATTCCACCATACTAAATGGAACCAAAATAGCTTCAAGAGGTTTTGAATATGAAAAAATAATTATGGATAATAGATTTATCCATCTGAGTACATTGTTTTTCGGTTCTTCATTTTTTTATAAGAAGGCTAACAGGATGTCGCATTTATACGGGGACTACCAAAAGTTGAAACAAATGATGGATAAGAACTGGTATTATCTTCCATGTATGGATTATCTATTTAACCAGTTGAGATAATATTTTATATTCTACAAGATCAAATTAGGGTCAATGTATCTTTATTTGATAGTGAGACCTTACGAAATACAACATACTATTTTTTAAATTTGGTCTATTCATACGATTTCATCGTGATGTCATTTAAGGTAACAAACATTTTGTTTATATTTATACCCTTGATGAACAAAATCATCCACCAATAATTGGATTGGTTTGTACTTGTTTTAATCGATAAAATATTTTTGTACTCCAAGAATCATAATGATTATTCCATCCATCTTGACGCAGTCCTGAGTACACTAAGATAGCATCGACTATATGAAAATCAATATATGTCTTATTTATAGATTTAAAACATATATTTCATTGGTTAGATCACCTCAGAGGTAGCTAGGTTAGTAGACCTAGTGAATATTCTTGAAATTTTTTCTTAAGAGCATCCCATGAATATCATTGGTAAGAAAAATATTTCTATATTTAACAAGATATTATAATTTATTCATCCAGTAATTTTTTCCATTTTCTACTAATTTTTCCACAACAATCATGACAGTTTAGGAATCTAGTTTTGAGTGGAATATGATTACTTTATTGGGTCAAATGCATATTGAGGCTCACTATAGATAAGAGGACATGACCCTCATATCTTTATTAGTGGATTCAATACTTCTATGTTTGTTTAAGGAGAGTCAGTATGAGGATTTAAAATTTTTTTCATTAGGGGAGCCATGAATGTCAGGAGTCACCTTCGAATTGCATTTTATATTAGGATGATATCATTTATGTGAAGAAAAATATATCTATTTCTACATGTATTTTTAATGATATAATGCATGATTTTATTATGTTTAACTGTGAAGTGCATCCTAGTTTGACAAAAATTTACTCTAACCTATGTTTATAGTATTGGTGGATGGGAATGAATAAGGAAATTGTAGGTTTTGTGACACGATGTTACACCTTTAAATAGATGAACGTTGATCATCAACTAAATAGGGGGGTTTTATAGAAATTTCCCATTATGTAATTAAAGTAGTAAGATGTTACCATATATGTCATTGTTTTTATTTTGAGAATACCTCATAATAATGAACCAATATGGGTGATTTTGGATTCGTAGATAAAAGTGGCTCATTTCATACATATTTTGGAAATGTTCACAGTTGATAATTTAGTGGATATATATTTTCAAGATATATTTTTTTTTGAAAGAGGTTCTAGGGATCATTGTTTCATTGCTTGATTCTTTCATTAATGTGTGCTTCTGTCAATAATTGCAGATGTTTTTGGGTAACTAGGTATTTTTGGGCATTGTTTTTCATCAACAAATGGATGGGCCATCAGAGCGTACTATTCAAGTGCAAGAAGACATGTTGTGAGAATTCATCCAGGATATTGTTGGGTCTTGGGAGATGACCATAGTGCTGGTTGAATTCAAATATAAAAAATTATTAGGAGACTATTTAGATTTCACCATATGAGATCCATTATGGTGGGATATAGAGATTTCCTCTGTGTTGGATGGAGGAAGGGGAGTTCGGGTTATTGGAGTTGATTATCTTGAAGAAGATGTTGGATCAAATTCAGTTGATTTGGACACATGTTTCTACATCACAAAGTAAAAAATAATTTTTATGTTGATCAGAATTGTAGGCCTCTTGATTTCACAGTGGGAACTATTTATTCCTCTTAGTGTCACTAATATTGATTCACTATTGGATACTGGAAAACTACAAGTTGGTGCCCTGACTTAATGGACCATTTGAGATTGTGGAGATAATTAGATAGGTGGTGAATCAATTGGATCTTCCACATAGGTATAGTTATATTCTTGATATTCTTTATATGTCATAGCTTCATTAGTATCACCTTGACCATTCAAATGCTATCCATGTTGATGATTTGGGGATTTTACCTAATGCATCCTTTGAGGAGCATCTGATTCATATTGTGAATCCTAGTGATAATGTGTTTTGTGGAAATACTATGTCATTCGTCCAAGTGTCGTGGAATCATGGAAATGATTAAGATTAAATATGTGGGGAAGATGTAGATATTTAGGCCTGGAGTCCTGACCTTTTTACCTCATAAGCTTAATATTATCAAGAGTAAAAATTGGTGATGATCTATTATAAGGTCAGTAGAATTTAAGATCCTTTTCTTTTTTTATTATAGATAAACTTTTTAAGGTACTTTTTACCCCTTTTTATCAAACATTTTTTGTTAATTTGGTTGAGATTTTTGCTGTTTAGGTGGTGTTTGGGCAGTTAGAAAATTGATGCACTGTTTTCCTAAACAATGAAACCCATATATAGTTGGGATTGTATAGATTGAGCACAATTATAAATTACATTTTACCACCCAGGGGAAATCATACACCCTTGATAGTAGGGGTGAATAGTCTTGGAGTATGTTTTTTTCTAACTACAAAACTAGTATACGAAACCATGTTTAAAATTATTTAATGGCCGAAATTTCTAATTAAAATTTATTAAACCATTGGTTTATATCCAAAATCACCCCGTAATTACGTAATATGAATTTCACTGCTCTTGGAGGCACTTTATTTGATTCCTATACTTCCTGAACTTCTTCCGGTGTGAAACAAATATCTTGTGGAAGAAATTAAACCCTTAAGGGTATGTAATTTCTTACAAATTTAGATTCATATCACTCTTCCCTATATCTACCTTATATATGGATTAATTATTTATATTTTTAATGATTTAGATCTATTAATTAGTAGATATTGTACTATTGGATCCTGGTCCTAGTTATCTTTTTTTTTGATTTTTGTCATTTTACATCAAATAAAGGCTTATGATTCAGTGATCATTCATCAACGATCTTGAGGTAGGTAGTCTAATTTATAATTCCAATAGTCTTGACTATGATAATGTGTATGTGATTGTGAGATTTCATTTCCAAGTAGGGAAATTTATTTTTAAATTAAAATGTGAATTTAATTCCCTGAAATTTTGATACCCTTAAAAGTTCTCATAGGACGCATTGGAAATTATGAGACCATATTGATGGAAACCATTGGGGTGTGTCAATTATCTGTGAAATTAAAATTATAAAATGAGAAAAGCGGAATATTTCATTTTTTAAAAAAACTAAATCTTTATTTTATGTTTGATAAAGGAATTTGAAACGTTTTTTGGATTAACCATAAAGGGATAATAAGATGTGAAATAAATTATGATAAATGAATTATTGGGTCACATTTTAATGTCGTTCCTTATGATAAAGTAAAGAACCATGTTTATGTTTGATAAATGAATTGGTACAGAATGTTGAGAATTCTTGATAAATGAGTTATGAAAGTGGAAGCAAGATATTTTTATATGCATGTGAATGATGAGGTGTTGGTTTGGGAATGATTCTCCATATACCCATGGGTTCCCATATAGATTCTATGACAACCGTTCCCTTTATTTCACACTTAAACAAGATTTATTACATCGAAAACATCACTTGATAAAACATAGAAGATAGAGAGGTCTAGTATATTTGTGGATTAATAAAATTACATAAAAACATAAAAAATAGGACACAACATCTTATTTAAAACATCCTTTTCATTACCACTACATTCCCTTGTACTTAGGATTACATGGGATAACCTTAGGACATGCATAAGAAACGGGTGTGCTATTAAGCCTAGTAAGGGAGTTAAAAAGGCATAAAATTAAGAGATACAATACATGTTAGGTAATAGTAATATAAATGAATCATAAGAGAAACATGAACATAAAGGCCTGATATAACATGATTAATATAACATGGAAATGACGCAACAACATTAAACATGATTTTAGAAAGAGCCAAGTCTCATTGCACATCGAGAACGATTAAACCATCATTTCACTTGAATTAGCATGAGTAAACCCTCAATTAACTTGTCGTATCATGATACTAATATTTACCCAATGCATTGGAGCTCTATCAGGGAGAACCCTTCTTAAACATTTCATTTCATGCATAAGTGTGCCACATGGATCATATAACATGGAATCATTCAACATCAAAAGTTATTCCACGATTAAAAAATTTTGAATTCACAGATGAAATTACCATTAAATATGTATATTTTCATAAATTTTAATACCATTTATAAATACATAGGTATGGTATTCAATACATAATGAATTTGGATTGGAAAATCACTGTCCAATTTCAGCAGCATAATAGCGTGACATAGAAATTCATAAAACTGGTTGATGAGAGATAAATGAGTGTATCATCATATTTACATGGAATGGAAAGTTAGGGGTTTATATAGAATCATTTACCAACATAATTAATGTAATTTATATACATAATACAAAATAATTTCTTGAATATAAATGAGAAGAGATAAATTCCTTACGGAATTTCAGCATTGTAATGGGTGTACATAAAAGGCATTAAATGAGAGTGAAAGGGATATCTCTTAACTAATAAATAAATAGGGAAGTATGTGTGATGTTAGATATCATACCTCAAAATTTTTAATTGAAATTTAAAGGCTATAACAACATAATTAAATTGAGACAAATAGAGAAAAGCGGATATCCATTACATGGATGTGTGAAGAAAAAATCATGGGAGAGGCTTGAGAGAGGCATCTTGGGAGCTTGGGGCACTATGGGAGGATTATAGAGATAGGAGGGAATAGTTTGGACAGACACAAAAGGCTTTGAGTGAAGAGAAAGTGGGATATTGGGAGGTCTTATATAGGAAAGGAGTGGGAATTTTCTTTATTGTTTAGGTTTGGGTCACCACACATTAAACTAATCAATACCACAAACCAGCCCATGGTTTTTTCCCATGATATTTTCCAAAGGGGAGTGGAAAAAAATATTTTATAAGTCCAGTGGCCAATATTTTAAAAATAATAGGGTTGTTTAAGTGGAGGTGAGTCACACTCTCACAAAAATTCATTGGAAAAGTGAAAATGTTTTATAACTCTTGGAGGGTCCCCTAATGTTTTGTAAATAAATAAAACATACCTAAAATAACATTATTTAAATGGTAAAACATATATCGTCTGAAAATATCAGTTATAAAATTTTATAACATCACTATTGGTTCATTTATATGTTATAAAAGGCATTATATATTTAAACGATATTTAATTTTTACCCAAAAATCAACTGTCTCAGAAAATTATGAAAAATTTATCATTGGATAATTTTGACATCCTATTACCAAAAATAAAATTAATTTTATCTAAATAATTACCTTAATATGATAATTTATACTTTTAAAATAAAAAGGGAAATTTATCTAAAATTCATGGGTTTTGACAAAAAGGAATTTCAAACATTAATAAAAATTACAATTTCATTAATAAAATTATACGATAATTTATATTTAATAAAAATTAAATTAATAATAATAATAATTTTTTATTAAAATAGTATTTAATAAAAAAATACATTAATTCATCAAAAAAGATTTCTTAGTTGAATTTCAACTAAAAATACTATTTGAGGTTTAAAAACTAATTACAGATTAACAACAATAAAAATAATATATATTATTTATACAATGATAATGTAAATAGTTGTTTTACTAGGGTATTTTTACATAACTCCATAAAATATCCACCTAAGACCTTATGGTAAGGTGTGCGATGGTGACAGGCTCATTGGGTGGCACAGATAACATTTCTCGAGTGGTAATCTCTATCAACATCCACTTCTCTTGTAGGAGGTTTTGCTCAAGCTTTACATATTCAAAATTGGCTTTGGCTTGGTTAATAGAGATGCCCAATCATTTCAACTCTTTTTTGAGCTCCGACAAATGGTCTTTTTATGGGGAAAGTCTACTGGATGAGGCCATCGCTTCCTTCGTCTGAGTAAATTATATTTGTTAAAGCCCTATATTTATACTAATTATGTTATCACAGTTCAATGACTATATTATCAATGGCCACAATTCATTATTGTATTTTGAAATCCAAAACATAAAAACAAATAAGTGCATATTTTTTACATGACAATAAGAATACATATAAATAGACCAAGAGGAATTTTCATTAATAAGTTTTTGGGTTATTACAATCTTACCCCCTTAATGAATTTTTCCCTCAAAATTTTCTTTTTCCCACACTGAAATTGAAGTGGGTAACTCTACATTATCATTTCCTTTGATTCCCATGTCTCTTCTTCAAACTTTTGGTATCGCCATAACACCTTGATGATGGGCATTGTCTTATTTTGTATAACTTTTTCAATATGATCTTATATCTTCACTGGTTGCTCCTCTTAAGAAAAACCATCCTCTAACTATACCCCCTCTGAAGAGAGTACATGTTAAGGGTCAACTATGTACTTCCCTAAGAGGGATACATGAATGAAATCATGTGATTCTTCCTTGGTATTTGGAAGTGCTAGTCGATTGGCCATAGTCCTGACACGATCAATAATTTCTAAAGGGATGATGTACCTAGGACTTAACTTCCATTTATTTACAAACCTCATTACCTTCTTCCATGGGGATATGCATAGAAATACCATGTCTTTATCATTAAACTCATGGTCTCATTGACAGTTATCTTCATAACTCTTCTGTCGACTTTGGGATTCCTTTATATAATGCTGAATGGTTTTCACCTTCTCCACCATTTTGTTGATCATTCCGGGTCCTAGAAGCTTACACTCACTGACTTCATCACATCATACTAGTGTTCATCAAATTTTCCCATAAAGGGCTTCATATGGTTCCATTTGGATGCTTGAGTGGAAAATATTATTTTAGGAGAATTCAACTAGTGGAATATGTTGGTCCCATCCCCCTTTCAATTACATAGAACATGATGTTAACATATCATCAAGTGTATGAATAGTTCACTCAGATTGTCCAACGGTTGAAGGATGATAGGCCATACTGAAGTTCAGTTCTATTCTTAGAGAATGTTGGAGACTCTTCTAGAACTTTAAGGTGAATCTAGGATCTCAATTGGATACAATAGATAGTGGTAGTCCATGCAACCTTACCACTTCTTTGATGAAAATTTTTTCAAGTTGATCTAGTGAGAAGTCCTCTCGAAGTTCGATAATGTGAGAAGTCTTGGAAAGATGATCCACAATGACCCATATATCATTGTTTCCTCTGGATGTCCTTCAAAGTATAGGGACAAAGTCCATGGAAATGTTTCACACTTCCGTGTCTATTATGGGAAGTGGTTTCATAATCCCCTTAAATGTTTTCCTCCCATCCTTCAATTTCTGACATACCAAGCACTTTGATGTACATTCATCAATCTCCCTTTTCATATTGTCCCACCAAAAGTTATCTCGGAGATCTCGATACAACTTTGTGCTCCCCATGTGAATAGAGAAGGTTGAGCTATGTGAGTCATCGAGAAGCTCCATCTTTTTCTCTGATCATATGGTTCATATAATCATGACCCAAATATCACAATTCCATCCTTGTGAACCACAAATGCTGAAAATTTCCAATTTATGATAGGTGATAACCTTTCATAATTTCCATATCCTTTCATTGAGAATCATCTATTTTCTCTAAAAGGGAGTGTTGGGAAATAATTTGATAAAGGATTGTTGATGTTCCTCCACTAATGATTCCCATGTCAATCCTCTACAAATCTAAGAAGATTGGATCCTTTCCAATTCTCATCAATGATAGAGATGTAGAATCCTTTATACATATATCATCAACCACCTTGTTCATTTTCCCATGGTGGTAATGGGTTGAGATTTCATAGTCTTTCATCATCTCTAACCATCTTCATTGGCACATGTTCTACTCTTTCCGTGTGAATATAAACTTGAGGCTTATGTGGTCTTATATATTTCACACTTCTATACAAAGAAAAAATTCTGCCATGTTTTTAAAGAGATGATCACCATAGCTAACTTCATATTATTTGTTGGATAATTCTTTCCATGAAAATTCAATTTCCATGAAGCATAGGCAATTACTTTGTCATTTTTAATCAACACACAGCCCAGGCCCTTCTTCGAAGCATCACTTAATACCAAAAAAGTTCTCCATTTGGGTGTACAGTGAGCACGAGTGCTGTGATAAGAATCATTTTCATTTCCTTGATTCTTTCTTCACATTCATTATTCCAAGAAAACTTTACTCACTTCTGAGTTAGCTTGGTGGGAGGGTAGGACAATCGTGAGAAATTTACCACAAATCATCGATAATATCTAGCTTACCCCAAGAAGCTAAGGATATATGTTACCGATATTGGCCTCAGCCTTCCCTATATTTCATTTTTCTTGGAGGGATACATAGATATCCCATTTCTTGTGATGATATTGCCCATGAATGAGACCTATATCAACCAGAACTCACACCTTATGTACATTGCAATGAGATTTTTATTTCACAAGGTCTCTAGTACAATTTATTGATTCTCCTAATGATTCTTCTTGGTTTTGTAGTATATTATAATATCATATATATAAAGACGACCACAAATTTTTCAAGGATATATCTAAAGACTCTATTCATCATGTACATTACTATTGTTGGAGAATTAGTGAGTCTGAAAGGGATTACTATGAATTCATGGATCTTGTACCTTGTACGAAATGTAGTCTTGGGGATATATTTCTTCTTCACCCTTACATGATAGTATTCAGACCACAAATCCAACTTGGAGAAGTATTTTTCTCTTTGTAGCTGATTGAAAGATTCATCAATTCATGGGAGAGGATACTTGTTCATAATCTTGATTTTGTTAAGCTTGTTATACACGATGCAAAGGCACGTTGACCCATCCTTCTTCTTGACGAAGAGGATTATCTGGATTCTTTGGTAGTTGTTTCTTCACCTCCTCAAAATCCACAATAGCTATTCTATATATTGTCTTGGTTATTTTAAATTCTCTAAGTATAAGGTCAATTGATAATTAACCATCTATTCAAGGAGGAAGACCAGGAAATTCATCAGGAAACACTTCAACAAATTCCATCACAATAGGAATGTCTTCAATGATGGTTTCTTCCATGGACTCAATCATCTGAGCTAGAAATTCATAATCATAGTGAAATAAAATCCATACTTAAGATGTTAGAGATAATGAATATTCATGATCCTCCCTGCACTTATACAGAATCGGTGGTCGATTCTCCACATGGAGAGTGATTTCTCGCTCCCAAAAATTTATGTCGGCTCTATATAGGGAAAGCCATCCCATGCCAATAAATTAATCAAATTCCACCAGAGGGAGTATGATAATGTTCTCTGAGAAGTTTAATCCCCCTATTATGACAGGGGAGGAGTTATATTCATGGGATGAAATGATTTTCCAATATTCTATACTTATCGACATCTTTACATCCCTGATTTGTTGTGTCGTTGGTGTTGTTCTAATAAACATTCAGGATAAAAAAGAATGCATAGAACTATGGATGATAACTCTACCTTTATGTTTTTGATTTTGGTTATACCTATTTAATTCATCAAAAGTAACATAGGGATGATACCTATTAAAAACGTAATGTGTAATCCAAGGACAAAAACAGATGACTTATAAATTACTTTTATTTACCTAACTTATGAATCTATAAGCTTCAATCTATGTCATTCATGATCTACCTTCAATCATATATTCTAAGGGGATTTAATTTAATCCCTTAATAATGGATCATACTATGTTTGTGAATTTACCAATGCATATCCCCCGATTGTGTCGTAAACCAGAGTGAAGTAAGGCCCATTGTCGTGTATTAGGATAATAAAGGTCAAGCCCAAAACTCCATGTTGGAGTTTTCACTCCTATGTACATCTGTTCCAGAGCCGCCTCTACCTGCTCATATCCATTCAAAGAAGTTTTTTATTGATAAAAAAATTAATCAACACTCAAAAAGTACTTAGGGATATATTTAGTATACTTAGTCTTATCCTTAAGGCTTCAATAGGGATTTATAATCCTAATCCAAAAAATAACAAAACCTATCCTTTGATACCAACTATAACAACCCTTCTATTTATTTCACACACAAACATGATGTATTACATAGAAAACATAACATGATACAACATTGACTATTTATAGGTTTAGTGTCTTTGGGTCTTAGGAACATTACATAACAACTTAAAACATATGACACAACATCTTATTGAAAACATCATTTACATGACCACTACATTTCATCATAGTTATTTCATTAGATAACCTGAGGACATGCATAATAAAAGGTGATCTATAAATCACAGTAATGGAGTAAACAAGTAATACCATGAAATATAAAATACATGTTAGGAAATAGGCATATCAATGGATCATAAGAGAAACATGAACATAAAGTCCTGATATAACATGATTAACATAACATGAAAATGTGGCAACAAAATTTAATATGATTTTAGCCTGAGCCAAGGATCTTTGCACTTAGTGAATGAGTAAACCCCTATTTCAAATGAAATAGAATGATTAAACCATCATTGAACTTTTCTTATCATGACACTAATCTTTACCCAATGCATTAGAGTACTATTAGGGTGTACATTATTAAGCAATTTATTTCATGCATAAGTGAGCCACATGGATCATATAACATGGAATCATTAAACATAAAAAGATATTAAATTATTAATAAAGGTGGAATAAAAACATTATAGTACCATTAAATATTTATATATTCATAAAGGTGATTACCATTGATAGATACATGGGTATGGTATTCACTACACAATGATTTTGGCTTGGAAAATCACTCTACAATTTCGGCAGCATAACAGTGTGACATAAAAATTAGTAAAAATGTTTGAAGAGATAGAAAGGGGTGTCTGATCATATTTTAATGAAATGGAGAGTAAAGTATTCGTATAGAAACATTTCACAACATAATTAAAGGAATTTAGATTTATAATACAAAGGAATTTCTGGAATATAAATGAGAAGAGAGAAAATCCTTACGGAATTTCGGCAAGGTAACGGGTATACATGGGAGGAATTAGATGATAGTTAAAGGGGTCTCTCATAATTCAAAAATAAATAGGTAAGTATGGGGGAGGTTAAAAATCATACCCCAACATTTTTAATTTAAATTAAAATGGTTTAACAATAGGATGATATTGAGACAAAAAGTGAAAAGAGGAAATCCCTTACATGAATGTGTGATCCCACAACCATGGGAGAGTCTTGAGAGAGGATTATTGGGAGATTAGGTCACCTTATGAGGATTATAGAGAGAGTAGGGACGAGGTTGTATGAACTCCAAAGGCTTTGAGTGAAGTGGAAGTGGGAGCTTGGGTGGGTTTGTATAAGAAATGAGAGAGAATTATTTATTATTTAGGTTTGGGTCACCACACATTAATGTAATCCATACGACAAACCAGACCATGGTTTTATCCCATGGTTATTTCCAAAATAGATAATAATAAAATATTTTATATGGAAAATGGCTGAATGTTTTAAAATAAAAATGTTGTTTATGTGTAGGTGAGTCACACACTCACAGAAATTCATTTAAAAAGTGAAAATGTTTTATAACTATTGGAGGATCCACTATAATTTTGTAAAATAAATAAAACAAACATAAAATCTCATTATTTGAATGGTAAAACATATATTGGATGAATGTATCAATTATTTTATTTTATAACAACACTACTGGCTAATTATGATGTCATAAAACTCATTATAAATTTAAACGGTATTGAATTTTTACCCAAAAATTTGACTTCCTCGTAAAATTATGAAAAATTAACCATTAAATAATTTACACATCATGATACCAAAAATAATATTTATTTTATCTAAATAATTTTATAAATATGTGAATATTCTCTTTTAAAATAAAAACCGACATTTATTGAAAATTCATTGGTTTTGAGCAAAATGACTTTCAAAACTTAAAAATTTACAATTAGATTCATAAAATTCTATGATCATTTTATTTAATAACAATTAATTTAATAATAATAATAATATTTTATTAAAATATTATTTAATAAAAAAATACATTAATTCATCCAAATAGATTTCTTAGTTGAATATTAACTAAAAATACTATTTATGATTTATAAAATATTTACAAAGTAACAATGATAAAAAATGTATATTCTTTATACAAGAATAATGTACATAATATTAGTACACGGGTATTGTTACATAACCCTTTAAAACACCCGTATAAAACCTTAGGGTAAGGTGTGCGATGGTGACAGAATCTTGGGGTGTGTCAGATAGCATTTCTTGAGTGGTAATCTATATCAACTTACACTTCTCTCGTAGGTGGTTCCACTCGAACTTTACGTATTCATTAATGGATTGGTCTTGGTCAATAGTGATTCCCAATGATGCCACCTCCTTTATGAGCTCAGACAAATGGCCTTCGTATGAGGAAAGTCTACTGGATGAGGTCATCGCATCCTTTGTCTGGGTAAATTGGATTTGTTAAAGCCCTATATTTATACTAATCGTGTGATCACTATTCAATGACTATATTACCAACCATCACAATTCATAATGGTATTTTAAAATCCAAAAAAAATTCCAAATAAGTGCATACGTTTTACATAACCATAAGAATTCATATAAATAGACCAAGATTAATTTTCATTAATAAATTTTGGGGTCGTTATAGATTCATGGGTCCCCTTGTATATATTTATACTCAACTATAAAAAATGATATGTGGGTCAAGGAATGATGCTCCAAATACATATGGGGTTCTAAACTAATGATCTAGGCCCCCATTAAATTCATCTAACAAGTGAGTTTTATGCCAAGTGTCGATGCCCCAAATACATATGGGGTGTTATAATAATTATATAGGCCCATAAAATTCGAATTAAATAAAAATTTAAATGACATTAAAAATTATATGTAATATATATATGATTTTTTTCAATAACCTGGCATGGGAAGAAGTAGGTTTGATTGGTTCAGGTTTCCCCATGACCTCGGGGACATATGTGGAACATTATAGAATAATAAATGTGAATCTTGTTTACTTTTGTCTTTTTTTATTTTTATTTATAGAACATCATATACTATTATAGATTTGATATTTATTTAGAAATATTTTTTGGTGGAATATAGAGTTGTACTCACACCCTACTCAGTCTGCCAAATTGGTACCTAAATAGACTTTATATTTAGAATATAGGATAAGGGAAAGAGCCATTTATTAGATGGCTTAGTTGAGATTTGGGATGGATCATGGAGTATAAAACGAGGCATGATGTGGGGACCCACTTCAGAGATGTGAGTGTGTCTTTATTTTGGGTTATAAATTTGTAACATGCCTCTATTGTTAATTTTCTTGTTTTATGATTTGGTTTTTTTATCATTTTTTTGTTTGGATATATACATGATCTATTTGGTAAACTATGGATTATTGTCTTATTGTAGTAATTTATGTAATGATTTATTCCATTGTGATACTTTGATAATGATTTTATTTTATCCTCACATTAAATATTATATCTTCTCTAATAATCAACGACCTCGTCTCTATGGGGAGGCATTCATTATGTCATGTAAGGAACCATCTTGTTCACCATAATATTTCACCCACGTCAGGATGATACATATATGAATCATCATATATGGATTTATATTTTCATTTTATGATAATCTCTTTCAATATTTAATTTAGGATTTATGTCACTTCCTAAAACTCAAATACATTTTTCACTACTTTTATATTCATTCACTAATTATTTTAAATATTTGTATACTTCTATATTTGGATTTGGATTGGGATATGTTTATTATTATTTTACATTATTAAAAATTTATTAACAAAAATATACCGAATGGAATATATATTTTTTTTATTTAGGTTTTTTTCTAGTTATGTAGTTGAATATAAAATTGTAGTGTTATTTTTTAACTTATATTTCATATAGTGCATTATATTTGTGACATAGAACATATAACATTAGCAATTTTTAAAAAACAATTTTTTAATTTGTCCATTTATTTTGAATAATAATCAAATACACAATATTTTATCTTCTTTAATTAAAAAGTATTTTATTTTTTAAAGTATGAATAAATATGAGGTTTCTAGATGTGACAGAACAATGATTCAATAAAATTATTTATTCTCACTTATATGTTTTTAGTTTCCTATAGATGTTAAATGTAAGGATTTATTATAATTTAATATATATTGTGATTTTCTATTTTTGTTATTAGTTTCATAAGGGTGTTATATTAATCAAATGTTATATTTCAAACATGATTCCAATTCACTAATATTTTTTTTAGTTTTTATATTTATTTTCTATTATTAAAAATGGATTAATGTTGGAATATTTCACATTGAAATACACTACTATAGACATTTTTGGATTCTTCAATTGAAAATAATTCTATTTGTGGAATAATAAAATTTACATGTCTTAATTTTATTTTTATATGTTTGTTAAGAAGTGTGTCCCTTGGTTGTTAGAATAAATAAAATTTATAAAAGATAAAAAGAAGGAAATATGAGATGATTCTTGAGAAGAGAAAAATTTTATGAGAATTTGATATTCAAAAAATTTCTATAAGGGTGGTAAATTAATCATATGTTATATTATACACATTATACCATTTTACTAATATGTTTTATTTCTTTATAGCTATTTTCAATAGTAAATATGTTGATAAAAGCTGTATTCTATTAGCTCAAAATAAACCAAAATATCTTGAGGGGTTGGATACCTTTTATATTTTTAAATTGAAAATGAATATGTTGGTGGAAGAATTAATTGTCCATGACCTACTTTTAATTTTATAAGATGTTTGAAAATGGAAGAATATTTTAATCACATGCTATTGAAATAATTTGTTAGTAAATATTTTTGATGGATTTGGTATAGTGAATCAAATTTATTTAAAGGTTAAAATTTTCAACACATTATAATCATTTTGATACTACCCCTATAGTAAACAATAATATTATAAACCTAATTATTAATGATTATGAAATAATTTCACAAGAATATTAATATTATATCATATTTGTATATTCTCATGTTTTTATAGAGATTAATATAGTGGAAAACCAAATTAATAATTGGAATGAGTGTTATAGACTTTTAGAATATTTAAATCAAGAGTTCTATAATGGGTGTGAAAAATGTTCAAAATTTTCCTTCAAAATAATGTTTTACAATATCATACTTTTATGGGGAATTATAAATAATTAATTGTTCATTATATTATAGTTTTTCTATTAATATTTAGTTAATACTAATATCAATAAATTAATTTATGAGTTAAATAAATCTATTAAAAATTTAGGCCTATATTATATAATTTAACTTTATGTACCAATGATGGAATGCTACATTTGGGATAAGATTTAGATAGAGTAGAGAGTAAAATATTCCATAATTGTAGATAGAAATCAGTGAATAATGAGATGAGTATAAATGGATGTGCTACTATTGAGAAGCAGATAAAGAAAACTACCATAAATGTTTTATATTAGATTACACTAAAACCCCTATTACAAATATTACTCACATCATTTGAAAATATTGTGATGATATTGTTGAATTCTATAAAGAGTAGCACGGATTTGTTTGTGCATAATCTAATAGATTTCACAACATTGGAAATATTTTTATACATTATATACAAATTTCACAACATACCCTATATATATGAATTTCGGATTGAATAATGATTTATTTAATTCATTCAAAACATTATGTACTAATTATAGAATATTATATATTATTTTACTCCCTTATAATCTATCCTCATGGATGTGTTTGAAAGAATATTCTTTTATTGTTTGGATGATTTTTATAATAATAAAAAATAATGTAAATTATACTGATGTAAACGTACAACCTATTATATATAATTTGAAACTATTTTTTTATAATAGAGGGGATACATATGACGTATCTACTAAAAATTGTTTATGATACATACTACCTTCATGTGGAACATTAGAGTCTTTCTGAAACTTGGGAATTTACCTAGTTGAAATTCTCAAACATACATACCACCTCTATTTTATAACATTGATTTATACTATAAAAGAATATCATATAGTTTAGAATTGTGGTTTTTGACATTTATTATTCTTTGATGAATCTCATTTATTTCAATTTAAAATTTAATGATTTAATAGAAAATCTCATCAGATGACCCCTATAAAAAATTTATCTATATCTGAAATTATTCTAAAATTATCATATCACATCCTTCCATTTTTAAACTTTTTAATATTTTATATATTTAATAATAATTCATCCCATTGATGAGTTACGAGTTTATTTTACACAAAAATATTGAATTTTGTTGTTTAAAAGGAGTCTCTACCTTATTGAATAGTTAGTGTGTGCTATATAGAAAAAACAATGAGACTATCATTACACATGTGATATTTTTAGTTAATTTTTTTCATTCACAGTTTTTCCCACACGAGTAAAACGTGGTTGAGTGAAAACCATGTGTTATATACCAAAAACCCTGAACGATTTTGGTGTGTTTGGTAACTAGAACAAAGATAATGCATGTTCGTTGAAAATATAAAGGTAATCATATAAGAGTTATTATAATTATAATTGATATGATTTTTAAAATTTGGATATGGTTTCTAAACCATGTGGCCAAAACAGGTAACATAACATGTTTTCCTAAAACATGAACTTCGTAAACTGTACTACTTAAAATAAAAACCTCACTGAACTCTGCCTTTCCCTCACTCAACCTAAAAATATAAGGGGGCCCCGAAACACCTCTCCCAAAATATCCTATTGGATTTTGAATCCTTTCCCTTTAAATTTTATGGTTGATTCATCTACAGTTTTCCCTTTTTCATCATTTTCCTCATTCTTTGACTTTTTTTGTTCCATTTCATAGCTTGGTTTCCTATTATCCAAGAACTACAGTGTGGTTTGTTTCATGGGTGTTGTTTCATTTTATGTTAGTGTGTTTAGTTGATTTATTAGGACTTTTTCATTTAATATTCAAGGTTCTTTTCAAATCCACATGCTCTTAACATTAGTATTTCCATCCATTTTTTTTCATAACATGAGATGTGTTGTATGAGATTTTTTTAATTTATTTTAATTTATATCTACCATTTTTTTATTTAAAATTTTATTTATAAAAATAATTCACGTTTTTGGTTTCAATAAAATGTGGTTTTATATTGAGTTTAATATTTATACTTATGTGTTAAATTTATATTCATATTAGTTATTTTTTAAAACTCCTTAGTGTCCATTTATTGGATTTTGTGGAGTCTAAAATTCTCATTGGCCTTTATTAAAATTATGTAATGTGGTTTTATAGTTCAATATATATTCGATTGGGTATATTTTATTTTTAGGGTATTAGATGGTTTGATATGGAAGAATTCTATGCTTTTATGTGTTATTTTATTTTTGTCTCTTTAGTGAGACCCTTGTCATTTATATAAATAGAAATAAATATAAGAGTTTGATATGTACATATCTATATATACACGTTTTGAATATGTAGATGTATATATTTATAAAAATATGAATTCCATGGAATTTCTTATTTAAAAATATAGTTCTCTAAAATGGTTATTTGGTTATTAAATTTTTCAGTTCAAGGATTGGGTTCTTCAAAATTGTATCATGATTTTATAAAGTCATTTTAAGATAATTATAAATTAATGGATTTATGAATTCCAAAAAAAAAATTATAAAATTATTTTTGAAAGGGTATTAACTAAAGGGACCATTAATGAAGTGTTTGGAACTATATAAAATTTCTTGAAAGTTCAATTGTGTTTTGAAATTAATTTTAAATTGAAATTAATATTTTGACAAAACTATTACCACTGTCGAATGATAAGTCCTGGTTGACACCCTTAAATAGTTTTTATTGAAATTTTAGCACCATCATGGAATCCCTATCTATTATACGGTGGGTTTTTACATAGACAGTGTCGAGAGGTTTTATTATTAAATATATTGGTTAATGTTTATTCGTGATTAAGACGTTGTAAGTGCTATTTTACCTAACATACCTAATTTACTATCATCATGGGACTATAATCATATCAGTTAATGGTGAGATACGTTTCATTATTTTCTATATGATACTGAATAGATCCCCTATGATGTAACAGATTGTAGTGTTCTGTGTGTTATGTCTTTATTAATGTTAATAATAATATAAATTCATTTTTTATTAATATTTACAATTAGAAAATATAGTTACATCCAAGACCAGAAACTATAGATATAGATATATAGTCCATCGATATTACATATATATATATATTCTTGGTATTCAAGGAACCTATTTTCAAGGATATAAGGTCAAACCTATAGCCATGATTTCAAACCATAGAAATATCCCTGTAGCGACAGTTTGAAATCATATAAATAAGTTTATAGCCACTGTTTGAAACAATGGAAATAGGGTTATAACATTGGTCTCAAAATATGTAATTAAATCTATAAACGTGATTTAAAACCACAGAAATAGGTCTATATATGTTGTTTCAAACAATGAAGATAGGTCTTTGTCCAAAATTTGAAACCATAAAAATAGGGATATAACAACAATTAGATATTGTGGTTGTATGCTGTAAATAAAATTTGTGTAGCCTAATTTGAAATCTAGATGTCCACTTTTGAAACCAAAAACTTAACCACTAAACTAAATTGATTTTTTTTTATTAATTTCTCTATTTTAAATATATTTGTATACAGTAAGTATAGAAAAATATATAAAACTATGGATGTATGTCTTCTTGTGAATTTCGCATGGGAAAACCCTTGTCTCAAGGATGAAATAAAACCCAATAGACAGTTTTTTTATTAACATTATCAATAGATAGGGTCCTATATACATGTTACTCCAAAATTGTGTCAATTTCCAAGACTAAAAAACTTATAATCATGGTTGATAAAAACAGTGAAAATAATTATAAATATAGCCAGAGTAATATCTAAAATGTGGCTATATCCTAGGCATAAAAACCTAGATCCATGGTAATTTGATATTGTGGATATTGGTTCATTTATATAGTCCTTTTCTATAGTAGTGATTAATTTTTAGATTTTATGTGGTCATATTCACCATAGTTGTTTTAATAAAATTTTCAATTGAAAAAGAAATAGTTTTCTTCTAACAAAAAAATATATGAATTATTTGTTTTTTATGTTAAAGTTATAAATTATAGAATATTTATATGATGAAATTATAATAATTTTTTAATATAAATATTTAAATTATCACCAGTTTACATTTTTATGATTTTTTGGAATGGTTGATTTTTTTTGAATACTGAAAATATTATTTCTACAATTACCAAAAAATTTCTAACATCATAATTATGTAAGTGTGACTAAAAATATAATAAATAGATTAGAAAAAACTAATATTTTATGTAATAAATTAAGACATCTAAAAAAATTATTTTTAATTAGGAAATCCATTCCAAACTTCTTATATCTTATGTAATATTTTATTCTAATAAATCAATTTAAGGGATATTTTCATTCAATGGTGTGACTTTGAAGTTCCATCTAGTTTTGGCATTATAAAAATTTAATATATTTACGCATTTTTAATTATAATATAATTTTATTAATGAGAATCAGTGATACTCATAATTTTTTTTGTGATTTAGTTTTTACTTTTAAAAAGGTATTTTAAAAAAATATTTTTCATGTGTTTTTTATAATAGTATTAAATGTAATTTTTAATAAATATTGGAATTTAATCAATTAAAATATATTATATATTTGGAATCATCCTATTCAATTTTTTTTTAATATTATCCCTTTTATTTTACGTCATAAAAATATGTTACCAAGGTAAAAACTTTCTACCTTTGTTATGGTTAAAATGGGTTCAAAGGGAAAAAATAAAAGTATAAGACTCAAAGATAACACTATAAAATTTTCTTAGTATCATTGGATGATATTGTTTAAACAATAAACATAATGTATTTTTAAATATACCAGTTTGGTTTCATTTTCCTTTGATTATTCCCTTTATATGAATTTATGTAAAAACTGATTACAAAATATCACTCACTTTCTGTTAAAATAAATTATATTTTCCCATATGGTTAAAAAGAATTTATTTATGATTAAAAATTACTAAATTTAATTTTAATAAAGTATATTTTTTATTTCAATTTATTTTTAATTTTTTGTGATGTTATAATAACCTATAATACCTACACAACACTAACACGGCCTTTGTGAAAGTTGTAGAAAATCCAGTAAATTATATAAAAAATTTAACTATGATAATTTTTTATTAATTACACTGTTCAAAAACATTCATGGATATTTATAAATTATTAGTTATGTTTAATGTTTTTATATTATAATTTCATTTATTATCGATGCCTTTAAAATCAACATACCTAAATAATCATGAAAATGACATTAAATAATATATAATGTTTAAAAAAATTAAATCATTTTTAAACAACAAAAAACGTTTATTTATTCATTTAGAAGTTAAATTTTACATATTATCATTCATTTTTATTAATTTCCCATCTAAATTTTCCAAAATTAAACTTTAATAATTAAATATTAAATATTTTATAAAATAACTTTGTTTTACTATAAAAGGGGATTAATCTATCCTTAGATAAAAAACATATTTTTTTTGTTTTTTATTAAACATATACCACATATCTCTAATAACATAAAATAATATGCCTATAATACGATATAGAGATCAATATTCACTTCTCTAAAGGCATTTAATTTAATCAGAATGTGATTCCTCAATGATCGAGCTAATGGTTTCTAATCCTCTTTCATCTTTTTTAATTATAAATATTTATCTTGAAATAATATTAAATAATCACATAAATTTATCAAATGATTAAATATATATGGTTATGGAATCTATTTTTTAAATTTATTAGGGTATTTCACTTTTTTTTCACCCAATGAACTCTTCTCTGGAAACGGTTATTATGTCAAAATACTACTTTTTTCAACATTCTCTATTCATTTCAAATTATCTTATTATTTTTTTAATATAAATTGAAAAAAAATATGAAAAATAATTGTTTTATGTAATATCAAATTTATTTAACAAAAAATTTATATTTACTATTCTTACACTTTTTGAAAACACTTCTACAAAACATCATTTATCATGGCTGTTTCACACAACCTACATGAACGATGATATTTTCCAAAATCAAAAGTCACACATGGGTATTCATAAAAATTTGTTTTATGATAGAATATAATAGTAATATTCAATTAATTATACTATTATCATACTTAAATAAAAAATATATTTTTTAATATTTAAATAAAATATAATCAATTGTGGTTATTTTTAATAATAAAAAACAAACATATTGAGTATAGTTTTTGGCGTGGAAGAAATTAAATGACCTATTAATCTTCTTTAATTTAGTAATTATATGGACCATATAACTTGACACTTATAGACTTTATTAAGCAATTAATCTAATACTTTTTACCATTATGAATAAAATGAACCTTTTGTAAGATTAGGAAACGAATAATCCCAAAACAATATATATTAACGATGCCCACTTAAAAAATGAATGAAATATGAAAATATAGAATACTAATATAGTATTAATGATGAAATATATTATGAATCAAGTATAAATTTATTATAATTTTATTATTAATAAAATATGTGGGATTGGGAGGCATGTTAGGACTCGAGGTAAGGTGGTTTCTACTCAATAACATTCATTGGGTTATATCACATATTAATTTGAAATGTTATATCATGTTTATGTGTTCTATTACAAATGATTATTTATTTAATATTTAAATTTTTTGTGGACTTAAATTTTTTCCATATAATATTTTCATTTACGGATTCCTATTTCAAATGCAACAATTTGTGTAAGGGTTCTCTGTTCTAAAATTAAATTCCCTAAGACAAATTCTATGTTTTGCACCATAATTTATTTTATATGTGCTACTTACTACCCCATGAATATTTTTTTAACATATTAGTTTAGGTAAATTATAGATTATATTGAATCAGGATATTTTATTTCATTTAATGTATTTTTTAGTCAACTTTACTAAATTTTTTAATGTTTCAAATATCAAATTAATTTATTTGAGACATGTTTTACTTAATGTACCTATACTCTTTTAAAAGTTATGTTTACTTAATCTTGACATATAATATCTAAAATCTCTTTATAATTATGTAATTATAATTTTTTCCCCATGTTCATTCATTAATTAGTATTTTAATTTAAAAATTCAAAAAGTGTTTTATTTAAAATATTTTTTTAAATATTTTATTCACATTATCTTGTACGTCAATTTTATTTTAAATGATTTAAGAGTGTTATTATTAATGCTTCAAAGTTTTGAAAAACATATATTATATGAAAAAAAATATTCATTGTCATTTAATTTCATCATTAATATATTTATTTTAAAAAATATACATGGTTTTTAATGAGAAATTTATTTCTATTACTATTGGGATTTTTATATTAAAATATTAAAAAATAAAAGGATTATAGACATATAGTTTAAATTAAATTTTAAATTATATATAATTGTGTTTTATATATGTCAATATCCTTTAATGTTTTTAATAATACATCGTGATATTTTATTCACATTCTATCCACCTTCTTTATCTTGATGTATTATAATAATATTTTATGAAAATTGAAATGAAACTCATTTCCTTTCCATGGGATAATCATGATATAAACAAATGAAAATTATTTCAATGTGTTTTATAATTAAATGAATGATCCATGTACATCATTCATGTAATGGTTCTCTAAAATCATTTATAATGATGGTTGAGCCAAATTTAACTCATGGTAATGGCTGATCCCAATATATATCTACAATGAATTGGGTAATCTTTAAAAACTAGTTATTATAAGTTACTTATAAGAGAATTTTTGAGCTTGCAGTTAAGTTTATTCCTTTATAAGAGTAATATAAAGATAATTTCCATAGATACAAACATTGATTCATTATAAAGTCATTTATTTATAGTTCTTCCATTGAACAAATATTAATTTCATATGGTTGGTGATTATTGATTAATGTGACTTTTATCTCGTGTTAATTCTTTATTCCATGAATAGTGTTGTATGGTCCATATTTTAATATGTATGAATTTTTTTTCTTTAATCACTAATTTTAATTATTATATCATTCCCTTATTATCATATTATTCTAATTGGTGTTTTTAAATAGTTAATGTGAATGTTTACCCTTTTTGAGCATCTGAGCTTACCATTCAAATTTTTCCATTTCATCAAGTTATGAAAAATAATGTTAATTTAGTTGTGTATATAAATGTTTCATGCTTGGATAATTTAATTTGAGATGTTGAAGACTTAAAATAGAATAAAGAAAAAAAATTACAATAGGGAAAATATAACATTTGGATGGAAATAAATGGGTTTAGTTTTGTAAATATTATTCCCAAATTTTTTAAATCTATAAACCTAAATGTTTTTGGGTATTTAAGTGGCGGAAAATTTAATTTTAATGTTTCAATAATGGGTGATTTAAATTGAGTAAACCTTGTGTTCATCAAATCAGGAATTGAAAAAATAATGTTTTTAGTTTTGGATCTATGTGTATGGGTCTATCGCATTATATTTTTTATCAGAGATAGGGTTTAGATAACATCTAAGGTATCGATGAGGATTATTTAAGACATATATATTTCATCTAGGGTTAAAGATCCATGTTTGGTCGTATTTTTAAAGTTATATATTACCTTTTAAGGATCCAAGTAAAATGATTTTATGGTAATTAATTTCATTTTGGAATACATAATAGATAATTGAGGTTAAAGAAACCCCTAGGATTAACAACATCATATTTTGGGAATAAATATATTACATTTTGGGTGATGTAAGATGAAAGGTATAGGATAACCTCAGTGTTTAATATGTTCATTAATATTGACGTAAATATGATTAATTGAAATATGGGGTTAGTCATTCATTGAATAATCTAATTGGATTTTGAGTATTATTATTAAAATTTTGGAGGTTGTTGTATGATTACTATATTGGATGGTATATAATTTATTTTTTATATTACCTTGTGCTAACCATCTTCGGTTTGATAAATGTCAGAGTTAAATATTTTCATCATTTTATTAATATTGTTGTCTATTAGACATGATTTTCATTATTTATGCATAAGAAATAATGTTCATTGATATTATTAATTTTGATTATATAATGTAATAGATATGAAAACTAATTGAAACATACAACCAAATGATAAAAAAAATTTATGGATTAGAATAAATCATGTAAATATATTTTCTCATATTATCTGTGTTAATGTTAAAAGAATCTCTAAAACTCAACAAAAAGGATTCTAAAATAAACATATTTTCCATTTATAAGCATTTATGATTAATTCATGGCCTATTATCTATTTAGATCAATTATATTTTAATTAAAATATTCTTTTATTATAATATCATTAGATTTTATAATATAAATACTATATTTGACAACATAAAAGATATGTAACAATAAGATTACATGAAAAATGACGTATTATTTTTAAAATGTGGCCCTTAAAACATAGCTATTCAATTTCAGGGAATGAATAATATTGAAAATATTATGAAATATATAATGGTTCCCCCTATTACTAATGTATTAATTAATATTTAGGAAATACTCACTCAATTTCTTGTAAAGAAGTTTTATTCTTCAAAAATATAATTTCATCCAAAATGGTTTTTTTATTTTTATTAAGGAATATTATAATTAATTTTTTTCTATCATATAAATAGTATTTTATAAAAAATGTATCATTTTTAAAATAGTCAATAAAAATTATCTTATGAAAAATTTATGAAAAATTTCTAAAATGATTGATTTTTCAATGAATATTAATGAATAATTATTTTAATTGAAAAATATATTATCTTTTCAAATATATAGAAAGTAAAATTATATTTTTGAGTTGGTTTTAAAATTTATGTTCCTTTTGATTTAAAATAATCCTATTATTTTTTAATGAATACTATTCGTGATTTTAGTATAAAAACAGTTTATATTTAAGAAGAATATTTTTCGGTAATCCCATTCTTCATCACATTTTTTCAGTTTAATTTTAAATTAAATAGATTAATTTATATTTTTTTAATATTAAAATGAGGATTTTATATTTGGGGTTATGGTGTTAATATTTTTAAAATACATCGCTTTTATATTTAGTTATTATGAATAGTAACCTTAGTTAGTATTTGGTACCTTGGTATGTGTAAATCGGTTAATTAATGGTTTAAATAATTTTATAATGACTATAAAATGACCATAAAACTTTCCTTAATTTTCTTATATGAATAAATTTCATCTATAATCATCTAATATAGTGTTATATGTCTTTTTTCTATTTGGATACGATTGGTACCATTGTAATATTTTACATAAAAAAATAAAAAATGTCACACTCTTGTTTTTAATAACTTTATTATTTTGAAATAGGGGATAACCATTTGATATAATCTATTATAAATATTTTTATAAAATATATATTATTTAACATCAATAGGGTAATTTATTTTATATTATCTTTTGATTAAATAACCACCTTAAATTCTTACACACCGTTCACGTTGTAATTATTAAATTAAGAGGAAAATAAAATAAATGATATTAATTATATAAAGAGTAATATAATTTGAAATAATTAATGTGATCCAAAATTTTTACCAAAAAATATATCATCATAGGTATTTATAAACTTATATTAATCCTATTTAATTTTTTTCAGGAAGTTATTAATGTAAAAGTAAATTAATTATTCAAATATTTTCATTATTTATATTTTATAAAAATATTATTTTATTAAATAATTGAAAAAACATAAAAAAAACATCTATTATCCATGATAAATGTGTACGGTTTATAATATCATTCATGTACCATTTAAATTCCATATTTAAATTTACAGATTCTATCTTAAGTCTCAAAGAGTAAAAAAAATAATTTTTCTCAGTAAGTGTAAAAAGGGTTAACAGGGGTTTAAAATATATGATAAGGGTAAAAAAATTATCCAAACACGTCCAAACATTATTTTCTATGGGGATTTAGACACATCTTTATATTATATTATAATATTACCTTCTTGGTTCCAATTTTAATTTAAAATTAATATTTATTAATTATAAAACTTATGGTGTGCCATAAATTCCCCTCCCCTCTATTTTAACAGTGCATATCCACTCATCATTATTTATCAATTCAATATACATTTGGTTATTCCTATATCTATCTTAATACCTTGATTAAATTACACCTCACAACCCAGAGGATTTTTTTTCATAAAAGCAGCATAGAAAAACATTTGGTGTAAACCATAAGGGGTTCTCTGAAGAAGATGTATCATTCTTAATCGAGTGTTTTTATTTTTTTCTTCATCCACCAAATTTAAATCATCCTTAAATATAATTTTATAATTACATAATTTTATCAAATGTACTAATATTTTTTCATTCTAATATTGTAACTTATAGTAGTCTTCAACCTATATCAAATGGTAATCGAATCTATCTTTTGTGTGTACGGCGGACTACCTCCCTGCAGACCAATAAAATTCATTTTCCATCCCTAAATCTCATTGATTGTTATAAAGAGGGAATTAATTTTTATTAAATTATATATTATCATTTTTTTTAAAAAAATATCAAATATTTTATTACCTTTCCATTTATAGAAAAATATTGTTTTCATTCATTCATTTGTGTGGACTACCACCACCATGAAGCGATATGATTCATTTTCCGTCACCACAATACATGGAAGAAATATATCGGTTTATTTAAATAATATATTTTGTATATATTTTATTATGATAATTTTTTAAATATAAATTAATATTTAAACTCTTTCTAAAATTATCATTGAAAATTTTAAACATTATTATGTGTACATATAGACTACCATATCCATGATTGTGTCCCAATTAATATTTCGTGACCATATTACATGATTATTTCTAAAAATATAATTAATTTATAAAAATTATAATTATATTATTATTATTATTCTATATATTGTTTCATAATTTCCTATAAGGAAATATTCAACCTACTGAAGTCATTTTGGACTTATGAACCAAATATCATCAAAATTTCTATGGTAAATTTTAATTATTAATTAATTATATATAATATGGTATTAAATAAATTAAAATGAATAATGAACATGAAAAATCTTCATAAAAAATAAAATAATCAACATATTTTCTTATCTATGACGATAAATGATATACCAGAGGATTCAAAAATGTCGTAAGGGACACTTTAACTTAATACCACATATTATATGTTATATTGAATTATTTTCAAAAGCATTATCTTCTTCATCCATATTTTTAAAAAATATGAATTTTTTATAAGGATATTAGAGGAATATGTAAGGGATTTTATGATGCATTCGTTAATTTATTTTCAAAAAGGAATATTTTTACAAAATAAAATAAAAATGTACTTTTTTGACATGAATGATAAAAATACATTTACTAATACTATAACCATTATTTGACATTTGGATCCATTAAAATATTTCATGTATTCATTATAGAAAACACTCTTTCTATTTTTTGGTATTATGGTATTGAAATGATTTTGTAATAGAAAATGGTATTTTGATATCCGAATGTGTCTCGAAAATGGATTTAAAAGAGATTTTCAAGGGTTTTATTCATGATATTGTCCTAGGAAAATGTTTTTGAAGGTTTTATTGCCTTTATAGCTCATAGTTTAACTCTATATATCTTATACGAAGGGTTTATCCCCATTATAGATCATGGGAGAGCCTGATAGAGATTATATGATGGTTTTTTCCAGATAGAATTGTAATGTATTGGGTAATGATTATATTATTTGGGGAATTATGTTTGATGTTAGGTATATGGTTATTACAATTTTGAGGGTTCATATAAGGGTTAGGAAAGGGACCTATAAGGATGATGTTTAAAAGAACATATATGATTTTTATATGATTTTAAATTAATTTTTATTTAAATAATTTGTTTTAAAAAGGTAATATAATGATATTTTCACATAGAAAATATTGCCTTTTTGGTTAAAAGGGAATGGGTTTTAGGAAAATATTTTTTTTCTTAGGTTACTATGTGTTTCACTAGAATATATGATATATTATTTTTAGGTCCCTTATAAATATTTCTTTTTTACAACCTTGTTTTCTTTAAAATTCATAGGGATTAAGGATGGTTAAGGTAAAATAATAATTCAAGTTGATATCCCAAGAAATTTATCATAAAAATTACTGTTTTCATTTATCAAAAACATTATATGATGGTAAAATGTAGAATTATAAGTAGTTTAGATGTTTTAAAATATGGTTTCAATATGAAATATTTGTGTCCTAATTCTCTGAAACTCAAATCAATGATGATATTTTTAAATGAATTAATGTAACTTATAGACTAAAGACACACTATTATGTGATGTTTTAGGATGTGTTATTATAGTGGTAATTATTATTGGTTTTTTACAAGTTAGGATAATATGATTTTTTCCATGTGATTGTTTCTTAATAATTACATATTCCACAATGGGATTATATTTTTAAGGGTGATAATACATCCAATGTCCGAGACACCCCTTGTGAGGTTTTAGGTTTTGTATTTTGATGTGATTAATGATATTTTTTTACACTTTGTTTTGAATGGTAATTGAATTGTGTATGAAAGATTTTATGGGTAATTTATTATTTAATTTCTATGTATATTCCCTTTACCATTAAACTTTTCATTTTAATAATAAATAATTCATTACATGTTTTATGATGTTATTTTCTATAGATTAGATATATTTTATTATCATGAAAGGGAAACGATATCACACAACTTTATTATCCATTCTAGATTATTTAATCAACACAATCACAGACAGATATTTCTCAGATAATTTTGAAATATTTTTTAACATATAAATCACTTGTATTAAACTATTTGATCTATCTAACATCTGATCATATCAAAATTATTTTAATGGATCATTATGTATCTATTATATAATTTAAAAATCTCAATTTATCTATCACATTAACCAAGGGAAATTCCACTAAGGACATAACTCTTTATTTTTAGGAAATAAGTATTTCATGTTGGAAGATAAATTGGAAATCTATAGTATACAAGAAGACTCATATGTCAAGATTTAATTTATAAATTATTGTCTTTTTTTAAGTAGAGATCATGATTAATTTTATATTGAAAAATAATAAATAAATATTTCATATCATTGATTTATATTCATAACTTATTATGTAACAAGAAAAAGATTCATGGTTAATGATTTAGTGATGGTTTTATGAATAGAGTTTTTAGAAAAATGATATAGTGGTATTTTATTACTCATGAGACAGCTTTGTATTAGATAATAGTAGGATTTGTTTTCAAAATATGAAAACATATTTTAGATGGAATCAATAAATTTGTAAAATGGAATAGTGAAAAGGTGATAATTTTTCATATCCATTTACTGAGTTTAAGTTATATTTAACCCTTAATTTTAACATATGAAAAATTTTATTTGAGGAAGAATTTCTATACTGCTAGTGGAAATAATTTTAAAGGACTTAGTAACCATTATGGTATATATAATCTTTAATTTTGAGGTAATAATAGGTTATTATAATATGGTAACATATTTTTTATCATATAGATATCTATGTGATTGGAAATTAATTTATTGACTAAATTATTTATGTTATTTTGAAAGAATATATCTCTAATTTTGGGGATCACTTTAGTATTATGATAAACTGAATATTATGGAAATTTATTTAATGAATTAATGTTTAATTATCTTTTTAATGATAATGATTTTATAGTGTCTTTATAGTGATTACTGATATTTTTGGAAATTATTATAATATTTTTTAGATTATATGATTAGAGAGTATACATTTTTTTAATTAGACTTTTACAGTGACTGGTGTTATTTGAAGATAAATGATAAATTTTTCATTGAATAGTATATAAAAAATCTGGATTTCAATATTAGTTTGAAATATTTTGGAAATATTTAAGGATTATTATTTATCAAAATATATTTTTTAACTTTTAGTATTATTTTAGAATTTGATATATTGAAGATGTTTTTCTTCATTTGAATTATTTTTCATTTTATGAATTATCTTAACTTCCGATGACCATTATTGTATTGGATAATATCTAAATATAGGATTATTTTTTATTAACTTAAGGACAATGTGATTCATTAGAAGTTAACTTTAGATCTTAATTAATGAAAAAATCATCTTGAATATTCATTCGTTGGAGTAAAGGTTGAGTTTGTGGTGGATGTTAATTAAAGGGTGAAATTTTTCTTTCCAAGGAAGTAAATTTCCATAAGTTCATTTTCAAAATGAAAATTGAATTCTATAACTTAAAAAAATTATATAGAAATAAAAAAAATATCACATTATATTCTTTTCATAGGAAGGGATGCCTTTTTCAAACCTCATCAGGTATTAGTTATTTTGTCATCAACTTTATCAAGATCATTCACATTGTTGTAATGAATGTTCTCTATCAATGTCCAACATCATTTGTAAATTATTTTTTAGTGCATCTCCATATATACACTTTCCACAAATTTTATTCTATTTGTAATCCTAGCATGTGCTTCCATTATCAACATTATAATTCATTTTCTCTCTTTTCAAGATAATGTTTTATTAACCCATTTTATGAGGTTGTATTTCAACAAAGGTATTTTAAAATGTAAAACTTATATTATTGATATCAATTTATACAATTTAGGATTCAATTTATTAATGGGGATAATTTAATATCCCATTATTTTAAAAAATTATTATGTTCCAGAGTATATAAGATATGGAACACTAAGCCTAAACGAACATCAATATATTATTATTTAAATATAACATTTATAAGTCATCCGTTATATTTGAATGAATGAATAATATTAACTATATAATTAATATATATAATGTTACTACTTACTAAGAATATATTAATTACTTTTTATGAAATAAGAACTTTTTTTAGAAAATTAGTTTTTCTTTACAAATACAATTTTTTAAAAATGGGTTATATTTGTTTCTGTGAGAGAATATTATAGTTATTTTTTAAAAAGTATGGAAATGTTATTTTTTTTTTAAAAAGGATATGAATTTTTTAATACATCATGTAAATTTTTTCATTGGATTACTTTTTTATAATTTTTTGAAAATATTGATTTCTCATTAAATAGTGAAAATTTTGTTTTTCTATTTATTGATGTATTTTCTTTTAAAAAATTTACAAATTAAAATTATATTTTTCATTATTATTAAGATTTAATTATTTAATTTTTATTTAAAATATTCCAAATAATGTTTTCAAATGAATTATATAATTTAAATTTGGGCAAAAATACATTATATTAATAAAGGTCATTTTTCTGAAAAACTGTTTTCCATCGCATTTTTCCTGTTTAATTTGAAATTAATTTATTCAATCTATTAATTTTAAATCATTGATAATTTATTGCATATTTGAAAACACGGTGTCCAAATTTAGTAAATATGACCCTATTATTGTTATTCAATATTAATAAAAACTTTATTAAATATTTGTTAACCGGTAAGGGTAAATCTGTAATTATGATTTAAAAATAATATGACAAGCACTAAAAATGACCATTAAACATGACTAAATTTTCTGTATGAGTAAATTTTATCAATAATCATCAAATATTAGGTTATATTACATTTCTTCATTGGAATTTGATTAAGAACATTATAATATTTTATGTAAAGGGTAGTTAGAAATTTCATAATCGTGTTTTTAATAAATATATTATATTTAAAATTTAGATAATTAGAGGATATGTTGGGTTAGAAAAAATATTTTTAAATATATATGATTTATATTTATCATGTTATTTTATTTTAATTTTTTTAGTCACTAAGTAATTACCTTAAATTATTATGCATCATTCTCACCATAATTATTCAATTAATTGAAAAATAAAATAAATGAAATTTATAATTTTAAAAGTAATATAATTTGAAAAAATTAATTTTATATAAAAATTATATAAAAATATAATATTTTATGTATGTATTAAAATATTTTATTTTAATTTAAATTGTTTTCTTTATGTCATTAGATTCAAAGTAAATGAATATTTTTAAAATTGATATTACTGATATTTTATATAAATAATATTTAAATGAATAATATAAAACACATATAAATATTAACAGTTTAAAATTGAAATTTATATAGTTTATAATATCATTAATGATCCATTTACTTGTTGTTTTTAAATTTATAGTAACTTCCATGACCCTTCAAGTGAAAAAAAAACTATGTTGACACGGTATGTGTGGAAAGGGATAATGATGGGTTAAACCCCAACAATATGTGTTAATACATTATAATAAATTGACCAAACATTATTCTATTTATTTATTTTAACTCATACTCATATTTTATTTTAATCTTATCAGTTCATATCCATATGTAATTTAAAATTAATTTTAATTAGTTATATACTTTCATAAATTCCATGAATACTTCTCCCCTCTCTAAAAAATTGAAACCTACTCTCATATTTAATTCACACATAAAGATCCATTTTTAATAAAATATCTAAAGAACCCCTTCCTTAAATTCCCCCTCACAATCTAGATTTTTTACCATCAAAACAACTGAGCAATGATTTTCCTATAAACCTAAATAAGTTTTCATATGAAGATGTATCATTCCTAATCGAGTGTTTTTTATTTATTTATTCTTAAAGCCTATTCAAATACTGTTTTACCATGATAATATAATATCATTAGTATCTTTCATTTATAGATATTTTATTATGTTAATTTCATAACCTATTACCATCTCCATCCTCCATCAAATATGAAAGGAATCCAGCATTTGTGTATATGGTGGACTACCTCCTCGTGGACTGATGTCATATTTTTTCCATCACAACCTCTATTAGATAGTTATAATTATTGAATTAATGTTTATTCATGTTTTATTTTTTCATTATGATAGGATAATATATCACATACTTTCTTACCATTCCACTAACAAAAAATGATAATGTTATTCAAGAATACATGTGGACTACAACCTCCACGAAGTAATTTGGTTCATTTTTCATCAACGCATCACATGGATGAAATATATAGATTTTGTTAAAGATTTAATTTTGTATCTAAAATACTATTATTTTTATATAATTATAAAATAATACTTAAATTATTTCCATAATGATCGTTGAAAAATGGAAGCGTTACACTTGTGTTTGTTTGGTCTTCTACATCCTTGACTCTAACACTGTTTATTTTTCAGAACCCTAATTCAGGATTGGTTTTTATAAAGTATTATTGATATTTAAAATGAATAATAAAATAATGATTATTATTTTTCATATGATGTAATAATTTACCATTCAACTATATTCAAACTTCTGAATTAATTTTTGCAATTATGAATTAAATATCATCAAAACACTTATGGTGAACTTAAATGATTCCTTAATCCTATATAACATGGTGTTAAATAAATTAAATGGAATAATTAACTTGAAAAAGTATCTTAATAATGGAAATAATTAATGATCATACATGATGTTTTGGACATGAGTTAAGGGGTACCTTTACATAAAAACACATATTATATGTTATAATGATTTACTTTCAAAACCATTATCTTCAATATCCATGATTGAAAATTATTTTATGAATTGATTTATATAAAAATAAAATAATTTTCATTGTCATTTTATTATGAATTATTTCTAATGGTTTCAAAAAAAACATTTTATGAAATGTTTTACATTCATTACAAAAGATAGTGGGTATGTTCTATTTTAACAAATACAGTAACAATGGATTTTCCCAGCAACATGGTCATTATTTGATGTTTTTATTCCTCTAACATCATTTATGTTTTCTTCAATAAAGATACATATTTATCTTTTTAGGGTTATCCAATTATTTAAAATTTTTAAGAGAAAATAGAATTATGATATCTAAATTCATTTTTCACAGATGATTAAAAGATTTTTACAACAGTTTGAGTCTCGTTATAATCCTTGTACATTATTTACGAAGGGTAGAATGATAATATAGCTCAATAGTGAGCTTGAAACCGCTTATGAAAAGGGTTGATCCCCATTATATCTTTTTGGTGATTCTTTTATGGCTTATATAATGGGTGTACCTAGTTACCACTCTAATACATTGGGTTATTATTATGTTATCTAGAAAATTATATTCGAATTCAGTCAGATAGTTATTCCAATTTTAAGGGTTTTATAAGGGTTATATAAGGTTTATATTATGATGATGTCCCAAGGTACCTACATGACTTTTCTTTTCTTGATAATTATTTTTTCATGTAAATTATTTTATGTCAAAATTTAGATTTTATCTTTTAAAAGAACAAGTGATTATGATTTTCAAAAAAATATATGTTTTTTAATAATTGGGTTTTCATGGGTTTTCATGTTTTTACTGGACTAACAAATTTCTGGATTTTATGTCCTTGTCATATCATTTTTTGCTCGTTCGACTTTTTTAAATAAAAATATGAGGTTTTAATGATGGTTTTGGAAAAATAAGAAGTCATGTTTTAAGAAATTAATATTTATTATAAAATAAAATCATGATTTATTTAAAAATCATTATATTGGGTGGAAAATGGATATTGATCAGAAGTGTCCACTTTTTGAGATATTATATTGATATAAAAGAAGCATGAAATAATTTTCTAAAACTCTAAACCTTAATTATATTTGGGAATAAATGAATGTGTTTTTATTCTAACGAAACTAAATTAAGTGATTTTAAATGTTGGACCCTTACATTCATGATGAACATAGTTTTCTTAAAATTATAGAATTTTTGAGAATAGATTCAATACTATTTAACAATTATTTCTCTCCTACAACTATTTTTTCACTTATTTTTAATTTTACCCTTATTTTTAAAGAAAATTGGGTGTTATTCTAGGTATCCTTTATATATTCCAATTTTTCTTTTCAAAAGATTTTTTTATTGTCCATTTTTTAAATATGGTTTTCAATAATGAAATTTATAAATATTAAAAATGGTTTTATTTTCCTAATCATTTGGTGTTTATTTAATTCTATATTTCCTTTGGCTGACCATTATGTTTTTTCCAAGGTTCAAGGGTAGGAGTTTCTTTTCTAAATTATGATGTTCACCATCGAATTTCACTTATAAAAATGGGTTTAAGACATCAGCTTGAGACTTCTCCTATGATGGACTCGCCATTTCGCTAATGACGACGGCCTCTGCGCTGGCTCCTCCCCCCTTGGTGGGGGGGATCTTTGTCTTTTGGGAGAGATAGGTCATTTAAGCCTTTCTCTAATCTGCTGTTCCTTCCACCTTTTCTAAAATCCTCGTTAAACCCTATAGTTTCAGATTTAGTTGATGGACTGCCGAACCTTCAACTCTCCTCATCTATGTTTATAGATGCCTCAGCCTTGTAGAATCCCACTCTAGTGGCTCGGTTCAAGAACAAGAGGCCTTTAGTTGAAGACATCGACTGATATGTCTTTGGAGATTGGGATATTCAAGAATTAGTGGTGGTTGGATTACTCGACAGCAAGAAAATCATAATTAGGTTCGAATTAGAGGCAGATCTCATCCAAGCTTGGTCGAGTTCTCCTCATAGCTTCAATGGATCTCGCTTTCTTCTGCTACATTGGTCCTTCGATCTATATATGAATCCCGACTCGCCTTATATTGTGTTTTGGGTATGTTTCCCTTCTCTTCCTCTTCCATTTCAAAACCCTTCGGTTATTTTCTTGCTGGGAAATCTGGTAGGTAGATACCTCTGTTATGATAATTGCACCGAGGCAGTCTGCCATCTGGTGAATCCCCGTTTGTGTGTTGAAATGGATGCATCTTGCATCCCTTTTGATTTCATTTAGATCACGATCAGTGAGGAATACTGATGAAAACAACGGGTTGTTTATGAAATTTGGACTGTGTTTTGTGGCTCTAGTAGGAGATTGGGTCATTCGGGTGAGGTTTTCCAAGGTGGATATCCTTCACGGTTGATGAAGGTCTATCGTAATGAGAAACTTGCTTCTGTGAGCACTAAGGATGGTGTAGGATGTGGTGTGAAGGTGAATCTAGATTCAAGAATTTCCGTTTCAGTTGAAAAAGGAAGGGGTTCCCATTTGTCTGTTGCAGCTGTGGATGGAATTTCATCTGGGTCTCGTATGGTGTCTTTTGAGGGAGACCAGGACCCCGGGGCTTCTGGTGTTAAGGTGAACCAGGCTAATCCGAAGGTCTCTGAGGTTCTACAAAGGCTGAGGAAGGACTTAGGAATACCTGCTACTTCTTTGGATGGTCTGGGTTCAGCACAGATTGGGGAAGGAAGGGAATCCAACACTGCATAGGAGGTCACCATGGCCAGTGCTAAGGATTCTAAATGTCTTGATCCTATGGGTAAACCTTTTATATCCTTGAGTAATAGGTTTGATGTGTTCTCTGAAGACATATTTGGAGTGGGATTAGAGGATGATTTTTTTGTAGGAGGTGTTGGTGGTGCAGAGATCTTGGAGGGTTAGCAGGTTGAATGTAGGGGAATGAATCAACTTCAGTTGGTTAGGAGGTCTTGGAGGACTAGCTGGTTGAATGCTTGGGGTATGAAATAGGTGCCATGACTATGGAAGGTGACCTCAGTGTGGTTAGGCACTCCCCTTTGGTGGATAGTACGGATAATAGGCCAGGGGATAATGTTGAACCCATTGTGGAAACTACTATTGATGAGAGGCGCCTCCCCTTGATGGAGTGTAACACTTCTGACCAGAGGCCAGGGAACAAATCTGGGTGTACTGATGCGGTTTTGAGGAAGCGAGTCGAAATAGGAAGGGAGAGTTCTGGGGGAGGGAAAGAAAATGGGAGCGGTCCAGTTAGTCGTTCATTCAGTGATGTTTGTCAAAGTGGGAATTAGATGATGACTTTTGCTAACAGACCAGTGTCCGCTTCAACAAGAAGAAGACCAAGGAATGATTACTCTTTTCTTCCAAGACCGATGTAGATTAGATCGGCCTCAAAGAGGAATAATGAGGAGATTTTGTCTTTTAAGAAGGTTAGTGTGATCAAGAAGGCTTCCCTAGAGCATTCTGTTCTGGATCAGCTTAGGATTCGGGCTAAATGTGAAAGCTTTTGGAGGCATCCAGAATGGGAATCACCTGCTGGAGAAGATGACTCTTTCATGGGATGCAGAGATGAATCGGATTATTATGATGTTTAATTTTTTGTTGTTTTGTGTTGTCTGACGTTTGTGTTTGAACTGTTTGTGTTAGTGGTGGTATGTTGGGGTACCGGATACCCATAAGTCGTCTTCTAAAATTGGAGAAAAAATTATTTTAAGAAAATGGGTTTCAAAAATGTTTTATTGATTTTATTCTTTTCATTAATCATTTTTTACTAAACTAGAGATATAATTCTGATGAAATAATTTCTTAAATAGGGATGAATATTACAAACTATGTAATGATAGAAATAATAAATATTTTTTTTATTAAAATTCAACATATTATTTTAAAGATTCATATTCACTATAAAAATTTAAGTATATTTTTCAATTTATAAATAAATTAATTTATGCAAACAGTACTGTAATTCATAAATTAATAGGTGTATTTAACTGTTATATTTCAAAATTTTAGATTTTAAATTTGATTAAATTAACATATTTTTTTATTTTTAAATATAAATTAGGTACGGGTTTAATTTTTGTATTTTTATGAAATAGCTAATCTTTAGGCGAATAATGAAAATATCATTTTTACAACTATTGTAATTATTTTTGAAATCATCATGGCATGATATTGACTAAAAATTTTATAAAACCTTTTTATCAACAAAATATGTATTTAAAGGATAAAATAAATCATTTAAAACATTCTATTGATTTTTTAAATGCATGCATGAATTTTTAATACTTGTGTTATATTTTCTTCTAATTAAATACTAGTTTGGATATTTTCATTTAATAGTATTGTCAGAATGTTTTATTAGGTTTTTCATTATAATAATGTTATATAAAATTATTTGTTTTAAATTGTAATCTAATTATATTCATGAGAATCAATAATAAAAATAATATTATTGTAAAATAATTTTTACACATAAAACAAGTATTTTTCTTTAAGAAATTACATTTTATTTGTTTAATTTTTTTAAATGTAATTTTATAAATCTATAGATTGAATTAATTAAAATTGTATTATATTTAGGAACACAATTTAAAACATTGTTAATATGGTCCATTGTATTTTATGTCATAAAAATATGTTATCTGTGTAAAAAATATTCACTTGATTAAGGGTAAAATGTATTTAGATGGTTGAAATAATGGTATAAGGCTTCAATATAACACTAAGAACGTGAATTAGTGTGAATGTATGTGATTATTTCAACCATGATCTTCATATATTTTAAAATACAACAATTTGTTACCAACTTCTTTTTATTATGACCTTTATATTATTTTATGTAATGAATAATTACTAAATGTCACTACAGTTCATTTAATACCTATAATGTGTTGTGATATGGATAAATAGAGGTTATAAATGATTAAAATTTATTATATATAATATTAATAATATATATTTATTATATTAATTTATTTTAAGTATTTATTGATATTAAATTTATAAAGAATGCTTATGTAACACTAACCAAACACTTATCAATGTAGTAGAAAAATCAAGTGATTTTTTTAAAAAACATTACAAATATTATATATTGTATTGATTTAGATGATACATGAATTCAATGGATACTAAAAATTTACTATTTTTTTAAGCCTTGGTAATTTTATTCCATTTTCATCTTGATGCCTTAAGTGTCAAAATATTTGAATTATCGATAAAATAAATTTTAATGATATTTAATTTTTAAAAATTATTTTAAACTAATCATAAAATCATAAAATATTTTATATCTAATCAATTGGATGTGAAATTATATAACCTATCATTAATTGTTCATTTATTTTCCATTGGGCATTTTTTACATTATGTTTTTAACCATTAATAGAAAAATATCTTCAAATACACCATTGATGTTTTCCTACAAAAGGGGCATATAATAAATTTTACAAAAAATTATTAAAGTAATATTTTATCTTAATAATATGAACAAATACCTCTTAAAACGTAAAATTACATTTTTCTAATCCCTTAGTGTGATCAAATGTCTCTTATCCAAAGGCCATAAGTTTAATCAAAAGTTATCATCTTAAATATAGAGGTAATGGAATCAAATCCACATTCACTTTTATTATTTGTGATTATTATTCTTGAAATAAAATTGTTAAATTACATACATTTCATCCATAACACTATTAATATGGTATTTTATTATAGTTTATCAATTGAGGATGGGGTCACTCGTTACTTCTCTATATAATTTTCTCTATAAGTAGTTATTATGTCAAAATGTGGGCTTTCTAAAGAATATATTTTCATTTGAAATTATCCTCTCAATTATTTAATAACGAAAGTAATAAATTGAAGTTTATTATAAATAATTTTTTTATATACTATATATTTTATTTCATTAATCATTATTATTTACTATGTTTACAATTATTTTAATAACTTTTAAAAATTGTTGTTCACCGTTATGGTTTTACACAAACTACATGGATAATGATATTTTCAAAAAATTTAATATCTAATGGATTTTATTAAAAATTTATTTTATTTTTTAGTATTGAATAAATATTCAAGTAATTTTATTAGTATGATTATTTGATGATAAACATTCCATTATAAAAATGAATGAAAATCTAAACAAACATGGTTATTTTTAAGCATCAAAAACTGGATTTTTTGAGATGGTTTTTTGGGGTCGAAAAAATTAAATAATCTTTGTAACTTCATTAATTATCGGATAATATGAAACCAATCAATTTAATAATATATATTTTAAAAAACTATTTATCGAAAAACTTTTACCGTTAAGAATACAATGAACCTGTTTGATGATTATGAACCGAGAAACCCCAAAAAGACTCAAGTGAATGATATTGATTAAGTAAATGAATAATACTTGATAAAAATGATAATAATAAGCTAATAAACATCAAATATTTTCTTAATCATGTATATAATTTATATAATTTAATTATTGATTATTTTTGAGGTTGTACAACGAAATATAGGAAGTGGTGTTTGGTAATTTTTAACTTAATTTATTTTTATTGGATTATATCTCTTATTCATTGACTAAATTATTCTATAATTATGTGTATTATGACCTTATTTTTTTAAATTATTTACATTTTTTATCTGGATTTACATTTTTATTCATGATATTTTTGGGGATGTCTTTCTAATTGAAATATTATGATCCTTATAAGGGTTCTTTATCTCAATATTCAATACCTTAAGATATTTTCAATTCTATACACCCTCATTTATTTTATATGGTGTAATCACCACCTCATGAATTTTTTTTATAATATTACTTCATATAAATTACATATTTTACATAATCATTTTATGTAACTTCATTCATTTTATTTTTCATTCAAGTGTTACTAAAGTTTTGATGGTTTTTAATCACAAATATCCTTCTTCAAGTTGTGTATTGATTGATGCAACTATATTTAATTACATGGTGTATATAATACCTATTGATATATAATATCTTTAATATATTTAATCCAATGGTATAATAAGTTCATTCTAATTTGAATTATTTCAAAAGGATGTTTTATTTTAAAATTATTAATAGATTTTCTTCTAAATTTTGTTTTAATATTTTTACACTCTTTATCATCTATGTCGATGTTTTTTTAAATGTTTCAAGAATTTTTTTATGTATACATAAATTATAATTAATTTTAATTTTAATCTAATTTTTAATTTATTTAAAAAAAATTAAAATTAATATTTACACTATTTTCCTTCATTGTCACTTCAGATTTTATTTATAAAAGTGTTAAGATAATGTTTTTAACATAATCGATATGAACGTATTTTCCCATTATCAAGACCTTTGTTTGTTAATTATAGAATTAAACTGGTTTCCATGGTATTTCAGAGAGAAATTTATTTCTATTATTCTTGAAAATTTTAATATTTATGATTTCGAAATAAAAGGATATGTCCATTTTTTAAAAAAAATATTTTAAATGCATTTATAAAGGTTTTTTTATTCTATTTCAACAACCGTAAAATTAATCTTATGCTCCATTGGGGATATTTTCTAAGAATTTCATCCACATTATTTATCTTGATAGATTATTTTGATATTTTAAGGAAATTTATATGAATCATATTTCCATTACATGGGTAAATCGTATCATAAAGGAATGATGATTATATCAATGAGTTTCATGATAAAATGAAAATATATAAAAAATATTCATGAAAGAAAACAACAATATATGTAAAATAAAATATAGATCTTGATAATTAGTTAGTAGATTTATCTCTCCAAATATTTGTGTAATTTGATGTTGTTAACTATTTTAATTTACTCATAATAGAATTTTTGAATTAACTGCGAAATTTATTCTTTTATAAGAGTGATATAATGATAATGTACCAATATACCAAAATGTATTTTCTATGAATGTTATATGTTCTTAAGGTTCCTTTGAAAAAATATTGATTTCATATAGATCGTGTTTTTTGGTTCAGATAACTCTTGACTTAAGTTAAATCTATATTCTATGACTCATGTTTTATGATCCATGTTTTACGGGGGTTTAATTAATTAATATTTTCATCATACACTTTTACTGTGTTTGAGAACCCTTATTCTCCTCTTATGTTCATTGATTATATTTAATTATTAATTCTAATGATTTCACCTACTATGTTTTTAAGCTCTCCATTCTTATGTTTCCAATTCCATAGGTTATAAAGAATGTTGTTGATTAAGTAATTTCTAGAATGGTTTCATGTGTGTATTATTTTAAGGGGTAAGTTGAATATTTATTATTGAATAAGAAAATTAGGCTATAATGGGAAAATTTTTCATTTGGATGTAAATACATGGGTTTAGAATCGTAAATTGTTTTACAAAATTCTCTAAAATTTTAAACCTAAATTATCTTAGATTTGTAACTGACTCAATGATTATTTTTTAGGTTCTAATTATGGAAGGTTAAAATTTTGTCACATCTAGTTATATTAAATACATAATTGTGAATATTATGGTTTTAGCATCAGTTTTAGGTGTATAAGAATGTGGTTTTATATTTTTCAACTGGTAAACATAGTTGAGGGAAGCTATGTCGGTTATGGACATAGGGATTCCATAAGTAGGTCTATAGATTCTCTCCAAATGAGTAAGTCAAGGGTATCCTTGTGGGATTTTTAGGGATTAACCATTTCTATTTATGATTTACTATTTCCTACTTACTAATTTCGGATTCACTATTTTATCATAACTCTATGATTCATTTGTGTTATTCCTTTGGTTTTACTCTTATATTGTACACCTAATTTTATGATTTTAGTTTACTGGTGTTGTGATATCTACAATTTTTTTCATTTACTTTATTTAGTTTCAGTTGGGTGTTTTATTCTATGTTGGGGGATTTCAAAAAGTGTAGTTATAAAATGTAATTTTTTTATAAAATACTCAAAAGGTTCCTTTAAATATATTTTTTCTAATAATGAATGGTTTGAAAATATCTTATGGTTATTTATTCAAAATAACTAAAGAATACTTTTTAATTGTATTCTCAAACTAGACATTGTAGTTTTCTATGCTAATGAAAATGTATGAACTCTAGGGTTCTTAACTATTGGTTTTTTATGCTCAGAACCTACATCCCCCACTTTACATCGGAAGAAACAATAAGTTTAATGGGTTTTAGTTTAGATTATTGATAACATCTATAGTGAGTTAGTTTTAAAAATGGGTTCTACCCTTATAGGTCACATGGAGAGGATTTTGGGAATTTCAGGTTTTATTTTGTATCATCATGTAAGACCTATTTTATTTGTAGTTCAATTCTATTTTATTTTATTTATGTGCTATTGGTTTTTTTTATTTTGGAATGCCCTATATGTCTAGTTTCTGTTTCATTTCTAATAAAATTTCAACACATGGATCTCTAATGAATATATTTTCCATGATTGATTTCTAGGAAAAGTGGGTTTTTATTATTTATTTATTTAGTGAAATCATCCCCAATGATTGTGTTGTGATTTCCATGATGGTTTTCATAAATATATGGGTATTGGGGATACCGCATGGGTATGTCATAGGTTGTCTAGGGTTCCTAGTTTAGTATATTAACATGGTTGTTTCAAAATAAAATAGTATTAGAGTATCTTCTTTATATTTGGCTGTGTCGGGTATATTTTAGTATGAATATCAGAACTCAACTAGTAGCTTTAGGTAGAGTTTCATGACCTATTGCTCACCCTGAGCCTCAAATTACCAGTTTTTTGGGTTTAGAGAATCCAATTTTGATTTTAGGTTTATATTAATGGTTTAATTTATTTTTCAATGGTTTTATAGGTTTTTGGTAATGAAAACGAAAGCAGAATTGAATCATGTGGTGACTCCTCATTCTATAAAAAACCATTTCAATCATTAGAGAATGGTTTGTTATGACTCTAAGTGGAAGATTCATGCTTGGTATAGTCTATTTAACCATGTGGCCAAGTAAGTCCAAATTTCATAATTTGTGTGTGTGTGTTATTATTGGTCATATTTTAGTTTTTTTATGGGGTTATTCTAATATAAAATGTTTTGGTTTTTAAAATTGATAAATGGATTTATGATAAAATTTTTGTTTTAAAGGTAATGTCATTTTTTGAAATTTGAAAATGATCCTTATATTTTTGAAATATGTTTTGAAATAAAATTTGGATTTATAAATTAAAATTATAGATTTAAAATTTGTTTACTAGAGGTATTTTAGGTGTTTAAATATAAAATTAGTGATTTTGAAATAATTTTAAAATTATTCTATTACTTTATCGATGTTATTATATCTTTGGATTTATTTTCTAATTTATACTCTTAGACCAAAATTTTATTATGGAATGTTTTTGGGTTGGGATTGATTTTTATTTGTGTATTTATTTACTTGGTTTCACATTTTGTGTTATTTAGAGTATGTTATCCAAAATGGTATGGATGATTCATAGTGTATCCATTCCAGTAGCTAACTCTACAAAAACTTGTAGCATAGTAGTGGATCTAGAATCTAATATGGCATTCCCTCTTTCATGGTTAAATAGGTCCTCTAGAGGTTATAGATTGTCTTGAAGAAATTAAATGGATCTTCAGGTCCCTAAGAACTCTATAATCCTTGATGTTAAGATATATCTTTGGTCTATTCTATGTAAATTTTTTTAGATAAATGAAAATTAGTTATTCAATCCCCATTAAAATATGGAAATACATTATAGTTCATCCAGAACACATCTACTCAATGGTTCATTCCTAAGGAAGTGTACATGAAGAAAGTTGAATATCATATGGGTAATTAGGAATGACAATAGATATTGAAGGATATCATTGATTACCTCAAGGAGATGATTATTTATTCTATAATGGTGGTTTAAATTGATTCACTAATGAATTATATTTTTGTGAAGGGTCCTATTATAGATATTAGTGAAATTTTTATTTCATCTGAGAATTATTTTTTGAAGAATTAGTAGATGTTCATTTTTAGAAATGTTGGCACCCTAAGGATATCCCATGAGGGGTGGAAACCTGATCTTCAAATGTGATAGTGAAGGTTCAACATACAATGAGTTTAAACCAATGGAATATATTTTAAAGTATTTTACTTTATATAATGATGGTTCTAAAAATATTATGTCCATGACCATATTCTTCTACTGTTTTCATATTGGTCATTGGGTGACTTATTGAATTATTTTTCTAAATTACTACCATCAGTGTGGTCAGTGCGAGTATCTCATTGTTTTTTTGGTTCGGGATATCTGTAGAATTAGAAGAAGCCAATATAGACTCTAAAATCATGATAAATATCATATTAAACATTTTTAGTTTACCTCTAGTGGATTCATTATTTTTTTGTCTTTCCTATTTAAATAAATTCATGTTATTAATTTAAATTTTACCTTTTGGTTGGTTCCATGTGTTGATTTTGATTGGAGATATATGGTTCATGTTGAATTACGAATTATGTGTGTTCAGATAGTTTCTTTGAGTGGTTGGGCTTAAATCACATCAACCATTTTGGGTCTTTTATTTTGGGTTTCTCATTTCTTGGGTTGTGTATGATATTTGGGGTTATTAATCAAAAAATTGGTTAGTTTTTTCTTTTTTTAGCTTTAATAGATGTTTTGGTTTTGGTATTTCTTTATTTCTAGATTTAGAATCCTTTCCTCCTAATTTATTTTAAAATTTCTGACTTTCTATTAGTTATATGTTTTATATTGGGAGTTTAATCAAACCATATTCTTTATATACTCTTTATTATTTTTTTATTTACTAATAATTAATCTAATCATTGAGTTTTAATTCATTTTTTCACAAAAATATTTGTTTTTTATGTTTTTATCTAGTTTTTGCCTATGTGTGTAGTTAGTACACTTGAATTAGGAAAAACAATGTGACCACCTTTACACAATGTTTTTTAGTAAATTTTCTTCTTGAATGACATATCTCACATGGGTAATCTACAATTTATTCCAAACCATGAAAAAATTGGGGAAAACTATTTATGTTTTTAGTGTAACAAGGAGATGATGTAGGGATTGGGAATGATTAGAACAAACTGTGTAAGAATAATGCAAGAGTTTTAATACTTAAAACAATCATATTTATCATAGTTGGTACATGGTTTTCAAATCATGAATCTAAATCATGTGAGTTTTGTTTTATATTCACTATAAAGTTCATAATTAATGTACAATTAAGTAAACTATGTGGTCAAATAATGTGATATTCTAGTTATCCAAGAATATATATTTCCTAAACTAGCCTCCTAAAAATTAACAACCACATTCAACACTCCCTCCCCATCACTCAATACTGATTCACAAATTGAATTACATACCTCTCTCCCTTTTCCTCTTATTTAATTTTATTTCCCCCTCCTTTAATTTTTTGGTGGATTCTCTTTGGTAATCCATTATTTTTTATTTTCCTATTTTTTATATTTTTTATTTTTATCCATTTATTTATTTTTTATTAGTCAAACAATAAGTTGATGTTTATATCATGCTAGTTTTTTATTTTAATCATAGGGTGAGCAGTTGATTCTGTTGTGCTTGTTCATTCCATAATTAAGGTCTATGTCACATACACATATTATAAAGGTAGTTTTTTAATCTATTCACTTTCCATAACATATCATGTTATGATTGATCATTTATAAATTTATTTTAATTCAAGTAAATATGAAGTTATATTTAAAAATTTATTTATGAAATCCTACGAAATTATTTTCTTTATTACATAATGGTTCCTCTATGAATTTTAATAGTAATTCATATGTGTTAAAAGTATATTCTTGCATTTTGTTTTCTAAAATTTATAAGTACACCTTTAATTTATTTTGGGGTGATTAAAATTTTTATTTTACTTTATTAAAATTATATAACATTGTCTATTGTTTGAATTGATATTTTTTGGGATATTTCCATTTTGAGGGGCTTGGATGTTTTCACATGGAAAAAACATATGCATTGATGTAGAATTGATATGTTTCATACTATTTGAACCGTTGGAATTCTTTTTTATATATTTATATTTGTGTGTGTTTGATGTGTAAATTTCCATATTTATAAAAAAATTTACATACATATGAGTATGTGTATATAAATGGATGTTCCATGGAATGTCTTCTTTAAAAATAATGATCGATAAAATGGTTTTTTAGTTATTTAATTATTCTATTCATCTATTGGATTATTAAAATTTATCTCATAGTTTCATAAATTCTTTATTAAGAGAATTTTAAAAACCCTATTTCTTGAAATGTGTTCTTAATTTTATTATGATTTCAGAAATGAGTTTTGATATAGATATTTTCTAAACCATGATTTAAGGGGAAATTTAGGACATTAAGGAATTTAATGGTATTTTTCTTGTTTTTTGAAATGTATTTTAATTGGGAAAATATTTTTTTATATTAAAAATTTCAAATTAGATGGACCAGTTGACAACTCGATATGAATTTTGTTGAAATATGATCACCCTCACGAGATCCTTCTCTATTCTATAAAGGGGTTTAATATATATGTTGTCAATATGTGGTAATAGTATATATATTGGTTTATGTTGATTCATGATTGTTATTTTTTATGTTTTTTGGATACCTCACCTCCGACTTCTACTATCATTATGTGATCATAAACTTCTTGACGGGATATGAAAGATTTTTGTATCATTTCATGATCAGATGAACAAAATAATCTATGATTTCAGAGATCATATGGATTTGTTCCAATGGTGAGGATATTTAATAGTATTGGTGTTAGTTATGGAGTTAAGGACTTCATAAATAGTCTAAAAATGGTTCCAAAATAAGTAAATATAGGGCCTCCTTTTATTATTTTCATGGATTTCCCATTACTATATATACATCATTCTTTCCTACTAACCATTTTTTGCATCACTATTTTTCAAATTTCTCAATGTTTCTTTTATGTTATCCCTCTTGTCTCCCTATTATTCTATACTCCTAGTTTTATGTAATCGGTTAACTTATATTGATATATCTTTATATTGTTTACCTCGAACATATTCAATTTGTGTGGGTTGTTTTATTTTGAAGTGGAGGATTTCTAAAAGTTGTGATTTAAAAGGGTTGCTTCTATAAACTTGTTAAAATATTAATTTAGATGGTTTTTTAGTTTTAAATAATAAATTCATGCAATCACATGGTTTTTTATTTTAAAATGACTAAAATATATTTTTTCCTATATTTTCAAACATGTGTTTATAGTCTATTTTAATAAAGGAAGTGTATTGACTTTATGGTTCTTACCTAATACTTTTTTTCTCAGAAAATAATTTTTTAACTCAGAAGTACTAGAATGAAGATATATTTTAGGTTCTAGTTTTGATTCTTGATCACTCATATAGTGAGTTAGTTTTTTGGATGGATCTTTTCTCATAAGTTACCCAGAGAAGCTGTTTGAATTTTTTAGTTTTTTGTATCACAGTAATATCATCTTGTTGGACCTTATGTATATGTCTCATAATTTTAATTTATTTTTTCTACATACTATCTATAATTTAAAATAGTTTTGGACTAATCTTATTGATTTATATTCTTTACTTGTATCATTTTTATGCACAGAACTCTGATGTACAGGTTGGAAATGATGTTATTCAAGGAATATTTCATGATTTTTATTTATTTATTGAGTGAAATCACCCAAAAAAATTGTTCCAATTTTTTCATGAGGCTTTTAATCAAGCCATCAGGATCGAGGAATCCCCTCGAGTATGTCATGGGCCATATCATGTCCTCATTTTATGGGCGATCTCAGTTTGGGTCTTAAAATTTCAAATAGTATTGTATAATTTGGGAAGGAATATTAGTATACTGATGGTGAGAAAATATTTTCCACCACATTTGATGTAATTTGTAACAATAATGGATAGAAAAAATTATTATTTTTTAAATGAAGTACTATACATCCCAATATTGATGTTATGCACATTAATAAGAATATGTCTCATAATTTAATTTTTATAATAATTAATGGTAGGGGAAAATGAGTGATCATCCTAATTCATATAAATACATAGAAGAAATGAATATAAGGTAGTATATATGGGATAATTATAATTGGAAGAATATTATTGTGGTTTTTTATTGAAAAATGATGTAAAATGTGTGTTTCATCATAGGATAAAAAATGAATAATTTCTTAATTTTAGTAACATTTCATGACGTGAACACTTAAAAGGTAATAAGTTACATAGACTAAAAATTCACAACTTACATATTTTCATAAATTGGTTCATACTATTGGAGTTGTGTGACTTATTACCCAATAAAATACATTTATAATTGAGTTTTACATGTTTGTTAAAAAACTCTATGAATGTTATTTTAACCTCAATGATCTTTAAAAAAGAAAGTAATGAATTTTAAGGAAACTTTTTCACTTGTAGATGACATTTAAACCGTCATTTTTCTATGCGATGATTCATTTGACTCTGCATTCATTTGACGAAGCTCGATTAAGAGGAATCATAAACTATTAATGGATATTTACCCTTGATAAGAATTTCCTTTTTAAATTTTCCACACTATTGAATTATGTTTTTCCTTCTCATAAAATATAGGTTTATTATATGTTTATTAATTAGGTACCATAGTATCTTGAAGTCTTATGTAATGAAAATAGAACAACCAAAATGATATACTTTTGAAGGTTACATGGATGAATAGTGTCTCATGTTCTATTCAAGTTTTTTAGATGGGATTGAGATAATTTTCAATTGACTTTGATGTACTAATGATAACTAAAATTATATTCATTATTTCAGTGATTCATCAATCATTAAAATGTTAGGCCACCTGGTATGAAATACAACCTCATTTTCAATATCTCATATGGTTTTTATAAAATAATTAACATATTTGGTATTTAACAAAGATATCACAGATCCTTTCCATGAAGAATTTATGGCACAAATAAATTCATGAATTTGGATACTAACTCCAAATTTGAAATAAATGATAAAATTTTTGAAAAATGATATTATTAATTAATTTGAACATTTAATATGTCCTCAATCAGTTTCATATTTATGATATGTTAATAATTATATTTCATAAATACTAATATTTTGTATCCATTTTTATATATCACAAGCATTGATAATAGAGAATAAATTTATGATGATTTAAAATATTTATCTATAGTTATATTGAATCAATCTAAAATATTTTATTCCTATAATAATAAAGGTTTCAATTCTTTATTACTTATCATGAAGATAGTATGAAAAAAACTGTCATATTTATGAAATTTTTAATGTTGTAATATTATAGAAAGTTAAAATTATCAAATTAAATAATCTTGGTGGCTATTTTATTGTGTTTTTATGTGAAATCTCTATAATAATTTTCCTGACCCATTTTCTAGATGGGATCAAGAATTCATCCATGTATTCCAAAGAATTCATGTTATTTGTGAATATATTTGGGTTTTGGTTGGGAGATTATGTTGGTACCACTTTGTGTATAAGGTTTTATTTGTTGTGAGTAGTTTTCAATGAAGATCAAAATTAAGGAGATCAATAATTAATACAAATGAAGATCAAAATGAAGGAGATAAAGAAGTACTCCAATGAAATGGAGGAATGGAAATTCAGATGATTGTTGTACTGATCGTAATTTCAAAGAACATGTGTCAAAGGTGACACAATGTTTACAATAGTGAAGAATGGTTAGGTATAATACATCTGAGGATGATTAGATAAGAATGTGTTTTTGTTGAAGCCCATGAAATTCTCCATGATTGCATTATAACCATTCAAGAGGCTTCTTGAAGAATATAATTGTATGATTTGCATGAAGTAGATAATGACAATTGAAGAAGAAGACAGTGTGGAAGGGATTGGAATTCTGATATAGCCATGCACATCACATTGTCTCAAAATATGGAGATACTAAAGTTGTTCTTTCAAAGGATATATATCATGATTGCGGAGTTTGTGATGAAAGAAGAAGAGTTTTTGAAGAAGCCAAGTCACGGAAAATAAGCATTTTTGAAGTATTTTGATTGTTGACAACGGAAACAATGACATACAACTTTGTTGAAAAAGGGGATTTCATGGTGGCATATCAAGTTTGAGGGATATGGTTAATGATCCATGTTTGATTCAAGAATGTTGAAAATGGAATGGATGATCTGGAGGTGGTACAAAAAGAACAGATACAAGGTGGTGCCGTTTTCCAGCGTTTGCTCAATTTTTTGGCCTGAAAATCGACAAATGAAGAAAAGTTGTTTTTGGAAAATGGACTTGCATGACGTGTATTTTAAAGAGATGAAACTTGCGTGATATGTGTTTTTCAATATCAGAACATCAATTTATGGTAAAGGGATAAGAATTGTGCAAGTATTGGGTTGGTCACGCAAGTGACTTGCGCACCTACAAGGAACTTGTGCGTCGGTGCCTAGTAGGATTGGAACTTGCGTGCCTATTGTTTTTCAAGAAGAAAACATCAAAATATGGCAAAGGAAAGAGGTTCGCGCAAGTGTTGGTGTGGTCGCGCATGTGAATAGCGCGGTAGTGTCAAAGTTAGAGATGTGTGCACTGAAACTTGCACGTCGAGGGGAGACTTGCGCGCCGCCGTGTAGGTTTACCAAATGCCTATAAGTATAGGACCAACCCTCCTCATTTCTCACGGAGTTCAACACTTAGAAAAATCAGAGCTCCCATCACGCAAGTGTGGAAGACGCGCAAGTAGTTTTTGGTCACATAGGTAGACTTGTGCGCCAGTGTTTGAAGTTGCGTGCCAGTAGTTGTTTGCGTGCCCAAGGCGGTTTGGGCAAGAATGAAAGTGAGTCGCACAAGTTTGAAGTTGAAGAAGGTCGTGTAATTCAAGTGTTTTGTTGATACATGCGTGCCAGTTTGGACTTGCACACCGAATACTTGTGTGTCGTATTGGGACTTGCGCACTGGGCTTGGAGGAGAGTGTCAGGTGTTGTTGGACCTCTCCCATCTTTGTGGAGCTGCATGAAAGCCGTAAGATTGCCTGATACCTTTAGTGCATTAGATGATGTATTCATTTACAAAGATGGAAGAACAGTGAACAATTTGGTTTTTTGAAGATAAGTGGTTCTGCACACAAATGACTGGTGTTTAACACCCTCACTGTGCTTTGCGAAAAGAAGAAGAACGGTTCGTGCAACTAAACTTTGATCTGCACAAAAAGATGGGATTATTTTAATACACCCAGGGGTGGTATTGGGAATCAAAGGAAGAGAAGAAGAAGATACAGTGCAATTAGTTATTACTCTAATGAATAATATTGAATAAAAAAGAGAATCAACTCATTATTCTGATGCAAGCATTGTCTCATGTTGAACATGAGACAAAGACTTAAATGAAAATCGATTCAAGAGACCTTCACGTCTATAAACTATGTGGCACTTCACCAAAGGATGACAGCCAGGGGAGTCAATGGGAGTGACCCAAGGGATGCTGTGAGCTATCCCTAAACCTTGTAATGGAAGTGAGCCTGGGACAAAGTCACTGTGCCCGAACCTTTAATCCACAGCTAGTGAAGTTTATTGGAATTTGGTATGACCGGCGACTTATCGGCGTATCCTCCTTGGATGTAGCCCTTAGTGGTGAAACAAGTAAAATTGTTGTGTCATATCTTTGTATGTGAATGTTTCAATACTGATCATATCCATCGTATAGGTTTAACCAGTTCCTACTAACGTGGGTACAAGATCCTTGGTTTTAAAAGAAAAAGTTAACACCCTGATTCACCCCTCCCCTCTCAGGGTGTCCCGAGGACCTACAAGTTGTATGAGAGAGAAAGTTTCACGTATGTTAGATACTCTACACTAATTCTATTCAGAGGTGGATTTGAGTTTCTTTCCTAAAGACAACAATGAAGTGCAGTCTTGATGAAGATTCAGTCATTTCTGAGCAGAATTCTACATCCAGCAAGACCATGACAAATAGGAAAAAGAAGGAGAAGAAACAGTTGATGAAGTCCCTCATATCTAAATAAGATTCAGTGTCTGGTTCTCCCTGCCCTTCCAATAATCAAGAAATATCTGTATTGGAAAGTATCGAGCAGGTGGGTTAGGTTCCTACCATAAGAATGGAAGACACTTTTATCACAAGTGATCAGGAAAAATTAATAAGCTATATTTGTGATATTCTTGAAGAAAGAGTTTCTCCTGTTTTTAGAATAGTTCAATGCATGCAGGCTTATATCAATTGATTGGAAAGAGAAACAAATAATTTGGAAAAGGGCTTGGAAGGAAAAATTCTTCAATTCATAAAGCTCACCAAACAGATTAATAATTTTGATGAAAAAGAGGGAGTCAATAAGACTCTAAAAGAAAATATCCATACACTTGGAACTAAGCTGAGAAAGAGCACGGATGTCAAGAGTTTTTGTTTGGATGAAACTTACAAGAGATTTATAGAACTTGACTCCTTGTTACAAAACAATGTTAAGATACATGAAGATGAGGTTGAAAGATTGAGGAATACTTGTGAAGAGAAGATGATCATGATTTAAGATCAGAAGATCATCCTCAATATTGAATGTCAAAAATTGGAAGCACAATTGACAAATCTTGAGAGGACACATATGGAGACTTCACAAAAGAATGAAACAGGTGACGATGGTACTCAATGTTCAATGGAGGATTCTAAAGTGGATATACCCCCAACATGTGACAAAAAGATTATGAAAACCCTTGATTATCCATGTCAAGAATCAGTTGCTTTTGGTACTCAATGCTCACTGGAGGATTCTAATATCAAAAGACCTCCAACATGTGATAAGAAGATCATGACATCACTCATTGATCTATCACAATCATCTATGAAAGTGAAGGTACTATCCATACAAACTTGTGTTATTGTTTCTAAATATGTACCTTCAAAAAGTGCAGGATGGAAGAAAAATTCTAAAAAAGTATGGGTGAGGAAAAAGGAGGATAAGAAACCTACCAAAATGGATAGGTTGGATGTGAAGAAAAAGGAGGAAGTTGGTTCCTCAAATAGAGCACAAGAAATTAAGAATAAGTACCAACAACCTCATAAAGAAGATACCAAGAGGAAAAGATTTGTGGGTCAATGTTGGTGATGCAACAGATTTGGGAATTGTGCACTGCATTGTTGGTACAATACCTTTAATGAAAAAGCAAAAAGATAGCTTGTATCAAAGGGAAGAAATTCAGAGAAGAAGAAGCAACATCTGCAAGTCCAGAAGCATCTGTTTATAGTAAACAGATTTGGAATGCTTGATGACATCTGTGATATGTGAAACGGCAAAGGTTACAAGGCAGGCACATTCCCATCTCAATATGCTTTCACTGTTGATAAGAAAAGGAGACCTCTGATGCAAACTAAGTATAGTGAAAGAATCTTGGGAAGAAATCAGAAGAAAATTGTGAACACACGTTTCCCCAAGAAGATCTCAAGTAGGGAAGTTGGGAAGACCCATGATTTTAGATCCATGGAATTGAAGGGACATCTATCCAAAAGAAAAAACTAAGAGAGATGAAACCCAGATGCACCTATGTGGAAGATCCAAGCCAGCTGCAATAGTTCCAAATGACATATTGGTCATTCGGCCATAATATTTAGAAAGAATGAGGAAACTTGAAAATGAACAAACCAGGGCCAGTGGTAAAGGAAAAAAAACTTTCAGCTGATGAAGACAAAGTGGAGAGATTGAAAACCATGAGAAACACATGTGTCAAAGAAGTTTTCTGTGAGAGATGTAGGAAATCTAGCCCCATTGAAAAAGTATGTCTAACCTTAATACCAGAGCAAGAAGAAGTTGTCAATAGGAGTGAGAATATATCATTCAAAATGGATATTAAGCAGAACAATTCTCCACACAAAGAAGAAAATAATGTGAAGATATCCATGCCATATCAGCACATATTAGAACATATGTTCAAATGTTTAGGCATGAAGACTGGAGTGAAAAGATGAACTTGGTTGAGAAAAGAACCTCAACCATGCAGCTCATTTTGAGGAAGCAATAAGGAACCACCTTATTCCCTGAATCTTTTGTGTATTGTATTTGTGCTAATAATGCAGGGAATTGAAGGTGAAGCATGCTATTAGGGGGAGAACCTAAGAATTAGTGAATGTTGTCAAATCTTGATAACCAAGGTGAAGAAGTTTCCAACCTTGGTAGATTCTTCAATTGATATTCAAAGATTAATATGATGAAGTATAACTCATGATGTAGATGATGAGGAGTTTTTCCCTTGAGGGGGAGGAAAAAAAAGAATACGCATCCAAAATCATTGTTTCAATCAGTATCAACTCTAGTTGGTATTAAATGCAATTACATTGTAAATTTATTGAAGAACATGTCATTGGAGAAGGTATGTCATTTCTCAATATCTCATCCTTGGTTACTCAGATCATTCTACAAAGGGGGAGTAACTGAATTGATCAGTGACATAAGAAGAATGGAAGTGCCACAAGGCCACATATCCTTCCAATTGCATCTGAATGTTTTTGATCTGTTTACTGATGTGAGTGCAGGAGTTTCAGGTTGATTATTCCCTATCACATTTGATTTATTTAGCCTGAAGTGAAAGTGGTATACCCTTGAAGAAATAATTCTTGAGTTCTCATCTCATGTGGTATCATGATCTATGAATAATGGACAACCTTGTTATCTAAATCAAATACTCTTGTTTTCTACATCGAGGATTTCTCAAGTAGACTTAGAGTGGAATGATTAATGAAACATTACTTATGTTTAGATTGATACCCTCCCTACCATGAGCTTTGTATTTCTTGTAAATAATGGGGAGAGAACGTGAAATGAAAGCTTGAAATGAAAATTTGATTGAAGGGAAGATTCTCATTTTGACAATGACAAATTCATTTCAGAAGATATGTGACGTATTGACAAACAAATACAAAGGGGGTGATTTTTGGGACCACATTGTCTATAAGGTTGTATTTGTTGTCAATAGTTGTCAATGAATATCAAAATGAACGAGATCAAGAAGTAATCCAATGAAATGGAGGAATAGAAATTCAGATGATTGTTGTAGTGATCATAATTTCAAAGAACATGTGTCAAAGGTGACAAATTGTTTAAAAAAGTGAAGAATGGTGAGGTATAATCCATCTGAGGATGATTAGAGAAGAATGGGGTTTTGATGAAGACCATGCAATTCTCAATGATTGCATTAGAACCATGAAAGAGTCTTCTTGAAGAATAGAATTGTATGATTTGCATGAAGTAGATAATGACGATTGAAGAAGAAGATAGTGTGGAAGGGATTGGAATTCTAAGATAGCCATGAACTTCACATTGTCTCAAAATATCATGATACTAAAGCTGTTCTTTCAAAGGATATATATCACGATTGTGGACTTTGTGATGAAAGAAGAAGAGTTATTGAAGAATCCAAGTCATGGAAAAGAATCATTTTTAAAGTATTGTGATTGTTGACAATGGAAACAATGACATACAACTTTGTTGACAAAGGGGATTTCATGGTGGCATGTCGAGTTCAAGGGATATAGTTAACGACCCATGATTGATTCAAGAACGTCAAAATGGAATTGATGATCTGTAGGCAGTACAAAAAGAACAGATAAAAGGTGGCACTGTTTTCCAGTGTTTTCCAAATTTTTGGGCCTGAAAATTGACAAATGAAGAAAAGTGGTTTTTTGAAAAGGGACTTGCGTGTTGTGTATCTTAAGGAGATGAAACTTGCGCGCCGTATTTTTTTCAAGATCAGAACATCAATTTATGGCAAAGGGATAAGAATCACACATGTATTGGGTTGGTCACGCAAGTGACTTGCACACCGAAAAGGGGCTTCTGCGCTGGTGGCTATGAGGATCAGAACTTGCGCGCATATTGTTTTTCAAGAATAGAACATCAAAATATGGAAAAGGAAAGAGGGTCGCGCAAGTGTTGTTTTGGTCGCGCAGGTGAGTAGCACGGCAGTGACAAAGGCATAGACTTGGGCGACGAAACTTGTGCGCCGAGGGGAGACTTGCACGCCACCGCGTAGGTTTTCCAAATGCCTATAAATATAGGACTACCCCTCCACATTTCTCACAGAGTTCAACACTTAGAAAAATCAGATCTCCTATCGTGCAAGTGTGGACGTCGAGAAAGTAGTGCATGGTCGTGCAGGTGGACTTGCGTGCTAGTGTTTGAAGTTGCGCGCCAGTTGTTGTTTGCTTTCCCAATGTGGATTGGGAGAGAAAGGAAGTGAGTCACGCAAGATTGAAGTTAAATAATTCTATTTCGCGCAAGTGGTTTGGTGATACATGCGCGCCTATTTGGAATTGTGCACCAAAGACATGCACGCTATATTGGGACATGCATGCTAGGCTTGGAGGAGAGCGTCAGTTGCTTTTGGAGCTCTCCCATCTTTGTGGAGCTGCGTGAAAGCCGTAAGATTTCCTGACACCTTCAGTTCATTAGATGATGTATTCATTTACAAAGATGAAAGAATAGTGAAAAATTTGGTTGTTTGAAGAGAATTGGTTCCGCACACACATGACTGGTGTTTAACACCCTCATTGTGCTCTGCAAAGAGAAGAAGAACGGTTCGTGCAACTAAACCTACATCTAAATAGAAAGAGAGGATTATTTCAATACACATAAGTGTTGGTATTGGGAATCAAAGGAAGAGAAGAAGAAGATTAAGTGCAATCAGTTATTGCACTAATGAAGAAGATTGAATAAAAAAGATCATCAACACAGTACTCTGATGCAAGCATTGTCTCATGCTGAACAGGAGACAAATACTTCAATGAAAATCTATTGAAGAGACCTTCACGTCTATAAACTGAGTGGGACTTCAACAACATCTGTGCGCTAGGGGGAGTCAATGGGAGTGACCCGAGGGACACCGTGAGCTATCCCTGAACCTTGTAAAGGCATTGAGCCTGGGACAGAGTGACTGTGCCCGAACCTTGTAATCCACAGCTAGTGACGTTTAGTGGAATTTGGTACGACCGACGACTCGTTGGCATATGCTCCTTGGACATAGCCCTTAATAGTGAACCATGTAAAAGTGTTGTGTCATCTCTTTGCATGTGAATGTTTCAATACTGATCATATCCATCATACAGGTTTAACCATTTCCTACCAACGTGGGAACAAGATCCTTGGTTTTAAAAGAAAAATTTAACACCCTGATTCACCCCTCCCCTCTCAGGGTGTCCCGGGGTCCTATAGATTATACCCTCAAAATCAGAGTAGATCCCAGTACTACATCATAAATACAATAAATAGAGGAAAAAATATTATGAATCAAGAGATTTAAAATTAATATAGTGACATATACTTTTTTATATAAATATCAATTTATATTATATGAATATTTTTTCACATAACATGAAGATCCATGCTAGAATTTTATAGGTCATGTTCCATAAGAAACATGTATATATAAACAATTGGATAATAAGTGAACTACACAATCTACCACCTAGTTCTTCATATCATTCACCCTTATTAGGCATATCATACACAATGCCTTTCCTCATAACCTGGGGAGGGGAAATATAATAAATGGTGAGATCTAGCTCTTTTTAAGGGTAAAAAATGGGGATATATATTATCACATTATCAAAACATGAGAATAATTTTATGAGAACATGATTGTAATGTTTAAAATATATTATCCTCATATTTTAGATAAAAAACATGGTTAATGGAATAAATATTGGCAGTTAAAAATATATGATTCATAAAGGAATTAAAGAACATGTTTCATAAGAGAATTTCATTGGCATAAGACATGGAACTGTGTCCTACACATAATTTTAGATAATCTTATGTCAAGTCTAACCACTATGAATTTAATAACATGTTATTCATGGTATAACCACCCATGTACCGTCTTTGGGATTTGGATAACCACCCTTATACATTATTTCGTGATTGGTATAACCTCTAGCGTTGCATTTCAGCACATATAACATTAATCCTCCCCAAATGAATTGAAGGGTGTTATAGGTCCCACACATAAAATAATTAAAATCATACAAATGTGTTCCAAAATATCATAAAATATTTATCATATCAGACCCGACAAAAGGAAATGTGAATCAAAGACATTTCATTATAGAATAACCTATGGAAAAGGAATGGGACTTGTAAAATATTATCCCCATAAACATAAACCATCCATAGAATTTATAATTATGGTATCATTGTATCATAAACCTAATAAGTCTTAAGTAACATAAACATATGTCATTATAAAGAGAGAATTATTTTTAAACTTTACATGGAACATTTCTAGTAGAAAATAACCTTTCCGTTTTGAAATAACTTAATTAAAATCAAACAAATCATAAAAATATTGAAAAAAATTTATTTCAAAATAACCATGGAAACATTTAATTGAATCTAAAAATAATTTAGTTTTTATTCCAATTACAATTTATTTTCATGTTGCATAAGCTAGAATAAATCATTCCCTTTATATATCTGTAAAAAATATCATAAATGACATCATTCATAAACTGACAAGAAGATTCATTTTGAACCATTAGGTAAATAGATGTAAATTTTTAAAAAATTATTTAAAATTCATATTATAATAGTAAAAACATTCATTAATTTTTTTTAAAATATATATATGAAAGAAAAGGTGTTTTGGATAAAAGAGGGATGTAAATTCGATTTTCCTTAAAATCTTATTTTGGAAATCTTATGAACATAATGTCAGAAATATTTAGGAAATCATGTATTTTAAGGAAATAATTATTTTATAATAAAATTAATATGTTTTTGGAGAGTTATATCATAATATTATATCATTGAAAACATTATCATAAACAATTTCGATTAACAATAAGATTGTTGCATAAAAATATTACCACTTTGGTGACTTTTGAATCATAATTACCCTGAATGAAGTGGCCTTATATGGATATATAATTCCATATATTTTTCATAACAATAATCATAAAATAAATTTTTTAAAATATATACACCAGAAAATAAAAATACAAGTGCTGTATAAGGTATTTTTTTATAGAAATAAATGTTAGCTGAAAATATCTTACCTTGAGTTCCACTTTCTTCATAAGCCTCCTAATATCCAATATAATAAATTGAAATTTACTAAAATTATATAATATAATAAAATATATGATTATTATATCATATATATTCATTATATAAATATATTAAGAGCCTTCCATAATGGTAGAGATAGAAAATAAATTACATCATTCATAGTGTAGGTGGGTCACACGTATGCATGAACGCTATTTTAAATTTTTTATGGATGGAATGAAAGAATGGTAAATAATATTTAAACTTTATATAATCATTATTATATAATATATATCCTATATATTCATAATATCCATCATCATTACCATATATGTAAATTATAAAAAATCCAATCGTATCACTTCGTGGAGGTGGTAGTCCACACATTTTATACCCATTTCATTTGGTTTATAATAATCAATTTCTAGGACCATTGAATTCATTAATAGAATTTAAAATTTAATTGAATCCCATTCGGTCATAGGAATAATTCATTGTTAACAAGGGGTTGGTGACATGTACATTACATTCATGTTTCATTTCTTTTTATTTAACCATATAATTTTAAAAAATAAATACGGTCTCAATAAGGAGGTGGTCGGGTCCCAATTATTAATAAATTTTCAAGTTCATTTTATAAACACAACCAGGTTTTGATTCTAGTTATGGTAAACACAAATGTACAATTTCATGGGACTATGAGAGTATATTTTCATGTTATATACATTTAATTAATGGAATTTCAAATTTTATAGGTGAAAAGAGAAAAGACCAGTTTATGGAAAAAAAAGTGAATTTTATAAGAATATATAAATTTGTCAAAACATATGAGACCACAAACCTTATGTTGGTAACTAGATAGAATCATTGAAAATAGGTTATATTCACTGACACAAAAATAATGCCGAATATAGTGAGATAACGTGAAAAGGGAATGAAATAGAGTTGAGTACATTAATAGAGAAATCCAACACGGTAGATGGAACATCAATAGGATATTAAAAAAGATAGATCTCATAATTTTGATTAGGAGTAGAAGAAAAGATATTTATTTTTGGCCTTATGTGCGTTTGAGGTGGAATAAGAGATGTTTTAGTTTAGAGGGAAAGGAGTGAAAATTGTAAATTTATAAATTCTTAAATAGATGCATATTTTGGTCACATCTTTAGTCTAATTATGAGACAAACATGTATAGGTAAAATATAATATGTCATACCCCCTCACAGCTAGGGGAAAATTTGGAAAATCTAAGCACATCCTATATAAACTTATTGTCCAAAATCCATACCCCCTTTCATGATTTGCACATAATTAGGAGAATTTGAATGCAAACTATTCTCAATATACCTTCACTTTAAAAAAATTCTTTTCCACGTGGACTCCCATACATGGTTAGAACAAACATTATCCTTCTTGACAAGGACACATAATTGATGAGCAAGGTTACTACTAACCATGTTTCAACCATGTGCTTATGCTTCATTATCCAAAAACCAGATCTCTAGGCTCTGAAAAATCCCTAGATACTCATAAATTCATTCCTTTTCCATTATGAGATATAGAAAGGATACAATAAGTGGTTTGAATGGAATTATTCATACCTTATAGGAAAAAATGAGATCTTACAACCGCCCCTCATTAAAATAATCTCCCTGGAGTTTCCTTGAGTTTGGTTGATCACCATATAAGAATAACTATATCCACTGAGAATGTACATCTTCCTCCCTATCCTAACACTTTTCCTAGACATAGTTAAGATGATATAGCACCCAAATAAGAGTAACATACCTACCTCATGAAGCCTCCTTGCTCCTATCAATGATATGAATAGGATACTCCTAAAAAAATAATCAATATACAACTCAACTTCATCTTTTTGAATAATATTAGTTGAGTCAGAATAATAATATCATAATTGATAAACATAAAAAACATCATTTGTAACCATGTACCTCCAAAGGGGGTTTATT